>JAGXJF010003653.1:12500-686790 GCA_019208055.1 Stipa capillata | reverse complement strand
TTCTTCAAATCAGCATAACCGAGAATCACTGTCTGTGTCTCAGAAAGAGATTTCAAAGAAGACTTCTGAGATTTGACTGAGCACACATGAAGATTCTTCTTCTAACTTAGAAATCTCACCCCTCTTAATAGGCGGCTTGTCCTATAGACTCAAATGATCTTTTGATCATATCAAAGACTAGAAAATCACCACTAATCTTCTAGGTCCAAGCCTTCATTTATCATCAACTTTTTAGAGGTCGACATCCGCTGGTTAAACCAACTACTTGGGGACTATACACGTGAATACACTTAGTAAACCATTAGTCCCTTAATCGTCTATCATTAATCATCAAAACCCACCAGGGGTACTAGATGCACTTTCAGCGGACTACCATCAAATTCGTATGGCCAACGGTGAAGCATATAAGACTGCATTCCAGACTCATTCCGGTCATTTTGAATACAAAGTTATGCCATTCGGTTTATCAGGAGCTCCGGCCACATTCCAGCGCACCATGAATGACACTCTCACCCCTGTACTTCGGAAGTCAGCGCTAGTCTTCTTTGATGACATCCTTGTCTACAGTCGGTCTCTTGCCGAGCATTTAGATCACCTCCGCGTCGTGCTCCAGCTTCGTACCGATCAGTGGAAAGTCAAGCAATCTAAGTGCTCGTTTGCTCAACGCCAGTTGTCCTACTTGGGGCACGTGATCAGCGCTGACGGGGGTGGCGACCGAAGAGTCTAAAGTGCGTGATGTGCAACAGTGGCCTACCCCGACAACGGTAAAACAGCTTTGCGGTTTCTTGGGGTTGGCTGGGTATTACCGCAAGTTTGTCCGGCACTTTGGGTTGATTAGCAAGCCTTTGACTAACCTGCTCAAGAAACACTGCCCTTTTGTATGGACAACGGAGTGTGCCGCGGTGTTCCATCAGCTCAAACAAGCACTCATCTCTGCTCCGGTTTTGGTGTTGCCAGACTTTTCTGAACCGTTCGTAATTGAGATGGAAGCATGTGATAAAGGTGTGGGTGCCGTGCTTCAGCAGGAGGGCCATCCCATCGCGTTCATAAGCAAAGCTTTGGGACCTCACAATCAGGGGTTGTCGATCTACGAGAAGGAATGCATGACGGTTCTCATGGCAATCGATCGCCGGTGCTCATATCTGCAAATGACCGAGTTCGTGATACGCACCGATCAAAAGAGCCTCGTCCACTTTGAAGATCAACGCTTGTCAACTCCTTGGCAGCAAAAGGTGTTCACCAAATTGTTGGGGCTGCAATACCACATTTGCTACAAAAAGGGGGCTGAAAACTGAGCGGCAGACGCTTTGTCCCGTAAGGAGCATACTCTCCTTGCTGACTGTGCTGCGGTCACTGAATGCATTCCGTCTTGGCTCGAGGATGTCACAGCCAGCTACGACACTGATGAACCCACTCGCACTCTCCTTGCTCAACTAGCCGTGTCCTCGCCATTGAACAAGTTCTCCTTGCATCAAGGGGTGATCCGTTATGAGAATAGAATTTGGTTGGGCAGCAGCTCGGCTTTGCAAAATCGTGTCATCACCGCTCTTCATGACAGTGCCCTTGGGGGTCATTCCGGTTTCCCAGTTACTTATCGCCGGATCAAACAACTATTTGCCTGGCCACGCATGAAACATACCATCAAGGAGTACATTAGTCACTGCTCAGTTTGTCAACAGGCGAAACATGATCGAGGCCGGTATCCCGGACTGTTACAACCACTGCCTATTCCCAATGCTACTTGGGATGTGGCGACGATGGACTTCATCGAAGGTTTGCCGCTATCTTCTCACTTTAACTGCATTCTGGTGGTCGTCGATAAGTTCTCCAAGTACGCCCACTTCCTTCCTCTTAGCCATCCCTTCACGGCTTCTCACGTGGCCCAGGTTTTCATCGATAATGTTTACAAACTCCACGGCCTGCCTCAGGTAATCGTATCCGATCGTGACAAAATTTTCACTAGCCAATTTTGGCAGCTGTTGTTCACACGCACTGGTACTCAGTTACACCTTAGCACAGCTTACCACCCTCAATCCGACGGCCAGACAGAACGGGTGAATCAATGCGTGGAGACGTATTTGCGTGTTTTTGTGCATGCATGCCCGCATCAGTGGTCCAAATGGCTTTCCCTGGCCGAATTCTGGTACAATTCCAGCTTTCATTCCGCACTGGGCAAACCTCCTTTTGTTGTGCTGTATGGCCGTGAACCTCAGCACCTGGGACTTGCACCTGCTGATGCCTGTGACAACGCCGATGTTCAGCAGTGGTTGCTGAATCGTGCTCTCATGACATCCTTGGTGCATCAACACCTCAATTGCGCCCAGCAACACATGAAGAAACATGCTGACAAGAAGAGATGCGAGCGCACATTTGAAATTGGTGACAAGGTATTCCTGAAGCTCCAACCGTATGTCCAGACTTCAGTGGCTGCCTGAGCAAATCACAAGCTATCCTTCAAATACTTTGGTCCCTTTCCAATTGTTGCTTGAATTGGCACAATGGCATATAAGTTGCAGCTCCCGGCTTCAGTGACCATTCACCCGGTGTTCCACGTCTCTCAGCTCAAGCGAGCTTTGTCTCACGAGGTACAGGTGCTACCTACCCTTCCATCCTCGCTAACTCTGAATCAGGTACCGGCGGAGGTGCTCAACGCTTGCTGGGGTCCACAAGGCGAACAAGATACGTAAGCAACTCCTAATCCGATGGTCTTCCACTCAACCGGGCGAAGAGACTTGGGAAGACGAAGTAGATTTGCGACGGCGTTTTCCTCGTTCCCCGGCTTGGGGTCAAGCTGGTGTTTCAGGGAGGGTATTGTCAGCAACCCGGCTATTCAGCAACCCGGCAACCCGGCCACTCAGCAACTCAAAACGGAAGACTCGGCAACTCGGCTACTCGGAACTGAAGCCAAAGAGGAGGGGAGGCCCAAGAGGATGATCAAGCCCAACAAGCGATACATGGGGGAAGAATGGGCCCACGCGGGAGTTCCGGCGCCGTGTAAGAAATAGGTGGCTTTGCGTGCGTGAGGGGTATCCGGAGGATCACATTGTTGGCACCTTCTCCTTCCCATCTCCGGCTCTCTTCCTTGTTCTTGTTTCTTGCTGATACCGGGACTTTGTAATACCAAAGTTGATCAATCGGAGTAGAGTTAACAGCATGTTGGATATGAGAGCACGGAGACGCACAAATCACTTGATGCAAGAGCCCAGATCTCCTCCACCCCCATCCATTCGGGCCTTGTAGTTGCTGCACCAGTCAGTCAGCCACGCTCTTCGGCCAGGACGACGCCACGCACCTTCGCCACCTCCCACGCTGTGCCTACATGATGATGATGCCACGCGCCTCCGAGATAGGACGGCGACGAAGAAGATAGCACGGCTGCTACGTGAGGCAGAACCTGGGGGTAACCGATATGTACGTTAATAGTAGCAACTACGTCGACAATATAAGCTAGCGACCGTATTGAACATCTTTAGCAATTATCGTGATTTGTCTTTTTTAGTCAAGTGATCAAAGTAAATAAAACTGAAAAATTCAATGACTATGGATGTATCTTACTTAGTGTTTGACTACAACAAGAATTAAAATCATAACTTCCAACATCAATTCTAAGAGGTGTGAACATAACTAAACCAATTCTTTACTATCAGCAAAGAATTAAATGAGATCCATGGGTCTCATAAATTTGTGGGACCTACCTTCACACTTGGACCGTCAAAATACACAACGTTATACCTTTGAAAATTGACTCATTTACAACAAGTTTTATGATTTCATAAAAATATTATGGTGTGAACATGAGGTTGAAATTTTAAATACTAAAATTTTACGAAGGCTACCTCCACAAGCCGATGGAGCCCAACTACTCAGCCGCTGCTGTTAATATACATAGAGTTGCTCCTCTATACACCAAGCTACTCCAACAAATTTCAGATGACTTCATGAAAAATTTATAATATGAATGCAAGATTGAAGTTTAGATTACCAAAGTTTAACGAAAGCCACCTATACAAACCCTTGGGACCCACCTGCACATTTAGAATGTGTTTGGTAGCCTGTATCTCTCTGACATAGCTATCTCTTGAGACATGTTGACCCTAGACATGTTGAGTGGATACCAATGTGCTGTGTTTGGTAGCCCGTATCTGTTGAGGCATGCTGAGCTGGGATGTTGTTTGGTTGCCTGCATCGATGCAGCAGGGAAAGATTCATTCATCCCATGGAATTTTTTTACTATTATGAAGATTGCATCTCTGCACAGTAATTAATCAGATATAAATGTGACCATTGCACAGATTAACTTGCACATGGAGAAATTAACTTGTTCAAAGAACGCCAAGTGTTCCATGACAAAAAAGAAACACATGAACATATATGCATCCAGATTGAGCAACAGATCCACAGTTCACGAAAAAAAGAATGAAACAACAGATTGATGCTCGGTGCTTGGGGAGAGGAGCGGCAGCACGGAGCTCGGGGATGGGTGGCGGAGGCTCCGGGACGAGTGGTGGAGTCTCGGGGACGGGCGGTGGAGTCTCGGGGACGGGCGGCGGAGGGACGGGTGGCGGAGCTCGGGGATGGGCGGTGGAGTCTCGGGGACGAGCGACGGAGCAAGGGGGACTGGCGGCGGAGCAAGGGGACGGGCACAGCGGAGCTCGGGGACCTCCGCTGCCCTTCTCTTTCCGAGGCAGCGTGGCGGACGCGACAGACGAGGCGGCGTGGCGGATGACGTGGCGCGAAGGGGAGGTAGCTCCCGGGGCGGAGCAAGGAGACGGGCGGCAGCGGAGCAAGGGGACGGGTGTGGCGAAGGCGGCAGAGCTCGAGGACCTCCGCCGCCCTCTCTTTCCGAGGCGGATGAGGCAGCACGGAGTGACGGCGTGGCGGACGAGGCGCACGTGGAGGAGAGGTAGCTCCCGAGCCGGAGGGAGGCGGAGAGAGGCCGCGGCGGAGAGAGCCCGAGGCAGAGGGAGACAGCGGCGGAAGGGAGGCCGAGGTGAAGGGAATGGAGGAGCGGCATGAAAGGAGGTCCAGGGGAGGAGATGGAGGCACAGGCTAGCCCTGCTGAGGAGCGAAGCTCGATTTTCTATTCACCAGTGGGCATGGCTGAGAGACCCTCTTGGTATGAGGTGGACATGGCTCAAATGGATATACAGCCTACCAAACAGCCTCAAAGCTGTACGAGGTGAGATATTCTGAGAAGAGAGAGGCTATCAAACACGCCCTTAGGTCCTTCAATATGCACAAAAGTAACTCCTTTACTGTGAACAGTGTCCATCAAATTTTAGTTAATTTCGACAAAAAATTGTGGTTTTAACATGTGGTTTAAATTCCAAAACCGAACTTCTACAAAATAAAAAACTTCTATTTCCACATGACACCCAAGCATAAAAATGAAATTCGAATAATCTAGAATCAAATTCGAATTCTACTAAAATTGGATTTTAAAGAATCTAATTGAATCAATCCAATTCAATTCTTGGGAACTAAACAAGGGGTAAGAGAGCTTAGTAGTGTTCGAAATAAAGAGTGTTAAGAAAGATATAACCAAAATAAATAAACTGCTGTGTACTGCCATCTGGCTCTGAAATTCTAGAAAGATGATAACACTACCAGCAAAAGATCTGAAGTCCTGAACTGTTACAGTTTCGGTCGTATACCGCTATATAAAATTATCAAGATGCCCATGTGATGAATATATTCTGATATATCGCTAGTGCATGGGTGAAGCATCTTCAGAGGAGCATATCAATATACATTGCTTTCTGTTACCAATCTTTATCATGCCAAACTCCGTCAAGCAATCAGTGCCTGACCCGACCCACGGAATCTATCTATCACCAGCACGTTTGCTATTAGCTCCCAGGCAGTCTTTCGCTTCCCCTTTGATTGTGCAGTAAATCCATCTCACTGAGCAACTCTGCAAATAAACGGAAGCAGCCGTTAGGTGCCTCTGTGACTGCAGGATATTTCTCAGGCACGTGAAAAGTTGACTAAAAACAGGAAAAGCACCCAATTCTTCTTTTCAACAAATAGAAAGATGATAGATTGAGAATCATATGCAAAGGAAAGTAACGATGAGAATAGCTTTTCGCCGTGAGGAAAACATCGTACATGTATAATGTTATTAGCAGTTCTGATACGCACCCTTTCAGAAAAGGGAAAAATAAGTTAATTTTTGAGCTGTTTGGATACATGGACTAAATAAAGCAAAAATAGTGCTGGAACACAACTATCAAAGTTCCTGCGGTAAGGATGAAATTAACTAAAAATACAGTGGAATAAGCAGAGCAATAAAAAGCTAGATAATATGCTTGAGATTTTTCTTGTTATTCACACTTATAAAAAAACTAAAATATAATAATTGCCTTAATTGGTCATGACAGCATGTGAACAAACATATTTCTTAATTTTATCAGTGGAAGGGGGGAAATACAGGAGTCATACGACGCCTAACAAACTTGAATGAAGAAGCGAAAGAAAGAAAACACGGAAGATTCCCTCAAAATCATCATATGTGGAGAATATGATGCCCACTTACCTGTTTCAAAACAAACACCCTTATTGGCTTATAAAAGAGGACAAGAAAACATCATGGCTGCAAACCAATTCCTACCCTTCCAGCATTTCCTCGTAGCTTTAAGCAAGGAGCCACGGAACAATGTCTAACACTCATATGCTACATTTCCAAGCCCAGCAAAAACATGCCAAGTTTCAAGACAACCATGTCAATGTTATGAGAGAAGCAGCAATAGGACCAAACCCTGTCCAAGCCCACCAAAAGTATGTCAAATTTCAGGACAACCATGCTACTGACATGAATAAGGATGTGGATACGGTGGCTTCGGACTTCATCAAGCGTAAGCACATGTCTTGGGCACTCCAGAAGAGCACAACCATGTATCCGGCTTCTTAAGAGCAGCAGAGATCGATTAGCCATGGTATAATCTACTTATGCTTTGCCTATATAGGTCCAGTTTGAATAAGAGATACTGCTTGCTTGGAGGAGCCTGAATACTGGGTCATGTTACAGTGTAACTACGGTGCTGTTATTTGCAATATAAATATGAAAATAATGTGAATATTTTGTACTATTATTTGCAACACCTGTGTATGATATTCCTAAATACGAATATCAGGGTATTATGATATTGTTGTTTGAGTTGTTTCTTCTTATTAACCATAATAGGAATAAACTATGGATTTCCATGATGGACAGTTGTCCACGAACACATCCTATAATGCAAACATTAAGATGTCAATCAACAAGATGTCTCTCCTAAAGAAAAATCAACAAGGTGCCATTGCAAGTTCACCTCAGTACTAGATTATAGAAGCTTATAACATAGAGAAACATTATGCTGATAAAATAAATTTGACAGACACGTTGCAGTAACCAAGCGCTCAAATTACACAATAAAGAGTATATACCGCTCATATCAGTTTCCTGCTAAACACCAAAAGAACAAGGTACAGGCCCGAAGTGAGAATGACTACTGTTGAAACAATTTTCACTGCACAAGTACTCAAATTTGTGCACGAGTGCTTTAATTTGGATTGTATTTCAAGGGAAAAACCATCTGAACAGCTGCAATGGTACTATCAAAACTGAAGAGAAGAACACACAGATAAGATAACCAAATACTCATCACAACTGTAAATATACCATGTAGCAATTTAAAAACCAAGATTACTAAACAGCAGCTAGCTAGTAGGCAAAAGTACGTTTTCAACATAATCTTATTCTCACCAACCATTTCTTGCGCTTCAGTCAAGAAGTACTCTCAACTTTTATTGATTCAAACAACTTGGTGATTTCATGATGCTTGCGGATATGGATAGGGCACTTGTACAGTAAATCTTGAGCTTCTGAATATCTCCCCTCTGCAAGAATGACTTGAACACGTGAAGATAGGCAGTGTGTGACGGGTAGTTATTCACTGACCCTTTCAAGGCCTTCAGAAAGTCCCTTGCATCCTCAAGTGTCCCGTATTCAGCAATGTGAGGAGGGAAGGGGTCTGCAAAAGGTGGGAATTTGCGGGCTCTCATTGATTTCAGAAGGCCCAGTGCCTCCTCGAGTTTCTTTACCCTCAGCAACTCGCCAATTATATGCTTGTAAGTGCCCTGCCAAGGGTTTAACTGGGCCTTCTCCACCATCTCAACAAACAAAGTGTAAGCCGCATCAACCTTATCTTGGCTACAGAGACCTTTCACCATCACATCCAGCAAATCGGCATCTGCGTCCAAGTTCTTCTCAATCATCTCCGTCAAGTACTGTAGAGCCTTGTCCACCTCCCCAGCCGCACAGTGCCCTTGGATCAACATGGTCCATGTCTTTAAATCTGGTACGCATCCTTCAGCCTCCATTTCGTCAAGCACTTTGCGTGCTTCATCACACTTGTTGGCTTTACATAGCCCAAAAACCAATTGGCTATATGTAATATTGTCCAGCTGGTGGCCTGCCTCTCTCATCCTTTCCACAATCTCTGCAGCCTCATCAAACCTGCCATTACTCGTTAGCGCCCTATGGATCCCATCAAACACATCCTTGGTCTTGAACTCCCACACGGCCTCGAACTTCCTCACTACTCGATAGACCAACTCAAGGTCCGGCGATGGCCCCAGCGCGATGCGCCTGAGGAGCACTGGCCCGTCCTGCTGTGACGGCTTGTAGGGACCATCCATCATGAGCTCGTAGAGCTCCACAGCCTCCATCAGCATGTGGCGCTTCTGGAACTGCCTGGACAGCTTCACGTAGGTGTCGATATCAATGTGCATCCCGTCGGCCTTCATCTCCTGGATCAACTCCCAGAACTCCCTCATCGACTCCTCCCGGCCGAGCACTCTCGCCATCGCATTGTACGCGACTGACCCATGTTTGTACCCATTCTGACGCCCAGCCCACCGGAAGAACCCGAGGGCCTTGACCGGACAATCCCTCACCTCCCGGAGCACCTTGGCCACGGCGGTCTCCGTGAGCGGCAGCAGCTCGACGCCTTCCATCCTCTTCTCGAGCTCCCCCTCCGCTGCGGCGGCGTCCGAGCCCTCCTGGAGCCCCCGGACGGCCTCGGCGGCGGCGGAGACGGGGGTGCCGCCCTTGGCCTCGTCCCTGGCCTTGGTGAGGTGTGCGGTGAGGGAGGCGTAGTCGGCATCGAGGCTGGCCTTCTTGAAGGAGGCGAGGGCGGCGAGGTAGGTGCCCTGGTCGACGGAGTGGCCGCCGGTCTCCATGTCGCGGAGGAAGGGCCAGAAGTGGGCCTGTGCGGAGGACGGGCGGGAGGCGAGGGTGCGTAGCATGAGGTTATAGGCAGAGGAGCCGAGCGGGTGGCCAGCGGCGGCGGAGCGGCGGAAGAAGGCGAGCGCGAGGGAGGGGTCCTTGGAGAGGCTGCGGAGCGAGTAGAGGACGGACTCCGGGGTAGGGGTGGGGGCGGGCTGGGGCGGAGACGAGGGGGAGGGGGAGGAGGGGGTTGAAGTGGAGATGAGGCGGTGGCGGCGGAGGGGGAGGAGGCGGCGGAGGTGGGAGAAGGCTGGAGGCGGCGCCATTTCGTCGTCTTGGCTTTTGCTTGGGGTTTAGGGGTTTGCAATGAAATGGGGAAGAAGGCGTTGCGGAGGTAGTAAGGTGGGCTGGGCTGGGCCGGGCCCTCGACGTCTCGTTCGGTCTCTCTGTGGGTCTCGGCCCACTACGTTTACTCGTGGTGTTCTGTGGGCCTTAGCCCATTGACTAGGCACTATGGTGGAGTTTGGCATTTGGTTTGGGCCTTCCATATGAGAAACTTGGAATGCAGGATTTCTCTACGAATTCAGAGAAAATGGAACAATCACTCTCCATGAATTTTCCAGGTTTTCAACAGTAATATCTTACGAAAATCAAATCATGTGTGGGTTAGAGTGTACAAACTCCGAGGATTTTTCTTCAGAAAAACGCGACCGATCACACGAGGTTCTTCGTAAAATTCGTTCGTTCCAAACAGGATATTACTGTTAGCTCGGTGTTCCAAACCGGCTATTACTCCTTAATTAATTCGGTCTTAAAACAAAACATGAAACAAAGTTACAGCTAATTAAACAAAAATTTGTGTCATAACAATCGAAGAAAGAGGTTACATAGTATGACACCAACACATTTCCAAAACAAATGGATTGTCAGCATCATAAGGGCCTTTCAACTAAGACAGTACGCCCCATTCACCAACCAAAAAGGTGTTTTGATTGATGCAACAAAATGATAAACGACAAGGGGTACTCCAAGGCAAGAACAACATCGTGGTTAGGGAAAAGCAAACCGGAACATTCCCTCCTCCATTAGGGCCTAATTAGGCTGCAAAACTCACTAAACAAAACTAAACATAGATGCCCATAGTCTTTCCTAGTGGAGTCTTTTTCACTAAACAAAGCTAAACCTACGTTGTACGTAGCATACTAGAGCAAGAAAAAGGTGACATGGATCTAAATGGAGAGAACTAACTGAGCTGACTCATCTTCAGGTCACTTGCTTGCTAATTTGTAAACGAAGAAGGCACTTTTCCTCACCAACTTTTTCCTCCCTTCCTTAACTTCTTTCTTGTGCCGTGGAAAAGATCAGATTCTACTTAAGATCGATGGAGAGAAAAACCATTTGCTTGAGTAGGATAAGCTAAGTCACTTTTATGGATGAAAGGAAAGTTTACAACAACCAATCTACTTAAGATCACTGGAAAAAACCACCTCTAACTTAGAATCTTTGGAGGAGTGTAACCTGACCTCTGCCAAACATAGCTAGGAAGTTCACAAACGTAACCACGATTATATCATCATCACATCACCCAAATCAAGGTAAAAGACTAAGAACATGTGATTAAAGGTTAAAACAAGATCTATCCTTGGTGTGCCTTTCTTAGGCAAAAGGAATTGGACAGTGTTTGTTAGGTCGAGATGTTACTTAAGACAGATGTGATGAGAATCTAATGGGACCGCAATAACATGACCAACTAATTAAGTTGGTTCAGTGCTTATTGTAACCAAGTCCATCCATGCTTTCTCTGTCACAACTCACAAGTGACTGGAGAACTACTGTGAGCACAAGCCTTTTGGTACAGACGATTTGCTTTGCAATAAACTAAGTTTGTTATGGAATTTGCATTGTGTGCATCGAGTTTGATCTGCGATAAAATACTGTCCAGAAGGTGGCAGGAATCTTGGTAGAAAGGATACTATACTCGATCCACATGTGGCCCCCTGCACAATTCTAGGATGTACATTTTACTCGTTCTCTGCCGATCTTTGTGATGGTCCACTCAACATGTAGGACGAGCTGAAATCTGAAAACTACTATTATTGTTTGTGGTGGAAGTGATGATGTTCATTTCTATCGATCGGGTGACATCTGATTCCCCGTGTCACCACAATATATCTTATTTATTTATAGTATACGCACCTCTGTGTACATATGTGGCGTGAGTATGATGTGTGTGGAGTGTCTTTCTAAAAAAAACTCAAATCTTCTTGCCACCGAGAAAGATGTACCTATTTTGTGTTATTTCAAGTAGGAGCATATTTGGATTGAAATACAATTAGGGGATAATCCCCCGTGAAATTTGAAGTGCAGTGCCAAGACAATCACACAAGCCAGTAGGATGAACAGTGATCCAACAAAGAAATGCAATTTGGGCAAATCTTTCTTTTCTGGATGCAATTTTCTTCTTGTAAGAGGATGATCAGAAAGGCAGGGCACTAGCTGATGCAATGCACATCAACTGAATTGAGTGGCCATGTCAATCACTTGTAATTCTCTACAGGTCCAGGCTGCTTCAGACTTAAATTACTCATGCCATGGGAATTATAATTTACACATAGCTTTCCTTTCAGGTTCGGTTGCTGACCTGGAGATTAAGATAACTATCAAGACACACTTGGATGCAGAGAGTAGAGTAGCAAGAACAGTTCATCAGACTTTTGAAGTATAATATGCTCTAGGTCACGAAGTCCACTTGTTGCTCCCCAGGCGACACCGGGGGCAAAACCCTAGTGCTGCCCGTGGTCTGCCGCTTCTGCCCTTCCTTGCTGCCACTACCGCCGGCCTCTACCACTACGGTGGCGGACCCAGCTGTCAAAGGGTGGCGGGGGTTCTCTTAGTGGAGCGGATCTGACGGACCCGCACTCAGCCTGTGTGGTCGCATTGCAAAATGACAGCGCTCCGGCTATGCAGGGCGGAGAGGCGTCGTGTAGCGGCACTCCAGCCGTTCCGCTTGGGTGCACTGCAGCAGGGGCAGCCACAGCCGGATCCAGCCACGGCTAGTTTGGTGACAACAGTCCATCATGGGGAAGTCGATTCCGACAGCCTTGTGGCGTGTCGACGGTGTGTCCACGAGCTTGGCCGGATCTAGTGGATCCCGGTGGTGGCTCATGGCATCCCCTTCCTCCATCATTCATTGAGGAGTCAGCTTGTCCGATGAGGTAGAGGTTTGCCGACTCGATCAGATCAGATGATGTTGTTGCTTTGGTGGCAGCTGGGAGGTTGGGCGCGTGGCTGGTGGTCTGACCTTCATTGGTTAGATCTAGTAACAAAAAATTTGGAGAGTTTTTCAAGCATCGATCCATGCTATCCAAGGTGAAAACCCTCAAGATGACCTTCACTAGTTGGATCCGACAACGGCGATATGCATGCGTCGTCTTCTTCTTGAAGCCGTTGTTCTTGATGTTGGAGATCTAGCTTTCACTGGTTGGATCAGACAATGAGGGTATGCTTCCTCATCAGGGTGAAAACCCCCGATTTGGCCTTTACTGATCGGATCTAGCAACGTTGGCATACAGGTATCATCTTCTTGGTGAAGGCATTGTTTTGGAAGATGATTATCCCTATAGCGAAAATGTCTACTATGACAATATCAATTCGCTATTCCCTTCATTTATGAAGGGGAATAAAATGCCAAGAGGACAGCCTGTCTAACATGGAAATCTGAGATATAAGAATTTAGATGATATAATTGGGTTCATTGAGTCATTGCTTCATGCGCCGAGAAATATGAGGAGGCATTTTTGAAGAAGGACAATCACTCGTTCTTAAAACTAGCATTCCTAAGTTTAAGATCAAAGAGTCGAGCGGAAAAAGGGGAGAGCCCCTTGTTCCTGGTTCTCCCGTAGCTAGATTTCCCAGAACCACAGGAATCCTTAGAATGGGATTCCAATTTAACATCGTTCGTTTTTGAGATTTTGAGAAGAGTTACTCTTTGGAGAACACAATACGATGAAAGTTGTAAGATGTGTTCGGGGGAAGTTATTGTCTATCATCAGCCTCTATGGTAGAACCCGCCGGGGAGGCCTGAGAGGTGGTGGTTTATCCCGTGGCCCATGTCAGCAGTTCAAGTCCGCTTATCTCCAGCTCGTGAACTTAGCGGATACTGTGATAGGACCGAATTTTGCCAATTCAATTGTTCGATCTATGATTTCACATATGCACCCTGAGATAAATGTGAGTGATCTGGGCTTAATCTTTTGGACTAGACGTCCTTGGTAGTAATGCAGGTGTTTCGATTTTTCTTTTCTTGTTGGTTTGGTAGGTTCTGCTGAGGCTGGCCATATTTTAATAATTACTTGTCAAATTATAATTCTTTTATAAGCTAATATGTTTGGTTTTAATGTCTTTGACATCGTTTAAAATAAAATTAAAACTTATGTGCATCAATTGATGCAACGGTCGGAAGAGATCCACTCTTCCTTTATCAGAAAAGTTCGTCAGACTTTTCTCGTTTAGTGCTAACCTCTCGTTGATAGGTTTTCGTGCGAAGCAACTTCTTGCGCTTTGGGCAAACAAATAGGACACAACGTGAAATTAAGATAACTCTGAAGCAACTGTTCGGCCATGTGGGAGACTACTGTATGCAAAATCTGACTAATTAGCATGTGAAAATTTTCCATGTAATGACTTGGTTAATAAGAAAGGAAATTGACTCTACAGTAGAGCGTATGAGCAACCCATAATGACACACTGTTAGGTTCCAGTTGCCTCTTCACGTGCCAACGTTATGCCTAATTTCTTCAGTTCAGGTGAAGCTAATACCCGTGATGCTAGAACTCCTCCAAAATATATACGAATTCTTCTTTAATCCTATGAGATTGCTTTGAGGCAATCTTACAATCCAAACACCTCTTGTATGAAATTTACGTTTGGAATATATTTCTTCATTTTTTATCCAACATTTCTTACTAATCAAACACATCTAGTAGGAATTTTCCTCTTGGAACGAAGTACTCTTATTTCTTCTTTCAAAATTTCTTCACCAGAAGGTGGCAATCTATTTCAGAGAACTAAGTTATTATTTGGATGAATAGCGAAGGTGGTTGTATCATTTGCTCACTCTAACAGGTATCAAACAATGTAATTTGCATCCGTGTGTCTCGTCAAGACTAAATATTCTTTCGATAATAATCTAATCTTCAGTAGATGTTGTATTGATGTATGTGTGCATCTCTATGAGTTATATCAGATATTTCTTAGAAACAAAGAATCTATTTATTTTAGAATCTATTTATTTTATTTTTTGCGATCATAGCACCAAGTGATTTTAGGTAACTTATCATATAACCAGTAACCTAGTAAACACACACATGCCGTCCCTGTCGCAGCCTCCTGAGATTCACGTGCACTGTTGAGTCGTTGAATGCAAAAATGAAATAAATCAATGGAGAGATCGCATCACCATCTGGGTCACTTGCTATTGGGCCCACCTCGCCAAAGTTCTATCAGAGAGGAAAAAAGAAATGGCAAAGCCCAACGCAAGAACAGCCGCTCGTCCTGATCCCGTCGCATCACATCACGAGAGACCGAGACGAAGCCCCGAGAGATCAAGGCCTGAAGAAGGTGGCGAAATCGGGCCGAAGGAGCTCGGCGGCGGATAATTGGTAAGCACGCTTGATTTGTCGATTTGTTTAGGTTGCGCGCTCCATTCTTAACTGTTCTTGGATCCATAGTTTCATTCGAATAGATTTGTCAGTTTGATATGCTTTTCCGCTATGATTTCTAGCTCAAGGTTCGATATTTCCATCTCGTATCCCCCGTTCCTGAGTGCTCTTCGTTTCTTGGTACCCAGATTGGATACAGACAAACCCCCTCTTGAATCTGCACAGTTAATTGGTTGGGAAGACGAAAAGGGGGAGTGCGATATTCTTATTAAACAAGGCAGAGAAAAGCTTCCAGCTTTAGCAGCGGCGGCGGAGGCGGCAATGGTTTGGTCCATGGACCCGCAGGTGACCGTCCACGGCGACTGGGTGTCGGCCGTGATGCCGCTGATGAAGCTGCTGTGCCTGACGGTCATCGGCCTGCTCCTCGCCAACCCGAGGACGCAGATCGTGCCCAAGGCCACCTTCAAGCTCCTCAGCAAGCTCGTCTTCGCGCTCTTCCTCCCCTGCCTCATCTTCGTCCACCTCGGCCAGTCGGTCACCATCGACAACGTGCTGCACTGGTGGTTCATCCCGGTCAACGTGCTCATCAGCACCGCCATCGGGTGTGTTCTTGGTTACGTCGTGGCGCTCATCTGCCGCCCGCCTCCACAGTTCTTCAGGTTCACGGTGATCATGACCGGGTTTGGCAACACAGGGAACCTTCCGATCGCGATCATCGGGTCGGTCTGTCATACCGCGGATCACCCCTTTGGTCCTGGATGCCACCGTAAGGGTATCGCTTATGTGTCGTTCGCTCAGTGGGTCGCTGTTCTTCTTGTCTACACCTTGGTCTACCATATGATGGAGCCGCCGATGCAGTTTTATGAGATTGTCGGTGAGGGAAATGAGATCGAGGAAGAGCCTGAACAGATCAGCAACTTCAGTAGGCCTCTGCTTCATGAAGCGGAATGGCCGGGGATGGCTGATAAAGAAACAGAGCACTCCAAGACTCCATTCATCGCAAGGATTTTCATGAGCATTTCAGGCTCCTCGCAGAATACATTTCCTGATATTGATTTTACAGAAGAGGGAACTTCTGGTGCTGCACCTAACAGTCCAAAGTCACTTAGATGCTTGGCAGAGCCAAAAGTGGTCAGGAGGATGAGGGTTGTAGCTGAAAAAACTCCAATTCAGCATGTCCTTCAGCCACCAACTATCGCCTCCTTGCTTGCCATTATCATCGGCATGGTTCCTGTATTCAAGGATTTCGTGTTTGGGGCTGACGCGCCACTCTCATTCTTCACTGATAGTTTGGAAATCCTAGCTGCTGCTGTGGTTCCCTCGGTGATGTTAATTCTAGGAGGCATGCTTGCAGAAGGCCCAAATGATAATGCTTTGGGTATCCGCACTATCATCGGCATAATTGTGGCAAGGCTTCTTGTGCTCCCCTGCATTGGCATTGGTGTCGTGATGCTAGCAGACAGGTTGCATCTACTCGTTGAGAATGACCAAATGTACCGATTTGTGCTCTCATTACAATACTCCAGCCCTAGTGCGATCCTGCTTGGAGCAATTGCGAGCCTGAGAGGCTACAGTGTCAAGGAAGCATCCGCGCTCCTGTTCTGGCAGCACATTTGTGCAGTGCTATCTCTTTCCATCTACTTGATTGTATATTTCAAGTTGATGTCGTTCATTTGAAAGATGATTTCCTGCCTTACAAACATGGTTTATAGCTATCA
Source organism: Stipa capillata (assembly GCA_019208055.1). Classification (NCBI taxonomy): domain Eukaryota; kingdom Viridiplantae; phylum Streptophyta; class Magnoliopsida; order Poales; family Poaceae; genus Stipa; species Stipa capillata. The sequence continues at coordinate 670,204 of JAGXJF010003653.1, read as the reverse complement.
TCATGGGTGGTGATGACCAGGAAAAGGATTACTTGAATGGATTCTCAACCACGTCTTGTTGTGGCTAAGTTGTATTCATAATTTGCTAGTGATTTGTATTTCTGTTGCATGTATTATTTGAGAACAGGCGATACGCTTCTTGTCATTCATTATAGTCCATATTGCTGTTAACTTGTGCATTTTTTATCCAATTGCAGCATTGCAGCTATTGCCTGACAGTTATAGAACAGCATAAGTGGTCAATACATTGTTTGTTTGATTCTGAGATACAGATGTTTGGTGTTCAACAGCAGTGTGATACATCTGAGTGGCATTTAATTTTCAGTTATTCGCACATTGTGATCATGGCGTAAAGTCCAGAAGGCAGATATATTTATTTTGATCCTTTTTTAGAGGGTGAAAAATATGTTTTTCTTCTTTAAATTGAATGTTGAAGTAATGAGCCGAAAATATTTGTCCACTAGATGAACTGTCTCAAACAAAAATTGCTGGAAATCCCTGGTAACATATTAAGTGCATTGCCAAGAGAATCACGGAAGCCAGAAAGATGAACAGTGAGCTAATAAAGAAATACAATTTGGGCAACTAAAAGGTGCCAGCAACTCCATGCAACTTTCTACTTTCAAGAGAAGAACAAAAGGCATGGCACTAGCAGATGCAATGCACATCACTGTCAATCTGTCATCAACTGAATTCAGTGGCCACAACCGCTCCCTTTTAACCTTCTACAGGTCTGGTAACTTTATGTTCAGATTTACACATGCCATGGGAATTATAATTTACACATAGCTTTCAGGTACGATTAAATGCTGACTGGAAAGATAACTCCCAGGACACTGCATGCACCAGCATTATTAGTTTATTATTCCTTCCGTGCAGAGTAGGAGTAGGAACCAAGAACAACTCATCAAACTTTTCTTGTTTATTTACATGCTGACCTCTCGTGGATCCTGGAAGACTAAGTTTTCAGTAGCTTTCAGAAGAGCTCGTGCAACTCACAAGCCCCCAAGACCTCTTACTTTTTCGTTGGGAAAGTTCTGTGCGAAGCATTGTGTAGTGCTTTGGGGAAAGTGTAAGTAAAACCATGTAATAAGTTGGTTAATGAGCAAGCCAAATGACCTTTCAGTAGAGGCCAAGGCTGGTTAGGTTGTAGTCGCCTCCTCAGATGTCATGGTTATGTCGGTTTCTTGCGGTCCAGGTGATGCTAACAACTGATGCCCTGTTTAGAATGCGGGATTTTTCTCTTCGATCCATGTGGGAATTGAACTATTTCCTGAGCAACTTCTGCGTTCCAAAAAGACCTAAGTATGTTTTCGGCATGAACAACAAATCAATGCCTTGCATCGCACGCAGCCCTGAAAATATTATTTTGTCTAAATTTTCCTTTGCTTTTTCTCTTCTGCTACTTTTGAGTCACCAACAATACAAAATCATTTATTTATGTGGACATAAGAGAGGGCCCTTAAGAGCCCTATATAAACAGACATGAGGCTGAGGAGCTCTAATCCAGCTCCATTCCCTTCACTTGCTTGTATGTGCACTGTCAGTTACAGTTACACATCGCTTCTTCTTCTTGCTGAGGATCAGAGTAAAGAAGAGCAGCAGTGCAGTGCAGTGCAGCCATGGAGGTGGAAGCAGAAGCTTCCTACAGTTGTGGCTTCCTCCCTGCAGGCAGGCACCAGCCTTATGGCCCCCCTCCTCCCCATCCTGCAGGTATGCTTCTTCTTTTTTTCTTTTTCCTTTAGTTGTTGTTTGGTTTCTTCTTTTCGAGAACACGCAAAAGAGTTGCACATAATTTCATGAAGAATGAGTTGTTGTTTAGTTTCTGAACTGCTCCTTGATTTCTTCGCTGATTTGCTGGGTCCATTCATGCTTCGTTCTTGATCTCAAGAAAAACTTGTTCTTGGCAATTGTATTGTCTTGTGACATGTTCTTGCATTTGCCTTTCTGTTTATGACGAGACCAGCTATGCTTGTTCATGGATCTCTCTTAACCTTTTGCCATATGTTTTCTGTTACTTTTTGGCGGTTGCTGACGAATTTTTCAGAAGCAATTGTTTGGTCATGTCTTGATCAGATAACAAGAGAAAACTATTTCTTTCTTGCCTTTTAGTTTCCTTGGCATATGAGAGAATGATCTAAAGTTGGATGTTTAAGTTGTTCTACCCCATAGGAAAGTTTTTGCATTGCGAGATTGAGAGGGATACCGTACACTTTTTTCTTCAATACAAGAAGGAACAGTGTAAACTAAGACAGAATGATTAGATTTATTAGAATATTATAGATTAACTTACAGCACCTCAACTGTTTCTTGTTGATATTACCCAGAAGACGGTGAACTATGGGAGTACTTTCCTTGCCCTTTCTGTTACATCGAGGTTGAGGTGCCCTTCATATGCAGCCATCTGCAGGAGGAACATTGCTTTGACACTTTAAATGCTGTAATGAAGCCCATCTCTCTCTCTCTCTCTCTCTCCCTCCTTATTTTTTACCCTTCTGTCCACAAGCTGTTTGCTGGAAATGCTACTATGCAAAATAACCTTGATTAATCAAAAACATAGGCGTAAGCTAACCTAATCAAGTGCTCAGACTGGATATGCATTTACAGTAATTAGATGGTTTCTGAATAAGAGTGCAATTGGGAGGCTCTTAGTATGTTCCTGTATATCTATTTGTACTCGAACCCTCTTGTATATTCCGAGCCCCTAGCGCCCCTGTCTTGTTTTCTTCTTCTCCTTCTTCGTTCTTTATTCTTTAATTTTTTTTCTTCCCCTGTCCATGCTCTTCCTCCTCTTTCACCTGTTCCTTGTACTCCTTGTTCCATAGCGCATCTTTCAACGCTACTTCTTCTAATTCAAAATGGCAAGCATCTTGGTGCGTGCTCGAGAAAAAAAAATTCCAAGGTATCGATATAGCTGATAAAAAACTAGCATAGCTAATCAGCTTATCCACTTACCATCCCTTTATGGCTTTATTACTTCATTTGGACGTTGAAATCTGGTAGAAAGATGGATTTTAAGTTCCTTGGAAACTGGTAAATGGTTTAATTCTGTAAACAAAACAATTAAAAGTAGTGATTTTCTCTTTCTGACGCAACTCGATGAATGGGTAACTGTCACCTGATAACCTTCAGGTTTGCCCGATCTGCGCCGTCAATCTAGGGAAAGACATCTCTGTCCATTTCAGAGTTCAGCACTCCCATCTTCTCAAGGTACTATCAGGTTCCTCCTCCTCCAGAAAAAAGTCATTACGGGCACAAAAACTACGGTAGCTAGTGCCTCGCCCCTTGGGCATCTCATCAGCATCTGATCATGGCAGAGGAGGAAACCTTCCAAGCCCAGCTCATGGCCAGCAGCATCTGGAAAGGAACAATATGAAGCTAACTCCTACAACTTGGAAGGGCCCCGGGTGAACTCCTACATGAACAGGCCATACCAAGATCCTGCACCTGATCCACTGCTCTCCCAGTTCATCTGCAGCATTGATCAAACCGAATCCAAACCGGGCAACGGAGTAAGCTGCCGTGAGAGTGTTTTTTCAGCAACCTCAGACGTTCAGAGGTGAGCAAGATGCCAGTTGTGATGGTTATTCGGTAGCTCTGAGATTATTGCAGCTAAGTAACAATGGTGTTATCGTTATTATTTTCCAGGTCGAACCAGCGTGTGACCAAGCTGGAACTGGAGGAGAGGCTGCAGAGAATCGAGTTTCTTAATGAGATAATCATGTCGACAATTCTTTAGTTGCGTTATCTTGGGGTTTCTTGCTCAGTTTTAGGCATGACGAGGGTTTTGTGGGCACAGATGTACTACAACTGTTGCAAACTTGTGGTTTGAACGTTGGTTAAAAGTAATGGAAATATACAACAAAAAGCAACCTCCGTTTGGGCACCGTAAAGAATCGTACGTCCCAGTTCATCATAAGCATCTTCGAGTTAGAGAAAATTTGAAGACATGGTTAGTAAACCTCATTTCGAACGCATGAATTTTGCACGAAACAGGTCGATTCCCATATGGACATGGTTCAGGAAATATGCCTCAACGGAGATCAAACGAACAGACCAGGAAAAGGAGATGAATTAATAGATATGACATCTTGTATGCTCTACACGTATCATCAATATCATCATTCACCTAGCTCTCTACATAAGCGCTGTACTAGAGGTATTAAAAAAACAACCATGAGCGGATTAACAGCAACGTTATATCCTAGTGGACAAATGTTACGTTTGGTGGGGTCACGCCCATCATCTCGTAATACGCCTTGTCAGCTTCCGCTATCCTCGTCTGGAAAATCCCCCATTCTTTCCGGCATCGCTCTCTTACCTACAGAACGCAATGATAGTAAAGTCTAAGTAACAAAAGCGCAGCGAATGGGGGAGAAGATATTTCCAAGAAATGTATCGGATTCATACCCCTTCCCATGGTGCCTTTCCATTCTTCGAAAGCCCCTGCGAATTTCCAATAGGGAAAAAGGGGGGAATAAGTTGATGGCAGTGAAAATTTGGGTGTTATGGATCGGATCTCATATTCATAAGATATGCTTTTTTTTCCCTTACCTGGTTCCCAAGAGAAGGAACCACTTGGTGTACAATCCATTGGGAATCGACAACACCGATTTTCTCATGAGCAGGCTGTAAAGAGTAAAGAAATTAATCAAAGACATGGAGATAAGAAGATCAAGAGCTATTTAAACGATTAAGTGTTAGCAAGACAAGTAGTCAGAAATCCCTTCCATTTCTAGTTCAATGTTTGACAAAGGTGTTTTGTTCATACCTCCACACATTTCCTCACAGCAAAATCAAGACCCCATCCGTGAACCAAGTCATTCTGCAACAACAAAAGGATATTAACCACATTAAGTGCGAAAATAGAGGATCAGATGACGAAATTATGTTACCTGAATCATATGCCATACACATCTCCATGCATCTCTGGAGAAGACTGGAGCCATAATTTCAACAAACCTATACATCAAACATACACGGTTAGTCCCTTCTTCACATATATCAGCAACCGAAATAAGAAACAACAGGTGCTAGGGAAAAGTACATACGCAGCGCAAGGTGGAAGATGAGGATCAGTGCACCAGCCTGGTCTCTCCTCAGTATCCCTGTTAAAACCACCAACCAGATAGCTTTATGAGATAAACGGAAGAAAAAGGTCATGTTCTGTCTCTCAGAAGGGAGGTTAAGAATTTTGTTGCCTTGCACAAGTCATAAGATTTTGAATCCTTGTGCAAAGCACATATTGAGGACCAGAGATCAAATAATGTCTCGACTATGTAGGACACAGACCAAACAGCACATATGTAGCTACAGACTAGAGTTCTTCCACTTACTTGTGGACCTCGCGATCCCCTCTTCTTTTGGTCATCTGCCATGTCAATCCCTTATCTGGCTCCAAACCAGGCTGTGAGATATCCAGCTGATATTTCTTGACAAGTTTAATATACCTGCAATGTAAATCATGTTAGCAAATCATCTAAAAAACCTGCAACAGAAAAATGTGTTATGTTAAGTGCATACTCCTCTGCATTAAAATGCTCAACTCCAAGGTCCTCATCCCAGATAAATATATACTCATACGGTGCCACGATATCAGGGTGCAAGAATCTTTTGGCATACCACCTAGAGGCAAAGATAATTAGTAAACTGTTAGAATCACCTTCCATATTGAGAAATTTAAGGAAATACCAAAGCCCCGGAACACACCATTTTGCTTGTTTCAGGACACTTATATGGATAGCTCGCTTTGACCACTCAAATTCATCCCATTCACTCACCCGTCCATCATAGTGAAATAATAGGATTTCGAAATTATCAGAAAACTGCAGCAACCAAGAATTCAAACAATTAGGCAGTTTACCGAGTCACAATTTCATGGTATTGAGCAAATTTATAGATAAAAGTAAAGATGACACATGGAAAACATGCCCTGTAACAGAAAAGAAACAGCAACAGTTTGACAATATAACCTGGGATATTCAGATAATTAATAAATCATAAAAGATGAATTTTCTCATGAAATTACCTTCTTGACTGCTCTATTTATGTTATCTTTCTGTGAAATTCCAACAGTGAAAGTAACAAGGTACTTTGGCTTGAAGGGTAGGTCCTGTCAATTCAAATCTCAGCATAAGTGAGGACAAATGTACAAGTCAATCAAACTTTGTAAGGTTTAACTCGAACACTGAGGTTAACTTTGATGCACCATAAAGGCCAGAGTGAAGAAATAAGGTGACATTAATTAAGTTTGATGAAACATGAAAGCAACAATGCAAAATCTGCACTTGAAAATCAGCAACAAAATGCAGCATATAGCACAAGTCAGAACTCAGAACATTTATATAGAATGAAGAAATAATGAGATTGGAATTCACAAAAACATGAAAACTTTCAGTATACAACAGCATGCATCTATTGTGCAAGAACAATCATTTTCAAAAAATTATTTGAGACAATATGCAGGCATAATTATTTGTAATAAGAGCAAGCATATGCTGATTATTTGAGAACAATGTCATAAGCAGAATACAGCATAGCCACTTTTTCAAGGTGGAATACAGCAATATATAACGGAAAAGAAAGAAGGAAAGACATCCCTGGACTGGAATAAATCCAGATAGATATTACAGCTGATGTGATACAGGCCCTGCAGAAAGAGTAGTTACCTCAGCTGGGTCTCCCCATAACCTGCGCTGATAGAAATCAGACTCTGGTACGACAATACCAGGTGCTAGCATCTCTGCGCCCCTCGGGTTTGTTGGTACATAAATCTAGAAAGTTATCAAGCAAGATCAAGGTCAGATTAACAAATACACCAAAAGACACAATTCTCATCGATGCTGTCAACAAAGAAATAAGGACATAAATAATATACTTTTGACTCAGAAATGCAGAGACAGAATTCAAGTCAAAGAGTTCAGCTAGCATGTAGCATCTTACCTTCGTGCTAGTGTTTGAACTAGGTTCAGAACTATTTCCCCTTGCGTTTCTAGCAGCAGTCCAGGCATGATTAAGTATAGCTTGAGCTGTAAGTCCTGAGTTCTTGTCTTCTATGTAGGAAACAATGCTAGAAGGAAAGTGAAGCTGCAGCATTTTCAAACAGTAATAAGTTAACTTCTGGAAATGCAGTTGCTGTTACTGCAGTATGTTGGTAGAGCATGTTCATACCTTTGTTATGCTAACTGTTGGGAAGGAGATTCCAATAAAGAAACCAAACACCACTCCAACAATTGTTACTACAACAAGCCTCATGCTTCCATTGGGTTTCCTAAGTACGCTGCATGGGTGCCAAGAGAAGATTAAAACAAGGTACATAGTGACCAACAGGTACAAAGGAAAAGGAAGGCATGCAAACCTGCGAGTTATTGGAAGTTTTGCCATCGTCTAGTATATCAGTATAAGTATAGGAGAATGATATCAAGGCTTGTGAGTGGCAACTGTTACACATTGCTCAATGAGAACATAATGATGGTATATGGAGTCTTATATACACCAATTCAGAAGCAAAACCTGAAAGACAGTGAGATTTGCATCAAAATAAGATGCCTATAGTTACGTAGTAAAGTAATAACCACAAGGCAACCAGAATGAAACTTCATTAGAATTCTCTTCTAATAAAAGGACAAACAGAAGGCCAGTACTCAACATCTGTTGCGTACTCTTTACTACTAACAAAACTTTTCTAACTTTGAGTTCACAAGTTATTGGTTCTACTGGGAATCCAGGATCAATAGGAAGCAGCTATATGAAAATAAGCGACAGATTTTGCTCATAAAACATGGAAATTTCACATGGCCATGTGCAAGTGCAACAAAGAAGAAGGTAACTGCTGGTGATTGCCGTGTGTATTTGGAGCATTAATTAGAAGGCGCCGTACAGACAAGAAAGAAACTCGATTCATTAAAGATGGTATGCTTCCAGCTCTAACTAAACTTCCAACCGACTCACACGAATCGATTCGTCCTGTCTAAACGCAACTAAACTTCCAACCGACTCACACGAATCGATTCGTCCTGTCTAACCGTACTATCTTCCCAACAAATATGGGGAAAAACCCTACCTTTCTTGCGAACAACCGACCTAGGAGCAGTAACGAAGCGCCAAAATAAAAATAAAAATCCGTGGTCTAATGAGTCGACGCAATATCTACAAATACAAGTAGTAAACTACTGCATCGCAGCAATGGAATTGGGGAGGGAGGACGTGAGACCAGACCGACCTAAAAGCTTAAGCTTTTTCACAAGAAGAAAAACAAAATTTCCCCTTGAGATGGAATCTGCTAACCCCCTGGACCCTAGTCGCGACCTCGCGGGTATCCAAACAAACCCTACGCCAAGATCGAGCGGGCAGCTCAAGTCACCTACCTGGAATCCCGTGCGATGGATCGGCCCCCGGCGCGTCGGCGGGAGGGGGCGAAACCCTAGAGGAATCCGGCGCGGGGCGTCGGGGAGGGGAAGCGCCGCGCAGGGCAGGGCAGGGCAGGGTTGGCGAGATGTGCCCGTGTGAGTAGGGGAGAGGAAAGGAGGTGGAGATGGGGATGGCGATGGAGATGGAGATGGGGGTGGGAGGAGGAAGAAGACGACGAGGGATGAGGAGGAAACCGAAATCGCGAGGCGGCTTCGGTTGGAGAAGAGGAGGAGGAAATCGCTTCGGTGGCAGGGAACCAATATATCTGTCGCTTTGATATTTGATGGACCAGAGGAGAAAGACACGGTGGCTGGCATCATGGTTTAGTCAGATTTTTTAGGGCATTAGCGAAATTTCACCTATCTTCCTTTAGGGCATGTTTGTTTGAGATTTTTTTGACTTTTAGACTTTGACTTAAAAAAACTCAAACAAACAAGGCCTTAGTTTCCAACGATGCTGTAACTCTTTGTAAGATGGAGGCCAAAGTGAGGCTACATTTTCTCTCTCCCCTCTTCTTCGTCACAACCTTCTATCCCTCCTGATGCTGTAACTCTTTGTAAGATGGAGGCCAAAGTGAGGCTACATTTTCTCTCTCCCCTCTTCTTCGTCACAACCTTCTATCCCTCCTCTGGTTCTTGGCGCCTTCGCTCGGCTAATGGAAAATCACCCCACCACCTTCTACTACCATCGTCGCCATCTAGTCTCTCCATGTTCCAGTTGCACCCTCCTCCACCGCGTCCTTCCCCTCCTCTATTCTCCTCGAGACAGCTCCTTCATTCATCCCCTTGCCAGGCGGTGCCGGCGCGTGGCCAGACGGCATGACAATGCTAGATCCAGTGATGAAGAGCCCTTGTGGCGTCAATGGCAGTTGCGCATGGGATAGGGAAAGAGGATGCCAGCATGTGGTGTCTACGAAGCTGGCATCACTGCTCCCACGGCTAGCAACCAAGTAGCAACCGACAATCAAGCCCCGCATTCAGTCCAGGGCCTCCATCTCAAGTGCCTTGATGTGGCCTTGGCGGCGGCGCCTCAAGAAGGAAGAAGACGATGGTTGCTCACAAGGTAAGAGGTCGGGACGACAAGGTTGACGACGTGGAAGCAGCTGCTCCGCGGTGGAGAGCTGCTCCGCGGTGGAGAGCTGCTCCGCGGTGATGACGAGCAGTCCCAAGGCCCAGGTGAGCTCCTCCTTTTGATGAAGTTGCTTTATCGACCTCAGTTGCCTGCCCTAGGTCGAGCTGCCATTTTTCTCCTCAATTCTCCTTACGTTTTGTTTTGGCGTGGTTACCTAGATTTAGTCTATTTCGATTTTTTTTTGCAATTGCAGTTGCTTTGATCCAATATATCAAGCGACACCTAGCTTATCATGGATCTCTCGACATTTATGTCTAAACAAGGGTTAGTGTACGTTTAGTTGGGGCCATGCATGATATTATATATGATCATATTAATCTCCTTTGTTAGTTTTGTAAGCCATGGTTATAGATCTGGACTGTAAATTATCCTACAATGATTAACTGCTAGCATCCAGCACATGAGAAGGTGGGATTTCTTCTCTATCCCTGAAGATAATGCACATGAGTTTTTATTATATATGTCGTTGTCACTATTTGATTAGTGATCCCCTAATTAACAAACCATTTTTGTACATGTCATATTTGCTAATATATTTTGTGATAGAACATCAGTTGACTTGCCTTTTGAGTTTTTATGGTCTCCTATTTTCGCAGCAGAAAGATAATTTTCAAATAAACTTTGCCCAAGATCTCATTTTTTTTTACTGATTACATCGAAACAGGGCTGCAACTTTTTCGGTTGGGGACTGGGTTTCTCTCCTATCGATTCTTTTGAACTCTATTAGAAGCTGTTTTTAAAATTCTAGTTGTGTATGGTGCTTATAATTTGTTTCGAAAATCTAAATGTTTGTTGTTTCTGGTGCTTTTTCAGATGACCGCTCGTGGCCTAAATTTCTTTTGCTCTGGACTCGAGCACATTAGACCGGAATTATGATGTATATCAGGCGAGCGAGGCAGGTTTAGCAATGTAATCCTATTGTAAACTAGACAAATGTAGTGCTATTTTGATTATGGAAGCGGTGTTGCATGCAAATCAACTCCAAAGCTATTTTCTGCTGATGTGTTCATATGGTCTCCTAAACATAGATGCTTCTCATGTGTAGTACACTTTACTGCCTTTGTGGAATTTCTAACCCTTTTGTTATTGTTTCAAACATATAAGTCTTAAAGCATATAAGGTAAGAGCATGCATCTTAGTTTTCTTTTTGGCATTACCATGCTTCACATTATAGTGTTTTGCACCACAAACATTGGGGATATTTTTGAAACACACACTTGCAAGTAAAAATTATCAGACCCGAGGCATATATGCTATTTGAGATGTGATCCTCCTGACCTTGAAAACCTGTAGTTGTTTCTTTTTTCTTATATGCTCTGTCATCAAAATTGTGTGCTTTTGTTTCTTAATAACATAACTAGGAGAGTGCATGTTAATAAGAGTTGTTCATTTCTTGTCTGTTATGAATCATGCAACGCCAAGAATGGTGCTGGAGTTTACTGCTGATGTCCATGAAGGTAAAGTACCAAAAAGCATATTATCTTTTAGTCCTCCAAGAATAGACCAGTGGTTATTGGAACTTTTCTTTGTTTCTGGATATACCCGCACAACAATTTTCTCTTAGGTAACTTCAAAAACAATCATTTTTCGTGGTCACGAGACGGTGAGCGCAGTTCTATGTAATGATGCTCAGAGGATGGTAATGTGGTTGTGCATTAATTTTAAGCGCTGGAATGAAGAAAGGGGGATGAGAACATGGTGGAAGGATTGCCTTGCTTGGGTACACATTGGAGTCAATGAATTGAGGATGGAGAACCTCAGCGACATTAATGGTTGGGGTAAAGAACAATGTCCCAGTGAGGCCTATAGAGCATGGCCTAGGGCTACTGTTGAATAGACAAGGCACCGAGATCCCATCTTCTTGTACCAAGTTTTCTTTTTACAGTCTAAATTTATACTCTCTTGAGTTTTAACTACAAGTTTGATACAATTATGAACAGATTAATAGGGGAATGAGAGAATGTGGAGAAGTCCAAAATGTCAGCTTGTTAGTTGCAAAATTCTTTTGTCAAGTCCACTTTTTCTCCTTTTTCATCTCAATAGAAAGAAAGGGCAAGTTTTCTAGCGTTAGCAATGTGTGTTTTAAGATAGAATCCATCGAGGAGAATAATCGAAACTGGATCCAAAAAAGCAGGAATAGATTTTTTGAAAAAGATTGGAAAATAGTCTTTTTCACGGCTCGATAGAGAATTTGATAAGCTAATGACTTGTTTTCGTCTTTCATAATACAGTGAACCACCATGTTAGCTAATCGATTACAAAAAATTGGATCGGATTTTGCAGTTCTTTTTCCTACAATACCTCGACATGACATGAGCGTGAAAGAGGTACCAAAGGAGAGTTCGACCCAATGCTTTATTTCTGTCTTAATAAATCCCGATTCGACATTAAAAGTATATGGATTCGCTCCCAATAAACAAAGAATTTTTCTCAGTAAATACTACGTGTTTGATTCCATTATCATATGATAATACTATATTTGCCCCAAATAGGTCAACCTTTTAAACTGCCTGCTGAATCCACGAGCAGGCAAGAGACAAGCTGGCGAACTGAAACATCTTAGTAGCCAGAGGAAAAGAAAGCAAAAGCGATTCCCGTAGTAGCGGCGAGCGAAATGGGAGCAGCCTAAACCGTGAAAACGGGTTGTGGGAGAGCAATACAAGTGTTGTGCTACTAGGCGAAGCGGTTCCAACTCACGTACCACATTAATGGGCGAACAGCCCAACCCTTGGAACCACCTACAGCTCCAGGTGGCAAAGAGCCGACATCGAGGTGCCAAACCTTCCCGTTGATGTGGACTCTTGGAGAAGATTAGCCTGTTATCCCTATAGTAACTTTTATCCGTTGAGCGTCGATGGCCCTTCCACTCGGCACCGTCGGATCACTAAGGCTGACTTTTGTCTCTGCTCGACGGGTGAGTCTTGCAGTCAAGCTCCCTTCTGCCTTTACACTCGAGGACCAATGTCCGTCTGCCCGAGGTATGTCAGAAGTAACCCATCGACAAGAATAGATAGTGCAACTGCGACTCTTTCGAGTAAGATGTGAAACATGCTTCTTAACTAGGCGGTATTCCCTTTGGTTACAATTTTTCACATGTACTAATTGAGATCCGGGTATGCATGATTAATCAGACACGGTGCAACCACCTAGTGTGAGAAAAGGTATTTTTTTAGAGCATTTATCCCAAGTAGCAATGTTCATTAATCTACCCTGACATGGGTGAGCTTTCGGTTCAGTTTGAAAACATTGCTTTGCAAGCCTTGCAACTTTTTTGTCAGTGTTTAAAGTTTTCCCTTTAACTTGCAGAAGTGAAGATTGTGTTGGATCATTCAGCGGGGTGGATGAGTGGATGATTTCTAAAATGTTCGGCTTATGTTCTTGCACGAAGCGGCTCGAATAGGTCTATTTCTATGTATGCTATAGTTCTTGGGTTATAATGTACTTATCAATCTACTGACAACTAAAATATAGTTGGTATTTCCATTGGTGCCATTGTTACTAGTCTTTTTGTTTATTCAAATAAAAAAGCTCGTTAAAACAATTGCCAGTTGTGATTCCTAATCTTCTTTTCATTATCAATTGCTTTGGTCGCAATGGAGACGAAGTGCATACTGGACTGTTAAAAAAGTAACCTGCTAGAAACGTAGTCGACATGGGCTAAGACATGTCATCTCATCTAGCTCAATCAGCTTCCTTTGGTATGGCCCAATGCCCAGCATACCGGGAGGATAGACATCGCGTCCTGTCTCGTTAACTTAATTTGTCCGCGCGCGGGTTTGACTTTGATTTGCTGTCGCTCATGGAACCTCCGAGACCGAGATGCCATGCACGTACGCACCTAGGTACTCCACTAGTGTACGTGTCTGTTCGATTCCTCTGCATGATGGAAAACTAATGCTGAAGATTCAGATTAGCTAGCTAGGCATGGTCTCAGTTAAACATCCGTGGGTATGCTGAAATTCAGACAAGGCAATGGTTAATGGTCAGGCGAGATCGATCTTAATTATGAATTCGTGTAGTGCTTGAAATTAATTAAGCGAAGAAGCATGTACGTGTGGCGTACGTATGTACGTACGTAGGTGTGACTGTTCTTTAGGTTATTTATAAAGATCAGCCATGGACGGCGCCGTGAATGTCGACCCAGTCACACACGGCAAAAGATGGTATTGATTGATTTCTTCCTGTTTGTTTGATACGGCAAACGCTTTAATTTACTTCTTGTTTCTACCAAAAATCTGAGGTTCGTAACACGTGCGGTCCATCGTACGTGCGTACGTCATCCGTGAGAGCTATGTGCTGTATCGTGTGGACCAATTTGTTTATACGGGTGCTAGACGTCGGTCCGACGAGCGGAGCACACGATCTGTCTCCTCTCTTTTTTTTTGAAAAAGATAAATATATTACTCAAACCAAATTACAGTCAGCCTTTAACAAAGGCCAGACGCACTCAGGGGCATCATGCAGAATGAAACCACTACACCCATCCAAACGAGCAAGTTTAGCAAGCGCGTGCGCAACACGGTTCTGGTACGGACTACACTTCTGCACTAAGGAGTGTCTTCTGCCTGATAAATGCAGCTGAAGATCTCTAATCAGGAAAGCATAACGCGAACTGTCACAAACTCTGTCCTGGACCGCACTTAGAAGAGAGGCACAGCTTGATTGGAGGATCACCGGTAAATTTGTCCACGTCAGCGCCAAGGATAAACCTTCCAAAGCCGCTTGCGTCTCCGCCTCAAAAGCACCTGAACAATGCTGCAGAGATCTCCAGGCTGTAAAAAGCACAGCCCCTTCAGAATTCCAGAGCACCATACCAATACCCGCTGAACCATCTTCATCGACAAAGGAACCATTAGAGTTTAGTGTCATCCAACCATGATCAGGGAAACACCAGGCGGCATTTGGTAAAGAAGGAGCGGCGGCCTGAACAGAAGGGAGCTCCGGGCTCGAGAAGAGAACCACGGGGCTCTTACCCTTCAACGGATCCTGATCATCCCGTTGTCGGGACGTAAACAGAGACTCAGCATAACTGAAGAGGAGTTGCTTTGTTGTTGAAATGGGTGGAAGGATCTTGTCATGCATCCCCTCATTCCGCAAGAACCAAATGCGCCATAATAGCAGGATGATCAGATCTCTTGTCTCACTGGAAGATCTAGTAAGGAGATTAAGCAACCATTCTGGACCTGAGTTAACCAAGTCCATTTTCCTGGGTAGGGGCCACACCTCACGCATCGTATCCCAAACTGCACACGCATTTCTGCAAGACACCAAGGCATGGAATGAATCCTCGATCGCTGTTCCACACAATCGGCAGGTATCTATAACTTCCAAGCGGCGACTCTTCATGCACACCATAGTGGGTAATCCATTAACACAGGCTTTCCAAGCTGTAATTTTCATCTTCTGCGGGGCTTTAGACTTCCACACATAATCCCAAATAGCACGGGATCCATGCGGACTAGAACTGGAAGCACCAATGGTGTTGGTATAGGCCTGGTCTGATACCGCCAAGTGATAAGCGCTGCGCACGGTAAAAGTCCCGTTCTTCTCGTAATGCCACGCAAGGAAATCCTCTTCCAGACGAGACGACGTTCTGATTTGGAGAATCCATTCGATATCAGCAGGCAAGAAGTAAGTATTCAATAGATTCATATCCCATCTCCCATTCTGATCAAGAAAGTCAGACACCCATTTGAGACGACAGCGATGCCGTTGCGAGATCGGACGTAATGAGCCTGGTCGCGGTATCCATGGGTCTCTCCAACACCTGACTTGGCGCCCATTCCCAATTCTCCAAATACTTCCTTTCTTCAAAAGCTCTAATCCGTATTCAACACCCTTCCACACGGGCGAGGGAATGCCTTTAAACACTGTATCGATGATATTACCAGTCTCCTCTCTAATCATACTGGTCTGCAACATTTGATCATTACAATATAAAGTCTCACATACAACAATTGTTTTATGCACATCATTGCAAAAAATTTTACCGTCATTCAACAAAAACACTTGTAATATTTTAAATAAACACATATAATAAAAAATTGTGCATATGCAACAACTTTATCCCATACAATATTTCATGTAAAAATGACTACATAGAAGACTAACACATACAACATTAAATATTAACTTATGCGCAAAAATACGCACACAACCTATGCAACATAAATCCAGAAAAAGACACTGTAACATAACATCTAAGTATGTGCAACAAGAAAATACATTTATACAATAGACACATAACTTATGCAACACAAAAATCCCCAAAGATCACCAGCCTCTTACCATCAATATTGAACAACGTCTCCAAGCTTGCCGTAGCATGCCACAACCGTTCAAAGCCCCACTGTGACCAGATCTGAGCATCCCATGCTCGTTCACTGCAGCATGCCACCTTTCCCGAGCTCAATGGCACGACAAACAGCCGCCCTGAACTCCAGTGACACCGCACCATTGATGGCAGCAAGGAGCACGAAGCAGCGGAGCTCCGGTGAGCGAGCTTCACCTCAAGCACAGTGGGGTCCATGGAGGAGGAGGAGGTGGAGCAAGAGGGGAGACTGTCTAAGGAGAGAAAGGTGGAGACGATGAGTGAAAGATGAGAAGCGATTAACAGGTGAAAGAGCAGAGACAATTTTTTGTTCGCATGCCAATTCGTGAAGAGTTTTTCTTTGGTTTTCCTCGTGGCTGGCTTTAATTTTACTGAACTTTAATATCCCTTTTTGTTAACTTTTAAGATGAGACCTCCCTGCGGGCACATACATATTTCTCTTATATTCCTTTCCTTTACAGATAACAAGTGTAATCTTGATTAAGCTAGCGTAGCACGTGCACGTAACTCTATAAAGTCTTATAAAGCTATTCTAAAGCATCTATAGCCCCCGTTCAGGTATATAAGGTG
This sequence comes from Stipa capillata, assembly GCA_019208055.1. NCBI lineage: Eukaryota > Viridiplantae > Streptophyta > Magnoliopsida > Poales > Poaceae > Stipa > Stipa capillata. Next base: position 653,763 of record JAGXJF010003653.1, on the reverse strand, counting down.
TATTTTAATTGATTTAAATAAAATTTTGACTAATGATTACTTCATTAACATGTAGTATATGTGACATAAAAAGTAATGTTATTAGATTCTATCGACGATTGGTAAGCCGCTAATCTTACAGTAGTCGTGATCAGAAAGATTTGTTGAAAGGTAAGGACCCCTACAGCTGCCGATCAATCAGTACGGGCTCACATAAGACAACGATTTTATACAGATTCAGTCCTCCTTTAGGATAATAGCCCTACATCTTGTTGGTATATATTGAATATCGAGTAGAATACAATGGTTTGTTAGGATCTAGCCTAGATATGATCCAAACCTAGTTGAAACAAGTATAATACAATGGTTTGTTAGGATCTAGCCTAGATATGATCCAAACCTAGTTGAAACCCTCCAAGAACTGATCTACTAGAACTCGACCTTCTTGAGGCAACAAATCTTCTCTGGGACGTTAGGTAGCGGATTGAAGCTCTAGAACGGCTAGGACTCAATCTTTAAAGGCTTTAGTTTCTGGCTTGTCGCTCCTCTCCCCTCTTCGTAGGGTACTTGACCCCTTTTATAGAGGATACTTCATATCTGATATGAAGTTTTCTCCAATCAGGACTCAATCATCTTCCTAGTTTAAGGGGTATCCTCATATCTTACAAGAGATCTCCTTATTTCCAAGAATCATTTGCGAACACGTTAGTTGCTTCGGATATCTAGGGTATTGTGTACGGATACTACCTCTGTATACGATACTACTGTACTACTCATCATCAGATTCGTACTCATAAATACTTATTTATGCTTGTGATTTTGTATCGCTTAATAAAATAAATATTGATCAAAATATATCAAAATACGTCTCATACACCTGAACAAATACATAATTGATTCGACTAGAAGATGGATCCACACAGCTAATTCATCGAGAGATTGAAAACGTGTATCTAATTTTAGCTCCATCGATCCATCATATAGCTAGCTGCAGTACAAGCTGATATACGGGCCTGTGTAACACCTGTACGTGATGACATAATGGGCTTGGTGGACATGGGCCGTGGGCCAGATGGATTGGGCTCGGTGGCTACAAGACGAGAGGAGCAGCGGCAGCCAAGGAAAGCCATCCAACATAAATGAGTTGAGCTGTTGCTTCTTCCTCTCTTCGCCTCTTCTTATCATCTCACGTCACGGCAATCACCGGCGGCAACGGAACATTAGAAACTGTTGATGGACCAGCTTAGTGTTCACTACGAGTTTCTTACTGCTGATGTAATTCTCCTAGAATTAATGATGGGTTTTTACCATTAGTAATTTCCAGATAGTGAGACAGTTCTGATGGACATATACAAATCCATATGTATTGTGTCACACTCTTGTCAGACACTGAGACAAGGAAGTGAGAGCTTCCTTACAAGTAAACAATCGTATGGTAATGTACATGCTAATGCAAGGTTTCAACCATAGAAAAAGTCATATATATAGTACACAATGATTAAAAAATAGAGTTCAGGCTGGAGATTTTGAGAAAGGCATTTACTTCAATTAAAACATCACCCCATTCATGCTGTATAACAGAATTTATCTTGGTTCCATATTTGCATCTTGTTTGAGCATATGACGAAGAGGAATATTGTTATGCAGGTTTCTGTATTCATCCGGGCCTTGCAATCAAGCAACGCTACGTGTTTTGATTGTGTTTCATATCAGTTAGTAACACTAGGAGCTCGCGTCTGACAAAAAAATGGTTAATGTCTGGACACGAACATAATATACTCCAAAAAACTAAAGTCATCTGATGATCTGAAGTTTTTTCCATGCATGTGCAGCTTGCTTCAGATGCATTTCTTTCACCTCCAGTTCTTCAGAGCCCACACACAATGTGACAATGCTTAAGATGCAGGCTTGCTTTACATGTCAACAGAGACAGTGCCCGCCCTGCTTAAAAGCGAAGTCTCAGACCAAATCTGAATCGAAACCTTAAAGCTCTGGCATGATCCATCATCTCTCTGCAACACAAACTTTGCTTTGAAGCAAGATTAATTAACCGAAGCAAACCTATATATACATGCATCATCCTCCATGCATCAGCGCTTCAAGCTTGATTTCCTCTCTCTTTTCCTTCTTGCAAGCGTCGAGTCATGGCTTCTTCTTCTTCTCCTCTGAACCTGAAGCTCTCATCCCTTGCCGTCCTTCTCCTTTGCATCGGCGCTTCATGCCAAGCTCGCCCCAGCGACTTCTCCATCGTCGGCTACTCGGAGGAGGACCTGGCCTCGCGCGACCGCATCGCCGAGCTCTTCGAGCGGTGGGTCTCCAAGCACCGCAAGGCGTACGCGAGCTTCGAGGAGAAGCTCCGGCGGTTCGAGGCCTTCGCCGACAACCTCAGGCATATCGACGAGACCAACAAGGAGGCGAGCAGCTACTGGCTTGGCCTCAACGAGTTCGCCGACCTCACCCATGACGAGTTCAAGGCGGCCTACCTCGGCCTCAGCCTCAGGGACGACGACGGCGGCGGCAGCAGCAGCAGCTTCAGGTACGAGGGCGTGGAGGCCGTGCCCAAGGCCGTGGACTGGAGGAAGAAGGGGGCGGTGACCGGCGTGAAGAATCAGGGGCAGTGCGGCAGCTGCTGGGCGTTCTCGACGGTGGCGGCGGTGGAAGGGATCAACGCGATCGTGACGGGGAACCTGACGGCGCTGTCGGAGCAGGAGCTGATTGACTGCGACACCGACGGCGGCAACAGCGGCTGCAACGGCGGGCTCATGGACAGCGCCTTCAAGTATATCGCCGACAACGGCGGCCTCCACTCCGAGGAGGCCTACCCCTACCTCATGGAGGAAGGCACCTGCCAGCGCAAGACCGTACGTAGTAAACAAAAATCGTATCTTTCTCTCTCCAGGCCATGCAGACATGAATGGTGATCCGAGTTTGCTTTGGTTCTGATGATCAGTCCGAGGAAGAAGACGATGGCGTGGTGACGATCACGGGGCACAAGGACGTGCCGAGGAACAACGAGCAGGCGCTGCTGAAAGCCCTGGCGCACCAGCCGATCAGCGTCGCCATTGACGCCTCAGGCAGGAACTTCCAGTTCTACAGCGGGGTACGTACGTGATCGATCGAGCACGCGAATGCACTGATCTATTCTTCTTCTTTGCAGAGATCCTATTGCATATTCACTAATAATATGTTGTGTACTTATAATAACCTGAATTAATGCAGGGCGTGTTTGATGGTCCGTGCGGGACGCAGCTGGATCACGGGGTGGCAGCCGTCGGATACGGGTCGGACAAGGGGATCAAGGGCCACGATTACATCATCGTGAAGAACTCGTGGGGCGCGAGCTGGGGCGAGAAGGGATACATCAGGATGAGGAGGGGCACCGGCAAGCGTGAGGGCCTCTGCGGCATCAACAAGATGGCCTCCTACCCCACCAAGAATTAACGCCTTAAATTATACTGAAACTTTCTTAATCTCTCTTAATTCTGAGCCCCGCATCTGCGTGTCTTTCCCTTGATTTGGAATGTCAAGATGATCCATTTTTTCTTTCATTCCCCTCGTGGAGAAGATCGACGACGATGGATGTGATCCATCCTCATGTAGCGAATGATCCTTGGAAGTTGTTTATCTCGTTTGTGATGATAATAATAAGATTCATGGGGTGTGTCGTGACTACTGGCAAAATTAAACATTGCAAGATTTGGTTAAGTAGTTGGTCCTGAGTGATTAACATCGATTTCCTTTCAGCAACGGCAAATACTACCGCTACATCAATCATTCAATCAAACTCAAGTTGTGCCGACTACTTCAACTCAGTGTAAATGCGGCATGAGCGTCTAGAAATGGACCTGCCGGATTAATTGTTGTCCATATGCTGGAGCGTTTCACCGGTTAATTTGTAATCCGTTCAGGTATATAAAATGTTGTTTTATTAGTTAAGACAAGATTTAGATTAACAATTAGGGCCTGTTTGGTTGGGCTGTGGTTGTTGACAAAGCTGCTGTTGGCTGGCTGTTTGGAAAAGCTGCTGTGGCTGTGGGAAAGTGACCATATGGCTTTTGGTTGATCCAAACCATCTACAGTATTTTAGAAAATGAGCACTGAAACTTTAGCACATTGCAAAAAGCTGGTAGAAGACAGCTTTTCCAAACAGCTGAATTTACACTACAAAGCCCACAGCTACCGTTGGCAAAAACTGCTGAAAAGCTGGCCGTTTGGTTGGGCTGCAGCTTTTTCCAGTGAAAAACTGCTGAAAAGCCCAACCAAACACCCCCTTACTCCACTAATATATGGTTTATGTGATACAAAACCACAACCAACAGTTTTAGAGTTTAAACTGGTATGGCTAGCTCATATAGCTCAGGCAACCAATCACCGTCAGTATGTCTTGGTGTCTAAGCTGGTCCAACCGTTTCCTGTAGACAACCGATCACTCCTTTTTGCGATAAACCAATCATCCCCTTAACATCTCTCATCGCATCACACTAGTCATAACAAGTTGTAAGGAAAAAAAAGTCAAATCACACTATCAGTTTAGCTATGTTACTTTGACAAATCAATGCACTTGGATCTTATCTTCCTCGGCAACTGGGTTGCTGTGGAAGCTCTCCATCCAGTGTAGAGTCAGCTGCACCCCAATAAAATAACTCTCCCAGATTTGGTGGATTGGGATGTAGCCCACTCGTTCCCCATCCTCGCTCGTGGTGGGTGTGGGTTCGGGGTAGGATGCACCGTGCCTAGATCCACGATACGAGATTTCCTCGCGTTGCACTACTTCTGCTATGCCTCCATGGTGGTGGCCGGCTATTGGAAGTATGAGGCGGTGCCACGCCTCTCAAATTTGCAGTCTTGCCCATGGTGACGCGTCATTCCCTGTTTTGCACCACTCCATCTTCCCAGTCTGCTTCTTCTTCACAGGTACCAAATAGCCCCCCACATTAACTTTGTCCCTTTGAGATGCTGGAGTCGAGGAATCCTCTTGTTCAAGCTCCATGGCATCATGAGCTCAAGCTTCCCGCTGATTTGGTAATTCAAGGACCCGCTTCAATGCTGGTGCATAAGCTTCTCCAGAATCTGTGGCACTGGCAAGCATCTCCATCCCCTAGGTTTGTCGCGAGGGTTGATGGAGGCAGTACGACGAGAATCTCTTGTTATTACATGGAAGCCACCGCCCCCATTCCACATCGATGGCAAGCAGAGTCATTCTCCCTCCCGTTCCATGGAGAGCATTGTGGAGTTAGGGCGGCGAGTTTTCCTTGCGGCAGCTTCGAAAGCCACTCGGTGGCATACATGATGGAGAGCTCCATGAACTTCATCAAAAAAAGGGTCTTAGCTTTGACATGTCACTCCCTACGTGTCACCTCCTTGTGTGGTTGTGTGACACATGGGTTCGAGGGCAACCTTATAATTTCATTTACTTTGTTGCTCTTTCTTTTGGGGCAGTTCTACCTAAACCGATTACTTTTAATAAAAAAACCTCATATCTATTTCTTTTCTGGAAGAACCTAACCTCATATGTCAACCCCTCCTTCCACTTCATCCTTTCCTCGACAACACTTCAAAATTGATGACGTGACAAACATACTACGTAAAACCAGCCTAAATTGGAAACATGATTTGCACGGGCTTTGACATTGAGGACAGAAAATGTATCACTTCCTTTGTCTGGATAGAAAAAACGTATTTTGAGGGGAAGCAAAATTTTCGCTTTAGAAAGAATCCCACAGCTCTTGCCAGACTCTTTTCTCTCTCAAAAGTGATCAACCGTGTGGCTTAATTGATGAGACTGACGGAGTACTCGTATTATACTAAATTAAGGGTCTCTTCTACAGGAAATTAATCCAGAGAAAATTCCCATTAAGTGTAATCTCATAAAAAAATTCTTTTGTTTCTATGATGACGCGCATTTAGAGAAATTTTGTTTTTTTTGGATGCAACTAAACAACTCTCATTACTTTCTTGTGTTTGTGGAATCTTGGGAATTAAAAAGGCCGTAGGTACGGAGCACAATAGCGATCACTGACTGGACTATATGCACATAATAATTAACACGACCTTTTTTTTAATCATAAGTAACATGACTTACGTTCATGAATGAATGGGGGCAAGATGAGCACACGGGATTGCTGACCGCACTGCAGCTCGGCTGCTTGGGTGGGTTGACGTGGCTGGGGTTGGTGGGGTCAAACACTCTCCTACTCCCCAACCCAACAGACAATGACTCGTGGGCCCTGTTTAAAACGCTGCCCACACCCACCCAACCTCTACCCACCGCCACCACGCGCCCTACCAATCACAATCCCCCTCTCTCTGTCTCGGCTCGTCTCCTCTCCTCCCTCTTGGATCCAACCCCATCACTCTCCCTCTTCCTCTCTCCGGACTCACGCACTCAATTGAGGAAGGAGAGAGATGTCCAAGGTGTTCACCCTCGAGGAGGTCGCCAAACACAACACCAAGGAGGACTGCTGGCTCATCATCGGCGGCAAGGTCTCTCCTTTTCTTTTTCTTAAGATCCAGTGGATTTTTTTTTGTTTTCTTTGGAATCTCCGCCCCAAGAATGGGATGCTCTGTGGTCCGTCGATGGATTTGTGAACTCCCCACGCTCGGAACCTTCTTTAGCTGTGTTGGGTTCCAAGATCCTGTCCTTGGTTTCTTCCTCTAGTAGGTTTACTTTGTTCCTGATTCTGTTTTGGGGTAGTCGGGTGCACTGAGTGCTAGTGTTTAGGATTTTGATGGGCGAGAGATCTGAGATACCGGAAAAAGTTTCACTTTTGATGCTCGACATGTCTGTCTCGGTGATTTATTTTCTCGTATAGAAATGCTTGGTGGAATATTTATCTATTTCTCGTTGATGTCACTTGCTACTGTTGATGAATGGCCTGTGCTTTGCGATACATAATTCTGTCAGATATTGTATTCGGGGGTGTATTTTTGGGATTCGTTGCTAGTTTCTTGATCGCGTCTAAGCAGATCCGAGAGCCTTGGGTGCAGTTCGCGTAGGAGCTTGACGACCATGTCAGTGTGATGCCAGCATATTTTATACCTTGAAGGCTTGCTTAACTGCATAGTAATCGTTCACACATGGACTAGAACGTATGCTGGAATAAGTATCCGCATCATTCATATGATGAGACTAAAAACCAAAATTTGTTAGCGTTATGTTCATCTCAGTTAACTAGGTGCTAGTCGGGTGGCAAACCAGCGCAATTAGGAGCGGCTGCCTAGGCTGGTTAGGCAGCCGCCTTTTGGAACACTTTGGCTTATTATTCAGCTCAATTTTGTTTCTTCTCGAGTTGTTGTAAGACCTGAGGTACTCTTGTGTTTCAATTTAGCAGAAATCGGTTAACCTTGCTTGAAAGATGGAGTTCAGTTTTGTTCAGGAGAGCTTACTGGACCAAACATACTTCCTCTTTGTCATTCTGGTTTAATTAGATTACATAGTGCTTAATTTAACTGCTTCATTCTGACTTTTCTCTTTAGAGCATTTTTTGGAGATCTCAGAACCTTTAGAGAATTATAAAGAGTTGATCAGTTATCAGTATGCTGCTGTGTAGATGATAGTAAGTGTACGTCTAATTAATAGGCATATAATGACCTTACGTCTTGTTGAATGTTGCCATTGCACTGATAAACACAGTTTGGTAGTCTTTCATTTTCTTGAGCCCACTTTTTTGAAGAAGATGTTGGCGCAGCCTAAAATAATTTGGTGGCTCAATCCCATAAGCTGGGCCTTGTAATCTAAGCGTGCAGTTCTTGTTGTTTTATTGCATAGGATCCACACCTCGGTTACAGTTCTACACGACATGTGTGACAGTTCCAGTTGCACTTCCTTACTAGCATCATTGTTTTTATATTGGGAAGGCCTTGTGTAATGAAAAAGTTTATCCTTTGCACACACCAAACTCACTGAAGGATGTGTTGTGCTTCCGTAGGTGTACAATGTGACCAAGTTTCTGGATGATCACCCTGGAGGTGATGATGTCTTGTTGTCTTCAACTGGTACTGATCCATCGCATACTTCTTTTGCAAGTAGTTTGCAAACAATGCAATTTCAGCTTACAAAGTTAATTTTATGTTGCAGCCAAGGATGCAACTGATGACTTCGAGGACGTGGGGCACAGCACGACTGCGCGGGCAATGATGGATGAATACCACGTTGGTGAGATCGACGCAACCACGATACCCACCAAGGTGAAGTACACTCCCCCCAAGCAACCACACTACAACCAGGACAAGACCCCAGAGTTCATCATCAAGATCCTCCAGTTTTTGGTCCCCTTGGCGATACTGGGCCTGGCTGTTGCTGTACGGATCTACACCAAGTCGGAGTCTGCTTAGAATTGTTATCAGTCTTTCGAAAGATCAAGAACTGAATAAGTTTAGCGGGGATTGCATATTTTGTATCAGCATGGCCTATTCATGAATTTGGGAACTATTCTCAACCGTCGTTGTGTTATGGTTCTAAGATTTCCACTGGAATAGATATTTGGTTATATTTTCCATATTTCTGATGAATGTCTCAACATGCATATTCTCATTTGATGTGATTTGTTGTGTGTGTTTGTGTCCCTTGTTCAATACAACTTCAATACATGCTTCTGATTCTGGATGTAATTACACTAAATGGCGTGTACGTGCAAAAAATTTATGCTATTCTTGCCTACATCGCCACAAACCTGCGAATCAAAGGCAATAGCAAGCTACATCTTTCACAGAAATAAAAAGAAACGGTCACAACAGGGCAGGCATAGAGTGACAAGATCCTACACTTTTTTCATCTAGGTCCCACTTGTCATACACATGGAGTTGTGACAAGACCCCAAAGAGGACTCAGCAAGCAACGATTCCCAGTCATTGCTGACGGACTCTAGTAAGTCGAGTGGCAAATGTTACACTTGCCTTAAATATAACCTGATAACTGCTGAGGGGATGCCCTCTAAACACAGTTAACAGCTACTGTAAGATGGCAACAAAAGCAGCCTTCCCAGCTACAATTGGATTAACAAAATTCCATTGCTCACACATTGCTGATCTTTTTGAAAAATGCATATGTGAGCATAATGTGTAACCTATTACAAACAGATATGACCTATCAAGTACATTCTGATAACCTCTTGCATGGGTTTTTGCTGAAGCCCTGAGATGCGTAGGATCTGACAGATGATCCCACAAATGAATGAAAAAAATAAACTGACATGTAAAATTCCCTGAGCCTTGCTTTGCTTGCGATTAGAAACTAATGGAATGCTCAGTCTTCAAGACCTTTACCAAGCCAAAATTTGTTCTCGATGGCGTCTTCAAAGATCAACCTTCAGTGGAGCCCTGAAAATGGATTCATGTCAGGGTAGTTCAATAACTCAACACCTAGCTGAGACTAATACGGTGTTGCAGTTTTTTATTTAAGAAAGAAACTGGGCCAAGAATTCATCTGAACATATCAGGCATTATGATAAACGGATTCCTGTTCAAGTTTTGAACTTTCGTTTAGTTGCTCTTTCATGTCAAACATGTTCGCGTGATCATAGTCTATGAAAGACGAAATAACAATATTTGGTCCCGTTGCTCCCATGAAGGTTGAAAAATGAGTCTTTCAATTATTATTATTTTGACAAATGACATGAATGAATACGAATTAGAGTGACACAAACATTTAATTAGCATTTAATCCACTACGATATGATAATCCATAAATATGTGAAAGGTTCAAGTGGTTTATTTTGGCTGCATATGTAATGCATAATTGCATAGTAAAACAATTGATATCACATTAACCATCAGTGACCTGTTTCCTCTTCGTCTGCACACAGTAGCTATACTTATTTGCTTGTACTTTTGGCATCATGCACAATCTAAATTCAGGCAAATGCCATTTTAAAGTTTTTGTCCAGGAAATAGATAAGTATACACATAAAAAGTAAGATGAAGTTCCAAGTAATACTTACCGATGTGTGAAAATCTAGTGAAAGTGACAAACATACTATTAAAAAAAAACAAAGCACGAGAAACGCATGCTATTCAAAAAAGAAAACCAACAACTAACTACATCAAGCAGGCTATAGTAGAAGGGTCTCATTGTCAATGGGTTACTAACAAGTACCTGAAGGGTACATTCCTGTGAACTTTGCAAGTCAATTGATTTTTTTCCCATATCATAACAATATTAGGATATTTAACATGAGAAATTGCTTTTCTTGACTAGTCGGAGCCTTTTAATCTCTCCAATATTCTGAAACATATAAAAATAACATATTTTCAGCTATTGATGTAGTTTGAGGTGTTAGATAATTTTAATTTCAATCAAAAAATCTAAAAGGAAGCTGTATTCTGCTTCAGAAGACCAAATTTGGTGTTAATTCCAATACCACTAACTGTCGGGATCCTTGGGAAAGAAAACTAAGGTGTAAATTTTCACATAACCTACTTAGTGAGACACCCCACTGGCACACGCTGCTAATAATGGAAATGGCTTAGTACAATTAGTCTAAGAAAAGCTTGGAGAATATGTATAAATGTGATTTGCCTAAGAAAAAGCTTGGTGCAACGTATAAATTTGTTCTATAGTACAGAACACTGGAAATCTACAACAAAAAAAGGTTAGCTTTTAGTTTTCCCATAATGTGCTAACTTAGTATAGGGTGAGGAGTTTGAATGTACTGAATTTCTAATTTGGACAAGAATGGAGTTTGTTCCAATATAATGTTTTCCATGTTTACGGTTCTAAAATCCATAATTCCATCAGCAGAAGTAGCTCAAAATTACAATGTCAACCCTCCATTTGAAAATTATAATACAGTTATATACAAATTTCATCTTCATTCTCACTGTCTCGACCAGCTGTGCAGGATTGGAAATGCCTCCCAATTTTACAATGTTGACACCAATCCCTTCAATCCAAAGTATCATTGCAACACCTCCAAAATTAAATCACCCGAGACCTCCTTACATATATAATACAAAGAGTTCTTAAAATGTGAAATATTAAAATTCACCAGTTAATGTTTCAATTTTTCGGTTTTCATCTGATACGTTGAAATTGGGATCAATTTATCCAGCATGGTTATAAAAGAACACAATATTTTCACATGATTATGCACTGAGTTAATACTAGACCCTTTGATTTGATCATTCAATCCTTCCTGGATGCAATGCGTTAATGCTGCAGCAATTAAGGGGAGAAATGCATAGCTCAAAGCTCATTAATTCCTGATTTCCAGGCGTTTTTGGAGAGTTGGCATGAACTCTTAACTTAAACTTTAACACGAGATGCAGCTTTTGGTGTTCTCTCATTTGAGGAGCATCCTTATGAAACACACCATGCAGTTCACTGATTCCTCTGTAAGGTTGATAAGCACTCTTTCAAACAACTAGAGATAGAAGCATGGACTCATAGGGTCATGCACTTTATGAGGTGACATGACTGAATAATCATATTTCTATATGAAAGATATTCAGACATTCAGTATATCTTGACTTGTTTTTTTAATAACAAGTGATACTGAGAATTGAGGCAGTAATACAAATTCAGCATTTAGCTCAGTAACATGCAGTAGAACCACCGATGATGGAGAGGTTGGGCGTATGCTCACTGTATTCAACTATTGATGTAGGAGGCAGTTGTCCAATACAGATCTCATGTACAGTTGATAAAAGCGGGAACAGTTCCTGCCATCCACGATAAGTCAATACTTCATAGACTTCTCTTGCTGTGGATACCCCCTGTGAAACTAACAAGTTTAGATGCACCGAACAGTCCATTTAATTATCATACATTCCGGGTTTCAGATATTTTCTTTACCTGGAGTTTTTGTCCATGCAACATCTCTGCCTCCAGCTCATCAAAAGACCTGTCATAACATAATGAGACAAAAGTTATCATACAATCACAGCAGAAAAGATAGCTACTTCACAGACTTCTCTATCAGAGGGCAGACATAGTCAAAACTATTCCTACATTCAAATATGAAGATGCATAGTTTAGAGAAGAAACCTTTTGCCGCCATTTCTTGCAAAGGCCTCAGCCACTCTTCTGTTTCTCCCACCAACTGCCATGGAATACTCAACACTTTTCAGTATTTGTCTGTTCAATGGCTAATTGAGAACAATGAAGATACGTACGGCATGTAGTTATAAGGTCAGCCACACCACAGCTCTCAAAGAAAGTGTTGTCTCTGACCGTAGGGAACAGAAGCTTAGAGAAAGCACGCATTTCCCGCAAACCAATCCTCATTATTGCAGCCTAACAAATAGACAAAAGGCCATAAGGTTATGCCATACAAATTATTTTCTTCACTCAAAATGCATTCAATTATAGAATTGATACCTTGGTGTTGTTTCCCATATCCAAGCCATCAACAAGGCCTGCAAGTTAATTCCATCACTTAAACCATTGAACTTGAAAGGAAACAATGGATATAACCACAGAGAATACTACTGTATGCAAAACCTGCTGCAATGGCAACAACATTTTTCAATGTCCCACATAGTTCTACTCCCTCGATATCTTCTACCTGCACATGAAGGGGACACAATTAAAGATGCACTATTAAGAGCCAATTCACCATTTGTTCCATGTTCACTGAATTTTCTTAAATACTCCCAGAATTGTGTTTCATTTTTCTGCTGCCATTTATGTTCATTGGCACCTCAGTACCTGTTCATAACTATATTTGATATTTTAGGATAGTACAAGAAGACGACCTTAATATTTCCCATGTATCTATTGCCACACCGGGAAAGCTATAATGTGGGGTATTTTATTTCTGTATGAGGTTATAGTTGAAGAGCTTACAACAGAACCTAGGAAGTTTAGCCCATCGGGTCCCTGCTTCTTTATCTTCCCTGTATCCAATTGTTGCTTCACTAAACTTCTCAACAGCAATCTGCATTTGAGGTGCACTCCCACTTATTTTTTGTCCTTTGAAGGCTACAAGAAATTTTGCATGGAAGTTGAAAAGATGCTTGCCTCATTTGCAATGTTAGCACCCATGAGGCTTGATTCCAAGTGTATCCCTAATTAATTTTGATATCATGCATGGTCCGTCCATCTTGACCCCCATGCCCTTGATGAGGGATATAGCCTCAACTCCTGGTCTTATTTTGCCCACAAGCTTCTTACATATACCCTCCACAAATTGATGGGGAGTCACGAAGACCAGCATATTCGCATCTTTGACTGAGAAAGCCAGATTAAATTATTATGGACATTTATTTGACAAGATGCAAACAGCATGATGTATAGTTGCAATGATAACGACAACAAGTTTACTTATGAAATTCATACTGCTAAGTGCATCATTATTTCTGAAATAGGAAAAGCCAAAATTATTAAGCATATATATCTGTGAACAGCAAAGTTCTAGGTACTAAATTGTTTGCCCTTTTTTCCTTAAGTTTCCTTGGTCAACTAGAACTGCATGTATTACTAGCATCCAAGAGTAGTATTTCCTCCTAATGATAATCAGAAATGGGTGACAGTCTGGTTACCTGCATTCTCCAAGTCAGGGTCAGCAATTACATTAGATCCAAGCTTTATACCAGGTAAGTATTTGCAGTTCTCCTGAAACATGTGAGAATAAATCATTTGCTGCTGTACAAGGCATTATCCGTTTCAGAAGTAAAACAAACATTAGTTTTAACTCTTACATTTGCTTGGTTAATGGACTCAGATAGCTTCTCGCCTGTTGGCAATGTTTCTTCAAACACCCACATCCTTACTTCATCTGCAAACAGTTTACCCCACAATTAATACCAACAGGTACAAGAATGCATTTTTTTTCTTCTCAGTAAACAAGAATGCTTCTTGTCAAATTTCTATAATGTGTATACAGAACACACCAAACAAAGAGAACCGTAGAGTATCAAACTCAGTCCAAGAAATACTACAGATTTATGATGGATAACTCAGAGTCTACAGCATGTCATTCCTACAGTTTTGCCGGATATCCTCCTACAGATTGCTTAAGTGGAAATTTCGTAGATACATACTGCATAGTGAATGAGTTAAAGTCACCAAATGCATAGTAAAGAGCCCAACAAAAGGATAGGATACATGTCATCTCCCATTGCATTGCATGGCTAAATGCTGCAAAGACATGCAGAAACTAGCCCAAATGGCATTGCCCAACAGTTGAAACAAGCCCACACACTGCATATAGGCAGTGCTATGTCGTACTGTACAATTCAAGAACACGGTGGAGCATTTCCAGAGCCAGAGAGAGTGCAGGCGGCTGCTTACCGTGGAAGGATGGCAACTTAGCGGTGTTGGAGGCGATGAGGCGGGAGGCGACGCTGCCCCAGTTGCCGCTGCCGATGACGGCCACCCGGTACTTGTCGGCGTGCCCGTTCGCCATGTCCGGTGGCCGGAATGCAGATCAACAAACCGACCAATCCAGCAACACCAACACCACGAACAAGAACAAGGAGGGGCTAATAATAGGAAGGAAGGACCGAGAGCAACCCCACAATCAGCAGCGAATATATACAGAATTGGGGAGGGGGAAGGACCGAAGGAGCACAAGAGCCAAGAAAGAATTCGTTTTTTTCTTAAGAAATGGTGGAGAATGTTAGGAGGGACAGGCGGGCGGACATTCCCAAGATATGCTCGTGTTGTTTGCTTCGCGCGGGTCGCTCTACCAGTTTGTCCTCCGCAACAACGAGGCAACAGCCGCCGGCATTGCGATGTTGCTTTGCCGACTGCCGATGAGGAAGAGGAGAGGAGGCGGTGGAGCGGAGGATGGATGATTCGTCGATCTGGTAGTGGTCGTTCTTCTCCTCGTCTCGGTCGTATCGGAGGCAAGGCAAAGTTGCTCTTGTGCATCCGTGTTTGCCCCACCACTTTAAAAGACCCAAACCACCTTCCGATCCAGGACAATCTCCGTGCCATGCCCATGCCTCAAATTTTTTCCAACACTCACTCTCGATCAGATCTCTTATAAAGGTCCTGGAACTAGCAACATGTGTGGTTATCCATATAGATACAGGCTTCATTTAGCAACGAGCAGGGTAAAAGATAAAATCTGCGAAATTAAGTTCAGTTACAGAACGAAATGACATGCTTCTTGGTTAACTGAGGTACAGAAGTACGGTGCTGCATACTGAACTGTTAAGATGTACCAAATTTATGACATCAGTTTAGTCTAGGTTTTGGTATATATCAGAATATTTTTTATCCCAATGCTGAATTGCTATGCTGTAATGATGTACATGATACTATGGTAGCTATTCATTTGTGTTGTAATCCATAAATACAATGACCTGCCTTTGCTATCCAAAAAGTTATCAGAGGATTCATCAATTATATGACTAACTTCTGGCATATACCTTAGGCACTACAGTCAACATTGCAAAAAAATATAATGTAATTTAAAACATGGAGCGGATGTAAAAGTCAATCATTTAGTGATAGAATAATTATGCTATTAAGAAGATAATTAGTGTGTAAGTGATTATGGGACGTAAAGATTTAACTTATTTTCTCATTCATTGAATTGGTTTTTTAAATGATCTAAATTGATCGGATCAAACCTGACTCATATAATAGAAAATAAGAACTTTTCTAAGGCCTCAGCTTATCTGCCGAGCAAGAAATCATGGTATACACAGTACAGTTATTACTTGTTAGCAGCATAACACAAGCAAAACCCAGACATCAAATGTGCTAGCAACCAACGCTGCCGTGCGCCCGTGATATGGTCGATCGAGTAACATGACCGAACACTTAATCAACTGCTATAGCCAATGCGTTTATGATTCATCAATTCTGCAGCATAATAATTTACCCAGCAATTCTTTGCAAAAGAAATAAAAGAAAATATCAGGATAGCTAGCTACTCCCAGTAAAGTCCGCGTGCATCCTTCCCTGCTACCGGGTACCAAGCCGAGAAACGAAGAAGGCCGGCCAATTCACCTCCAGAGGCACGGCGTTCCCAAAGTTGACGCGGCGACGGTGAGGCCACTCCATCACCTCCGCCGTTGTCCCGGTTTTGAGACCAGCAGTGTACACGGTGGCCGCCGGCTATCGGTGACGAGCAACTCGCCGCCCTTCTCTCCCAACATGTGAGTCTCCATCTGCCGGGGTGCAGCTAGAGCCAATACGCAGTCCCATCGGAGAGCAGCGAGAGCGACCCGTCGACGGCGACGCTAAGGTGTGAGGCAGTGCGTTGGGATCAAGAGCCTCGTGAGGGAGACGTGCCCGGTCTCGGCATTCACGCCGATGATGCATAAACGTTATAAAAGAGCCAGTGTGCCTTGCCACGACACACGGCGGTGTTGCTCTGACAGAACGGCCAATGGTCGTCGGGATCCACACCGTCAAAGAACTGGGTAGGTGCGCTCCGGCTCGCCTCGCCGGACGAGAACATGTGGAAACTGTTGCCAATAATTAGCACTGTGGCATTCTGGATATTAGTTTCAAACGTGCATCTTGAATGCATCTTTTTGGCAGTGCAAGTGAGCGTCCCGATCTCTAGACTGTATTATATTAGTGCTCCATAGAATCCTATGGCAGGAAATGAAGAAAAAAATGTTCTGAATTGTTATATTATTGCAGTTCTAATTTGTAGAGGTATTCCTATCAACTGAATCGCTATTTAGAATTTCAGACACCTTTCCCCACCATTGGATCTCCTCATGCAGTTGACATTTCCATGTGCTAATTCTAGACAGGGTGGAAGAACACAGAAGAGCCAACCCAACTCAATCCGGTCAGTTGTACTCGCTAGAGAATGAACTTGGATATGCAGAAGCAGAGAGGACATTACAACAGGCAACTGGAAATTGTTTCCTGTCTGTACATCACAGCGAACAAACCTCCCAGGCTTGTAAACAATTGCAACGTCAACATGTCCTGACTAACCATTTATATTCTGTCACTCACTCTTCAGTTGAGTAGCAAAAACAAATCCTGAACTGCAAGGTTGGGTTTGGGTCCCTCCATTTGTCATTCAGCCACGTCCGAACTGTCCAAACTCCAAATAATCACATTTGTCATGAGCCATGACCAGTGAGCAAGTCTACACTGGACCCTTCCACAAGACCTTGAAGCAAGCATGCCAATTTTTATTTACCTAACTTACCTGTGGAATTTCAACCCATCAGGTTCAAGGCACTTCAAGCATAATGATTCAACAACAGAACTGAAGTTGGGCGGAATATACCTTCGTTAAGGAGTGCACACTGAACAATTATCACGAATGGAGTTGTAAGAAAGCCTTCCGAAATCGTCTCTAGTCATCACTGAAAACGCAGAACATTGAAACGAAGCACATTATCATAGCAGTGGAACAAAAAATTGGAAGTAGAAAACAAAAGAAAACATTGTAATCCTAAAAGTATCGTTACCATATTTTGTATCTGTTAATTTTCTAGTACTATAGATAGATGATATTACATGACTATTGACTAAATAAAATGCTTTGCACATGTGTTAGAACAAAATATTGAGCAACCCTGTTTGTTACAATTACCTCACCCTGTAATCTCTGGATCCTCTCAGCTTCTTCTCTGATCGAAACAAGATTGGTTTTGATCTCGTTACATATCCTTCCTTCCAGTAGCATCACTGGAACCCAGAGCTTAGGCTCCAGCTCCACCACATATGAAAGTGTAGTCTGAAATTCCTGGCCCGCCGAAATTTCCCCACCTTCATCGATACTCTCATCAACCTACACGAAACCCAAGAGCCAACCAGATTACCTTTTAGAATCATGCAGCCTTATAGTGTCACTTGTCATCAAATCTATCATCAACCTACTAAAACATCAATTGACCAACCATATTGCCTAGCTTGCATAATTGGACTCGGCAATGACAATTTGGAAATTTTGATTTGCGAGCAAGAACAACAGGGTATCAATCATGTTACCTCCTCGACGGACCATTTACCCTCGAAAACCTTAAAATCGCCCTCGATCATGTTGAAGGCGATCTCCCTCCTCCGCCCTCCGGCCGGGAGGACCTCCATCTCTCCCTCGTAGCAGTCGATGGTGCCCTTGGCGTTGAACTTGAACCCCAGCGCCAGATCCTGCTCCCCAACCTGCATAGACAGGTGCACTATCCATTTCAACAGCACGCTCATACATCGCACACGAAGTGCTCGACGAATTGCGTGAGACGGACCTGGTAGAGGCGGGCGAAGGTGGCGTCCTGGAGGAGGAGGCGGCACTCGGAGAGGCCGGGGAGGAAGCCGGCGAGGCCCTCGTAGTCGGTGAGCGTGGCCCACACGGCCTCGAGCGGCGCGTCAACGCGCACCCGCGCGCGCACGAGCCGCCGGTTCTTCCGCTCCGGCAGCTTGCGCACCTCGATCTCGAAGCCGTAGCGCTCGTCGCGGTCCACCTCTTTGTCCACCGAGGCCGCCCACTCGTCTTCGTCGTCACCGGCGACATCGGGCGGTGGCTCGGAGGAGGAGGAGGAGATGGGGGAGGGGAGGAGATTCCGGGAAGAGACCGAGACAAGGCGGAAGCGTGCGGGCTGGTGTAGGTGGTGGTGGTGAGGAGGCGGAGAGGGAGGTGGTGCGGGTGAAGGAGGCCATGGGAGGAGGGGAAGCAGCAGGAGGCGGAGGACGCCATGGCCACGTCAAGTTCCCTTTTTTCTTCTCCTCCTGCTACATTTTCGCGTGTTTATTGCTTTGAGCTTTCGCTTTTTGCTGTACTGCATTTTGGGAAGCGATTAATAAATTGATTGATGATTCCGACAGGTAAACGGTAGACTATATAAATACTAGTGGTACATAAAATAAACTGCGGTAGAATAAAATATATTCAACTCGGACATTATTTGCTCTGTTGGAGTAAGAAACTGAAGTCGTCCAAGGAAAAGTACAAGAAACTCGAGGGTGTATTTTCTTTTTCCTTTTTGTATTCATTCATTCACAAATCACGAGCTGGATTGGATTGGTCATGAAAGAAGTGTAGTTACAGATAACGGCAAGGGATGCGTACGTACCTACGTGCCCCTGTCTCCTCTCGTCACCTAGCTGCTCCATGAGTGTCTGCAACACAAAGGTCCCAGTCCTCTCACCCACTTGCTCTCTCTCTCTCTCTCTCTCTGGTCCAATTTTCTCGCGATCTTTATCCGGAAATCGCAGACCAGCTTACTAGCGTACGCATTGCTATCAATGCTACGGAGCTGCTAGATTGCACGCGCAAAGTATGAATGATTCTGGAGCTACGATGACTAAATTTGGTCAGGCTCTGCTGCTCCTGAAAAAGGTTGCGTTGCTTGGCCACGCAGCAAGGCAAGACGGTCTCTGCAAGGTAGGATCTTCTCCTTGTCCTGACTCGACGTCCACAAATTGCTATTCATGGAAGAGTCAACTTGCTGTGTGGTGCTAACGTTCACGTCACAATTCCTTCCAAGTTCCTTTCTGCGTTTCAGATCATAGCTCTAAGTTCCTTCTTGGATTTCAGATGGAAATTTGCCCCAAAATGTGCAGTTACAGCAATACATATAGAGACACACACATGTTCAATTCTCCTCTTATCGCTAATGGAGTACACAAGAATTTCAGCTCCTCGCTGAGTTAATCTTCTCAGGAATAATTAAGCCCAAACCTTGCAGCCGCTAAGTGAATGGATCGACACACACCTAGTGTTTGACTGATTGATGGATTGATTGGTTACAAGTTACAATTACAACATGAGCACGGCCAGGCAGAGCATCCGAATCAGATGGAATCATCACGAGTGGTGGTGGTGGTGGTGGTGGTTTTTCGTTACTGGTCGCCGTGGTGGTACTGCGGGTAGGAGGACACGCCGTGCCCGTGGTGGCCGTGGCCGCCGCCGTAGCCGTTGTACACGGCGTGGCCGCTGTGCTGCTGGTAGTGGCCCCCGTAGCCGCCGCCGGTGACGCCGCCCATGGGCGCCGGGTGGTGGTGGTACATGGTGGGGGGCATGGAGGCCGGCACCTGCGGCTCGTGGAGGCTCTGTGGCACGGGGGTGGAGGCGAAGATGTGGTCGGACGGCGAGGGACCCTCGTTAGAGAGGCCCTGCATCCGCTTGACGTAGAGGCGGTACTTCTGCAGGTGGCTCGCCACGTTCTCGCGGGTGAGCCCCTCCACGTTCATCAGCTGCATGATCGTCTTCGGCACCGCGTTCTTGATCCCGAGGTGCGCCACCACGTCCACGAACCGCTTGTGCAGCTGCGGCGTCCACGCCAGCCGCGGACGCTTTGTCTTCTCCGCCGAGTCCGCGTCGTCCCCCGCGGCCGCCTTCGACGACGGCGCGCCGCCGCCGCCGCCGCCGCCGCCGGACGAGGAGGAGGACGCCCGGCGGAGGCGGGAGACGGTGGCGGAGGACGCGCGGTGCACGTCCAACAGCGTGCGCCCCGGCTCCGGCGGGATGCGGAACGCCGCGGCCAGGCCCGGCGGGACGAGGGGCTGGGAGAGCGGCGTCAGCTCGTCGGAGCCGGGCAGGCCGGATTCCCACTCCATGAGCCCCCCATACTCTCCACCGCCGCCCCCTCCGCCGAGGAAGTCGTAATCGTAGCCGCCCGCCTCCTCCCCCATCGATCCCCACCAAACCCAACCCAATCAGCAAATCTCAATTTCTCTCTCACTATACAAATCCAGCTCCGAATCAACCAATCAAGAGACCATCCCACGCAACCTCCAGCACCAAGATCATCTAATACCTATCGAACCCCCACTCTCCGGCGAGGGCGGTGGCCGGAGGCGGAGGCGGAGGCGGCGGCGGCGGTGGGTGGAGGAGATAGATATGTGTGAGGTGGGGGGAGGCGAGGGGTGGGGATATTTTAATGGCGGAAAAGGAAATAAAGCGCAGATCGGGATGGCCACGTGGAGCGGTGAGCCGGATATTTTTGATTCGGGGGAGGCGCGCTTTCGCATCGCGGCCGTCCGTTCCGCCGCTTTCCGGTGGCACGATGGTGGTTTCGGTGCTCTTTCCGGGGCGGTCTCGCGGGTGATTTGGACTGGAGATATTTCTTGAAGATTCGGATAGCCCCGATCCGACGGACACGTTGGCGTCGTCGGGCGTGCGCTTTGTGCGATTCCGTCGTCGTGTCTCTCTCGTTTATCTTTTGGATGGGGGACTTTTGCTCGGTCAAACCACCAACAGAAGCTTTTTCTTCCCTTTTTGCTGAGATTTTTTTTGTTGGCATCAGAAAAAGTTTTGTGATGGATAAATTTTAGTTTTGTGGGATATGTTTTTGTATTTTTAAGAATTTTTATATGGTTTGGTAGGATATTTTAGTTTTCCTAGATGATCGTAGAAAATACTTAAGCCAAAATACATCTTTAGTAGACGTAATTGCATGATATGACTTTTATCAGAAAGGAAAATCTATTCGATTCTCGTAGTTCACGAGGGTCTTGGAAATTTAATATTCAAACATGTCTCTTTCTTGGTTGAGTGGCCTGTGAATTTGGTTTTTTTTTATTTTCTTTTATACAATTTTGGATTTCGTGAGAACGTTGAATCCTATGAGGCTATGAGAATTGTTCTTTCTTATCAAGGTTTAAAATCGTAATATTTCCCACAAAAAGAATTTGTAATATTTAGCTCGCTTATTGACCTATCATATATAACGTCAACATTCTTTTTCCTTCAATTGGTGTAGTGCCTTGTCCTAGAGAGCAATAATAACCAAAAAGATTTCCTCTTTTGGTTAAAAAATATTACGATAGCAGGTAAATCCTAAATTTGCCTCTTATATTGTCTCGAGCAAATTACCAAATTTTGCAGCGAATACAAAAGAAACTCAATGTACCATTATTGGGCGGATCGTTGGGGAGAAAAGTTAATACAAGTAAGTATATCATGTTCATTCGTGGAATATGAAACATTTTTAACGAGTTAGGTGAACTCTTTTCTGGATTACAATGGACGGTGAAACATTTTTAAAATATATCTTTTATTAAAAAAAATTATGAGAGTTTGATTATAAAAATATAGATATAAATTATAAAATGTGATACATAAATGATATTATCTTATTTTTGAAATTTATGAAAATAAAACAATCGAAAAAACATAGATAAGCCACCATAGTGGGCCGGCCCACTTAATTGCCCTGTGGGCCTCAGATCCTATACGGACGGACGGACGGACGATGGCTAGTGGTTTTCCAGAAAGCTGGACAACAACCGCAGCTTCGACGTACCCCTTGTCATACATGAGTAGTCAAACTGGCACAATCATGCTGCTTGTAAAATTTGTATGGTCCTGTTAACAGAGTCACAAACGCAGGGATCAAGGATGGACGTTTACACCTATATTGATACTTTGATAGTCCCTGCATATGCCTGTAGCTGTTTCGTTTGTGGTTTAGTTTGCATGTCGTCCGTCTCATGCGGACGTGTACGTGTAAAGGGCTGGAAGTCATGCATGTGTTCAACGGGGCACAGGTCACGACGGAAGTTGCCCTGGATCCCCTGCAATGCAACGTCGATCGTATTCCGTTCAGGATACCAACTCCGAGCGTCTTGCGAATGGTTCATACGTACGGACACCCAAGAAACACTTATAGGTCTGCTGACTCCTGAGAGTTTCGAGACGGCCTGGACACCGACTTGTCGGAGATCGCGTGATGATCCGGCCATGAACGACGAGAAGACGGTGCCGGCAGCCAAGAGGACGTCGGAGCTGATGCCGCACGAGCTCGTCTCTGAGATTCTGCTCCGGCTGCCCGTCCGGTAGCTCCTGCGGTTCAGGCGCGTCTGCAAGGCCTGGCACAGCACCATATATCTCCGACGACCCGTCCTTCCGCCGCGCGCACCTCCGCCTCCAGCACCCGTACGTGCTCATCGCCCCACAAATCAAAGTCGTCGACGACGACGGTTGCAAATGGCCGGGTAAAGTCGGCACCGCCGGGATCTAGAGTGGGAGGAGGACCACGGCACCGCGACCCTCCTGCACCACATGGCCGTATGCCATGTGCCGGGAGACGAGCTAGCAAGCATGGCTTCTGCATGCTATTTCTCACATGCATCACGACAGGCTTGTGAAGTGACTTGTCCAACAAACACAAAACTATTTATGCAACAAGATAGTGGCGGCCGTCCGTCCTTGCTCATCACCTATCAACATCTACCGTCTTATCATCATCCGGTGTACTCTACTTACGTGTAAAGCTAGAATAAAATCAATTTTGGACTTAAAACGCCGTAATATCACCGATGAAAATCAATAGCTTGTTGGTTTCCATATGAAAAAGGCTAATGCCTCTTGTCTATCCGCAAGTAATATGTGTCGAGTGGGTTCTCTTGGCGCGTGGATCGTCATAAGTCACCAAACGGTCGCTCTTAATCATGGTGTCCATATTTGTTAATAGTTACAGAACCATATAGCCACAAGAAAGCGCTTTTAAATATGAATTTAATTATATCAATTTTACACAACATAACTTATATATAACTAGATTAATTATTGATCAAGGTTTAAACTCAAAATATTACTTATATTTCAAAACGGAAGGAGTATGTACTATAGTTTCATAAGGAACTTGTCCTAAAGATGGGTGTGGTTTTTCAATACAAATTTTGTGTGAGATTTGTGTTTGGTGGAGGTCGCTGGCAAGATGAAATGTGTGCAAGAGGGTGTGCGATGTACGGGGAGAGCATGGTGGGGTACTGGGCGTTGGAGTACTTGACGAATAGCAGCATGACGTTCTGGGACGAGCAGGTTTGCAATATGTAGAGAGGATGGAAGACGAACCACGCGGCAAGCAGGATGGGCCTCTAGAAGGATGGGGCATGAGTGCCTAAAATGACCTAAAAGACCTCTACGAAGCACCCGTTTTCTCGCAAAGGCACAACATACATTGCGGCAGAAGGGAGGAGCTTGCTGGGGAATGGCCGCCTCTGGGGTTGATCTAACACAAATCTCACTGTCGTAAGAAGGCGGGAAATGGCCGCAATACTCTTTTCTAGGAAGATAAGTGGTTGGGGCCTGATTCTTTGACACACACATATCCTTTCCTATATTACATTGTATACAATAAGAAAGCTACTATGGCTCAGATGAACACCTGGTCTCAATGCTACGATGTTCAGACGAAATCTGGGTAGTGAACGAAGGGAAATGGTTGAAGAAATCCACCAGTTATGTGTTGCCGTTACTTTAACAGATCGCATGATGAATTGGTTTGGAACTTTGACCAATGTTGCGAAAACCACGAGGCGACACGCGGACGATCCGAGGACACCGCAGAATTGGCAATGAGAGACACAACGTTTTAACGTGGTTCTGCCACGAGACCTACATCCACGGGGTTCAACTACGGGCGTTCCTTCCCATCTATTAACACTACTGCAGATTGACCCTCTGCTGAATCCCCTCCACTGACGGGCCTAAAACAGCCCGTTAGTAGTACTATTCACCACTGATGGGCGGTAGAGTACCCGTCAGTGGTGACCCTAACATACGGTCTAATTTTAGCAAAAAAATTTACTACTGACGGGTCCAAAATATGGCCGTCAGTGGTGGCATCACTACCATGACGGGCTTGTACCATTGTCGGGCCGTAACTTGGGCCCGTCAGTGCTGTATCGCTAGAATCCGGCCCTTCGAGCTCGCTACCTCCGTACTATAGAAACCACTCCTGCTAAAACCTAACCCTAAGCCCATCTCCCTCCCACCCTTTCCCAATCCGACCTGGCGGCGCCACCTCGTCTCCTCGATCTGCTCCGCCGCCACCTCATTTGCGACGATGCCACGCCCGCCGGTAAGCACCGAATCTCCTATGCGCATCGCAACTCCCCCTCTCCCTCCATCTAATCTTTCTCTCCACAGATCCGTCCGCGACTTCACCAACCTCGCCGTGCTCCGTGCCCCCCTCTCCTCCTCCTCCTCCGGCAACGGCGTCGCCTGTGCGCCCCGACGACGCCTACTGCGACTGCGGCGGCGGCCTCTCCACGGCAGCAGGACAAGGAGCAACGATGCGCGCTCGCGCCCCGACGATGCCTACTACGACGGCGGCGGATCTGGCATCCCCAAGCGGCAGCGGCGGCGGCTCGACCTCCTTCTTGCGGCGGCAGATCCGGCGTCCTCGACCTGGCGGCGCGGCTTCCTGGCCTCCTCGACCTGGCGGCGCGGCTTCCTCTGAGCGTCGGCAACGACGCAGGTACTGCTCTCTCCTCCTCCTTCTCCTCCTGCTCCTCTAGGCTAGGGTTCCGACGACGCATGTACTTCTCTCTCGGTCTTGTTCCAATGGCTGTTGCTGATGGCCTTGGTTGCCTTCCGTGGGTACAATCTTGTTGTTTACGTACACTAGCACACTGCTGCACTTGCACCAAGGTATGCATGTTTCGGAGCAAACTAGCTTAACATGTTTGTTTAATTGTTCAATTTCTATGAAATATTCTATAGACTAGATAGGGCATGCATCTTCTATAGATGGTAATCAATGGAAATGCTCACACTAGAACTGTTACTTCCTTATTGGGTTCCCATCTCAAGAAAACCCAAAGTCCAAAATATTGTAAGATAGCTACATTCT
This sequence comes from Stipa capillata, assembly GCA_019208055.1. Lineage (NCBI taxonomy): Eukaryota > Viridiplantae > Streptophyta > Magnoliopsida > Poales > Poaceae > Stipa > Stipa capillata. The sequence continues at coordinate 628,338 of JAGXJF010003653.1, read as the reverse complement.
TCATTCAATTGTAACAAAACTTAGGACTTTGTTATGCTTCTTATCAGCACTAAATCATGAACTACTACTCGATTATTTCTATTTAGTAGTGATTGATTCAAGAGCATGTTAACACATTCGAAGTGATTGATTCAAGAGCATGTTAACACATTCAAAGTGATTGATTCAAGAGCATGTTAACATGGTCTTACTCTTTTTTAGATAATAACATGCAGAACTCCATTGTGCTGATTTTTGGACTAAATTAATCTTGTCATGTACTTTATTTCTTTATATACCTTTAGTTATTCAGAACATGTACTTTCTTTCTCTTCTAGGTATCCAATCAACAAGTCTTGAGCACCGTGTACTATATATATGCAATGAGACTTGGTTCTTGTGCAAATTATGATTTCATTTGCTTTGCCTCACCGCTGTGCAGAATAGGACTTGGAACCCTGTTGTCTGGTGCACGGATTGTCTCTGATGGGATGCTTCGACTACTCCTCGACTTCGGTTTGGTAGGGTTTTTGGTTCTCCTCCTCTGTAATGATGATGTAATGGTTGCTGTAATGTTGTAATGTTGTCTATAATGATGTAATGGTCACTGATATGGTTGCTGTAATGTTGTATGTAATGATGCATAATCTGTGATGAGTGTACTGTTAATTGATATGTGGTTTAATTTTTTTAATCCTTAAAAAAAACCACTGACGGACAGAAAATCTTGCCCGTCAGTGATGTTCAACCTCTACTGACGAGCAAGCGCCCGTCAGTGGACACGGACCCCTCCACTAACATTCTCGGAGTGACGGGACGCTAAACCTGTCAGTGGAGGGTTTAAGCGCCCGTCAGTAGAGATGTATTCTTGCAGTAGTGTAACTGTCTTTCAAGTTGGCTTGGTTATATTATGTGGTGCCCTACTCCTTATACAGGAGGCCAGGATACATGAGTCCAATTCTAACTCTGCTCGTATCCTATTAGGACTCCCCGTAGTATCCTATTACAATACTACGACTTCTCGAATCCAACTTGTAACCTACTCGTACACATATTCGACACAATCTCAACAACAAAAAATGGAGTTTTCTTAGTAAATTCTTTCTATAAAGTTCTTTGATCTAACGATCTAACGAGGTTAGCTTTTCTCAAAAATTTCAGTGGAAAGCAAAGATACCTGTGAGGATCCAAGTCTTTCTGTGATTGGTGGCTTCAGAAACGTATACTCACCAAAGATAATCTTTTGCACTGATGGTGGAAAGGTCCAAAGAATTGCCAATTTTGTGGTTATAATGAAACAATTGATCACCTATTCTGTGCCTTTAATTTGGAGCCCAGCCCTACGAATACTGATCATATGTTTGGTCGATGGATGCAAGCTTTTGATGGATATACTCTCCAGTTAATGTTGGTTGGAGTAGCTGCTTTGCTCTGGTTAATGTGGAAACTGCGTAATGATACGTGTTTTTAGCACAAATCTGTAACTAATCCTTTGACTGTTATATGTTATATCTGCAACTTCATTAAGACTTGGGCACTGTTGCAGACAAAAAAAGTAAGTAGTGAGATGCTGATTCATGGAGCCCAGCTGACGGAACAGGTGGCGATGGAAACCTTCGGTGCGACTCGAGGGTGGCGACCTACTATTCTTCGAATACAAGGGACTCGATGGTTGTCTTGGTGTAGGCTTTTGTAGTAGGAACCATCTTGCTGTCATCTGGCTATGTTTAGCCGTGTGCTTGTCTGGTCTTCACGTTTTTGCTTTAGACTTGGAGTTTCCAAGCTAGTGCTATGTCTGTGGTCTTCTTTACTTTTCTGCATGAACTCTGTAGGCTGCTGATTTATATTAATGGAAATTGGAGGGGTCTCCTCTCTTTTTATTTATTTAAAAGAAACAGCTAGGAGCCCGGCCAGGATAGTCGGCGATGATGTTGCGGCCGACCTTGGCCTTGCAGACGCACGTACCTGAACCGCATATAGAGGCGTCGAGTTGCATGGCGACATTCATTCCTTGCTTTCGGCCCGGCGGCATCGATCCTGAGAGGCAACGGGAAAGGAGAGGAGGAGACGCGATACGCATAATATAGAAAGAAGACATATGCTGCTGCCATTAGTTCTAGCATGCACGGTCAATAGCTAGACATAAACGTCTCGAATAATATCAAGAGAATTGTGTTGTACACCTGTCGAGCGTCTAAAAATTGACTTGCATCTTCCCTTATCACACTATACTTTCTCTTCCTTATTCCATTTGATGGGGCCGGGCGGGGCAGGGGGAATTGGGCAAAGCTAGCGTCCATGCATATTTTACTTCAGTCATAAGTGTTCTCGATGCCATGCTATATTATGCTAGTGCATATCATACGTACGCATGCATGTATATATGGGCATACCAAGCATGGCTGATTAAACTAAGTGCTCACTTGTTGGTTACAATCTATTTTCTTTTAAGCTTGTGCTGCTAGCCAGTGGCAGTGCCGACGTCGCAATCCTACGAGGTTAAATTCATTATTATCTATATAATTTTACATTATTTTTAAATATATAATTTTTCACTAATATAATGTGATTTTACGTTAAAGTTGTGGGGTCAGCTGATCCCACAGCCTTAACGTGGCAGTGCCACTGCTGCTAGCTAGCTTTCCCCCCTCCCTAGCGTACCTGTATCGATCATGTTTGCGAGGCCAAATGTCCCTTTGTTATCTTGCAATTAGAGAGCATGAACATTTTCGTGTCCCTAGAGTTTGTACTCAAGTACCTCTTAAGCAGTAACTTTTTCGAATGGTCAACTGGGGAGGGGGAGGGGGAGTGAGAGATTCCCCACCTGAATTTTCAGGGCCTCTTTGGATTAAAAGATTTTCAAAGAAATTTTATAGGATTTGAATCCATAGGAATTTTTCCTATGGAGACCCTTCGGATTGCAGGAATGAGATCATAGGAATCCTACAAAATTCCTATGGAATGGCTCAATCCATAGGAATTTTGGAGGAATTCTAACATGAGCTTAGACCTCATGAAAAATTTTCTTTGTGTCTTTTATGAACTTTTTCTCTCTTCAAATTCCTGCAAAATTTCTGTGGAGCATCCAAAGAGCTGATTTAGCATATTCCTGTGTTTTCGTTTCCTGTAGGATTCCACAAGTCATGACATTTCATTCCTATATTTTTCTATCCTATGTTTTGATAATCCTGCGTTCCAAAGAAGCCCTCATTGAAAAGAGGCCTCGAAGACAAGTTACAACAGAGTTTTGGAGCTCGCGCGCAGAGGGGGTGGGGGAGAAACACATCGGGGGAGGGGGAAAGAGATTACATGGTGTTAGCGGCTGCAGCTTCACCGAAGCAAGCAAGTCAGGAGTCAATGTTGAGATGTTGATCTTGTGGTAGCCGGACATGCCATAGGATTCAGCTTGGGCATTTGGTTTTAAACTGAAATTTTGGTTTCAGTTTTTCGGGTTTTGACAAATTCGGTTTTCCAAAAATAAGAACCGAAATACTGTTTAAAATTATGAAAACCGAAAATTCGGTTAACCAAAATTTTGGTTTCGGTTTTCGATTTAAACCAAAATTTTCAGAACATTCAGACATTTCAGAAATGCACATGAATTCAGCAAAAAAAAATTTAGAAATGCACAAATATTTTAGTGTCAAATGATGCCAACTAATAGAACCCATCAATCCATCACAGATCAGTCCACAAATAATCTCAGTAGCACATTAGCACATATATTTGCAATATTGCCAAGTTGCAGACTTGTAGCACAGAAACAGTCTATAAAACTTTGGAAAAGAAAATTTGCAGGCTCTACGGCCAAGCCATATGTAAGTTTAGACTTCAAACTGTGTTTGGTGCAGCATGGCAAATCCATTTGATCTGCACAGGGATGCATGATATAATTCAGCTTCATTAATCTGAAGATGATTAAGGTTCAGGGTTCAATGAACTTAGAATTAGCAGGGTTCAATAATGCTAATAGCTAACCCTAGTGATTCAGAGAAGTTTCGTTAATCTAAAGATAACAAGCAAGCAACTATACATATACAGATATACTGCTCAGGGGAATAGGATTGTAGATGGCTGTATGATTAGTTCAACTTACATTAGGTAGTGGAAGATCATCTAGAGGTTGGGACTAGTTGCAGAAGAAAAAAAATCATTGGAATAGAAAAAGAAAAATCAGGTCAGTGTGTATAGAAAAAAAAAGTATCACAGGAGCATACATAATATATCATTGGAATAAGAGAAGTGAAGAGCAAATGAATGAATAATACTTGGCATATGACATATTGGATCAAGATTATGGGCTACAGGAGTAGCAGGACGCCTGCTACTGCCGGCCTGCCACTACCGCTACCAGCTCGCCGTGCCCTACCGCCGCAACTGCCGCCTCGCCGTACTGCCGGTCGGGGAATGGGGATGGTGCGTCGCAGGCTTGCCGCCTCGTTGGTCCGCCGTGACGGAGGGATGGCCGGCGCCCGGTGCTAGGTGGAGGCGGCGGTTAGGGCTCGGTGCGGCCGTGCGGGCATGCCGTGATAGCGTGACATGCAGGTGGTTTGATTTTCTAATTGGGATTTGGCTGAGAACACCGGAATGGGGCTGAAGCAGTGCTGAACCGTACTGGGCTAATGGGTTGAGGAAATTTAGGTTTATATCAATTAATCGGTTAACCGTGTGGCAAAACTGATTAAACCAAAATTATTTTGGTTTTCCAAAACTGCTAGCCGAATTAATTTCGGTAGCATATATTTGGTTTTTTCGGTTTTGGTTTCGGTTATACGGTTTTTATACCCGGATTAATATAGGACGGCATCCTCCCGGCAGGCTTTCGGGACGAAAGGGAGGGAGGGGACGAGCCACAGATCAGCATGCCATTCCGGTGCTTCCGAAGGTGTTGGAAATAGAGGAGGAGAAACGTGGCCGACGAGCGCTTAGGGATGCCTGGGGGTGGGGGGAGCTTGGGAACGTGGCACCGAACTGCGGGGCGAAAACTGCAGCGAAGACAACGTGGCTCGCTGTCTCCAGGGCGAGCAGCACACCTCGGTGGGAGCGACAGCAGGGCCATCCGCGGATAACAGCAGGGCGCGCTAGCTGGAGAGGTATTGATAAGCGGCGAGAATGCGGCGATCTTTAGCTTCTGGCACGAAAGGGGGAGCCTTCCACCCGACATTGCAGGGTGGACTGGATCTCGACGAGCACCGCATCCGGGACATGCATGGATATGAGGGTGCTTTTGTGAAAATTGATGTGCAAGCCGGTGACGCAGGACTTTTTTTAAACGGTATTTTTTTTCCTTGCCCTGCAGCCATCACGAAGGCAGAGCTCATCTCGAGGGAGGGACCTGGATTCCTCAAGGAAATCGAGCAGATCACCTACAAAACTTAATAGTTATTCTGGGGAGCGCAACATTCCAGTCCTGGTTGAAGAAAGAGTGATCCAGGCGAGCGAGCGTGGAGGGGCGGTCAAGGAGGGGCAGCTCGAACAGCGCCATCTGGCGGGCGGATGGTGTCGTTGAACGCAGCGGCCTGCGACGAGTCGAAATTGGTGTTGTTCTTGTCGGCGAAGCAAGCATCCACGGACCAGAGACTTGAGGGAGGTCAAGTCGGCGAGGAAGACGCTGTCGAGGCTGTGATCGGAAGGGTTTCAATTCAGATTACATCGTCGAGTCATCCATCGGTGGTTGCAATTGCCTATAGAACGGAACCTTCCTTCCTTAATTTTAGGACTAATTAAGTAATTTCGTAGCTTAAAGTGGATACGGATGCTAGCTTATTGGCTGCACTTGTAGGTGACCTCTCTCTCGTCTTGGATAGCAAGAGCGTACGTAGCACGTGCGAGAAGGTCACGGTCCCACACGTGCAGTCAACTCTCGATCGATCGAGTACTAGTGCTACAGAAAAGATGGATCATGATAGGTAAGGTTCCTGGAAAGTAGTAAGGCTACCGCAGGGAGCACGTACACACGAGTGACGATTTTATTCACCTTCCGCGATTGACGACACAACATTGCGCTACCTCTGCTCGGCCTACAATAGGTAAGTAAGTCGAATTAAGGTCTGTTTAATTTGCGGCCAAATTTTGGCTACTCAATATTTATAACAATGTAAAAAAGTTGTCAAACGGTTGTTTTAGACTTCCTCAGAGATTGACAGGCAATTTAATAGCCATTTAATTGGTAGCTGCTAATTTTTTGGACTTGTTCAAATATTTGTTAGCTAAATTTTGGCTCCAAACCAAATAACTTGTAAAAGCAACTCCAATAATCTATTTCAAACATTTCTTAGAGGGTCCCATATCAGTTATTTGACAAAGTGGAAGGGAGATTCAAAGGAGAGAGAAGAAAACCATTTTGTAAACAAAAATGATCTTGTTGCTAATATTTGGAACTAGAAAAAATATTATTATTGTTCGAGGTCTTAGTTGTTTCTTAAAGTGAAGTCCATTAAAAATTTACTAAAGAGCATAAAGTATTTTGAAATAAAATAAAAAAATGACTTATTAAAAAACTTGTTATTCTCTCCACCCCTCTTCTAAGAAACGAGGTAAGAAAGGAGTGACTCGTTGGTATACTAGCACAAAGTAGAGCATTACATACGTACTAATAACTCCACCGGTAAATTAAATCTCAGATGATTCAGCGCTAGTCCCTAGTGAATACAACCAAAATGCATGATTGATCTCCAGCTAAGAAAATGACGAAGTATCAATTATTAACAGACGGAAAGGAGAGGGAATCGAGACAAGACAAGCATAGCTGATGGACCCCGTCCATAGTTTAGGAAGAAATTATCCTTTTCCTTCCAACCGAAGCAAAGCATCACTGATAGACGGCACGAGAAGCAGGAGAGAAAATTACCTGACAGCCAAGGTGCGGGCCCTGGTGTCAGTGAGAGAGAGCTCGAACATGCTCATATCCAGTTGGCGTGTGGGGCCTAGCTATTAGTGTACCAGGCTGTCCGAATCCGACGTGGAAGGGAGGCCAAGTCGGAGGGTATTTTCGTCCATCTATGGGTTCGTTAAGTTTAACGGAACAGGGCATATTCCTCTTCCTCTTTCATGGGCACCACGTAAAGATTTTATGTCATCTAATTCGATTTCTTTTTGCGAATTCATCAGCTATTCAACGAATTTCTTGAGAAGGGAAAAAAAGAAAGCATCGTGATGAATTAGTAGTATAATATGAAATGCCGCGTGGGGGAACGGCGTGGAAACGGAGACGAGAAGAGAAGCGTCTCCACTACGCCAACCCCACGCCGCCGGTTAAAACGCCACCACCCACCACGACTCAATCATCCCCAACCCCTCTCCTCCCCCCATTCCCCCCTGCTCCCTCGCCGCCCTTCTTCTCCCTCGCCTCCGATCCGCCGACCAATTACTTACCTTTCCCTGCCATCTCTCTTCGTTGGATCTCATCTGCGCCGAGGCGCCGTCTTTTCGCGAAAGCCAGGGCCTTTTCTGATGGATCCCTCACCCATGGCGGCGCCGCCATCCCCGCCGTCCTACTGGTGCTACAGCTGCGAGCGCTTCGTGCGCGCCGCGGCCCCGCCGCAGGGGGACTCCGGGGTGTTCTGCCCCGGCTGCGACGGCGGCTTCCTCGAGGAGATGGACGCGCCGCCGCCGCCGCGCAGGGGTGCCACCCCGTCAGCCTTCGTCCGCCGCCGCCGCGCGGACCCGGGCCCCGCCGCTCTCCACGGGACCGACCTCCGGCCCCGCCGCAACCGCCGCGCCGCCGCCTCCTCCGGCGACCGCTCGTCGCCGTACAACCCCGTCATCGTGCTCCGGCGCTCCACTGCCGTCCCCGGCGACGACGAGGTCCCCGGCGCCACCAGCAGCTTCGAGCTCTTCTACGACGATGGCGCGGGCTCCGGCCTCCGCCCCCTCCCGAGAGCATGTCCGACTTCCTCATGGGATCTGGCTTCGAGCGGCTCCTCGACCAGCTCGCCCAGATCGAGGCCGGCGGCTTCGGTGCCGTCCGCCCGTGTGATAACCCGCCGGCGTCCAAGGCCGCCGTGGAGTCCATGCCCACCGTCATCGTCGCCGCGTGCCACGTCGGCGCCGATTCCCACTGCGCCGTCTGCAAGGAGGCCTTCGAGCTTGGCACCGAGGCCAGGGAGATGCCGTGCAACCACATGTACCACCAGGACTGCATCTTGCCGTGGCTTGCGCTGCGCAACTCGTGCCCCGTGTGCCGCCACGAGATGCCCACGGAGGTGGCAAGGCCGCCGGCGAGCGACTCGGGAGCCGACGACCACGGCAGCAGTGCTGGGGCTGAGGCTGGGGCTGAGGAGGAGACCGTGGGGTTGACAATTTGGAGGCTGCCCGGTGGAGGCTTTGCCGTTGGGAGGTTCGCTGGTGGGAGGAGGGCTGGTGAGAGGGAGCTCCCCGTCGTCTACACTGAGGTGGATGGCGGTTTCAACAATGGTGGCGCACCGAGGAGGATCTCGTGGTCATCGAGAGGGAGCCGTTCGACAGAAAGGGGCGTTATTAGACGCTTGTTTCACAACATTTTTGCGTGCTTTGGGCATGCGCATTCGACGAATGCTCGAGCCTCGTCATCGCGGTCAGAGTGGAGCTCAGTTTTCACCCGCGGTTTGAGGAGTCGGAGCACAAGCTGGAGATCGCAAGACGAGCATGCTGATGCAATCGTCAGGTGATTGATTGCTTCAGACTTGGGGGAATATGACATTAGATGTCGGTGAGCTGCAGCTATTTGCTTTTGTTTGATGTTTTGTATACGAATTAAGAGAGCAAGGATGAAGAGGATTTGTAGGCAAAAGATTGTTGTTTTGTACATAGAGCAGATCTAGAGATGTTGCAACGGAAATGTCCTTGAGTTTGCATATTCAAGATGGTCTCCCTGTTGCATTTCGGAATACGAGCAAGAGAATTATGGTTACTAATACAAGCATTTTGATATTTAGCGCTTAAATTGTTGCATTGTTGGTATCAATCAATAACTTCTTCTAATTCCATTCTTCTGATGTGGCATGATTTGTTGTACCAATAACCTATTGAAAGTTTTAGATGTCAGCAATGATTTGACAAGAAATCACTCATGATATTTTGTGCATCCTATACATCTTCAGTTCTTCTTGAATTGGATATCATTGTCTTGATCAAGGGTATCTTTCATCCTTGTTTTCTATCTATCTTCACCAGGGACAAGAGGTTAGGTTGTCTGGTTCAACAAGCCTATTGACTTGACTGGTTTTTTGGACGCTCTCTTTCTAATTCTATTGTCACCATCCTTACATTCTTATCGTAGTTTCCAAAGTTTTTTGGACGCTCTCTTTCTAATTCTATTGTCACCATCCTTACATTCTTATCGTAGTTTCCAAATTATTATAATTTGTGAAAAATCTTCATCTTCATCAAGTCCATTGACGTTTCTTCGAGAAGAGAAAGATCCAAGATCTTTTGTGTATGTTAAGCAGGACTGCACAACATCCATTAGGATATAATGATATATGAATCCATTTCAGCTCTATTTGCTGGATATAATGATATATGAATCCATTTCAGCTCTATTTGCTGGTCTATATAACGCATATGTGTATTTTGCAGTTGCATCATGATGCTAGCATACTACATTTCCATTCTGTTACCCAATGTGGAATCGATAAATTTTTCTTACAGAAACCGTCCAATGTCTTGTGTTGCCCTGATGGCCAATGATTTAAGTTATGTCCTACTCAGTCCTGCCATTTTGGTTTTTGCTCTGGTTGTTGAGCTGCAATTGCAGAGTGCTGTTGGTGGCCGGTGAAGAAGATACCAATCTGCTGTGTCTTTTCTAGCTGGTGCATGTGCTATTACTGTTGCAAGTTTTTTCCAGTAAGTTGTATGTGGAAGAAAGATACTGCCTCGCGTCTTTGTCGATTTAATTGCGAGATTGCACATTATACTCGCAGCTTCCAAATAGTTATGATTTGTTTATTCTAAAAAAATGGTCATGGTTTCTTATTTTTTCACATCAGGCATGAAACAGCCTGAGGTAAATTGGAAGAACACGTATTTGTATATCATGTTTCTGTTTTATTCGTATTTAATATTGCTACCGTGAATTACCGAGTAGAGGGGGGAAAGAAAAAGGGATGGAAAGAAGGCTTGGGCTGGATTGTTAGGTTCGGCCCAAATACCTCTCTCCTTGTAGTTCTTCAATTCCGTAAGGGTTGCAATTCAAATGATCTTCGAGTGTCTGGTTTAAATCCTTTGAATTCAGATAAATCGTGTTCCAGTGTTTTATTTTACTAAGTCACTCATATTAAACTTCCGTGAATTTCAACAATTTGCAAATAACTGAAGGAAATTCCAAATGTCTCCGGCATGCAAGACTAGTTTTGAAAATAATTCATGGAAGCATTAAGAGCGATTGCAGGAGGAGGTGAGGAGACTTCACCTATAAGAGGATGGAGTGGAATGGAGGAGGAGCGAGTGGCGAGCTCAGCAGTGCCCTCCTCTCACCCGACTAGCTGCACCCTCTGACCCATTTCGTAGTCGTCTAGGTCATGTGACTGTCCAGCCTTTAGTTTGTACTAAAGATTGGACCGTAGCATCAAAATGTAACTTTTTAGTTTGTTTTAGTGGTTTGTTACTCATGTGAAAGAATATTTAAGGCTACTTAGTTTTGATTAATCATTAAGTTGGCAACATTGTATCTGTCATTACTGAGTTGGACATTGAGTGACGTTTTGCAAGTTTGGTGCACATTTTTGCCTTTTCTTATCAAATTTTAAATCTTACTTTTTTACATCAACAACTCGTTAAAAGGAATGTTAATATTATTTCATACTTTCATGTGTAGTTTGAGGAGCAAGAGAACTCTGATGATAATGATTTGAAAAATGACATGATGGAGGAAATGGATGACTAATCTAGTCTATGAATGCTTGAAAAGTGAAGTTGTTATATGTATTTCAATTTATATTTGTACTTTGAACTATTTATATCTTGTACTCATTTTGGAACCATGTGTTTCTTCCCGAACCATATGTATCGGTGAACTATATAAACTGAACATGATGGCTATTTGATGTGTTCTTTATGGTTGAAAACCTTTATTTGATGTGATGTTGTCATGTTGTGGTTAATTGTTTAACTAATATATTCTTTGTGGCATTTGTAAATATTATGTTGTCAAAAGTCAAAGTTTTTTGCTCGTACAATAATGTTTTGATGAAATATCTATTTCAAAGTATTTATTCATGATATATGACTGTCAAGATAACGTAATATTTGCAATCAATTCATTATTCCCTATGACAATAAGAGTTTATGAGCATCTAGGAAAATTAAATTACTTTGTTGTTTTTGTTGTGTTCTTTTGCATGGTTTAAGGAGTTTTTCTGTTCCGATAAATATTCGTTGTCATTTTATATTCGATCGTATTTGTCTTATATTTTTTTTTGTAGTTTTCGCTTTCATTTTTGTATCCAAAGTTTATGTATTCATCTCGATTTCTATTAATGGGTGTAAACCTAGAAACTTGTTTTCGATGGTGTCGTACCGTTTTCATCCCTACTCGAAAGTATGGTATTTGAACGGGTGGGCATGCATGGCCCCGATCGATCGTGCACGCTCCACAGTTAAACACTGTTACAACTAATTAATTGCCAAATAATTAAGACCGAGAACGTATGTATGGTCAATTATGTAGTCCGATCGGCTTAATTAGCTTTATATGGTGGCTGTACGTGTACACTGAAGGCTAGCCAGTTGCATGCTCTGTTCCCACATATATAATATAGACTGATCAACAGTTGATCCACTCAAACTGACAGACAGCTAGCTAAGCTAAATATGCGGCTAGCAGAACAAAAGGCGCTTGCTTGCTCAAACAGTCCATGTAGACGGACGACCTGCTGCATGCCGTACAGCCGTAGCTATAGTGCGTGAACGAACAGTTAATTCAGATCATGATGCTTGCTAATTAAGAAGAAACATGCATAGTGTGCAAGCTGCTACATATATCCACAAACTTCTGTGAGAGGATTAAGCTGCTATAATAAAATTAATAAAATTTACCCGAGTTCTAGTAGCAAAGCAAACTCTTTAGCGCAAGGACATGATAACTCGCATAATTCCATTAATTTTACCCTCTTACGATAGTACCAACCTTTAAAAATTATGGAACAAAATGTATAGGTACCTTCTCGAGCAGTAATGATCCAACAATGATAGAAGTGCACGTACAAAATTGTTTACTTAGTTTTGTCTCTAAACTTGCTCGTCTAGGCCTAATTCGAGTTATGAAGATACATATAAGTGAGTACTTGGTAATGGGCCCCTCGGGCTCATGTGCCCTGGTCAAGCGCCTGGGTGCCCTGACTCAGAGCCGGGCCCGTTTCTAAAGCGAAAAAGAAAAATCTCGTTCGTGCAGATCCTCACCAGACTTTCAAGGTGTTTGGTCCAAATAATGTAACCCAAATGTAAACCTTTTCAGATTGAAAGGATTGGTAGTCCGGTCCCAACAAAAGAATCAGACCCGTGGAAACATCAAAAGCAAACTATCACAACATTATTTATGTATACATATAACACAAAAAGTTTACATGTCAACATTTTTTCTGAGATATTTTCATGTAATTCTTTTCGTACAATGAAAATATTTTTTGGTGCGATGAAAATACTTTTGTCATGCAATAAAAACTCATCCTACCAATCGGACTACAGAAGTATAACATTTCCCTTCTAGATTACACTAGTGTGGCGGTACTGCAAAAAGAACTATTTGTTTGGTTTGGCAATGTAACGGTATACATTTACATCATTATGTTTGTTTCAAAACACGCTGAACATTGGTACAACCATAAGCTCAAATAATGCAAATATGATTGTTTCACTTTGTACATGTTCACTCCGTACCAATGAAAATTGCATCGGGTGGAAGATTGAAAGTTCCACATCAAAATCGGAAATAGGTGTGAGAACAGATAAAAACTAAAAAATAACAGATTAATGCAATTAAAGATTCAAAACGAAACTGAGGAAGAACAGATGTCCGGTGCCTAGAGGAAGTAAGAAAAGAGAAGAGAAGTAGAGAGAGAAAGACCAACCAAACACGATCCGACGTTATGTAATGCCATGTAATCCGATTACGGGCTGAAATCGCTCAACCAAGTTAAAACAACTTCTTTGAACCAAAAAAAATGATTCTCGATCAGAGGTGGAAGCAGAACCGCAGGAGGCTCCATCTGCATGCATGCATGCATTCGCCGCCATGTACTCGAGGCCGCCACCCCCAATGGCGGAAGCAGGAATAAGAGATAAGGGAAACCAAATGAACTTCATAATGCATCAAAATTGATAAGAGGGGCCAAATTATGATAATTCTTATAAAAAAATTTGAAATAGAAAGGCTATAATATAGTCATATGTATGCACTTATGGGATCATGGAGGAGGCCTGGCCCTTGCCAGTCCCCTCCTCCCTCCGCCACTGGCCAGTGGCCACCCTGCTGGTCCCGCTGGCCCGACCTCCCGCCGGACCTCATCCGTGAGGTCTCCGGCCGCCTCCACCACGCTACTGATTTCATCCGCTTCCACGCCGTCTGCAAGCCCTGGCGCGACTCACGTGACGCGCCGCCGCCGCTGTCCCGGGGGACACGCCAGTTCCTGCCGTGGCTCCTCGCGCCGACGGACCAACACCTCCGCTTTTCCGGTGTGTCTTCTCCAAGATGAGCTACCGCGCGTCACACAGATTCGGCCTTCGGAAGTGGGTGGCCAAAGCGGATGGCACCGCCGCCCCGTATCTCCCAGATAGATGGCGTAGGTTCGAGCTCGACGACGCTCTCGCTGGAGCCGTCGTCACCCTGCTGCGGCGCTTACCATATGAGATCTATAGGTGGACGGAGAACCCCTGCGGCGTCGTCTACAGCGACGGCACCACCTTCCTGTACACCTTCTCTGACCTCCGCTCCTACAGCGACGCGACCTAGTTCAGGGCAGCGCTCCAGCGTCCCGACGACGAGACATGGACCGTCGTCCTGAGGAGGCTGGAGATTCCCAAGCCGGGGGAGTGCTACGCCGCGTGTACCACGGCGGTAAGATCATGGTCACCGTGGACGCCAACCTCTGGTACGTCGTGACGCCGGGCGCGGCCAACGGCGCTGCTGACGACGACGTCGATACTAGGCAACCACAACGAGTACCTCTATAAGTACAACTACGTCCTGGAGTCCCGCGGTGAGCTGCTGTGGGTGTCGGTGCAAGTCCGGAAGGGATACCCGGAGCAGTGCGGCGAGGGTGTCCGCGGCCTGGTGCGCATGCTCTTGGTGTCCATGCGCGCGCTGGAGGTGGCAGAGAAGCCGGAGAAAATGTGGTGCGCGAGGAAGAACGGTCGGAATCTGGGTGACCACGTTATGTTCCTGGGGTGGCCCAACAGCTTCGCCGTGGACGCGTCGCGGCTGGGCAGCGACGGCGTGACCGGCGGGTGTGCCTACTTCGTCTACAAGGACCGACAAGTGGCACATGGTGCAGGAGCAGTGCTGTGTCTTCATGTACAACCTCGTCAATGGCAAGGTCAAGTTCGTGGAGTGGCTGCCTCCGGGATGGGACAACGAGAGTGCACGTGGCTCGTTCCCCAGCCCAACAGTAGCAAATTTCCAAGCTATTTTAATTTGATCATTAGTTGACAAGGGTCCTATATTTATATACGAATACTATATTTACTTATACAATTTACGTTTTTTACAATATATATTATATGAATTACTTAAATAAAAAAAATATTATCTAGGAAATAGTATATTAGAAAATAATTGTTTTAAGCATAAAAAACAATTATGACGTATACAAATTGAAAATAAAAAACAATTATGATGCAATACGTGTAATTATGAATCAATAAATATAAGTGATTAAGAGTGTTTAATCTTTGTCTATAATCATTAGATAAAGAATTATAAAATTAAATTAAACATTTTAGATGGCTTAGATTAAAAGAATTCAATTCCAATTCATATCTTTTATGTTGATACGGATATAGATATTCAGTGCCTATCAAAAAATTGATAATTTTATTAGATTTTATAGATTAGTGTTTTTATATTGTACCTTGTACCCCACAAAATATAGGCCCGCACTTTCAACCACGCGACAGATGTCGCTACCTTTTATTATTTGTTTCTATAGATTTACTATTTCTCAGTCATCCGACAAATTATTATTTCTCAATCGATCGAGTTGCACATTATCTAACCTACAGTGACATAAAAATATATACAATTCTAGGCCTAGAAATGTGTAACTGCCTAGTTACACACCTCTAGATATGAAGTTGCACATAATTTTTTAAAAATGTAACTACTCAATTAACCATTGGATAGACAATCAACGTCTAAAATTGTCGACTTAGAAATAACTATTTCTCAAAAATACACACTCCCTTGTTTCAATCCGTAGTCCCCTCAATGGTGTTTGTGCTCTGTTCTTTTTCTCTTTTTTATATATCCAGTTTGGACTTCATGATCCTACACCCCTCAATGGTGTTGTGCTCTGTTCTTTTTCTCTTTTTTATATATCAGTTTGGACTTCATGATCCTACACGTGAGAACAACTCAAAACTCATGCGCTAAACAACCTTGATTTTGCTCGATCAGGAAATCAGTACGTCATAGGCCGGATCCAAAATGGTGGAATCGGCCGGAGGTTCCAACTCCTAGAAGTGTTGTTTACACGGAGAGACCAACCAGCAGCATTATTTCGAGCCTTCTTTCAGGGTCTTCGTGCGCAACCTGCCTCTGAGCGTGGATAGCTCTCGGATGCACCGGTTCTTCAGCAAGCACGGCAAAGTAGCCGATGCTGAAGTGATCTGCAGAAGGAAGACCGGGGTCTCGCAGGGGATCGGGCTCGTAACCATGGCAACGGTGGATGGACACGCAGATGCTCTTGCTGCTCTGGACGGACTGGTCAGTGCATGATTAATCGGGCTCGCAACTTGTTTAGATTCTGTTCAACTTTAATTTTTCAAATTTATGTAACGATGTCCTTCTCCTTTATGTGGAATAAATCATGCAGGTTTTGGATGGGTGTAGCCTGGAGGTGAGCCTGGTGAAGAAGCGACGACGACGGCAACGGCATATGTCTTCGATCTAGTATTGGAGCAAAATAGATATACTCTCTCTGTCCAACAATATAAGACGTACACGTATTCTAATATTTACAATTAGACTTATAATAATTTGGTTATTCGACATAAAAGTGATATCATTAGAAAGTACTTTTAAAAACAAATCCAATAATACCACTTTTATATCACATAACTAAAATATTATAGATCTAATTATAAATCTTGATATATATACGCGTTTTACATTGTTAGACAGAAAGAGTATATAGCTAGCTCTTATTTCGTCTTGACCGTCGTATACGTAGCGATCGAGGTCTAGCTGCTTTAATTAGTCGATCGATAGTGAAATTTGTCCGTTCATAACTCAAGAGTACTCAAGAGTACGTTCTATCTCTGAATTATGTAAGTCTAGCTAGGTAGGTTAAACAGTGGTCTCGATGGCGCAACGAGTTTGCTTAATTAAATATCAGCTATCCGTTTGATTGTGTACCGTTGCAACATGCATGCAATGCACTAGCTGCATCGTGTGATACTTGGAGTATCGATTTATCTTTAGGAAAACTCTTTCCATCGACATCTCCGTAGCAACTTCATCCTCCTAACATTTAATAGTTTATCCTCTATTTATTCATCCAGCCGTTCACACGTTTCTATAAAATCCCCGATCGGTCCAGCTCCTATGCCCCCTCCTATGCAACGCTGCCACGGAGTCCTGCCCGCACGACTTGGCTTCAGCTTGCCGACGCCAACGTCACCGGACAAGGATCCTCCCAAAGCTGGCAGGCCCTTTCCTAGCTCTTTCGTCATCTTCACCTGCCCACACCGCTACACCCTCTCCTCGTCGTCGCCGCTACCTATCCTCGTCGCCAACATGTCGTCACGCCCTCTCCAAGCCGCCACCACTCCCCACACCGTCGCTCACCGGGTCCGGTGGCCCAAAGGTGTCATTGTTCTGGATCGAATCCCTCAGGCCCGTCTCCCGTCGGCGGCACCTGGTGGAGCTGTTGGATTTGCCACGGACCCATCTCGCCACTCCCGGTGGAACCGAAGATAGAGATGCCTAGATCGAGCTGCGCTGACTCTGACAAGGGAAGCGGGGTCTCCTCCCTTTGGGTCGGCGAACAGAGCAAACACGGCGCCAGCGGCGACGATGCACAAGGAGCCCAAGACGAAGGATTCATCGACCCCTTGGGACGACGAGGTTGAGTAGCCAGACGATGATGGACACAAATTATTGTTGCATATGAAGCAATTTTCTGTTGTATAGGAAATAATGTACCCGATGAATGAAACATAAACAAAATACCTGGATGAACGAAACATTAGTTGTTATATTGGTTTGACAAATTTATTCCGCAAGTTTTGGTAAGATGTTTCCTCTTGCTACATAAATGTTTCTACGTTGCCATAATAGAAGAAACTCACGATGCCTAAAAATCTAACGATTTGAATCATAAGTTTCTCAAAAATCCGGGATTGTGTTATATACATTCCATTATTGTATTGGTTCGATAATTTGTTGCGCAAGGTTTAGTAAAATCTTTTCTTCGCACTACGCAAATGTTTTCACGTTGCCATAATAGAAAGAGTCCACGATACGTATTGCATACAAACAGTTACATATGTTTCCCATGGTCACTACAATTGTTTCATGTTATCACCAACATTGTTTCTCGTAAATTTAGCTAATCATGTCTATTGCTAATCCTACCGTCACGTCCGACGGCTACAACATAGGCTGATGATGTCCTTATACTGGCATGCCTATTGTTGCTGGAAATTCTGCGTTTTGTTTAAGGAAATAATTTGCTTGTCTATTTTTCATATTTCCTATTGTCTCCAAATTTGTTTCCTGCAAAATTAGCGATTTGTTCCATGCATACGGTCATCCTCTTGTTTCCAATCTTGCAGTCTATTAAAACTCCATCAAACGGCTACTTGCTATGCCTACAGAGAGCTAATATAGGTATGCCGATTTGTGGCAGCTGCCTTATCTTTATTAGTAAAACTAGCGAGGTGTCCCATGCAATATCATGGAAAACATGTTTGATCATCTTTAAGTTTTTATACTCACATAGTGATCATCTTTAAGTTTTATACTCACATATACATATATTATTAGGAAAACTCTACAAGTCATCCAACCGTTATTCTTAATATATTCATCCAACCATCCGATTCTTCCTATATAAATCCCCTAACACAGCTAGGGTTTTATTTTTTCTCATCACCATGCTCCGCCATCCTACGCGCTGCCCAGGCAACCGACGCCGCGCCTATCGTTCTCCGCGCCGTCCACTTGACTGGCGTCCTCGCCGTCCTCCGTGCTGCCCATGTAACCGACGCCGCGCCCGTCGTCCTCCGCGCTGTACACACGACCAGCGCCGCGTCACCGCCGTCCTCCACGCCGACCACGCGAACGGCCTCCAGGAGCGCCAGTCCTCCTCCCATCCTGCCGGTGAGCACACCTACCTCGACATCCTCCTCCCTATCGTTCCCGCCGGAGCCCCTCGCGCTCCGCCTCGCGTCGGTGCTCTCGATGCCGGCCACCTCCGCCGTCTCCGCGTCCGCTTCCACCAGGAGAACGTTGCTGGGGTCAAGCTCCCCAAGTCCTTGCTACTTCCACCCACAACGTCCACCACGGGAGTTGTCACCACCCATGGATGTGTCTTCTGCCGCTACCACTCGTGCTGCAAATTGATGGAAACGAATTATTGTTGTATATGAAACAAATTATTGTTGTATAGAAAACAAAATATCCAAATGAATAAAACATATTTTAACAAATTATCCTAGATGAACAAACATTAGTTGTTATGGTAGTTTAACAAATTTTGTTGCGTAATTTTGAGTAAAATGTTTCCATGTTGCCATAACAGAAGGAGCCCACGATGCCGAAAATTTAGCGATTTGAATCATAAGTTTCCCAAAAATACAGGATTGTGTTGTATATATTCCATTGTTGTATTGGTTTAAAATTTTTGTTGTACAAGGTTTAGTAAAATGTTTTCATCTCACTATAGAAATATTTCCGTGTTACCATAACAGAAGGAGCTCACGATTCCGAAAATTTAGTGATGTGAATCATAAGTTTCCCAAAAATCCAGAATTGTGTTGTATACATTCCACTGTTGTATTGGTTTGAAACTTTTGCTGTGTAGGGTTTAGTAAATTGTTTTTGTCTCACTGTAGAAATATTTCCATCTTGCCATAACAAAAGAAGCCCATAATACGTATTGCATACAAACAGTTATTGTGTTTCATATGGTTACTACAGTTGTTTCCTATAGTCACTAAAGTTGTTTTCCGTAAATTTAGCTAATCCTGTTTATTGCTAATCCTATGATAAAATCCGACGGCTACAACGTGTGTCGATGGAATGCTAATATCGGCATACCGATTTGTAGCATTGGCCATATTATTATGCTATTTATCGGATACCTGTTTAGCGGCCGGATGTTTTGTTTCTAAGTGATCTTAGATCAGAAAGCAAATTGAAATTTGGATGACGAGCTTGTCATTGGGTTATTTGTACGTGATATTAGATTAGCACGGGACATTAAAGTTCGGATTGTAAGTTGGTTGCTCGGTAGTTTGTACTAAGCTATCAGGTTGGTTGTACGTGGTATTAGATCAGTACACTTAGCTAAAGTTCAGATCACGAGTTGGGTGATCTTTTGTACGTGATATTATAAGGATCTACCATATTAATAGTATTTTTGTGATAGTTCTAGGTATAATTATGGAGATGCATCGTTTTGACATGTTAAAGCATCTATAGATTATATATGATATGTTTAGGTACGATTATGATAATCTATCGGTTGTGATTTGATTAGTTATAATTACGAAGATCTATCGGTTATGATCTATCAACTATGATCTGTTTAGGTATGGTTATAAAAATCTATCGGTTCTAAATGTTTCGGTAGAGTTATGAAGATATATCGGCCATGATATGTTTAAGTATGATTACGAAGATCCATCCGTTGTGGTTTAGGATTCACTAAATTAATGATAAGATGTTTTGATTTTTTATGAGATTTTTTTTAACTCTCTTTCTTCTGTTTGACCGTTATATGTTTTTACATATAATAGACTAGGGACCGGTCCTGCTGTCCGGAGGTTGCTCTGCTCCAGTCTTTGTAAGTGCACGTCGATCTATCTTGCCTACCTAGCTAGATCTAGCCTCCAGAACTGGGAGGTTCAAGCGCTAGGCATGCCTGCTCCAGCTTCTCGCCAACAAGCTGGGAGCTGGAGTGTGGCTAAGCAGGCGCATATAAATAGCACGCGTGATTAACACGGAAATTATTAGGAACGGTGGTGTACCATTGCACTGGATGCATAATTAGCATCTTTAGCGGTCGTTAAAAAATCTGATATTTTGACAAGCATTGATATAATAAGTATCTATGTTGGCAAGGAAAAACATAAATTAGACAGAATCACAACTATCGAGGTATTAGTTGCAGAAATCACTTTTTAAAATGTTATCTTCACCTAACCATAACTTAAGGATAAACGTTTCAGAAGACCCTTTCATTTTGATCATTGCTATTATGTCTGATAGACGGGGCTCACTTGTCAATCACACTTGCAAGTAGGCCTAGTATGTTCATCCTTTTGTTTTCCTCTTCTCTTCCTCCAATCTCCTCTCTCTCTCTCTCTATCTCTCCGTCTCTCCTTTGCTCTGTCCATGCCGTATCAATCCTAGGCACCCTCGTCCCAATGCCATTGGTGCTTGTGGACTGCCGCTCGATGGACCTTTGCTCTGTCCATGCCGTATCAATCCTAGGCACACCCTCGTCCCAATGCCGCCGGTGCTTGTGGACTGCCGCTCGATGGACCTACTCAATATGTACCTCGCCCTCTTGGAGCAGAGCATCCGCAAGTCAAAAGGCAGAGCTCGACTAATGTTGAATCTGGGGCTTCACCCTCTCTTGTCACTGGGGAAGGGAAGATTTGGCGCTGTCCTAATAGCTTGTAGCAAGTAAGGATGAGCTCAAAAAAGGCAAACGGGCCAGCATTCCCTTGGCAAGGAGCTCCACTACTGGTATTATGATAGGCTACAACAGCGGTGCCTTCTTCTGTAGGGGTGGAGTAGGAGGAGGCGGCCCATAGTTGTGGCGTGGTATGGGAGGCGCTTGTAGTTCCTCAACAGCAGAGGATGCCCCTGCGACAGAACCACTGAGGAGGGTAACCGAGGGTAGGTGCTAGTGGATGTGGTTAGGGACAGAGGCGATGCTAGCCTCTTGCTTTCCACTCCGGTCACGCCATGGATCCCATGGGGAGAGGGAGAGAAGGGTGGAGAGGAAGAAGGTGGGCTGATAGGTGGGGCCACTCACTAGTGTGACTGATAAGTGGGTGTCACTTATTATATTTTATTAGATTTAACGGGTTGACAAAATTGGGGTTTTTCGAAATCTTTTGTCTTAGAAGTTGTGGTTAAGTGAAAAAAAACTAAAAATTATAGTTCCGTGCAAGTAACGCTCTAAGAGTTGTGACGTTATGGTTATGTGCAATTTACTCCAACGGAAAATATAAATTCTACTATAAATAGTCTGTCTACAGTTCATCGTAAGATTTGTCTTTTTCGTTTCGTGATGCGTGCATCGAATTCAGATATTAAGTTTTGTGAGATGGTGGATGTATGTTTATAATTTATTTGAAAAATCGTAGCATTCGGCCTAAGTACCCCTAAGCTAGCCTGCATTTCTTAGAATCAACCTATAGCTACACACAAAATACCCCTGTGGAAATTACATGTTGACGAGGGAAGTGTACGTACAATCGCTTACTGTACTTGGAGCTTTAATTTGTATGGCTTTCACTTCCACACAAGCACACGCACCCAAAGAAAAGTAAAAAGGAAAAAAAAGAACAAGCTTTAATCTGCTTGTGCATTCATTCATATTGAATGGATCGATCAATGGCTAGCTAGTTAATTAGCTCATGTACATATATCACCTCACCTCACCTGCAGTGCAGTTGGCCGTGATGGATCGAGCGAGCTAGCTACGTATAGTAGGAACGTACAAAACAATAGTATTAGCTAGCTAGCTTAGCCAGGCAGTACGTACGTACATTACATATATGCATGGTCATTCACAAATTAAAATCAATCGAGAGTCGTGGCCAACGGAATCTCGCACGTGCCACGCATGTGGCTGGTACATGTATGTATCTATACATATATCATATATGCGCGCGAGGTAATTAGGTAAAGCAAGCTGGTAAAAACAGAAGCCAATTAAATCTAGCTAGCTAATTAAGCTCAGCCTCAGCACTGTACTTACTTACAAGAAGAATCAATGGATGGATCCATCAATCACCCTTTTTCTCCGTCTCCACCTTCAATCTTTCTCAATTCCCCCCTTCATTGTACCCATCCCTCTCTGTTTCTGATGCATGACGTACGCGCAGCGGAATTATATTAACGGGTGAATCCAAGATGGAATTGGACCGAATCAGCATGCATGAGCAGCCACGCAGAGATCCGTGGTGGTGATCGATGGCCGGCCATGGCGATGGCGACGGCTCCAGGATTTCAGTGAGTTGGGGGTGGGCATTCGGTCTACGCACACATGGAGGACTGACTGACTGGCTGACTGAATCGAGGGCCAAACGCAAAGTGCTTGCAATTGCTTGCTTGTCGAGGGGACCATCAAACTAAATCCAACAACAAAATTGACACCAACTTAAACGCCCCCACTGCAATGTACTCAATCCTCATTTCATCATCGTAATCACTCCGAGGAATTAGAGCCCCCCACCCCTGCTATATATATAGCTACCTCCTGATCGATCGATGGATGATTACGCATGAGGGGAGTTAATGATTGGCTGCTGATGATCCTGTGCATGATTCAGTCTATTTGACTGCTGGCGAATTAAATGGATCAATTAATTGATGGAATCACAAAAGCAAAAAGGAAATATACTAGTAATTAACAAGGACCAGCGCAGCTAAAATGAAAAGAATTACATAGAAATCAATAGCTTGTTTGTTCTTTGATCTCCCTCAAAAACACTAGCACAAAAAATAAGCTCCAGATTATAGCAGCTACGAGAAGGGAGAAAAAAATAGGGAGCGAGGGACCAATATTAGAGCAAATTGGAGGTGAGCTAGCAAATTTGTGATCTAGCTGCGCCTGCCTCAGCTCAGATCAACTTACCTCATGGCGCCCTTGCTTACATATATACATGCCAAAAATCACAGTTGAAAAAGAACAAATAAAGATCAGAGTGTCCAAGAAGGAATGAATCAAAGCTTGAAGCAAGAAAGAAGAAGCTAAGATTATATAGAGCTAGCCGGAGAAAGAAAGAAGGAAGAAATCAAGAAAGAAATGTAGGTAGCTACAAAGAAACAAACAATGTGAATATATGGCGGTGCTAGTGCTAGTAGTCGCGCCAGCAGACGAGCATGGAGACGCAGCGGCGGACGATGTAGAAGCGCGCACGGTGCTCCTTCACCGCCTCCACGCACTTCTTCGACAGCCGGGTCGACGACTGCTGCTGCTGCTGCTGCTGCTGCGAGCTGCCGCCGCTGCTGGAGGCGGCGCCGTCCCTCGTGGCGGTGACGCTGGCCGAGTAGCTCCGGCTCAGCCCCACGCCGCCGCTGGTCCCGGACGAAGCGGCGGCGTCGGTGGAGTAGTAATTCCTGCCCGATCTGCTCCGCCCCTTCTTGGACAGCTTCCGCTTGTCGTCCCCCCCGCACGGCTCCATCCTCCTCCTCCTCCTCGCCTCTCTCTGCCGGCAGCCGAAATGCAGCTCGAGATGGATGGGGGCGGAGAGTGGAACGAGTAAGCAGAGCAGCGCAGAGCAAGAAATGGAGGAGGAAGTGGTGGTGGAGATAGCAGTAGAGATGGTGCGCAGAGGAGAGTGAGAGTGGAAGAGTGAGAGAGAGTGGGGGCCTCCTTGTCTCCTCGCTCCAAAACAAAACAAATCCCTCGATGGAAGACAATTCCTACCAGCTACCACTCACTCACTCTCACTACGGAATGCAATGCAACGCAACACGACGCGAATACACCTCTGAAATCAGTGGAGGATCACTCGAAGCAACGAAAAAAAGCAGCTAGCTGCATGCACCTGCTGAAGGCTAGGCCTACGCGGCTCTAAAAATTCTGTTGGTGCCTGCCTACACTGTCTCCTCCCTCGAACACAGAGTTACCACTGCTCGATCACGCTGTGCCGGACGGACGGACGGACGGGCGGACGGCCACTGTAATCTCTGCATCATCATCACATGATTGACGCAAAGTTACTGCTGCTCCTGCTGCCGCCGCTGCTGCTGCTGCTGCACCGTCGATCGATCCATCACCTCCATCGGCCATGCATCATTGCTACTATCTATGTTATGTTAGCCGTTGCACATGCTTTACTACATGATCTCCTCGGTGTAACTTTTGTTTTTCAACCTTGGGAGAAAAGTGAGGGCATATGCATGTGCTCTGTGTGGTTCGAAACAGGGACAGCAATGCCTCTTTTTTTTCTCTTTGCTGGACATTTTGCATGGCCGTCTAATGGTAAGGTACTGGTTGGTGCTACATATAGCTAAACATGGATTCATTATCACCTCCTAATCCTACATAATCCCATGGGAAATCAGCCAGCTGCCAGCTTTTCCTGTGCTATAAAGCGACTTCTTTTTTCCGCCCAATGCTGCTAAAAGCGACCTGTCCGATTTTCTGTCTACTTACACTGGGAAGCAATATGTGCTTCATATATCTAGCTCATTAAGACTTCAAAATTCAGAGGTTGTTAGCACATCATTATTCTACGTTCCTCTCTGTATTTGCTCTGAATTTAGGTGTCCATTTTTCTGAAACGGAGGATGTGGATAATATAATATGTTTTCATCAAGGGAATTAGGGATGTGTTATTTTAGGTATGGTATGCGTCACATCCTGCATGGGTCAACATTATTAAGGAACTGACACTACTAAAAAAGGAAGGGAAAAAACAGGTCTGTATTATTGAGAGGGATCGATCGATCTGCATGATATGTATTTTTTTTCTTGGATTAGAGCCCCATGGTTAGATCAGATGCCTTCCATGAAACATGCCCACGCTCAAGATTGCAGAAAAGAAATGTTGATGGGAATTGGGGAAGATAACTACATATCGTGTGCATCGCTCCGCAGGCAATTGGAACAGAAATATTTTTGCAGAAAGGACATGTAGAGCACGCTCACACATGATGGATCATTCTGATCTTTCCGAGAAATTCTTCATGGTTTGCGGTGGTTTTCGCTTCCCCTTGGTACTTGTTAATTATCACGCCCTGTTCCACGTCTGATCTATGCTTATAAAATGATAGCAAATCGATGAACATGTCGGTGATGCATGCCGGCTTACATTTGTGTTCGTTGGAGCTATACCATGCATGGGTGGTTGGTATTTGTGTGTGTACGTTAGGCTAACGCGCTTGTATTTAGGGAACGTCAGCCTGAATGCTATAGCACTGGACGTAAAATGTGCTGTCACCCAGGCCAATTTCTGCAGGATGATGGGCTGGGGGTAGGCCATGTTAGAGGCCCAGACCCATTTGCGTTTGCTCAGGCAGGCAGGAGACTACGAAGAAAGAAACATACAGAAAAAGAACAGAGCAGATAGTGGCCGGCTGGGTTGCTTGGGCCTCTACTCTTTTGTCAACCATGAGCAAGCATAGGCCGACCAAACTGATTACATCGTACACGCTTGCAACTCTGCTGGCCGCGACGACAAGAAGGCCACGTCTAGACGTCGGCCTGGCAGCCGCGCGAAAATTGGCCGTCTCCCGCGCCGTCCGATCTTACCTACGTAACAGATCTTAGAACGTCTGATCGTTACAATAAAAAAGTCTCATATGAAATATAATTTTCATAGCTATACAACACCGTTATAACATTTCTTTCCGTGGTTCGACAAAACGTGCAAAAATGGATGCAAAATTTCAAACACACACATGCAACAAATCCTCAGCATAAGGAAAATAACATATGCAACATATAAAATTAACATATGCAATAACACAAAAAATATTTGTGGTATGCACATAAATTATGTAACAGACACTCAGAATCATTGCAACGTACCATCCATGTATACGCAACAACAAAATTATACGCTTGCAACATATAAAAACATGCTATGCAATATCAAAAATCCCAAAAGTCACTAACCTCTCTGATTAACATCCGAGATCACTAGACTTGCTGCCCTCCAACTTGCCAGTGATGAAACCAGCTTGCCGGAGCCCAGCCGTCACTGGATCTAGCAAGCCTAGACCCATTCCATGCAACCCCATCATCTCACCGTGCTTGGTGGCACGGCCATGGCCGTTTGGAGCTCAATGTCGAGTACTAGACACATGGTTGAGGTGGCTCCTCCGCGAGCTCCACCGTTCTGTAGGAAGAAGGAGGAGGATGGAGGGAGCAAGAGGAGCATGGCAGCATCGAGGAGGATCTCCAATGGCGGCATGGCTCATCTTGTTGACAACGCGCACCAGAGAGAGAGAGATATAGAGAGAGAGAGATGAGCGGGGTAAGAGAGCACGAGCCAGATCAAAGAGGACAGTGGCAGAAAGTGATAAATATTAGGTGAAACAGAACCGCTAGATGGAAGTGAGATCAACAATAGCATGAGCGTCAAACGGGAGCGTTCGCTCGACCGATCGAACGAGAACAATTTCCTGGCAAGAAAGCCAGCACTTCTGATCAGGGCATCCATATTTCACTATTATGTCTTTCTTCCCAGACAAGATTATATACCTGCTCAAAAATAAAGAGACCATACTATATATGAATATAGTTAACGAAAACTACTCGTCGGTCGGGCGACCCGTGCTCCAAATCAGCCCTTCTTGTACCGTCCGATGGAGCGACACTAGTCATCGGATCTCTTTCTTTTGCTAGCCTCGTCTTCAATCTCGCGATAGGACACGTGGTTGATGTAGGAGGCCTCCAATGCTAGCCTCGTATCGTATCGTCCCACAGAGCGGAAGAGTTCTCCAATTTAATCTGAGCACGCAGTGTGTCAAAAATGGTACTACATGAAAATGTCCCTCTGAGTTATACTAACCGGTTATAGTTTGATACTAGCGCCCAACTCGTTCGCTTTCATTTAATTTGAGGAGTAAATTCAGTCGCGGCCCACACATTTATTGCAGATGAGACATTAGAATTGGATCATACTCCTGGTTAAACCTATCAGTTTGTCGGATCCTTTATTTCTAATACTCTCTTCGTTATAAAGTGTATTTTAATTGGTTAAGATAAAATTTTAATCAATAATTATTGTCTATTAATATGCAGTTTATGTGATATAAAATTAGGAGCTGCTACAAATCGGCATGCCGATATTGGTCCAAATCGGCGTACCACAGAGCCGTCAGATGTTGGATTAATCAACAGTTGGATTGGCCAAATCGGCCGTTGGTGGAAACATTGTTATCGTGATACGGAAACATATAATTAAAACATAGGCAACAACGTGTTGAACTAGTGAAACAATAACATGTATGCAACACACGGAGTAGATCCGATTTTTAAGAAAACTAATCCCGGAATTTCAGAAAACAAACTCTAAATTTAGTTGGTTCAATGGACGGTTGGATTGGCCAGATCGGATGTCCATGGAGACATTGTTGTCGTGATATGAAAACATATAGTTAAGACATAAGCAACAAACTTGTTGAACTAATACAACACACGTTGTAGATCCGATTTTAAGAAAACGTCATAAATCCGATTTTTAAGAAAAGTGATCCCGAAATTTTAGGAAACAAACTGTGAATTTAATTGGTTTAATGGACGATTGGATTGGTCAGAGTAGATATGCGTGGAAACATTGTTGTCGTGATACAGAAGCACATAGTTAAGACATAGGCAACAAACTTGTTGAACCAATGCAACACACATCGTAGATCCGATTTTAATGAAACACCGTAGATCCGATTTTTAAGGAAATCGATCCTGAAATTTTAGGAAACAAACTACGAATTTAATTGGTTTAATGGACGATTGGATTGGCCAGAGCAGATATGCGTGGAAACATTATTGTCGTGATACAGAAACATATAATTAAACCATAGACAACAAACTTGTTGAACTAATGCAACAAAAATACCATTGTACAATGTAAACAATTTTTGTGAAAACATTGTTGTCATGATACAATAATATTTTGTTTCCTATACAACAAAAAATTGCTTTATATGCAACAATAATTTGTTTCCATCGTCGTCCGGTTGCTCGAGGCGTTGACGACGGCATGGTGGACGGCAGGGGCACGACGCTGGTGCTCGATTCCTCGAGGCGGTGGTGGCAAGGCATTAACCTGAACCTATAGAAGCCATCTGTGAAAATGGAGCTGGCCGACAAGCGGAGG
Source organism: Stipa capillata (assembly GCA_019208055.1). Lineage (NCBI taxonomy): Eukaryota > Viridiplantae > Streptophyta > Magnoliopsida > Poales > Poaceae > Stipa > Stipa capillata. The sequence continues at coordinate 599,928 of JAGXJF010003653.1, read as the reverse complement.
GAAAGCAGGTGGCGGACTTGAGCAAAGTTCCTGGCGAGGGCGAGGGCCATGTCCAGAGAGTGGTGAGTGGCATAACAAACTCCCAGATGAAGATGGCAAGGATGAGGGAGAGCAGCAAGACGATCCAACCCGCGAGCTTGTTGGCCAAGCCGAGCATGAATTCGAAGAGGGGCAGCTTTGCAGGAGCGTTTGGAGCGTAGAGAGGGCTGATGGCGATGTCACGCTTGCAAACCTGAATGGAATTCCAAACAAGGGGATGGATCATGAATTCATGGATGCTCAAAAGCCTAGCAGGGTAGGCGGGGGATACCTCGTATCGGGATTGGCGGCGGGTGGCGAGCCATCGGAGGAGGCAGTCATCGTGGACGAACCTGATGTTGCCACTACAGGCGCGGGGGTGGTGCAGGAGGCGGTCCGGCTTAGCAGGGAAGCGGCAGATGCGGCACTGGTCGTCCTCTTCGTCTTCCGAGCCGTCCGCCGCGGAGAGCGCCGTCTGCGGAGGAGGGGCGGCGGCGCCCTTTTCGCTTGGTCGCCTCTCTCTCGGCTCCCAAATGGAAATGAAAATGAAATAGGAGATAGAAAAACCCTAATTAGCTATCAAGGGAATATATAGGTTAAGTAAACACCGTTAGATGATTAGTCTAGATCGGACGGCTCCGCGCTGGGCCGACAGGAGCTACGAATCGGCATGCCGGCGTGTAGCGTTTCTCTATAAAATTATAATCGTAAGAAAGTACTTTTGAATATGAATCTAATAATATCTATTTATGTCACATAAATAACATACTAAAGAAGTAATTGTTAATCATAGTCTTGTCTTAACCAATCGAAATACGTCTAAATATGGTGCAATAGGTGGTACATGGTTTAACATGTTACTTTTTTTAGCAACGGAATTCATGGTTGAATTTACTCTGATTTGAACCACATGGCAGTCTTCATTATTTATGTCCTCCATACAGTATAATCTGGTATACGCTCCTCTCCTATTTACGGATCAATGTATATTGCAAATTGGAGTGTGTACATACTATATAGTTGATATTTTCTGCAAATTGGGGATGGAGTGTGCGAGCATGCAATATATATGTACATTTAGGGGGTGTTTGGTTGGACTTTTCAGCAGCTTTTCCCTGAAAAAAATTGCAGCCCAACCAAACGGTCAGCTTTTCAGCAGCTTTTGCCAATGATAACTGTGGTCTTTGCAGTGCAAATTCAGCTGTTTGGAAAAGCTGTATTCTGCCAGCCTTTTGCAATGTGCTGAAGCTTCAGTACTCATTTTCCAAAATACTGTAGATGGTTTGGATCAACGAAAAGCCATATGATCACTTTCCCACAGCCACAACAGCTTTTCTAAACAGCTAGCCAATAGCAGCTTTATCAACAATCACAGCCCAACCAAACAGGTCCTTAGCTGCACCAGCTTGATCGCAAAATATATATGGGATCCGGCCGGCTGGCCCACAGAATTGAATCATGTACAACGTTGTACACGAATTAACTATACCCCGACCCGACATACGTACCTACGTACGTATACAGGTAATTATGTAACGTCACGATCGATATGCGTGGTATTTATTGGCGTGCGACAGAAAAACTAGTAGCAGCGCGCGAGCGCATGTAATGCTACAGTGCCATGCTACTCGTAGCTAGCTAGGTACAACGTATACGTACGTAGCGAGGTCTAATCCCGTGGAAGGCGCGAGCGATTCATGCATGCATCAAATACGCGCGGCGCAGAGAAACAGAAATCAGATGGCCGTGTCTGCGTGCATGCATGCTATTGGCGATATGCTTTTCGATCTCTATGATGCTACCTACCTAGCCATCCCTAGCTATCCTGCATCTCATCGATCAGAAGTGCTAGCTAGCTTCTGCTGCATGCCACTCCAAACGATTCTGATGCGCACTTCTTGCACGGTACTCGATCTCCCCAGTGGTTCTGCAAATAACACACAATGAATAATCAAAATGGAATCTTCACGTGGCCGGCCAGCCTCTTGCTGAAAAGAAAAGTAATGTATGGTTAAATGAAGGGAGATATGATCCCATGGAGTTCAGTTGCTGGTTATGCGGACTAGCTAATTACTACTGGCTATAACACAACAGAAAAACACAGGCAGACAAACGCACTTACCTCAGGGTTCAGGTCCTGAATAAACAACGAGTGTCCATGCATGCATGTTTATGTACATATTGATCAGTACCATACATAACCTCTTTCTTCCGGCTTCTGACTGAAATATATATCAGCACGCACGTACGTATAACTGACTTTGCACGATTCCAAGCCACGAGTTTGAGCAGACGAGCAGCTGTACACTACTGAACTGTACTCTGAAACTACTAATATATATTTCAGTGCGTCACCAGCTAGATGGCATTACGCTTTCCGGCCGGCCGGCCTGAGTACTTGTGTACTAGTTCAGTTGCACAGACACACACATGGATGCACAAATTAGCCAGTGCATCTACAAGGCCAAGTGTTATTGGCTGTTTTAAAAACTTGATATATGTTGCTTTAGAAACTAAGCTAATTAATTTACCGGCTTGCTATCATCTCATTTACTTGAAATTGACCACTGACGTATCTATATGAACTTGGTCAGTTTACCTGCATGCTAACATCAAGCTTGCTAAGCATGGAAGGTTTGGATGCGTGTAAGAAAGCTACCTATCTATCACTAAAGTCAAAGAAAACTTACCTGGACTGTTTTTGAACGTCAGCCAGTGCTGATTTTATATTACCTTTAATTAGGGGAAAACTTACAAGCAGCAAGATGCTAAAGAGAAAACTGGGGAGAGAGAGAGAGAGAGAGAGAGAGAGAGAGAGAGAGAGAGAGAGAGACAGCGGGGGGACTATGTACAGGAATTTTTTAAGACTAGGTTTAATATGTGTGAGTACGCACGTACCTAATAAACACGCACGAATGTACGCAGCTGGTTGCATGATATATCCGTGGCACGGCGAAGAAGAGCCATGCATGCATCGTAATTATTTAGTCACTGATCTCCGATGCAGCATCATCAAGATTCCCACACATACGCTTGCTAGCTTCTCTATTGATTTCCAAACTCCATTTAGGGAGAGAAAGAAGCATGGCATAAATCGTGTGAATCTTGATGATGCCACACCAGAAATCACCGACTGGCTGGGCTTAATTCCTCCTCCATCAGCTGCTGTAGACTATCCACTGGCGCACACACACACACACACAAACACGTCTATGTACTTCTGCTATACGCAAATCGATCAAAATGATGGAAGGTACTTCAAAAAACTGATGGCAACAAGGTCTAGTATATCTGTAGATATACAAATGGCAACACCCCTCTCTATCTATCTTTTGTCCCTCTCTCTGAACAAAAGAGCTAGTAGCTAGAATTGTAGGAAGCAAATGAAAAAGAAAAGATAGAACAACACGGCCATGCAGATTCTCCTAGCTACAAACATTAAAAAGAAGAGGGATCTGTGGGAAGATTCCAGCATGCATGCGAGAGGTAGAGCCAAACTAATAAGCTGGCTTGCATGCAAGCTCTTCAAAAAGATGGATGAATATACACTGCAAAATAAAGGCAAAAGGGGTGCCTGGAAGAATCAGAAGAAGATGATGAAGAAGAAGACACATAGCTAGCTACAACGACGACGCTAGCTAGTCGCTCTAAGTCTGATCGGTAGCAACGAGAGGCGGCCGGCCGGCCGGTGATATATGCCAAAGCCTATAGGGAGTGTGGGTTATAAATACAACAAGATGATCGAGGAGCCAGCTAGGCTCTCTATCTCTCTCTCTTACACAGCTAGTACAGTTACCAACTGTTACACAGAACTCAACATGCAATGCGTTGTCAGAATGGAGTAATAGTACGTACGTGGAGCTAGGTAGAAAATGAACAGTGGTGGTTAGCCGTCGCTATCGATCGCCAATGGAGATAACCGGCCACAGGAGAGTCCAAAAGGGTGAGGTGCTTTTACTGGCTGCTGCTGGCCTCGGCCACTACTTACCGCAGCTAGCTAGACGTGCACTTATATGGCCACGTACGTACGTACGTCATGCATGCATGTTTAGTGCATCCATATCCATCGAGCGAGATCGCGTAGAAAGTTTTCCTTTTGGAGGTAACCGAACCAACTCGCTTCAATGCATCAGATCGATATATAGCCTCTCATGATCGATCGACAGATGTGTAGGCACATACATACATATAGCTGCATGCATGCTGGCCGGCCAGCTTGCGAGCATTTCGGGAACGGAACAACCATATCTTTTGCGTTTGTTACAAGCTAGCTACCATCAGCCATGCACTTCAAGCAACAACCATGCATGCATGCTGCCCGGCCCCGGACCAGATTATAGTTACCTACTATTGCTACGCCCTGGCATAGCTTAGCTAGCTAGGGTCGACATCTTGAACATTAATTACCACAGCTGCTGTGTTTACTCCCTCCTTCCTGGTCGTTTTTCACCTCCATGAGAGTGCGTACGGGATGCTTCTTATGGAGAATATTTATTTCTAAATCGATTAAAAAATTGTTATTTTTAAGTTAACTATCTTAAGCGTGAATTCTCCATATAACTGTTAATTAGATATTTTCATATTTTATAAATCATGTCTAATTTTAGATATAGAGATGTGTAACTTAACAGTTGCATGTTTCTAAACTTAAATTTTAAAGTTGATAATGTAAAACTTACAGGTAATAATTTCTCATGACGCCTTTGTGATGTAACTACTCATAATAATGTATATGTAGTATAGCATGGCTGCAGCTAGTACGTACTGCAGGTAGAAAAGGTAGCTGCCACTGATGCAAGGGCGTTACAAGTCAGGCGGGTTCAGTTCAGAGATACAGCCGGCCAGCTAGCGATATCTGCATTCTGACCAATGCAACATGCTACCCAACCAAAAGATGCATGGCTCTCATCGCATCGCAACTAACTTGAAGATATGTACAGTACGTACGTTCTGTACATGTGCGATGCGATCGTGGTAGTAGCTAGATTGATTGGCACGCACACCACATGCATGCGATGTAAGTACACCAGTAAAAAAGCTGGCCCGGTGAAACGCAGTGCAAAGTGAGCGAGCAGTTAAATGCAAATAGAAAGTATAAAATACGCATCGGTGCACCGGATCCCATGCATGGATGTGTGGTGATCTGACCACACGATCTACACTAGCTTGCACTGCTGCATGCATACATGTGCCGCTTACGTGAGTGAGACCAGCTCTGCATGCCTTGCTAATATATATGCGGGCGCGAGCAGAATCTCCTACGGATTTTTTTTGTCCACTTGTCATCTACTAACTTGCGTGCACGTCGTCGATCTCTCTCTCTCTTATCTATCTATAGGTAAAGGTGAAACTAAAGAGAGAAGAAATACAGCTAGCTATTGGAGTACACTGCTATATATAATTTTGCTTCTCTGGAATATTCCAACTGTACAGCAATAGTGGTACTATTATATGGAGTGGCTCTCTCTGGCTTTGGAATCGGTCGATCATTGTGTCTTTGAATTAATCCGGACAAGATCGAGCTCCAAGCCCTCCAATGGCATTATAGCAACATGTTGTACTATCCATGTGTGGTGTGGAGCTCATGCATGCATATTATGTGGAAGGAATGTACACATGCTTTACTTCTATAGTCCGTACATTTTTGGAGCTTATGATTTACTTATACTCCTAGCTAGATATCCTCTATATAATCAGTTTATGCTAAGTTAATTACGTACTCATGGACACTGATCACTAATTAGCTGCAAGTAGTCCAAGTGAAGTGGTAGAGTAACATATGTAGGAGTATTGCTTTAGTACTAATTAATGGATGTTCTCCTACTAGCCAGCGTGTTGATTCAAGGCTGGCCTGAATGCTCTGCTTGGACGAAGGTGAAAATTTACGGTGCGTACGTGCATGCAGTAAAAGCTAAGACCTGGAAGAAGTGGAAAGAATTTGTTTAATTACAACATGGTGTAGTACTATATGCAGTTCATGTTCTCGCACCAAAGCGAGCAGCGAGCACATGAAGGGCTGCATGCAGCCAATGGAGAAAGTAAATATAAAGCCTGCACCTGTCACATTTTACCACTTGGACACTGGGCCCATCCGTCCAATCCCATCCATCCGTCAATTGCGAGCGTCCATCCGTGTCCCTGCATGCTGTCATTACTTCGTCACCACCACACACACATGTATCTACGAGCCTATGCTTCTCTACTAGAGTACATCTGTGTGTCATTGATTACCCAGTAAATAATTCTAGCCGTGCGATGCATCCATGTCGGAGTAATTTTAGCCGTTGCCGAGCTGCGATGCATGCATGCACATATATAGAGATACAGAGGTACGTAAGACGAGAGGTAGAAAGAAACCAAGAAAGAGAGCATGCAAAGAAAGCAAGCAAGCGGAGCCCGATGACGATCTCATGTCTGTCAGCAAAACCAAAACAGTTAGCTATACTATAGCGCGCATGCATCTTTAGCATTTTTGCCGCTGACAGAGAAGTTTGATTGGAATGGATGCATCCGATTCTCATATCCGGCCTTGCCGATCGAGCCAGCTACCGTCCAATTGGATCACGTCGCCTCTCTTGTACGTGTTACTCACTGTATGGACATAGCTAGCAAATAAAACGAGATGAAATCGATGCATTGACCGTACCATGCTGTAATTACCACTACTAAAAAAAAACTATATTTGGAAGGTTCAAAATCGTCATTCACAACAGTTTCAGCGACCGTCCCGAAAACATGTGTCACGGATAATCAAGCCTTAATTCAAACGGTTATCATTCGCAATGGTTTCAACGACCGTTTAAAAACATGTGTCGCGGATAATCAGGCCTTAACCCAACGGTTAGCAAACCGTCTCAGATAATAGACATCCTAAACGGTGCACAATCAAAGATGTGAACCGTCTGGGATTTCATTACATCCCAACCGTTTGGGATAGTTCCTTTCCCATATGGTTTTTCTACCTAAACCATATGGGATAGTATTTATGGCATCAGTTTTCATTTTTATTTTTTTCCTACCATAAAACACAAGATTTTATAAAATTCATTCAGATGAGCAAATGCACATTCACAACAACAAACACTTTGACATTTATAGCACATGTCATATCAGTTCACATGCATAGAAAGAATACATTAATATTTCCATCGATATCCATATACATGAAGAACAAATGAAATTTAATTCTGCTAAGTATCAACAAATCCACATCCACATCATAAAGTACTCATATCAGTTCAAATTCATAACTAGCAGTTAGGGTTCATGGTACTCGCCCTTGACGTTGAGTACTTGCTCCATGAAGAAGCTCGACCCTAGTTATTACCTTTGTTCCAACATTAATCCCAACCTATATAAAGTAAGGTTAAATTCATGTATATATCTAATATGTGAATATATGAAGAAGTAGAAGTAAGATGGGCAAACCTTAGTGTCTTTGATCTTCGAAGCCGTCATGAGCTGCTGCATGTGATGGTACATGTAGTACCCACAAAGGTTGGTTCCTTGTGGCTGCTGGCGGCATTACAAAGAAAATATTTTGGTTCGGGAATGGATTATTATTAATAAAAAAATAAAGGTATAGAGTATTATTTTATATTTAGAGAATACCTTAAATTCAAATCATGTGTTAATTTGTCTTGGCGTGCTAAATTGGATGTCCCCCACGGGACACGTAAATAGCAAACACCCAGTCGATTAAATTGGTGATACGCATGAAGTTGTGCTTCTAACGTTTGTAGGAATCAAGGTATATAACCTTGTTCCATTTGGGTATTATTAGAATAAGTTCCCAATGCAATCTACAAGAATAGGTTTGCACGGTTATATATAAGTGAAAAATCTTTCTCAACGATTCCTCTTCTATTAACAAGAGTAGACATGCAAAATTTATGTTTGTTGCTGAAGGGAAAACCGTTCGAGCTTGTGTGTAAACTATATAAGTATGAGTATCGATCACTTACTCCCAGTTGAAAGCAAGGAGTATGAACTCCTTGTCCTATTGCCTCCATATTGCATCTGTCACATAGCTCTCGACAAATTTCTCATTGGCATCCATGCTTTGATCGCAGATCAAGAGTGGGTTGATAAACCCGCCGGTTGTTTCCTTGCTCTAGCTTGAGCAATGACTAGACGTACAAATAGAGGCGATTGTTATATGCATTAATGTAGCACATTGCAACAGAATGTAAAAGTATGTGTGTCTAGATTCTCACCAAGGAGGCGTCACTCTCAGTTAGGTTGTAGACGAGGAAGATGTCTGTGTAGTCCATGACCACATCACCAGGTGCGTGAAAAAATGGTTTCTCCTTGAACCAAGCAGTTATACCAGTTCTCCTTGTCCAGGCGGCTTGTTCGAGTCTTTCATGTATCTGTGTTGAAAATTTTGACAAACAAGCCCTGCTTGGTTCAGTTATTCATCTAGTAGCAGTGATTCTCCAAGAGCGAACTGCCTGACTGGCTGCATGATAGGAAGTTCATCGTAGTCAATCTCCTGCCTTTTCCACCCGGCACTCCTCGAGCTCTTGTTAGCTTGCTTTTGATATGTTGCCTTCACCGGAGAAGTGATGGAATGTTGCACTAGCATAACATTCTCTAGCTCAGGCACTGTTTAGTATAGCTACTTCGAACTGAGCTCAGGAGCTTTGAATATCTTGTTGACTTGCTTTTGAAGCTGTTGAATCAAGCTCAATTGGAGTAGGGAGCTATGAGATTAGGGAAAGTTGTGAAGGCTATACTATGGATGATGAGCCCTACAACATGATGTCCAATTTCAACCACTTGATAAATGATCCAGCAGTTTGGGTTAAAACTCATCATCGGGACGTGGCAGCGATACATGCTTGAATGAGGTATGAACGAGGTCCAAGCTGCACCTTGCAAAACCTCGACTTATCGGCACACCATGCAATAGTTCACCTTCGGCAGGTGGAAATGCCACCACACAAGCAGCCTCCACAGATACACCTATGCACTTCACATGAAGAAAACAATTGGTGGGACCTTGGATATCATCCACCGGGTATCTAGCATTGCTGTCATCTTGATCGTTAGGGCCCGCAGACGTGTAGATACTCCATCGGCCACCAGGACTAGGGTGTCGTTGCTGCATGCGGCCATCAAGGGCAGCATTAACCCTGATATCGAGCATCTTCTCAAACTCCTCGCATAACACTGCTTTAATCTACCCGACCCTCACCACCTCTCTAGCTCTCTTTCGCTCTTCCTTGGATAAGCCAGTGGTGGCCTGTGGTAAGGCTTTGTCCCACGTTGTGAGGGGTCCGTTACCCCGGGTACGTTCCAGATGCTCCTTCGTCCCAATTCCCACACTCAATATATCATGCTTCCCGTTGGACATGAATGAGCCTTGGGAAGATTGCTCACTCAACGATTCCTATTCAAGCCTGAGAGGTTAATTCCAGAAATACTAAGTTATGCACTGACTTGATCCTCACGTCTCATCTCCACCCGCTTTCTTGTCCTCCGCGTACATGCTTTTAAGCCGCACGATGTCGTCGCCACCTCCTTGACCGCATCTCAGCCCTCCAAGCCTCATGCCGGTCCATATGGCCGAACCATCGCCGCACCCAACTCGCACCTGCACACAATAGAGCAAGCAAAGCGTTGCGAGCACAAGTTTTCCACTTGACCCAAGTCAGCCGAGAAAAATCCTTTATCCACTCAATTTTTCCTTGAGACAAACTGAGAAACTCAAACTTATCAAACACACAATAAGTAATTCAAACCTCGAATTCATGCAACTAAACGAATCAACTCCATATAAGTTGGCAAAATATTCATCACACATATTGTCAAGTCCTCACATGACTCACAATCTCCCCTTGATGAATATATTGCCAACACCTCTCAATCAATCAAATTGGAGTTGGTTTAAAGATTTAAAAGCAATCGAGTTGCAAGAATTCACACTTGGCCAAAAGAAAGAGAAAGCAAGCACCGGGCCAAGTGCATGTGAACAAGAGTAAGATCCAAACTGTGAGTGAAGACTTAATATATGTGAAGAAACTCCCCCTCACTCCTATAATCCATATATGTATGATCTACTCCAGAAAATGCGAATATATGTGATTGATATGACTATTTCTCCCCCTTTGGCATTATAATCAGCAAGGATAGCATGTATGCATGGAAATTTGGATTTTTCAGTTTTAGCGAGCTTTGAAGATTATCCAAAATGAGACACAAAAAGTGCTAATATGCCACAGAGGTGCTCACCAAACCATAAGAAGACATGTAGATCAAGAAGAGCAGCTAGCATAGCAAGTCTTAGCATATTAAAGAGTTCACTAGTGATGAGCTCCAGACTAGGTAGCCACAATTGCAATGACTCTAAACATGAGTGAAGTATGACAACCTAGCGCTAAGTCATGACTAGGAGGACAACCGATCAAGATTAGGACCAAAATACTCTACCACATGCTGAATTAAGCAATCATATGATTAAATGGATTAGGCACAACCAAAATACAACCCCCTGCACGAGGAAGTATCTTGAGTGAGTCATCCTGACTTTTCATTGAGTCCACATGATTATTTGGACTAGCCACAACCAAAGTACTACCTCCTGCACGAGCAAGTACCTTGAGTGATTCATCCCTATTTGAGCATTTTTCACATTAGCATATGATAGATTTCAAGCATGTAGAGCAAAACTAGTGACTTTTCATGACAATAAGCATTCTCCGACCCGAGCCACAAAAGCCTAGGCATGTTAAGCCACTAGCAGCCCTAATCAAGATTACCATGAAGTCCTATCTTTGACCAGTCATACACAAAGATCATAGTTGCAATACTAGAGTCATGAGCAGATTCAAAAGCAAAGGATTCCCTAGCAGGCAACTCATCAGTAGATCAAAGATTTAAATTCAAATTGTTGTCCAATTAAGCTAGCATCACAGATTCTTGAGAACACATATCAAAATATGGTGAAATGAGCTAGACAATCAGAGTATGGCATATAGCGAACTCGTAGAACTCATTGTTTCATCAAGGATAATAGACAAAGCTCGTGAACATGTAAAGTGCACATGATATATCACAAATGATGCAAAATGCACTATATTACACTATGATACACAGTGAGAAGACTCCCCCTCAAACCAACCCATGGGGATGAACAATCCCCAACTCCCCTCTAAGTGCACAAAATCGTGTGGGATCTAATGGCTTGGTAAAGATATCCGCGAGCTGATTTTTAGAATCAACAAACTGAAGCACTACATCACCCTTCTCAACATGGTCTCTCAGGAAATGAAACCGCACATCTATATGCTTAGTCCTAGAATGCTGCACTGGTTCTTAGCAATGTTAATAGCACTAGTGTTATCACAGAAAAGTGGAACACTATCAAAAGACAACCCAAAATCCTGCAGAGTCGAAATCATCCAAAGAATCTGACTACAGCAACTAGCGGCAGCAACATACTCAGCTTCAGCTGTAGATTGTGCAACAGAAGATTGTTTTCTAGAAAACCATGAAACAAGAGAAGTGCCAAGAAAATGACAAGTGCCAGAGGTACTCTTGCGGTTTATCTTACACCCGGCAAAGTCTGAATCAGAAAAACCCCGAATCCCAAGAACAGAAGAGCATGAATACCAAAGTCCATACTCAGGGGATGATCGAAGGTACCTCATGATGCGCTTCACAGCTTGCCGGCGGGAGTCTCTCGGCGAGGCTTGGAACCTCGCACAAAGGCAGACGGCGAACTGGATGTCCGGTCTTGTCGCTGTCAAGTAGAGGAGGGAGCCGATCATGCTCCTGAACTCTTTCTGGTCCACCACCTCTTCTTCTTCATCAGGACCAAGTGACGTTGCAGTAGACATCGGGGTATTGATTGGCTTGGCATCGCTCATCCCGAACTTCTTCAATAGATCCTTTGTGTACTTGGCCTGATGGACAAAGGTGCCCTCCTTCGTCTGCTTGATTTGTAACCCTAAGAAGTATTAGAGCTCACCCATCATAGACATCTCAAATTCCCTGTTCATCATCTCAGAAAACTTGGACACAAGAGCATTAGAGGAGCACCAAAGATTATATCATCCACATAGATTTGTGCTATCAGAAGGTCATTGCCACGCCTAAGAAGAAACAAGGTTTTGTCTACCCTCCCCATTTCAAAACCGTTTTGAATCAAAAAGCTCTTAAGTCTATCATACCAAGCTCTAGGAGCTTGCTTAAGACCATAGAGAGCCTTGGACAGTTTAAACACATGGTTAGGGTATTTAGGATTCTCAAATCCTGGAGGTTGTTTAACATAGACTTCTTCTTCAATGAAACCATTAAGAAATACACTTTTCACATCCATTTGAAAAAGCTTGAACTTCTTAGAAGCTGAAAACGCAAGCAAAATGCGTATAGCCTCCAAGCGAGCTACTGGTGCAAAGGTCTCATCAAATCAAAGCCCTCAATTTGACTAAACCCTTGGGCTACAAGTCTAGCCTTGTTGCGAACAACAATGCCATCCTCACTTTGCTTGTTCTTGAACACCCACTTGGTTCCAATGATATTGTGACCAAGTGGAGGCTCTACAAGCGTCCAAACCTTATTTCTCTCAAAATTTTCTAACTCCTCATGCATGGAATTGACCCAACTATCATCAGAAAGTGCATGACTTATATCTTTGGGCTCAAAAGATGCAACAAAAGCTGAATGCGCAAGTTCTGAGGAAGGAATGGACCTGGAGCGAGTTACACGCTCAGAAATGTCACCGATGATCTGCGCTGGAGGGTGATCCTTCTGGAGGCGTTGTGGACCCCCGAGTTCATCTGGAACTCGAGTAGAAGTAACCTCGGCAGCCTCTACCTCAGCTGAAGAAAGGGTAGGAAGCTGAGCTGCCGGTGAAGAAGGTACCACCGCCGATGAAGAAGTCGTCGGGGCTGGACCCTCAGCTACTGTAGAAGAGGTCACTGGAGGACCAATAGCTGCCGCCTGAGAAGTGGGGGCACGGCCCACGCCACTCTCAAAATCATCTTCATCCTGGAAGATCGACTCGGACTCCTGTAAAACACCTGAAATCTCGGGTCTAGCAGAGCTAGCCTCATCAAAAGTCACATCACAGGACTCCACAATGGTGTTAGTCTCAAGATTAAGCACTCGATATCCTTTCGAATGTCCAGGGTATCCAAGCATGGTACCATCAGAAGTACGCGACTCGAACTTGTCGAGAAGGCCCTTCTTCAGGATAAAACATTTGCAACCAAAAACCCTAAGATGGGACACATTTGGCTTCTTCCCAAACATAAGCTCATAAGATGTCACGTGCAGAGAAGAACGCAGAAAAACTCGATTTGACACATAGCAAGCGGTGTTTGACGGCCTCGGCCCAATACCGTCGCGATGTGCCATACTCATCAAGCATCGTTCTTGGCCATCTCAACTAGAGTCCTATTCTTCCTCTCCACAACACCATTTTGCTGAGGGGTGCGTGGAGTGGAGAATTGGTGCTCAACACCACGATCAGCAAGAAAATCTGCGAAAGAAGCATTCTTGAACTCTAATCCATTATCACTGCGAATTCCCTTCAAAGAATCAGGAAAAACATTCAAGAGCCTCAAAGCCAAATCTCGAAAGAACTCAAATGCCTCAGATTTGTGCTCCATGAAAAACACCCAAGAGAACCGAGAATAGTCATCAACAATGACAAGAACATACCACTTCCCACCCGCCGATCGAACCCGAGCTGGACCTACAGTGTCCATGTGTAAAAACTGAGCGGGTCCATCGGTTTTCACCTGATTGACAGGTGGATGAGAAGCGGCAACTTGTTTGCCATGACGACATGGGGCGCATACCAAATCGTTGACTGGTTTGAGTTTGGGCAAACCTCTCAGAAGGTCAAGGCTGCCAACTCTAGTCAAGTGGTCAAAACCAACATGCCCCAAACGCCGGTGCCAAAGTTGAAACACTGAAGAACTAGTTGCAAGAAAGCATCTAGACTCAGAAGAACTAAACTCAGCAGCAAAAACTCTACCGGGACGAGAAATACCAAAAGCAAGTGCACCCGAAGAGTCAAGAACACGACATCTATTCTTCTTAAAACACACCTCATAATCATCATCAATGAGCTGTGAAACAGAAATGAGGTTGTATTTCAGTTTACTCACGAGGGCAACATCTTTGAGAATGTTGTTGTTGTTGACTCGCACTGCGCCCTTGTGCGTCACACGTCCACGGGAGTCATCTCCAAAAGTGATGTACTCATCACCGGACGTCTTGTTGAGGGAGGTGAACCATTTTGAGCTTCCGGTCATGTGACGTGAACACCCAGAATCAACGAGCCACATGTTCACCAACCCTCGCCGGCCAAACTACACAAAAGACCGAAAACAAGTGGACTCAGTACTGGGGTTAGTAAGCAAAGATTTTCGAATCCAGTACTGAGTCACTTGCTGAACAGGCACAGAAGATCGTGAGTGATTAGTATGCAATGCAACACCTTGAGCAACTCTACGACCCTGACCTAGACCCCACCGCGGAGGAATGTCACGCACCGGAGCACGTGAACCACCTCCAAGATGACGGCGAGAAAACTCTAAGCGACCTAAACCCTGTCGCCTGCTAGAGCCACCAGAAACCTCAACATGTTGAGGCCTCGTGTGTGTCTTAGGAGCACTCAACGCATTGTTGCGTCGTTGAATAACCCTAAGAGCACGAACACGGTCACGACGCTCCTCCTTGAGACGTCGAAAGCAGAACTCAACTAGGTGACCATCCTTATGACAATGAGTGCATTTATATTTTACCCTTTGCAAGGTAGCACCAACTGAAACTGAAACACTCTTGTCCTTAAGCGATGAATCTAGATAACCACCTGACTTAAACACTGTTCCCCTCTCCCCCTGAGCTATTGCAATCAAGCCTCTACCAAGAGAACCAATGGGATGAGGAGGATAATTCTTATTTTCTTCCACATGATTGAAACCTAGACCTTTGCCTGAGCTAACTCTAGACTTGTCTAAGATCATGTCCAGTTCCTTTTTACCTCCAGAAAATCTCTCCAAAGTTTTCTTGAGATAGTTAACTTCCCTAAGCAAATGAGCACATGTAAGACATGCTCCTGAAGCTGACACTCTAACAGCTTTCTCATATTTTTCTTTGTATGCTCCTAGTTCAAGTTTTAAAGCCTCACAAGACACACAAGCGATGCTACATGTTTCAGCTACTGTTTTCTTAAACCTCTCTCTAAATGCAGCATGCATAGCAGAAACATCATTCTCAAGCTCATGGCAAAATGTGCAAGTAGAGGAAACAGCATGAGAAACATCAACAGGTAGCTTAGAAGCAGTAGCATTAGTCAAAGTGAGTTTTCTGTAAAGCTCAGAGATGTGTCTTCCTAGGTCCTGATTTTCTTCAACTAGTTCAGAGCATTTATCACACACTGGTCTTCTCATTTCAAGCACAGATTGATTCAATTCTTTATTTCTACTTTCCAAATACTTGCATCTTAAACATGGGGAAGATTCTTGAGTGCTCTTAGAACTAATGCTAGCAAGTTGATTCTTAGCATTCTTGAGTTCATTAGCATGAAATGAGTGAGCAATGCAACCAGCAAGATAAACAGTTTTAAGCTTGGTTAGATTGTTCTTATAGACCATAAGCTCTTGGATGACAATTATATGCAATATGAAACCTATAGCGAAGCACAATTTCATCTCATTCAACTCATTCAGAGGTGTTAAGCTAGAGGAACATCCTAGAGATTCACAAGAAGGCAAACTAGCATGTGAAGCCTTAAGCATGTCAATTTCTTTCCTAAGAGAGTCTAAGTTATCATCCTTAGAAACACAAAAGGAGCAAGGGCTCGACTTAAGTTTATCAATTTCAATCATGGATGACTTAAGCAATTCACTTACACTAGCATGAGCATCTTTAGCTTCAAGGAATTCTTTGTGTAAAACATCACAACTAGCACACTCATCCTCATTACTTTTCAGTTTAACAATTTCTAGTGTAAGAGAATTAACTTTCTTAGTCAGGTCTTTAGATTTCTTGATTGAAGCAAACAAGGCATCATTTTGCACATCAAACATATCAAGTAGTTTATCATGCCTAACACTGAGCTCATCGAAGGTGCAACTTACATCGCTTTCAAGATCTTCGTCGTCGCTCTCTTGTTCGGATCTCGCCATAAAGCACATGCCGGTGAAGCCATGTTCGACCTTCTTCTTCCCTTTCTTCTTGTGCTTGGGCGGCTCCGTTCATCCTCGCTTGAAGAAGAGGAAGATGAAGAAGAGTTGGAGCTGTTGTCGCTATCTCCAAAAGCGGCGAGAGCTCGACGAAGATTCTTCTCCGCCTCACGCATCTTGGGCCTTGATCCAAAGTTGTTCCTTCTCTTGTCCTGAAACTTAGAGGCAAACTTGTTTCTCTCTTTAGGATTAGGACACTCGGATCTAATGTGGCCTTTCTCACCACATCCATAGCAAGTGATGTCCGAGGATTTTCTTCTCCTATTTCTCACATTCTTGTATGCCCTAGAGAAGCGTTTTGCAAATAACGCGAGCTCATCCTCGGGAAGAGACTCAAGTTGATCATCAGACAAAGAGGATCAGGCTGCAAGAGATAGTCCAGAAGAAGTAGAAATCATGCAAGTGTCAGAGTTGACACTAGGAGACACTATCCCCGATGGATCCGAGGAAGTGTTCCCAACAAGAGCCAAAGTCTTGGTCTTTGAACCATTTCTGTTTTCCGAAGTGATCTCATGAGTAGAGAGCTTGGAGAACAGATAATCGAGTGTGGGAGTGGCAAGATTGGCGGACTCTTGGATGGCAATCTTTCGCACTTGAAAAGCGGGCTCTAATGTGTTCAACACGTGCCTAGCCATCTCTGAGTCAGAATACCTCACTCTCACACTCCTGAGCTTGTTCACAATCCTTTCAAATCTCTCAAAAAGCTCAGAAATCGATTCCCCAGAACGTTGCTCAAAACGATTGTATTCAACTTTGTATTGATCCGCTCGAGCAATCTTGACTTGGTCGGACCCCTCATGATAGGTGATCAAGGTCGACCAAATCTTGTGAGCGGTATCAAGATGAGCAATCCGCTCATGCTCCTTCCTATCCAAACCAGACAGCAAATAGTTGATGGCCTTGCAATTGTTTTCAACATCAACCTGATTTGCAGCCGTCACTTGTGCAGGAAGAGCAAAGTCCTTTTCGATGATTTGCCAAATAGCAAACCCCTCTGACTGGATAAAGATTTTCATTCGATTTTTCCAGAACTCCCAGTCCGTGCCATTGAAGACAGGAGGACGAGTCGAGTATCCGTGAGAAGCCATGGCTCGCAAAGCCGGTCAAAGCTTATAGAGAAGTGAGACCGGGCTCTGATACCACTTGTTGGATCGGTGGCTTCCGACAGAGGGGGGGTGAATGTCGAACTAAAAATTTCTTCTCAAGATTAGAACACAAAACTATTAATTAGCTATTGTGTTAAAATCAAGGAATGCAGCGGAAAAGCAATCGACAAATGGGTTGAGAAAAGTTCAGCAAAACAAAGTCAGATCGGAAGTTCCGGTGTCAATATCGGAAGTTCCGACCTTACCGGATGTTCCGAAGTCACCCCAGTTTTGAACGCTCTGGAAAAATCGGAACTTCCGACTCCTGAATCGGAACTTCCGACCTTACCAGAGGTTCCGAAGTCACCTCAATTTCGAATGCTCTGGAAAAATCGGAACTTCCGACTCCTGGATCGGAAGTTCCGATATGAATCGGAACTTCCGGAGTAACAAAATCGGAACTTCCGGTTTTAGAAAAACAGCAGATTGTCGCTCGGTAAAACGTTCGCAGATTTTGATCCACCCAACGGAATTGAATGAAATTTTGCACAGAGGTAGACAAAAGACTTACGGAGCTGTTCCAATTGGAATCACCTCAAAAGCTCATCTGTGCTAAGAGAAAACCCCAATTTACTAACAGCTGTTCCAAGGGCAAATGAGAGGAAAAACTTGCACGAGATCAAATCAATTGATTCTTAGGACTTGTGAGGAATTTTGATATGAAATCAATATAGAGACATCTCACACGTCCTAGCAATCTATTCCACCAAACAAACCTCAAGAAACAAACCTCCGATCGTATCACATGCAAAACCCCAATTTCTTTCTTCTCCCTCAAGCAACCTCAAGAACTCAAGAAAAACGTGAAGAACAAGATTGATTCTTGGGTAAGCTTAGATAGACTCACTTTGGGAGTAATCTATCCTTCTTTAACTTGACACAACAAGAATCAATTCATGAGGGAAGAAGGAGAACGAAAATCTAAAGAGCAAAAAGAGAAAGAAACACTCACAATCACGAAGGGAGACCCATAACTTTTCTTGAAAATCTTTTTGTATTGATTTTCGTGGATTTTCTAGTTGTTTCAAAGACCTCTCATCATTAGGCC
The DNA here is from genome assembly GCA_019208055.1 of Stipa capillata. NCBI lineage: Eukaryota > Viridiplantae > Streptophyta > Magnoliopsida > Poales > Poaceae > Stipa > Stipa capillata. The sequence continues at coordinate 581,512 of JAGXJF010003653.1, read as the reverse complement.
AAAGCTCTCTTGAGCAGCCCCTAACTAGGGTTTTCACAAAGCTTACAAAAGGGTTCAAGGTTAAGCACCTCTTACCCCTCCTTTTATAGTGGTGGAGGCATACCTCCCACCACTTGGGTCTTGAGCCCACTTAGATGGCACGAGCACTTAGCACGCATCACAAAGCGTCTAAGTGACTCATCCACCATCCATCTTTCCTTCTACCCCAAGCAACTAACCCTAAACCGCTTCCCGGCCGCCGCCGCAGTTTCTTGGTTATGCTTCGGTAGACTCCGCGTTTTTACCAAAACGCCCTCGCACTGACTTGATCCTCACGTCTCGTCTCCACCCGCTTTCTTGTCCTCCGCGTACATGCTTTTAAGCCGCACGATGTCGTCGCCACCTCCTTGACCGCATCTCAGCCCTCCAAGCCTCATGCCGGTCCATATGGCCGAACCATCGCCGCACCCAACTCGCACCTGCACACAATAGACCAAGCAAAGCGTTGCGAGCACAAGTTTTCTACTTGACCCAAGTCAGCCGAGAAAAATCCTTTATCCACTCAATTTTTCCTTGAGACAAACTGAGAAACTCAAACTTATCAAACACACAATAAGTAATTCAAATCTCGAATTCATGCAACTAAACGAATCAACTCCACATAAGATGGCAAAATATTCATCACACATATTGTCAAGTCCTCACATGACTCACATGTTTTTTTCGCCACAAATTCTTCCAAGTGAGCTTCACTCACGCTCGGTTACTTCTCAAAGGGCTCTTTTTCCTTCTTTAGAAAGTCTTTGATCGCAGTGTACTTGAAGTGCCTCCAAGCCTTGCAAGCTATCAACAAGGCTGCTCGTCGCACGCCCTCCTCCCATTCTTTTGGAACCTCAAATGACTCCATTATCTCACCTATGAGGTGCTCGCGCTGGCTCAAGGTAAGGAGTCTCTAGTCTTCTAAGATGGTGTTCACCATTTTCCTTGCTACTACCCTACATATCGTTTTGAACTTTTGAGCAGTTTTGGCAGGTGATGCTGGAGCCCTAGAGTCATCAACGATCCTTGTGACTAGATATTGTCTTTTGGGCTTCTTAGTGGGCTTCCTAGGGCGACGGGTCTTGGTTCACCGTGGGGGCTCGGCGGTGATGAAGAGGGGGAAGACATCTTCACTACTTTTTTGGAAAGAAGATTAGAGGAGAAGAGGTGATGTAGCAGGAGTAAAGGATAGCTTGAGGGAGTTATTTAATTGATTTTGAACATTTAATTGCCTATAGTTATTGTATTCTCTATTTCAAGAATTACTAGTATTCAAGTTGGCATGGTAATATAATACTCAAAAATTAAATCAACTAAAATCACTGCAAATGAACTTTCATATAAACAAAGTACTCAAAAACTACTCAATTGTAATTTGATTACTCAACAATTGCTCACGTATAATATACTAACTAACAACATGGATTAAATATTATCTAAGGAACATTTTTCAATTACTCAACAATTACTCACAAATAATATAATACCTAACCACTATAATTCAATTACTCAACAATTCTTGTCATCCCATATACTAATACTGTAAAAAGAAAATTTAACGAGAATCATCCAATATACTAATGCTGTGAAAAAATATACATGACATAGATAATATATAATTCTTCCATTTGGTAATAATAGTCTACACATCAGCACAAGCATGACACCATACATAGAATGGTGAAAGGATTTGGGTGTGTCATAGAGGCTATATTATGGATCCTAGGCCAATGCTCACTCAACCATATTATCTCTAGTGAAAATGGCAATATGAAAACATTACTACCCTAGCCCCAGCGCCTATAGTGCTAATGAACATTGTTCAATATTTTTTGTTAAAAAGTCATTGTCTTGCTGCCTTGGCCCTAATGCTGCTGCCCTAGGAAGGGGAGGAGGGCTGAGGAGGACTTACCTCGCTGCCTGCGCTACCGAGGGAGAGGAGGAGGGCTGAGGAGGACTTATCTCGCTGCCGGCAACTGGGTCTTCAAGGTCGATGGCGGCTGGGGTCGTCGAGGTCGCTGCCAAGGGAGGGGAGGAGGGCTGAGGAGGAGGGGCGCTACCGGCAACCAGGTCATTGAGGTCGATGGCCGTCGGAGTCGTCGAGGGAGATAGGCACAAAGGAAGCTCAAAGGACCAAACCACAATCCCAAATAGTTCAGAGTGGGAAACCGTCTATGATATCTCCTTGCCTCATACGGGTGGCCAGGATATCCTAGACGGTTGAAGTAATAGACCGTCTAGGAGATGTCCACATGTCAGACGGTTCATATTTTCAACTGTCTAGGCGTCTGGGATATGTCCACATCCCAGGTGGTCCATTCTTGCACCGAGCCGACTGTTCGTTTCATAGACGATGGCCTTTATGAAACCGTCTAGGATGTCCCTAATGCGTGACAGTTTTGTTTAACCATCTAGGATGTCGCGTCTGGAATAGACATTTTTGTAGTAGTGTACTGTTGTAAGAGACGAGGTGGCAGTATTTCTTTTCTTTTTGTAGAGAGCTGTTGGATGTTGATCTGACGATCTAGATTTTTCTTCCACCTTATATAACGTACCCTTCCCAAAAAACTACCTCCGGCTGCCATCCTGCGCTGATCTGCAACCACTACCTGTCCCCACCCCATCGGCAAGTTTTGTCAGTCTTTGATGGCAGCACCCTAGTCCCTATTCCTCCGCGCTTCTTCATCCTCTCCATGTCATTACCGCCACCCCCTTCTTCTCCAGCTCTAACAAGATTGCCATTTATGGTTAGCAACACATTCAGTGTGTCAATTTAATTAAAACAAGGACAATGAAGAGGGGAGGGTGCCATTCCTTTTCGTAGAAGATAGAGATAAAGAAAATATCAATCAACTAACCAATGGCTATTCCTTCTGTAAAACTTCATCCAGTTTCTGCAACAATTGGACGTAGACGCAACCACCCATATCTTGCCATCCATCTAAAAAAAAATCCCCATCATGCAAACTCTCTCCCAATGCACACCCCTTCTTGCTGATGGCACTGACGAGGCCGGCACACCTTCACCTTGTTTTGCATCCTCTCCATTCTCCCTCTCCCCCACTGTTATTTAGTGCATACTATTAGTATAAAGGGAAGAAGAGGTGAGGGGGATTCGGTATGTGCAGGGTAGGGGTGGGGGTGGGGGCATCAATTCATTCAATGACGCCAGTCGCCATAGGATTCCGCGGAGAGACAAATAAGAATGGTGACACACAATTATCCACAGTGGTCCAATGGTGGGAAATAGACCCTGATTGAGTGAAATTTTGGTTGGTCCAGACTTAGTAAACCCATCTAGATACCTATACAGTCAAATATCATTAAAGTTCTCCATTCCAATATATCCATGTCTTGTCCGTGATATAAAATTATTATCTTCATCCTTTCCGATGAGGTTATGGCGTAGGTTCACCAGAGGAGTGGTCGGGGTTCACACCGATGGTGGTATACTTTATGCTAGATGTGCATACACAAATACACACGTATATACGTAGATTCACCAGAGGAGTGGTCGGGGTTCACACCGATGGTGGTATACTTTATGCTAGATGTGCATACACAAATACACACGTATATACGTATTATAAAACAAATAAAAAGTGAGCCTAGCTCGCTTGGGTGGGAAAATGAAAGTATAATCCCACGGCCCAATACAAGTCCTCGTAGTTTGAATTTGGGAGCCTATTTCTCTTGTCTCAAAAAGAACATGGATGTATTTCCTCCTAGACGTTCCAAGAACATTTTTATTAATTACAAAATGCATCTTCCCGGGTCGGGAGTTGGGAGACCCGGCCGGCCGGGAGATTTCAGGCATGCATGTTTCAGCGCCAGCATGAAGGCAGAGGCTAGATCGATGCAGCCGAGCTAGATAGCTGCTGACTCTGCCTCTGCAATCGGAGCCTGTGACTTTTTACTCTACTTGTTGCATTTGCATTGGCTGCCGTACGATGTCGTCTGTCCCGCCCACATTATCTGGCCGGCATATGCAGAGGGCTTGTCCGATCTATCAATACATCAGAGCAAGCTAGCTAATACCTGCAGCCAATTGTTGCCCTCCTTCACTTCACTGCAAACCATGAATAGATCGACACGTACGAAAGTACAATCTCTCTACAGGAGATAGCTAGCAACGTAGTAGTAGTGGCGAAGAGATTAGTACGTGCATGTCATATATATATGCAGCTCATGCACGCATGATTAATAGTTCTTGGTCGGTGTTTGTTCGATCATCACCGTACCGGCCGGCGAGCGATGATCGAGCTTGCATCGAATCTTCGCCAGCTAGCTGTTGAAACGACCTGTCGTGCCCAGGCCCGGACACGATGGGCTAAGCTAAGCTAGAGGGTGACCGGTGATGAGATGGATGCCCAGCTCGCTCTCGCTCAGCCTCATCAGCTAGCTCACTCCAATTATTTGGATCAGCCTGGCGCGCGCTAGCTAGCTCGCGGCCGGCCTGCAGCTGCAGCTGCATGCATGCGTACGACCACGTCGACCAGCGCGGCTCGCTTTCATCCTGGCCAATGGCCATGCAGATGCAGGAGATGCATCGCGCATCTCTAGCTATGTACTGTACCTTGCTTCTGCATGCCCTCCATCAATATTAATGGCAGGGCCAGGGCAGGCATAATTACCATATCACCTGGCAGGGCACAAGCTATACCACCTGGCTAATGGGTAACTTAATCATCAACTGGCTGGTGCAACTAATGCGCGCTTAATGTCATGCAAAACTCACCCGGTTAGGAAATACTCGCAGTTCTCAATTTGCTCATCTCAATATGCATAATTATGCAAGTTCTTATGTTGATTTTGTTCCCTAGACGAAGCTGGATTGCGATTACATTACACCCTAACTGTGTACTGCACCTGATACATTTCCTTATTGATGTGAAAAGGAGCTAGCCCCTTCAATAAGGCGCTAAAAAGACGTGCATGCCTAGCATTAGCAGATGGAGAGGAGTTGACGCAAACATAAAAGGCGTACTCTCCGCCATTTGGGCCCTCAATCAGCAGGACAAGATAAATCACGGCCCGACCAATAATTTAGGCCCAAATTGCGTATGCGTGAGTTGTGATCCATGAATTGCATCACCTCCCTATGGGCCTCCCACTCTCTCGCCCATCGTTGTGGGCCAAATTGACCTTTGAGTACTTCTCAATGTCACTTTTCCTCGGTTCTTTTTTCCCTGCAACACATGAAAACGGGAGCGGCTCCTGGGGCTGTAAGAAACCACCACCCTTAGCATGCTAGGTGGGCCGGCCCACCAGTCCGGTCCACCTTTCTCTTTGAACTTTTTGTTTTTGAAAATTCTAAAAAACAAAAAATATAGTTCACAATCACATTTAACAAAACTTTGTATAAGAAAAATATGTATAGCACATGACAAAAAAAAAGTGTTCCTACAGATCATAAGATTTGTTCCACCATCCATAGAAAATGTCCATACTCTAAAATAAAACGTTTGTACAACTTGAGAAAATTGTTTTAATAGATTACAAATATTGTTTCATTTGTAATTTTTTAAAAAAAATATGTTCCACCATCCACAGAAAATGTTCATGCACTTCAAAAAATGTTCACCTAACAAGTGACCATATACTTGTGCTAATCTTTTCTTTTCGTATCATAACAACAAAAATCAATTAAAAAAATTAATCTGGTGAAAAACATTAGCTGATTTTTCTAAAAAAATAATGCCAACAAATATTTATTGATGACATGAAAAATTACAAGAAAAATAAGAAAAATTGAAACAAATTTTAAAAAATAGAAAAAATGAAAAGGAGAGAAATAAAAGTGAAAAAAATGAAGAAGAACAGAAAACAAAAAATAATAAGATAGAAAAAGAAAAATAGAAGATAGAAAAGCGAGAAAAAAACCGTCACCACCCTAAATGGCCAAGGCCAAGTAGGTGGGCACCTGTGCGGATGTTACTTATCTCCTGCTCATTGCGGGAGATAGGAAATCTGCATGAAAACTGGCTGTCTATTTATATTCAAGTTCCTGTAAAAAAAAATTAAGTTGTAAAATTTCCTTAAACAGCATTTGTTGGTCGCAAGCTATCAACGAATTCCACTTTCCATGAAATAGTTTCAAAGAACTATATTAATTCCTTTTGTATTGCTGGTTCAGCAAACCATATTTTTGGGGAATTCAAGAGAACTGACAGGCGTGGCCTGCCGTCCGGACGCACAACCTAGAGTACCGATTTACAAGTTTTATCACGTAGTTTGACCTTTTTAGGTATAACTGTACGTATAGTTATAACCGTATTTTATTTATTTATTTCTTAGCCAGTGTACTATTTTGGGATTGACTTCCCGTACGTTCAAAAAGTAAAATAAAAAACCGTGGGTTGACATGGATGCTTGCTGATACATGTGACGAACCAATCATGCATGCATGATACACTGTTACTTACTTGGGTTTGTACGCTAGCTAGCTCGCAAGTCTTTTTCCTCTTCGTTTTTTTACCTCTGTGCAATTAATGTACGTACGTAGCTCGATATATTTGCAGGTAGATCGATGAGCAGTGCTGGTACACGAACATTCGGATTGACCGACCGGCTACTTTTACAGCAATCTGCGGCCCGGCATGTAAAGTGTGTAACTCTGCTGGATAGCTGTACAGTGCAGTAACTGACACGTACAGCGAGGTATGTGAACAGTTAGGATAGCATCCAGGAGAACATGCTCCAGCTATATAGCCAGAGCTAATCCATCTCGATCTCACCTGCTACTTGCAGTTGCAGTCACCACTGCATCGATCCATCGAGAAAAGCAAGCGCGTCCATCACGTGCATGTCATGGCAATGCACGCAGCGCATATATTCTCATTCTTTTGACTTGAAGCAGCAGCTGCATCATTATCATTTGACATTCGTATACGCTGTTCTGTATATATTCATGCATGTACGAAACGTCTGTCTGACACGTGACACGAGCCAACAAACCCCATACGTACGCATGCATTGGTGGTCCTAGCTACGCAGTATCTTATACCTGTAGCGAGACGCACACGTACGTACGTACGCGTTGACCCTTTGCTAGATCTGCATGCATCTACTGTACATATATCAGGGGAAGTTTAGCCCTACGTAGTGGGTGCCCTAACAGTAACAGAGCAAAAACACAACAATTGTTCTCACAAGACATTCGCATGATCGATCTGAATTAAGCCAACACACGCAACAAGCTAGCTAGCACTGATCAGTGATGGATGGTCCATGCAATGAGTCAAATCCATGCATATATATGCAGACCAGCTGCCAAGTTGGAGCTGACTCCCTCTAGTTCATGCTGATAGGTCCATCATAGTCAGCCGGCCAGCCACTGCATGGTGTCCGACCTTTCATTTCATTTCATTTATGAAGCTAGCATGCACTTGCAGATCCGGCCGGCGGCTGGCCAGGGCCCCATGTGTAGGTATCACAGGCAGTGTGCGTTATTGGATGCATGCATGTCACCGCTCGACTCCAGTGCACACGACAGAAAGAAATGATGCACGCACAGCAGGCACGACGCGCGTACGTAGTCACGTCGATGCCCGCTGCTGCAGGTCAACCCCTTGTCGTATCCCGTGGAGATCGATCGCTCCCTAATTAATTGGGTTTGGTCCTTTGTGAAGATCGATGATTAGAGCTCGCCCCACTCACTCGAGCAAAGGTCAACTCCTAATGCAAAAGAATCATATTCATCGATCTACCTGCAGCTTCCCATCCACCCTGTACGGTTTCTGTTCAGGTGCATTCATGCGCGCGGTAGTTTTTGTTTGATCTCTTCGTTATTACTATCTCCGTTTAAAAATAGGTTTAGAAATGTGTAGTCAATTTTTTAAACCTCGATTACCAATAGGTTAAACAATATATAGATCGGTGAGATAAAAGTAGTATCATTAAATTTATTATGAAAATATCTTCGAAATATAAATTTTTATAAATTTTACTAACATATATATATATATATATAGTAATGATCAGAGATACAGATTGAAGACCGTGTCAATGTCTAAAACGACAGCTATTTACAGAAATGGGAGTATTTGGGTTGAGATGCAATAGTTGGTTTTGGTGATAGAATCATGGAATTTGAAGGGCTACTAGAAGAAACGGTTGCATTTTACTCCAGTTTTCTTCCTACTCTGTCTTTGTAATGGCTATCCACGGTTTGATTAATTGAAATGAAGGGTCAATCATATTTAATTAGTAAACGAAAATAAAAGAAGGCCGACGACAGAGGCGTTAATGGCACCTAGAGACCAGAGGAGGCCAGTGCGCGGTGCCGGCCAGGACGCAACGGAGTGGTAGGCATAAAAGTTGGAGGCGAATGCGCGGCGTGACAGCCCTTAGGGGAGACCATATAATATAAGTTACTAATTAATTATCAATTTAATTTTTATTGGCATATGGTGAACATTATTCATGCGTGCATCCCCTGCACATGGATGGAGCTAGCTAGGTCTAGGTTGATCCCATGGAGTAATCAAATTGCCAAGAAAGTCAAACTCCAAATGCAAGACGCCCCTGAAAAAAAGATTGCAATATATCCAAAAATGTCATATGGCTACTTAATTGGCATGTATGCAAATTAAGGTGGTGTACAATGTGTTTGGCCAAGGTGATTAAGAGAGGCTTGTCCTCATGCCTCCATTTACACATGTTGCTAGACAACTTGTAGGTCTCTCTTTAGGACAGGAAAGGGTATGATTAGGTGTAAGAGCTCCTCCTTTCAGTGTGGTGGTTGCTATGTGGATAGAGACCCTTATCCGTGTCCCTAATCCCTGTAGTTTAGGCCCTTGTTTTGGAGGCTCTGGCCTAATTAGGCACAGCAGTTCAAGTAAAACCCTCTCTGCACCACAAGCTTTTATAGTTAGTACAGTCTGAAATGTTGATATTAGTTAAAGTTTAGCTAGCTGAACAATCCTGTTCTGTGCTTCCACACTGTTCCTAATGAAATTAGCATATATATGAAACCACGTAGCCTAGAATAAAAAAATTATAATATATATAGCACCATGCATGCCAGTGATCACCTTAATTACTGCACGATTTTTACCTCAATTCTTTCACCTTAGTCAAACTTAATTAGTTCTTAATTAAGCTGAGTAAGCAGTCTTTCATTTGGAAGAGGATGTGGGGATGCAAATTGAGTAGTAGATTTAGTATACTTGCTCGTACCCATAATTCTTCGATTTGGTAGGATATGGAAGAATGTTCACTCGAATTGGGGGAAAAAGTGGTGCATTGGTCCAATCATATATACACACGCGAGCTTTAGTTGTTGACAATTGCATTAGTTTCCCTTGGTTGGGTCAGTTGGTTCGTCCTTCAATTGTTCTTGGCAATAATAACTTTAATAATATAAGTGTGTGCCCTAATATATACACACATCTCTTGCACCGTCCCAACTCCAAACAACCCCTAATTCCCCTATTAGTTTAATTGATAAGGCCAGGGGTGTCAAATCAAAGGGCACCTGCTACTACTTGATACTGCACCTTGCACCACCACCTGCATTGTGCCACTCCCTAGTCTAGTAGTAGTAGCAGTTACTTGGGTGAAAATTAATCTAGGGTGTGATGATTAACAGTTGCTCAAGGGGTATATTGGTCATTTCGCACGGTGAAAAGTTCCATTATATATATACCCTGCAGGGAGACTGGGTTTGGTGAATCAAGATAGTCGTCGATCACTAGCAAGTTAATCGAAAGACAATGCAATTCCACATGCGCTCTCCTCTTTGTGTAGGTACCAGCCATTACTACAACGTACTAGCTAGTACATAATTAGTAACTAACTATATATCTTAGCTAAGGAGGAGTGAGGCCATGGAGGTGCTGGATGAGAGCAGGTATTGGCACGACGACTTCGGCTTCGGAGAGGAGCTCATGAGGGAGCTCCTCGACGAGACCACGGCGGCGGCGGCGGCGGGTTCGAAGGAGGAGGAGGAGGAGGAAGAGGGGATAGCTTGCCGGCGGGAGTCCATGGTGAACAAGCTCATCTCGACGGTCTACTCCGGGCCCACCATCAGCGACATAGAGAGCGCCCTCTCCTTCACCGGCTCCGGCGATCAGCAGCACCTCGTCGACGTCGGCCGCAAGTACAGCTCTACCCCAGTGTATACATCTGTATATAATTGCTGCGAGAGGCTCTTGATGAATTCTTCCGTATATATGTTTGTTTGTAGCCTTAATTCGATCTCCTTACTGAATTATATGTGTGCGCATCATTAATATATTTAGGGTTTTCTCGCCGGAGAAGGTGTTGAGCAAGATGGAGAACAAGTACATGATGAAGATCAAAACTTGTGGGAATGGGCTCGCCGATGATGGGTACAAATGGAGGAAGTATGGCCAAAAATCCATCAAGAACAGCCCCAACCCAAGGTACATATATTTCCCAGATGTCCTCCCCATGCATGTATGAATCTCGGTTGAGTTGACAATTAATCCTTAGCTATGTAATTTTGTCGTAATGTTTACTTATCATCGCACCATACACATGCATGATGGTGTAACTTTTAACTTGACATATGGGTGTCGACATATATATTTTTGAACACTTCTCAAAGATGGATGACATCACGGCCCTCCAAGCTCTACAACAGTTACTCTAATGAACCAAATAAAGCAGAGTTAGCTTGCTATGCACTGGCCTTACTTAAGGGGTATTTTGTTGGGCTTTTGTTATAGCTTTTCTTATTTATAAACCAAAAATCCAATCAAATACCAAACATCTTAAACATATTTTTCCTGCTTATAAGCCGAAACTAGTGTATAAAAAAACATATTTTGAGATGCTTTCTTGGCTTTTGTGAAAGGCTATATTAAGATTGTCCCTATAGTTGGCGTCATATTTTTCACTCAAAGAAAACGACCAAAACCTAGCTTTCCCATAGCAGACAACCCGCAGCAGTTTTCTTACAGTAAACAGCCCACAACTACTTTTAAATAAGTCATAACTCAACTAAACACCCCTTAAATACTCCTGGACCAAAAGTTCCTAGTACAGCAACGTCCTCTCCAGAACCAAAAACACTTGAACGATTTACAAAGCTAGGTAGGTGCATGCAGATGGAATTAATTAATAAAAACCTTAAATACTTAGCCACCGGTATAAACACAATAGAAATTAACTAATTAATTTGCATCGTTGCAAAATGACCCGTTCTAATTTGGCAAGCAAAAGAAATTGTTTTTTCATTCGGTTGTGATGGTGGCATTATCATGGCATGCAGGAGCTACTACCGGTGCACGAACCCCCGGTGCAACGCGAAGAAGCAGGTGGAGCGCGCCGCCGACGACCCGGACACGCTCGTCGTGACCTACGAGGGCCTCCACCTCCACTACACCTACTCCCATTTCCTCCACCACCAGAGCCTGCCCGCCGCCGCAGGCCCCAAGAAGCCCAAGCTCCACCCCCGCGGCCCAGACTATCACAACACCCCGCCGACAGCCTCGCTGCCATCCGTGGCGCAGGAGATCAGCCCGCCGCCGCCGGACGGCGCTGCCGTGATGGCGGTCACGGCTGCCGGCACTCAGGTCTTGCCCAACGGCGCCGGGGACAGCAGCGGCGGCGACAGCAACATCGACGTCGACGATGGCGCCTTCCTGCTGGAGCACGCGGTGCCTAAGTACTGCTCGTATTTATTTGCCGGCGGTTTTGGTGATCGCGAGGAGCGGGTGAGCAGCGACACTGCCAGCGGCGGCGGCGGCCTCCTCGAGGACATGGTGCCGTTGCTGGTCCGGCGGCCGTCGTGCAACTCGGCGACCACCACCACCGCAACAACCAACTCGTCGCTCGGATCGCCGGCGGCGCCGGTCTCGTCGCCGTCCCTCTCCACGTCCTCCGTGTCGTGGGCCCCGACGTCGCCCTACATCGACATGGCCATACTCTCCAACATCTTCTAGCCTATTCGTCTCAGGAGTACGTAATTAGGAGGTTAATTGCCTATGCATGCTGCATGCATCAAGTGTGTCTGATAGTAGTATACTACTGGTATCTAGCTAAATAGCTGTATCTTGATTATTTTTCAGAAATTAAGATTTATGTGTGTATAGTAATTACTAGTATAGATCGGTGTTAAATAATTGTGTGTGCATGCTGTGAGATACTCATACGTGTGGGGTGTGTGCATTCATGTACATGTAGCAAAAATAATTGTGTGCATCGCAGTGAATGATGGAGAGATATGTTGCATTGTGTGTACAAATGGGTTCCTCCTGTTCAGGGATGAATCGTGCTGTTCATTTTTTGGGGTGAATTGTTAATGTTTTTCAAGATGACAGGACCTGAATGTTGAATCTATCAGCTGATTCAGTCCCCATCAGAGTACAAAAGATTTTGGGGCAAGCATCTCAGCTGGGCTGGGCATCTAGTTGAGTCGATTTGAGAAGAAAACCTGAAGCCCATCCTCGGCCCCAACCAAAACTATTTCCTCCGGTGAATTGGTGGCGGTGATGACGAGGGTCTCATATAGGTATTAAGAGTTCTCCGTCGTCTCTTTTTAGTTTTAAATATAGTAAGAATGATTCAATCACCATCTAAATGTTAGGGGGGACAAATAAGGTCATCTAGGAGGGAGACGGCCAGCTGCACGTGTTGGAGAAGAGGACTAAAATAATAGAAATAAAACATGAAGTATATGACAGAGAAGATAAGGAAAAGTTATAAGAAAAAATAAATGTTACAATGATCACGGCCACTAGAGTGGAGAGGCGACCGGAACCGGAGCGGTGAAAGAAGCAGGCCAGCCTACCAACGCTCCCCACGGTCCCACAGCGCGTACGATGGCATGGGCCCGCGTGTCAGTCGCAGCTATAACGGCTACTCCGCTGCACGCGACGCTAGAAAAAGGCAAGAGTTTAATAAACCGCAACCCGCTCCAACCAAAGTGACCGTTGCAACCTTCGTCTCCATCCCATTCTCGCCTCCCCCCACACACGCCGCCCACGCCGGAGACAGCGAGAGAGAGAGGGAGACACACGCGAGGCGGCGGCGGCGCGACGGAAGTGCTGAGGGGAGCGTCCGCCAGCAAAGACAGCTAGCAGCCAGAGATTTCAACTATCCCATGGCGACGGACACGGCCGCGAAGCCGGCGCCGCCGCGGCTGAACGTGCCGGCGGCGATGGCGGGCGCGCTCCGCCTCGACCCCGCCGCCGCCTACCCCTCCTCCACGCGCCTCCTTGAGATCCCCAAGACGCCCTCTCCGTCCAAGACCACCTACAGCGACCGCTTCATCCCCTGCCGCTCCTCCTCCCGCCTCCACAACTTCGCCCTCATCGACCGCCCCTCCCCCTCCAAGGACGACGCCGCCGCCGCGCCGGACACACCCTACTCCCGCCTCCTCCGCAAAGAGCTCTTCGGCCTCGACTCCCCGGCCCCCTCCTCGCCCAACACCAACCTCTTCCGCTTCAAGACCGACCACTCCGCTCCCTCCTCCCCCTTCGCCGCCGCTGCGGAGCATCAGAGCTGTACCGCGGGGTCCGGGGAGACCTCCTCGCCGAAAAAGGCGCCCAGGAAGGTCCCCAAGACGCCGCACAAGGTGGCAATTTTTCACCCGGGCATTTCCATACAGCTCATGGCTGTGACGCTAGAAACTGAATCCAAACGTTATGTGCTCGCAGGTGCTGGACGCGCCGTCGCTGCAGGACGACTTCTACCTGAACCTCGTCGACTGGTCGTCGCAGAACATGCTCGCCGTCGGCCTCGGGACCTGCGTCTACCTATGGTCCGCGTCCAGTAGCAAGGTACGTGGAGAGGAACAGACTGCTGTTTCTTCTTTGCATCCGATGAGTGATGCTAATGGTACGCCGTGATTGAGATCGATCCAGGTGACCAAGTTGTGCGATCTAGGGCCGAGGGACAGTGTCTGCGCCGTGCACTGGACGCGCGAGGGCTCCTATCTTGCCATCGGCACCAGCCTTGGAGATGTCCAGGTTTGCTCTCTCATCATGCTCGTGCCATGCGATAAATCCTGCGCGATCTGTTCAAAATTTGGATTTTGTGATGCCAAATGGAAATGTAGTCAGATATCTAGAACTCTGGACTGATGCAGCTCGTTTGGTTCACAACTTCACATGAAACTGATGCAGAAGTGAGACACAGGGCATACTGCTAAGAATTTAGCACACCACTTTATTTGCTTCAAGTATCAACTACAAGACAACACAGAACTGTTTATTTCATTGTGTGACATCTAACCTTATTCAAATAACTTGGACCAGTATGTATGCCTGCAATTTCAAAACTTTTTCCACTTGAATTAGCTTAGAGTTTCGGTAAACACTGTGAAGTAGTCACAGTATCGAGAATATGACATATAAGTGTACTTCAACAGATTTGGGACAGCTCTCGCTGCAAACGGATTAGGAACATGGGAGGTCACCAAACACGGGCTGGGGTATTAGCGTGGAGCTCGACCATCTTGTCCTCTGGTAGCAGGGACAAGAACATATTGCAGCATGATATCCGTGTCCCAAGTGACTACATCAGCAAATTTTCCGGTCACAGATCAGAGGTGAGACTTTCAAGACATGAAGATCCTGGAAAATAACTCACTCGCTATGCACATTAAACTATTAAAGGCACCCCGTGTAACACTTAGATCCCATCTCCGAACTCTTTATGAACATGAAGTGATAAATCTTTCCAGGTTTGTGGGCTGAAATGGTCGCATGACGACCGTGAGCTTGCATCTGGTGGAAATGACAACCAGCTTCTAGTGTGGAACCAACGGTCGCAACAGCCGGTGTTGAGACTGACAGAACATACCGCTGCGGTTAAAGCAATTGCCTGGTCACCTCATCAGCACAGCCTCGTGGCATCCGGAGGTGGAACGGCTGATAGATGTATCAGGTTCTGGAACACGGCCAATGGAAATATGCTGAATTCAGTTGACACAGGCAGCCAGGTAAGTTATAGCTCAACAAGACCTCTTTACTATACGGCGCTGTATGGTGTCTCCAAATATATGCTGTTTTCTTCTCATCAACCGCTTTCCGTTTCAGGTCTGCAATCTTGCTTGGTGTAAAAACGTTAATGAGCTTGTGAGCACCCATGGGTATTCCCAAAACCAAATCATGGTGTGGAAGTATCCATCTATGTCAAAGGTAAGCTTACATATGTGGTGATCTCAGTACTTCTCATCTCCTGATTCAGTAGTAAGATACTGTACATCGATTCCTTTGGGTATTACTGACAAAGCTCTGCAAGTTATGGAACTGCATTTCTCTTGGCTTGCTTCTGACAATTCCATTTTCTTTCTTTGCGCTGGCACGTTTACTTGAGGATTGCTTAAAGCACAGAGAAATGTAAATTAAGCAATCAAAACCATTTGCTATGTACCATCCATAACAGGTCATTTAATGTTTAAGAAACGGTATTTGGTGTGGTTTTATCATTTGCTTTAGTCACTGAACTCCTTTCAACTTTTAACATCTGTACTGTTTTCTACTGAAGTAATATTTGATACAATTTAAGTGTTGCTGAGGAAAAGTTTGTGTTAGCGCAATAGTGCAATGCCACTTCTGTTACTGACCATTTAATATTGTTGGAAAAAAACAGGTCGCAACTCTAACCGGACATACCTTACGTGTGCTTTACCTTGCAATGTCACCTGATGGACAGGTAAACCCTATTCAAAATCAATAGAACCCTATCCAGAAATATGTTCTGAATATGGGATGTAATGTGTGCTTTCCATTTGCAGACAATAGTAACAGGAGCAGGGGATGAAACCCTCAGATTTTGGAACATTTTCCCTTCAATGAAGACGCAGGTAGGCCTTCTTAAGGTCCAGAAGTATTCGGTATGGTGCAATTCCTGCTCCTATCCTAATTTTTACTGCCACTTTGTTTACATTCAGGCTCCTGTTCGTGATATCGGGCTCTGGTCATTTTCAAGAAGCCACATCCGATGATCAAGGGGACTAAAGAAGAACATACATATGTTTGTGTGAAACATATTTTCGTTACCTGTGCAGTTCTTGAGTGTTCTGTAAATTGTGAGGCCTAATTTATTCGACTAATTGTTCGTGTGTGTGTGTCTGTGACAGAGAGAGCTCATTAACTTAACCGATTCTTTGTAGCAGAAATCATAAGTCGGCTAATTTATTCGATTTGACATCAAATATTTACAGAGAAACCAGGGCCATGTACTTTGAATTAAACAATGTGCTTGTATTCAGACTTCAAAATGAATCAAACTTCTGGTGCCATGCTTAATGTTTTGAATGCCAGCACTTAATCTTTCTTGTTTACGACTTATTGGTGAGACTTGAGAGGATCAGCTTTTTTACAGGATGATGTATCCATGATACTGGTTCGGTAAAATTATATTGTTCTGTCGATGAGTAAACGGTATCAGATGCTTCATGGGACGCTGCTTCTGGAGAAAAAGGAACTACTAAGGAGTACGAATGGAGAGTAGGAAGATGAGAATCTCTGAGCCGGCAAACAGCTTGGACGGTGCAAACCAAACTTGAAGCTGCTGTTTAATATTGTATTCTTTCTTGGCCAAGGAGACCTTCTGGAATCTGGACGGTGTTCTTTTCTTTTTGCGACCATGTTTTCCATCACAACTTCTGTTTTTTAACGAAAAATGCTGTTTGATGTGATACACGTGGCTTTACTGCAGTGAGGAGGCGTGGGTGACACAACAAAGTGCAGCTGCTGGATTCGCTTCACGCCTAGTTAACAACCACGTTGCATTTGGAAAAATGCGTAGGTGCTGAGAGTTAATTAACTAGTATATCTTTACTACAAGAAAAGAAAAATATAACTATTTCAGCAGTTCATGTTTTCTTTTTTGAAGAGAGAAAAGCAGTTCAAATCTTTCTAAGAATAGATTCTTGCTCTTTTAAGAAGAAGCGTTAATTGTTCTTGTGCCGTGGAGCAAGGAATTCACGAGTTGATTATGACCTGACTCCTCGAGCGTTTGAATGAATGGCCAAAGGCCCTCTTTGGCACTGATCGGTTGGGCGATTTGGACAGCTAACTGTACACACTAACTAGAAAAACAGTGATAAGCTCTTAATTAGTTTCGAAAAAACTAGAAAAGCTGTGTCCTTTCTTTTTATCCGCAAATAACTCCGTTCTTTTCTATTTGATGATGTTATTGAGTTGTAATTGTACATATTCTAAAACATCAAAACAAAATGAACGGAGGAAGTAATTGGAATGGAGCTGTACTAATCCCATGGAGCACTTCTAATTTTTTTCTTCTGAAGATAGTGTCTTCTAATTTTATTGGTTCCTTCGGTGGGCATCTGGCAATCTTGTTTGGTCGAGCCACTTCTCATATTTAGTTATTTCGTAAGGTGCTTTTCGATAATCAAGTTTGTAAAACTTATGAATGAACCTTGAAATAAAGGCCATTGAATAATATAAGGAATTTTTATATTTCTCAGTTGTCTTAATTTTTTTAACTCCTAACTACTTTTAAGTTTTTAGATCAACATTCAATAATACTCATCTCCACCTTAGTCAGATATATAATAGGCCAAAAATTCTAGTAACTTTTCACTAAAATTACATAATTTTAAAACTATAATTAAATTTATGCTAAATGAATATAATTTACAAAATTTACAAAAAATTTAAGCAACTGAGAATTAGCAAAACAAATAACATAATTTACATTAATCTGATTTACCAACAGAGTAACATACTTTCCATAACTTTATTTTCATACAAATCTTATACTAACGCTCATGAATAAGATTGTAAATCCTGGGGAAATCACTCGAGGGTTTACAAAAGGTCAGTTTTTTTTAAACGTTGTTTAGGAAATAAACAAATAGATGCAACGGTTCTATTTATTCATCTTTTTTTTTCCGTTTCCTTGCCACGTTCTTTCGCTTCATCCCACGGCGCCGACGCGCCTCCCTCCCTCCCCTCTAGTCTATAAATACCACACAGAAATCTCTCCCCACCATTCCCAAACACCTTCCACAATACGCCATTTTTTGATTCGCCTTGTACCCTATCCCATCGCCTTCTTTATTCCGCCGCGGAGACCAATCCGGTACGTGCTGATTGCTCAAGCCATTTTTCAGTTTTAATCTCTTTCCCGGCAGTTTCTTTCCGGGCCAAAAGAGAAGAAAAAAAAATCTCGTCTTTGTTCTTACCGAGGACCGATTTGAATGTCAAAGATGTGGCTAGTTCGTCTGAGAAGTAGATCGAGCCTTGGAACTCTGCGCGTAGATTAATTAGATCCAAATCAATCGCATCCATATCTGTGGCGAGTTAATTCTCTGTATGCTTTGCTTGATTCGGGAGTAAGTTTAGTCTGTGAGGATGATGTGTTCTTGCGTTTGCAGATCGAAATGGAGCACGAGGGCACATATGGGAAGGACCAGAGGCTCAAGTGCGACTGCCTCCTCTTCGGTATGCCACTGATTTCTTGACATACCAAATTTTCAGGTTTCACACCAGCTTGGTATGGTACATGCATGCTTTGTTTTTTAGACCTTGATGATACGTTGTATCCGGTGAACTCCGGCATTGGGGTCGACGTCATGAAGAACATCCAAGGTATGCAAAACTGCTCATAATCTCATATTACCAGAAACATCGATTTACAGGAAGAGTCGAAGAGATTACTGGGTTATGTGTTGATGAGTTCATGTTGTTGTTTGAACTGTTTCAGATTATATGGTTGAGAAGCTTGGCGTTGAGAAGAGCATTAGTCTGGAGCTATGCATCCTCCTCTACAAGCAATATGGAACCACCATGGCCGGTTTGAGGGTGTGTACGATTAAATCCCCAATATAGTTGGTCCATTTTGTATGTTTATTGATGCTTTAGAATGTCCATCATGTTTCTTATTATCCTATCATGTAGGCTGTTGGGTACCAATTTGATTATGATGATTACCACAGGTATTGGCTTCTCTCCAAAGTTGATGTTTCTTGTTTTTGCCTATAATTTGGGAAAAAGAACGTCAGAATCTTAATGGCTTCATTTGTTTTGCAGCTTTGTTCATGGAAGATTGCCTTATGAGAAACTCAAGCCTGACCCCCTACTTAGGAAGATTCTCCTCAGCTTACCGATCCGTAAAGTTGTATGTATCACAAACTCAAATTTTTATATAAAAACACAAGTATTTGATTGTACTCCGTAATTATGCTACTGTTATTGTGCGACTAGGCGTTCACAAATGGTGATAGAATCCATGCCTCAAGGGCCCTAAAGAGGCTTGGAATCGAAGACTGCTTTGAAGGAGTTGTGTGCTTTGAGACCTTAAACCCAACGTCTCCTGCTCCTATGCCAGCCAATGAAGTCGAAATCTTTGATATAATGAAGCATCTGGCTCATCCAGAGCCTGGGGTTGAACTACCAAAGTCACCAATCCTGTGCAAGCCAGCAATAGATGCAATGCTGCATGCCCTCAAGCTTGCCTCCATCAATCCTCAGACAACTGTAAGCACCATATTTACTCATTTCTCATGCTCACAATTTGATGGGTAGCTCATATGTGTACTGGCCGGCTGTGTTGCTTGAAACACCTGTCAGATATTGTTCGATGACAGCGTCAGGAACATCCAAGCTGCAAAGCAAATAGGAATGCGTACTGTCCTGGTAAATAAAATCTCCCTTCTGATTAATGTTGCGCAAATTCGGTTGATGATAAGCTGGTAATGTGAACGAGATCAATGTACCAGGTTGGAACTTCTGAAAGAATAAAAGGTGCTGACCATGCCTTGGAAAGCCTCCACAACATGAAGGAAGCATTGCCCGAACTGTGGGAGGAAGCTGAGAAGGATGAGGATGTCAGGAACTCAAGCAAAGTAGGAATCGAGACATCCGTGATCGCATAAGATCCTCGTGAACCTGTTTTCAGGTGGTAACCGCATGAGATGAGCGGACCATTTTCAGAGTCCATCTCTGCGCTATCTGTTGTCTGAAAGTAGATGTACTAATTAGCACAAGAGAACTGTAATCCTTGAGAATGAGTGGTACCACTGATGTCACTTTCCCTATACTTTTCCCCAGTAACAAGAAATAAACGTTCTCTCCATGTCAGTGTAATACATTTCACATGGCAATAGCTCTGCTATGCCAATATTATTGACACTGCAGCGCATGACATTCCTAACAAGCATCAGCAAATCTTCAATCAGGGTAACTTTGCATCATTGCTGCATGACATTGCAGAGCCAAGCTTACTCAGGGAAAAAACATCAGCATATTACTGTATCCAGGATTTCAGATGGGCAATGGTGAGGATTCCACATGTAAAGCTCTAGACCATACTGGATTGAATCAAGAAAGCTATCAGAATTACATTGAGTTCGAGCAATTTATCTGCGTTACAGGAATAACTCGATGCAAGGCTGTTCTATAGTACTGTTAACCTACACCATCTGGTACATCCGTGATAACAAATTCTACAAAGGGTGAATGACATGAACAATGAAAATCCCATGGCGTATTTCTGCAGACAGGCTTCTCAGAAGTGAGCCAAACTGTATACTAGAATCCATGAAAGCTGCAACCGAGAGAAGCTTCCGTTAGTAATCAGTAGCACCCAATTTATTCAATGAGAACACAAAGCAAGCATTTAAGGAGTTATGTAACGTTACAAGCTTGTGCCGTGGTTTGTTAGACAACTCCGTAAGAAAAGTAGTATCACATGATAGTGCTAGTTTTATGTGCTAGCTGTTGCTACTTAGGAGGCCAATTGACCAAAAAGTAGACACATAAAAAGAACATCAACGCTGGAGTCATCACAATCAGGACAGGTGCTCGTGTGACCAAATGAGTTTGACATGGGTGCAACTAGGAACCAACGTGGAACAGAAATAACTATGGATGATGGCTCAGATATTTACCAGGAATAGGGTGAACGAGGCAAAGAGCCCCTCCTGAAGTAGAGTGCTATGGCCTCCAAAGTCTTCCTCATCGATCTTCAGCAAGTATGCATAGTAACAATGAACTACAACGGTGGAAATAGTAAAAAATCTGTAACATAGAAAAATGAAATATGTTACAGGGCCAAATTAGACAGAGAATAAGTAACTACTGACATTCTGCATTTATCGATTTATTCAGAGGATGCTAAAGCTATCATAAGATGGCATGCAGCTTTTGAAATTAGGCACAATGTTATTAAATTCTGCAGATAACTTGCAAGGAAACATCTAAGCATGACCGATAACCGAGTCCAGATAACCCTGAATTATTGACAAATATAATTAAAATCCATTACACTGCATAACTATAAGTTGTATATAGGCATACTCCCATCAAATAAAAAAAGTTAGACAATGCATAAGGGCATATTGTTGGCCATGAGATATGTTTCGTGAGTGTAACTATATGACTAAAGATAATGCTCGACTGTTCAACAAAGATCAGCCATCAGGCAACGTCGTCACTCACAATGCAATTTTACAGCAGAATTAATCCACTGCTGGAGGGAGCAAATACGTATATTCTCCAGAGATTCTCATTGAATGAAGAAAGGACACTTCATATTTGGATGGCAAAGTTTGCACTTGATTTCAGAAGGCTAATCTTTCCAAGCAACGTCAGCAAGACGAACAAAACTGGCCAATCATACATCAGCACTTTGCCAATTTACACTAATGACCACCTAGAAACTACGAATAGTTGCTGTCCCATTATACGGCAATTTCATGTGCTAGTTTGGTAATGGCCATGCCAAACAAAGTGCTGCTTGAACATCTCAAACTGCATCTAATACGGGAAAAAAGCAAAGAACCAACGCAGTGCTTGTATGCTAGCTGGTGGTCAGTCCTCAGAAATAAGACTGAATGCGCAAAGCCTCAAGTTGGCAGTACTTGTAACACTGACTTACATTGCTCTGACCTCGAGTCATAGTCACCGAACAAAGGTGCGCGGTTTCTAATTCACCTGTTGATCCCTATGGCGAAATTCGTTCAGTTACAAGAGACAAGATCGCAAAACTCACATCCGTCACTCGCAATTACGTCGCATAATGCGAAAAGGATGTTGAATTCGGTGTCTGATAATACCAAGTAGCGATCTCGTCCCATCTACACCAACCGAAGAAAAGAAAGAGCGGAGCTTTGAGGAGTGACTCACAGGGCGATCCAGAAAGCGCCGACGAGGGGGACGGCTCCCCAGAGCAGGCCGCACGCGAGCCCCACAACCTGCCGGATCCAGTGCACGGCGTCCAGCAACTGATCCTGCAAAACATCAGCACGTACGCACGCGCCAGTGATTTCTAGAAACCCAACGGATCCGTGCTGGGATCTGGTCGGCGCTAGGAGCCGGGAGGCGGAGCGGGAGCAGCAGTACCTTGTCCAAGGAGGCGTCGGGGTCGAGGTACTTGGCGAGCTTGGAGGGGAGCACGTGCGCGCCGTTCTGCGCCGCGTGATGCGGCTGCGTCGCCGCCGGCGACTTGGTCTTCTTCATCGCCGACTGTGATCTCGAGCTCGGCGGCGGCGGCGAGATGAGATGGAGGGAGGGATCGCGTGCGGGGGTGGTGGATTTGGTTGTTTTTCGTGGAAGAGATTGTGCTGTCGCTTACTGTAGGGCCCAGGTTAGTTATTGGCCCCACTTATCAGTGAGAGTGGTGATGTGTTGTTTTGTTGCTTTCTGAGTACGCTGTTGTGGTTACCGCCTTCGCCTGCCGTTTGCGTATTCCAGGTCTTTTCAACAGCTTTGATTCGTAGGAATTTTCCTGTTTCCTGTGAAATTTCTATGAAATTCCTTAAGCTGTCTAGAGTGTTTTTCAATTAGTGAAAGAATCAACAGATTCAAGCAACCGGGATCGATCGATGCAGCTATGAGATGAAGAAAAGATTCCACTGAAAAAATTGAAAAGAACATGCGTGGATGGCATGCACTGCTGTTGAGATGGGATCAGAGCAACTGCCACAAGCACAAACTTGTTGTTGGACCAGATCATCATCATCATCACTCGCTTAAAAATTGGTTCCACCAAAACGACTCCTGTGCCAACGCTCCCTCCATCTTATCTCCATCGCATGGCCTCAATGGAAGCCTTCATTTCTCATCTCCCATTTCTTCTGTCCGTCTAGAATTTGATTCATGCATGTTCTCCCCGGATCGATCTAGCTATGTCAAAATCTCAATCGATCCCAAATTGTACCACTACGCTCAAATGCACGGTATACTTTCTTAGCTAGAGGTTAATTAGTTAATTCATTCTACCAAGACATACTACTCAGCTAACAACTACGTACTGAAATTAATGTCCAAGCTGCCTTCAATTGAACATGTCACACCAGTTGAAAACTTGCACACTCCGTAGACCATTATACCATATGAATATAAGATGTGGAAGCCAATGATTGGCTGGAGCAGGATATGATAGATAGGCTCACTTATTAATTGCAGCATAATTTTTATATGGCTCTGTAGTACGTATACTATACGGTATACGTACTCCAGGTGCCAGCCTGTGACCGTAGGTGGTTGGGAGGTACCTTGGTGCGTGCGTGGGCCCCACCTGGCAGTGCCTCCAGCAAATTACATGGTACATAGAGGGAGCCTAATCCACAAACAAATCCTTATCCACTGCTATATATGGCCCTGCGACAGGGATAGCCTCCTACTCGATCTCCTCTCACTCACAGCACCAACCATCGTAATCCATGGAAAGCATCTTCTTTCTCTATCTCTAGCTAGCCATCTCTCATCTTATCCCATGCCAATTTAGATAATGCATGATCATACAAAATTCAGACCTATTTATGCTTCTTCCATATGAAACAGGAGTACCTTAATTAGATAGACAATGCCACATGTACTACCATTTCTTGTTTGACCAAGGAAATGTACTTAGGAATAAAGCAATAGGTCCAATTGAATGCATGTATTTATTGTACTTGCGAAACCCAATTTCATATAACAAAAAATTTGCAGTGCTGCAGTTATCTATTAGGAAAAAGAGTTGACAAGAAATTTGCTCTAGTTTTTATTTGCAACTATCCTTGTTGGTATGGCATTGCTATATACATAGATATTTAACAGCAAGTCATGCTCAATATGTTGACTCATAAACAAAAAATACCTGACCACAAGAATGATATTAGTATTTATTTTGAGAAGGATTATTATTAGGGAGATTCCTTGCTTAGAAAGCGACGTGCTACCCTTCACACAGACATTGTGTACACCTTAAGGCAAGTAGTACAAGAAAGCTGTTGCTCATAAGAAAAAAAGGCACAAGAAAGTTATCTGGATTTTGTGATTGTGTATTTTCCTCTTATTTTCCTATGTTCATCTATTAAAACCAACGCCTTTTCTGGTAACTTTGTTTATTTCATTCAGATTTTGATATCACTAAATATTAGTTTGACAGCTAATGCTCTAAATCAATTGATGGTGCTGGATCTTCTTATGCACAGCTTGTATTAGTCTAATACAAAATTAGCACAGCTATGTCTGCTTGTACAGTATGATCGATCTCATCGTTTAGTTTAGAATATAATTCTGGCCAATCTTGGATTTTAATGTACTTACAAACCAATGACATCTGGGATAATATTTAATCAACAAAGTGTTTTTTGTCCCATGTAATGTGTAAGCCAGCCTTTCCCTTCCATGAGCAAGCAAGAAAATCCTAGCCACTTTTTTGTTCTTAAACAAAACAAAAATAAAAAAGTTGATCTTAAATATTGCATGATATTATGCACACGCCACAAAAGACAAAATAAACAGAATGTTATTTAAATTACTCAATTTTCCATGGTTATATATATGCAGCTAATGAACTAATTAAAGAAACAAATGGTATGCCAAATTTCCCTTCACCAGTTAGTACACCTACTATACCCACCAGCAAGTTACCTCTAGACACACTAATCTACCCCGGCCTAACACTGACTACCAGAGTCTTTTTTATTTTATATTATGAACTTATAACCCCACATGACCATACACGGGACACATCAGATCTGATTGAGCTTTAGACCAAACAACAGGCTATGAGGGGAAAAAAAAAGGGATCACCAAATGTAGATCTAGATCATAACAACACCCTTTAACCAGTGGTAGATCTACACGCGCACTGCATAGTAGCAAACAATTTGCTTGTAGACTCTTGACTCAGAACAGTTTAACACAGTCTATATGTTAAATAACAGTCTTTGCTCTTACTATGGGCTGAGATATATAGAGAATGCCATTAACAATTCGGAATAACTTCAACACAACTCCAACACATTTTCATTGTATGCCAATTAGTATTCTAATGAGCACACAAGATAAAAAATATACCCCTTTCGTCCAGAAATATAAGCCATATTTTAATTAGTTAAAGCAAGATTTTGACCACTAATTATTTCACTAATATGTAATTTATGTGATACAAAATTGATATCATTAGATTCGTATTAAAAAATAGTCACTTATGGTTATGATTTTATATCACATAAATTGTATACCTATGGAGTAATTATTGGTTAAAGATTTATCTTAACTAATTAAAATACGTCTTATATTTTTAGACGGAGAGAGTAATTGAACTGATGAAATCTAATACTACCTAATAGTAATTTTGTTGGTTTAAAGAGCGAGAAACTACAAATTTTGTTGGGTTTAGTTATCTACTTGATGCAGCCACTGCCAAAGCCAGTATATATAGCCCAAGAGGACTGGTTCAACTGGACCGGACCGGCGAGCCTAGTGAAACCCACCTGCTCGCCCGGCCGAAGAAAAAAACCAAGGAGAGAGAAAAAAAAATGGAGTGGGTGTGGTATAAAGAAGACACGAGAGGATAGCTGGGGTTTAAGAGAGGAGAGAGAGAGAGAGAAGGAGGAGGAGGAGTTGGTTTTGAGGGGTTTTTCTTCTTCCACCGATCCAGGAGGAAACTGCAAGGGTATGGCACCGGCAGAGATCAAAGTGGAACAGGGAAAAAAGACGAGATTTTATTTTTGCTTTTGCCAACCTTCTCCTTCTTGAATCCTCTTGTTTGGTTGGGTTCTTGTTGGCCTGCTTGATCCGGTGGATTTCTTGAATTTCACACGAATCGAGCGCCTTTCTTGGGCGCGGTTCGGATTCCGGTGGGCTTGTTGCCGTTTTGCTTCCGGATTTGGAACTTGGAGCTGCGAGCCTCTCTTGGGTTTGATTTCCGTAGGGTTTAGAGGATTGTGGCCGGATGGTTTCGTGCATCCAGATATGTGGACTTCAGACGCTATCCGGATCAAGAGATGTGTTCCGCTGCTCTGTATTAGATAGATTTTTTATTGGTTTTGAGGAGATCTGTGTGGCAAATTCGGCAAGAACTAATCGAATTATGCTCCAAGATTTGTTTTTTGTGGTAATTTTCGGTCATGTTTGGCGGAGCTTCTGAATTCCTGCAGATTTATGCAAGATTGCTGATATGAACACAATACTTGCCATTTCAGACTTGTCTGAGTTCAATTTTGTAAATTCTCAGATGGTTGTTGGTTGTCTCTTCGATTTGATTGGAGTCGTGATTCATGCCAGTTCAGTTCCATCGTTTGCATCTTTCAGCATAGATTGCTGTTGCTCTCCTCAATCGGGATTGTGTTTAGTGCGGCTTCCTTATTTGATGTGGTTGGGATTTGGGTTTCTTGATTGAGAATTGGCTTACTATGATTCATGTAGTATCTTCTTTGGATTTGCAAACTTGCCTTGTTGATTACCGTGCATCTGTCCTCTGTCTTGATCACGAAATGTTTATAATGCCTGCTTTTGTTTTACAGCTGAATAAAATTTGTACCTGTTGTCTTTAATTTGTTCACAGAAACCAATGAAAAGGATTCCTGCACAGGTGCTCAATCTTGGATGACCCATTTCAGATGCTCCTTGGAGGTGATCTCCCTCTCCTATAAATCTCGACCATTTCTTGCTATGGCAAGTTCTACTGCATCGAACTATCCGACCTCAGGTTGCCCTGGCATACATACATATGCATATGTAATTTTAATTAATACAAGCCATCTCATCACATGTTATTGCTTTGCTGGGATTGACCTAAAGATGACCTCTTTCCCTTCTAGTTGTGGTAGAGCGGTTCCCTTCTAGTTGTGGTAGAGCGGTTCCCTTCTAGTTGTGGTAGAGCGGTTCCAATTTTGCTGTTGAGCAATCAGTAATTGGTGAATGTCCACTAAGTTTGAGTTAATTTGTTGCAGATAAAGGTTATCGATGTGGTGTTTGTGTTTATTTTCTGCCAGCGAAAGCCGTTCTTTTAAGTGAGATCAAGATATGGTGGTGCGAAAGAGGTTGGATTATGGATCCCGTGGCCACCAAGTTCCCACTATGCCACGTGTTCCAAGCTCAGCTCGGGTACATATTTGATCATGTGCCTACCATGAACTACAATTTGCATATTGCATCTCTATTAATAATTGATGATAATTCAGGGGAAACGCTCAACGAGGAGAAAGAAAGATGAGATGTGTGCGTTCGATTTGCTTGCGACTGTTGCAGGAACGCTGTTAGTGGATCAGGACAATTCATCTAATGTTCCTAGGATCAATAACGCAGCTGCAAGCTATGCCAAAAACAGGAAATCAGTTAAAGCCGAACAGTGTGATGAAGTTCTGCCGCTCAAAAGCGTCGCTATGGAGAATTGTACAGCTAGTTCTGCTGGTGTCTGTGCCTCTCCTAGGCAAGCTAACATCTGCTTGGCAGAAAACTCGTCGACACGAAATGAAACTGATTCAGTATTAGAGTCACTAACTGCAAAACGAAATATGTTGGTTAAGGACTCGTTGTTTAGTTGTACAAAATCATGTAACCCTGGTCCTGGTCTCGGCAGAATTCCAGAGCATGGAGCTTATAGAGTTTGCCATTCTGGATCTACACGGTCACTAGAGGCTAACCAAGTGCAGGTGCAGCAAGCTGGACCTGTAGATGGTGACACCACAGCTCTATACAGTTTGGTTAGCTCTGTGGATCTGGATGGCAGATCTCCTGCTTTGATTAGCTCTGACAGTAGTTCAGGAATGCCTTTGTGCAGCCATGACAAGGACCATAACACCTCCCCCTTATGTCATGCTGAAGTGCAGCATGCTGCAGATAGAGATGATGACGAAAATTCTTCCGGGTGCACTCATCCATGCACCACAGGAAATAAGAGTTACATGCCACATTATACAGGCGATAATAGGATAAGAAAATTGTTTGCCTCGAAGCTAAGGAAGGCAGCTCGTAATAAGATGTGTGGAGAGATGTCCAATAAAGGTACGGCAATCCCCACGAAGTTAATCTTTTAGTTTATCTACAGGCTTCATAGTTGCCATAGAGAGAAGCATATTTCTTTTACTTCTCTCTGCCATTATGGCACTAACCGTTGCAGGAATTGGACTAAATAAGGGCTATTGATTTTTTTCATTCAACTAGGTAGCAAGCTAAACTTCTGTGGAAAGAAGATATCCACCACACGTCAAAAGGTGCAAAGAGCAATGTTCAAGAGAAAAAAGCTAGTGCGACGCAATTTTAAACCATCTTCTGCTAAAGGGATTCTAACTGAAGGTATGTTGCATTGCCAATTCACCTTTACCTGGTAGGATAATACAATTGTTACATTGCACAGCGTTGTTGCAACTCGCCTCCTATATGCCATTTGATAGCCTCAATCCTTATTTTGGTATACTTTTAAAAAGAAAATGTCGCTTGCCATTTCAGCAAGCGGGACATCATTTTGTGTGGAAGGTCAAAATCCATTATGTGGATCTGAGGAGTACCATGGTATTCTTGGTTATATAGATTTTTAACTTCTTCATGAACATGATAGCTTATCATATATTTTTTATTGTCCTTTTTCAGTTAAGCTAAGAATCAAGTCATTCACCATCCCAGAACTGTTTGTTGAGATCCCTGAAAATGCAACAGTTGGTTCACTGAAGGTAAAGGCTATATGGGCATCTAGAAGTTAATTGGTTAGCAACATTGCATTATAAATTGTTACTGGTGAAATCTGTAACAGTTCTTTGTTAAACTAGTACTACTCTGTTCTACATAGTTGTGTACATAATTAAGGAATGCATAAATTACTTGCTGTAATTGGTGAGCTGAACAGTCATTGTTAGATTTCTCATTTAAGAAATTGAAAAAAATTATTACACAGGTGAAAGTTATCTTCTCACAATAGTTGTAATGTTTTCCAGTTACATACATTTTCAATCTGGAACTTCTTGCATGCCATTGATTTCCCCTGCAGATAAATATTACCTTCTTATGACTGTTTCCCAGTAATATTCTTCATTTTGTCTATAGAGAACTGTAATGGACGTTGTGACTAGTATAATTGAAGGCGGCCTCCGGGTCGGTGTTCTTCTTCAAGGAAAGAATATTCAAGATGACAACAAGACACTTCGTCAAGCTAGAATTTGCCATGGTGAAAATCTGGATAACATAGATTTTACACTGGAATGTGAAGCTGGGCAAAACTCTTTTGCTGGGGTCATAATACCAGAGGAAATTGATCTTCTTGGTGCAGATGCCGTGGAACCATTAGCTAGGTAAGTCGGAATAAAGACAGTTTGGTTTAGGAGCAATGGTCGGAATTTTTTGTCCAGATGCATCTGATCGGTTTGTAGTATATAATCTGGAGCATAACCAAATCTGAAGATCACCTGATGGTTTTAATATTCCATGATTTGCAGGATAAAGTGTGAAGAGCCTTTTTCTGAAACTAAGGTCGGTGATAACAACCAGCAGCATATGCAGTCTTCTCCAAACTGCGTTCCGAGCGATCCTGGTTCTGTTCATTCTCTTGTTGAAATGACCCCGCAAGAAATATCAGCAAGCTCACAAGCCATCGTCCCTGTTGCTCCTCCAAACTCAGAGGCTCTAGCCATTGTGCCCCTCCGTAAGTCAAAGCGGCCCAGTATTGGGCAAAGACGCATAAGGAGGCCCTTCTCTTTGTCTGAGGTGGAGGCGCTAGTGGAAGCTGTCGAACAGCTTGGAACCGGAAGGTCTGTGCCCAAATGTTTTCTCCCTATCGGCACAAGGTCATTGCCGCAAACATGTTCTCACGTCAGCCTCTTGGTCTGTTTGTTCAGGTGGAGAGATGTTAAAATTCTCGCATTTGACAATGCTGATCATAGGACCTATGTGGACCTTAAGGTAATTCAGTAACCATAGCCTCGCCTTCCTGCCACAGTTCATTTAGAGCTACTACTCGCAAATCTACTACGGCAGCTTGTTGCACATGATTCAAGTTCCAGCCATCACTATCATTTGATCCACACTGCTGTATTGCGTTGCTCATTGAGTACTGTTAGCTACTTCCCATTTATTTCTGTTACATAGATTGTATTGATGGGGATTTCAGATGTGCTAACTGTGAAATATTTTATGGATGAACCAGGACAAGTGGAAGACTCTAGTGCACACTGCAAGCATATCCCCGCAACAGAGGCGAGGCGAGCCTGTTCCGCAGGAGCTGCTTGACCGTGTGCTAGCGACACAGGCCTACTGGTCCCAGCAGCTCTCAGGCAAAGCTTCAGGACAGGGCTCCTCCAGCTGCTGAAATCTGCCTTGCCTAGAAAGGAAAACTGATCCTTCTGTAAAAAATTTCCAAAGGACTTCGACTAATTTCTGTATTTTTCCAAACTCACAGATCATGTCTTTTCCTTTTCCATGCTTGCTGTTCAAGCCAGGTGCTCCCTTTCCTTTGTGGATTAATAAGAGAAAGTACCTAGCTTGATAACCCTTGTAAATGATTTTATAAATTATTTGCATGTTTCAGAATTATGAGATGAGCTAAAAAACCTTCAACATTCCAGTTGTTGCACATTTTCCCATTAATTAATTATTGTTTTCCAGTTGGAAATTGATTATTTCCTTTGAGAGGGAGATATTGGATCTGGCATGATTATACTGGCCCAACTATATTTTGGTGCTGAACCCAGGCCCAACAAGCCCACTCGATCTAGGCCCATTAGCCCAAAATCCAAGCAGCACTGCCACTCCCGATCGAGTGGCTTCGTCCCGCTCCGTCCAAAGCCTCACCCACCTCCTGCTTTCGTGCCTCGCCGGCGACCGCCTCCGCCGCCTCCTCCCGGCCTCCCACGCCTGCGCCGTCTTCCTCGCCAACCTCCTCCGCGGCTACTCCAAGCTCGGCCACCTCCGCGACGCCCGCCACCTGTTCGACCGAATGCCCCACCGGAACCTCGTCTCCTGGGGCTCCGCCATCTCCACGTTCGATGGGATCTCCCTCTTCGCGGCCTTCCGGAGATCCTCGGATGAGGTTCCTAACGAGTTCCTGCTCGCTAGCGCCCTGAGGGCCTGCACGTAGTCGAGGGCCATTTCTTTCGGCGAGCAGGTGCATGGCATTGCCGTGAAGCTTGGCCTGGATGACTGCTCTGATAAACTTGTACGCAAAGGTTGGCTGCATTGATGCGGCGATGCTGGTCTTCGATTCGCTCCCGGTAAAGAACCCGGTTACTTGGACTGCGGTGATCACAGGCTACTCTCAGATTGGGCAGGGCGGAGTTGCCTTGGAGTTGTTTGAGAAGATGAGGCTTGACGGTGTCCGGCCTGACAGTTTTGTGCTAGCGAGTGCTGTCAGTGCTTGCTCTGCACTCGGCTTTCTAGAAGGTGGCAGGCAGATACATGGCTATTCGTATCGAAGTGCAGCAGAAACGGATGCATCAGTGATCAATGCGCTGATCGATCTGTATTGTAAGTGCTCCAGACTTTCGTTGGCTCGCAAGCTGTTTGACTGCATGAGGAACCGTAACCTTGTGTCTTGGATAACTATGATTGCTGGTTATATGCAGAATTCGTTTGATGCTGAAGCCATGACCATTTCTTGCAGATGAGCCAGTCTGGGTGGCAGCCGGATGTTTTTGCTTGCACAAGTATCTTGAACTCGTGTGGCTCTTTGGAAGCGATATGGCAAGGAAGGCAGGTGCATGCCCATGCCATAAAGGCTAATCTAGAGCCTGATGAGTATGTCAAGAATGCTCTCATTGACATGTATGCTAAATGTGAGCATCTAACTGAAGCAAGAGCGGTATTTGATGCCTTGGCAGAAGATGATGCAATTTCTTACAATGCAATGATCGAAGGATATGCAAGCCTAGGTGACCTTACAGAAACGATTGGTATATTCAGTAAAATGAGATATTGCTCCCTACAGCCGAACGTACTGACCTTTGTTTCACTCCTTGGGCTGCCGGCATCTCAGTCTGCCATTGATTTGAGCAAACAGAGTCATGGTCTCATCGTCAAATCAGGAACTTCACTGGATCTATACGTGGGGAATGCTCTAATTGACGTCTATTCAAAGTTTTCCCTCGTGGATGATGCCAAAGCTGTTTTCGGTATGATGCACAACAGGGACATGGTAATCTGGGATGCTATGATTTTCGGCCTTGCGCATAATGAGCTAGGGGAAGAAGCTGTAGAGCTCTTCAACCAGCTTCGTATCTATGGGATAACACCTAATGAATTCTCATTTGTTGCACTAGTAACAGTGGCAAGTACCCTGGCAAGCATGTTCTATGGCCAGCAGTTCCATGCCCAGAACGTCAAAGCAGGTGCTGCCAATGATCCCCATGTTTCAAATGCTCTTATAGACATGTATGCTAAATGTGGAAGGTCGGCTGTTGTTTGAGTCAACATGTGGGAAGGATGTCATTTGTTGGAACTCCATGATTTCGACATACGCTCAGCATGGTCATGCTGAAGAAGCCCAAACTATGTGACTATTGTGTGTGTGTTATCAGCATGTGCTCATGCAGGCCTTGTGGATGAAGGTCTACACCATTTTAACTCTATGAATACAAAATATGATACTCTCTCCATCCAGAAATGTAAAACGTATTTTGGTTTGTTAAGGCAAGATTTTGACCAATAATTACTCTATTGATATGCGGTTTATGTAATACAAAATCATAACCATAAAAAAGTACTTTTGAATATGGATCTAATGATATAATTTTATGTCACATAAATCATATACTAAAAGAATAATCGTTGGTCAAAGCCTTATCTTAACCAATCAAAATACGCCTTACATTTCTGGACGGAGGGAGTATTGAACTAGGCATTGAGCACTAAGCTTCTGTGATAAATCTTTTCAGCCGTTTAGGGAAACTTCATGCTGGAGTTATTGAAATGATGCCAATCGAACCAGCTGCGGCTGTCTAGTGGAGCTTGTTGAGTGCCTGCCATCTATTTGGTAATGTGGAAATCGGGAGGTATGCCACTGAAATGGCGCTCTTGGTGGATCCTACTGACAGTGGCCCCTCTGTTCTAATGTCGAATATTTATGCCTCTAAAGGACTGTGGGCTCAACCTGAGCATACGTCGGGCCGGGCTTCAAAAAGCCCGATGTTCAAGAGCAAAGCCCGAGCTCGAAAAAAGCCCGACATTTTTTGAGTTAGGCAAGCCCGAGTCTGGCCCGACGCAAAAGCCAGAAGCCTGAAACCCGGCCCGAAGCCTGATGATGTAGACTTTTTCAGTAAGAAAATTTCAGCAACATCAGCAAGCAAAATTTTCAGTAACATGTTACAACCTGCAGGCACTTGATCATGCTGTTCCATTCACAGATGCAGACCACCCATAACAAAATGACATATCCAGTTTATCCACCACCCAGAGCAAGCAAAATTTTCAGTAACTACAATCATCAGCAGCAACAAGCAATTATAGCAATAGCAGCAAGGAATTAGAGTCTTATAACAGCAACAAAATGACATATTACATAATTTACATCTCAGTCCATGGTCCACACAAATAACTCATACAATCCATAATTAAGTACATTAGATTAAAGTTTAAACTAAAGTACTCAACTACATATTACATATTACATTGGAATCTGAAGTGAAGCAAATCTGGCAAGACAATGCTTGACTGCCATGTATGCTTGAATATGAAGTGAAGCAAATCTGGCAAAGAAAATCTGGCAAGACAATGCTTGACTGCTAAAGTGCCAAGTGCCATCTCCTTGGCTCCTTCCTAGTGCCATCTCCACTCAAGTTTTCTAAAAGAAATAAATGAAAGTAAGAGACATATACATGACATGAGTGAATAAACTAAGATATACTTGATATTACATTCGGAATCCGAAGAAACTTCTTGAACATGTGAATTTGCATTTGAAGATTCAGCCCTTGTAGTATTATAAGTACCTACAAAGTACAAATTAATCATTAGATAAAACAGTTGAACATTGGAAGATGTCAATTATCAATAGGAAAACAACAACAAAATAACACTTGATTATTTACCTTCTTCTTCTTGCATTTTTCAACGGAACCAATCTTGGAGGCACATTAAAGCTTCAATAGTGTCAGGCTTAAGCGAGCCTCGATTGGGTGTTATGACTTTACGACTCATGCTAAATGCTAACTCTGAAACAACACTCGACACGGGAATAGCAAGAATATCACAAGCCATTGATGCTAGTTGAGGATATCGCGCGGATGACTTGCTCCAAAACTCCAAAACATCCAAGTTTTCATTCAAACCTCTAGCTGGTTCGTCCAAGTAAAGATCCAACTGTGACTTCTCTACATGTGTCCTTTGAGTGACTAAGTATCGCTCGTAATCATTGAATAAATCCCCACCACTTCCACTAACAAGAATACCACCAACATCTGACATGGTTTGATTTAAACTAGAACCACGGTATTCCTCAAAGAGGCTATACAATGTTTTCTTAACTTCATCAACCCGACGTTGGGCATCATCGGGGGCATAAAGTTTTCCATAGCAAAAGTAAATAAAACCCAGTTTGTAGCGTGGATCAAGAACAGCAGCACATGACTGGAAAACACTATAATCAGCCCAATACTTGTCAAACTTGTCTTTCATGTCAACCAACATCGGAGCCATTAATTTTTTCCCTTCACTATGTGCCTCCAAGCAACGTGTATGAACCATATAAACACATCTAAAATACAAATTGGAGGTAGGATATTTTGTACCTGAGAATATGCATGTCACTTCATAAAAAGTCCTCAAAAAACTATGCATGATAGCGAGCTTTTCCCATTCATCATAAGATGGTAAAAAGTGTGACTTGAATATGCTATCTCTTTCAGCAAACCATAAGAAGACATCTTTGAAGTACAAAGCACACTCAAGCATTGTGTAGCTTGAGTTCCAACGAATAGGCATATCAACTTTCAATTTTCTTGTCACATTCAATTGAAAAATTATTTCAGCAACATCATAAAACTTATGCATCTGATTAGAAGAATCTTTGATGTACTGTATGCCATCTCTAATTTTCCCAATAGATTTATCAATCAATTTTAGGCCAGCTTGGACAACCAAATTTAAAATATGTGCACAACAACGGACTTGAAAGAAAGTGCCATACAATGGTAGCACACCTTTGGGCAATAAGTGGCTTTTTAGAGATTCAATCATCTTATCATTATATGAAGCATTATCTAGCGTCATGCACATCATTTTAGTGTCAAGCTTCCACTCATGAAAACACATATGCACTTCATCAGCAATAGAAGCCCCATCATATGGTGGAATCATTTTTTGAACCATATAATTCTCTTGTTCAATTTCCATGCATCATCAATGTAATGACAAGTAATGCAAATGAAACTGAATTTGGTCACATCAGATTTCCAATTGTCAGAAGTGAAACTAACTCTACTAGGACATTTAGTGATAGCTTCTTGCAAATCAGTTCTCTCTCTTTTAAACATTGCCATGATATCCCTCCTAATTGTGAAGCGACTAACATTCTTGAAATGAGGACAAGCTCTACCCATCATTGTTTTATAACCAGGCTCTTCTACCACAGAAAATGCATGTGAGCCCCCAACAAGGAATAAAGATACACCAGCTCTTACTGATTCCATAACAAACTTGTAATTTCTCAGTCCATGTGTGCCATCATCGCTAATTTCAGATTTCAGGAAAAAGTTGTTCACTTCATTCTGATTAGGAGGATGCAAATTTCTAAGATTCCTTAATAGGTGTGATGTCCCATTCACAGATGCAGCCCTTAATACTTTATGGCATATATTGCATTGAGCTACGGTTTCCTCGGCATTAGCTTTAGATAGCTTAGTGAAGTCAAGCCAAACCTTTGATTTTGGTTGTTTCGGAACAGCAACATATTGTTCACTTGATTCAGCAGCTACCTCCTTTGATCTTGCACTCTTGCGCTGTCCACTTGCTGCAGCAGGTACCTCGTTTGATCTTCCACGTTTGAGCTATCTACTTGCTTGAACCACCTCCTTGTTCCGTGCGCTTGCTTCTGCTTCGTCACCATCATTGGAATTGGACACCGGATCATACTCCTCCTCTTCTTCAAGATTTTCAATCGGCCTCCATGGTCTTGACATGTTGTATGAGGACTTAACAAAAAAATTGAACGGCTGGAATCAGTAGCTATTAGCCAGCAATGTAAAAAATAAAGTGCATCATATCATCAAAACAACATGGCTCTAACAATGAAGTGCTAGAATCAGCATCATTAGATAATCAAGCAAGCATTAGATCTACTAATCAAGCAAGCATTAGATCTACTAATCAATCATGGAATCAATCAACCGTGGAATGAACTAATCAACCATGGAATCAACTAATACATTAGATCTACTAACCGTGGAGACTGGAGAGGAGGGGAGGGAGTGCTGCGGTGCTGCCGCCGTGCCGCGGGTGAGGGAGAGCCGAGCGCCGTGGGTGAGGAAGGGAGCGCCGTGGGTGAGCCGGTGAGGAGACTGGAAAGGAGGGGAGGGAGTGCGGCCCGCGGGTGAGGACTGAGGAGGGAGCCAAGGAGATGAGGAGCCGCCGCCGTTGAGCCGTGGGTGAGGAGCCGTGGGTGAGAAGCCGCCGCCGCCGTGGGTGAGGAGGGAGCACCGCGGTGAGGAGGGAGTGCCCGCGGGTGAGGAAGGGAGCGCCGCCGCCGCGGGTGAGGTGAGGAGCGCCACCGCCACGGGTGAGGAGCGCCGCCGTCGCACCTATGGAGCCGGGAGGGGTCAGGGAGTTGGTCGGGGACCTCGAGGTGGAATGGAATGGATTAGGGCATGACCGCATGAGGCAGGCCGCTATGGGCTGTTGTCGGGCCGCTTGGGGTGAAATGGTTACATAGTCAGGCCGGGCCGGGTTTTTTCAGGCTGAAATTTAAAGCCCGAGCCTGGCTTGAAATATAAATCGGGCTACGAATCTAGGCCCGAGCCCGGCCCGAAGAAAAAGCCCAGCCTAGCCCGAGAATTTCGGGCCGGGCTCGGGCTGGGTAGTCGGGCCGGGCTGCCCATGCTCAGGTTGACTGTGGGTTGATGCACCGAAGTTGAGGCAGGGGATGGATTGTGCCGGTGTAGTGAAGGAACCAGGATATAGTTGGATTAAGGTGCCGGAGGAGGTTCATACATTCATCGCGAGAGGACGAGAGCACCCAGAGGCAGAAGTGATATATTCAGTACTGGATGAGCTGACAAGTCTACTTAACGATTCTGGTTATCTCCCTGATACCTCTGAACTTACTTTGCTTGATGAGAATGGTTAATGCTACTTACTGAATGGTAGATAGGCATTTTTCAGTGTATAAACACATGGTCTGAGATGAACTATTTTAGGCTAATCTCACGCACTCGATTAATTCTGGGGGGTGGAGAACTTTGATATATTGAAAGTGCCCTCATTGAGAACGAATAACTTACAACAGCTTATCCAGAAATTATCTGACTGGTAACTACTTATTGGAGAATATCAGTAGAATGAATGATCAGATCAAATGGAAAAAAAAATCCGAGCATGCATATTTACTGCGGGATTGGCGATGTACAACTAACTGTACACATCAATGCTCAACTCTGTTATTGATGGTTCAGTGTTGTTAGCTACTCATGAGGTAATAGGAACACGATATTTTTATGGAATAAGTTTACTTCACCTCCTGACGTTTTGAGCGAAGTCCATGTTAATCCTCTGAAGTATAAAACCGGGTAACCTGTCCTCTCATCAATGCAAAACAGTTTAAATAACCCCATAGACCCAGTCAAAGCTGTTTTCGAGAGGGAATAAGTTTGGATGACCCCTTGTGGTTTGGAGCAATGACTAATTAACCCTCTGAGATATAATACCAGATATCTAACCCCCTAACATTTGTAAAACCATTTAAATAACCCTCTCGGAGCTCTGTAAGGTGGTTTGGAGGGCGGTTTTGCTCACGTGGCGTGCTGACGAGAATCATCTTCGTCCTCCCTCTATGCCCATCCACCAGCTCTGCCTTTGATACTACTGTTGCACCGCTCCGTGTTGCTCCAATATCATGTGCCTTTGTCATCTTCAACTCTTATGAATCTCTATGGTGGTTCCTGTCACCAACAATAGATGGTGGTGCACTAAGCGCGTCGGCATAATGTGCACAATGCAGCGGGGATGTACAGCCATGGCAGCTTTCGTCCCCGTCCATTTGGCAGTGGGCAACGGTGTTGACCGGCTTCGCCTCTAGCTCCGCATCAGATAACTCCTCCGACTTTGCTCTGTGACGAGCTACAACGGCAACATTCATGCTATGTATTTGGCAACGACGACTGCATCGGTGGCGACACGTCCAACTCCATGACGGGCTCTACCACCCTTGCCTCTGTCGCGCGTCACGCTTCTAACGTCACAACGAACCACTCATTGTGGCAAACAATCGAGTCTAATGACTCTAATCTAGACCACCACCGTTCAAGAGAAAGTTTGGGATTTGAATCTCCTCCTATGCTGTCCAGACGTACTCGAGCAGCCTACAATCAATTCTGGTCAACTGAGCCTGCAAGAGAAATTAAGCACATGAATTTCAAAAATTTACAAGCTAATGAACCTTGTACGTGGATTCATCAAGCAATAAAGCCAATTCATTTCATCACACAATCCACCGGTTAAATCGGCCAAGGCCAGGCAACATGCAAATTTGAGGTTCACAACTGTCACGACAGTAAAGCAGCAATCGTTTTCGGATTGCACTTTGTGGACTGCGTAATGTAGAGCGGTTTTTCCTTGAGTCTCGCATGTTAACGAGTTTCTGAAGCTGTGGTGTCCTCAGGATAAATTCAACGAACTCCGTTTGATCGTTCCATACAGCTCTATGAAAGCATGTCTCATAGGGGTTGTTTACACGACGATAGGGAGCATCTGGACAATATGTTATAAATATATTGGACCATGCATACTATATATCGTGTGTAATTGTACTCCATATATAGATCTCAACTAGCTAGATTCCCATTTGCAGTTGCAGCATGCAGAGCATTCTAGCCGTGTTGTCCCCCATGAGCAGAAAACTCAACAACACCTTAGGAGCAGAAAACCGTGC
This sequence comes from Stipa capillata, assembly GCA_019208055.1. Classification (NCBI taxonomy): domain Eukaryota; kingdom Viridiplantae; phylum Streptophyta; class Magnoliopsida; order Poales; family Poaceae; genus Stipa; species Stipa capillata. The sequence goes on along the minus strand of JAGXJF010003653.1, from coordinate 542,266 downwards.
GTACAATACCAAGTTTATCAAGAAGACTATGACATACAGACAGGAAGGTACAATGAGAGTTTCCATAAGAAATTTCCAAACAACAGAAAAAATCACAAAATATTATACAGCATCCGCATGTGGACATAACAATGTCATATCAGGGAGCAAATTCAAGCTACCTACAGCTACGACGCTCATGGAAGAATTATTGGATACTTCACTTTACTGTACAGATTTCTGTGAGCCGTTGCTGTTAGGTCGAGAGAACAAGAAGCTATGAATGGGGAGTTCGAGATGGAACTCCCTGTGTCTACCAGGTACACAGCCCACTGCTTACCAGTTCAGTTCGTCTAACTGAGAATTTGCTCCTTCAGGGACATCTAAACTGTGATACAGCCAAATTGCATCATATAGTGCAACTCAAGTGGTTTTTGATATTGCTTAATGCTTATTCCCTCTTTCTGCAGCCTGTGAATGGAATTTTCGTATTGATAATTTAGCACCAATACTGGTTTACTGGTTCCCTATATGAAGTAATAATAATAACCAGCTAGAAAAATGATACGTTGTACTTACCGCAAAACGTGGGGAGCGACGTGTGCTAGATAGCGTTGTAAGGGGAGATGCTGCTGATCGGGGAGGGGCTCCTCTCTTTGCAGGAATATCTCGAGTCTTTGCCCGATTTCGAGAGTGACTTTGATTGGTGGCACTTTGACTTGTGGTATCAACTGATAAAACCGGTGGTGATGAAGTAGTTATGGATAATGTGTCTGGGCAAAATGACCTTGCAGGACGAACCCCTGGAGGCAATACAAACAGAACTCTCAATAGATGATATAACAAAGGATATATAGTGCATTGACAACTTCACATGGAAGTGCAAGACAAAACAAAGATTTACGTAGCTCGTAAGACAGACAATCCGATTCCCAACTGAACTGCCATGAACCATGTTCAGTATACCTCTAAGACCAGTATTACCGAAATACTGTTTTTAGACAACTCCCCATCGTGCAAAGCTAAGTTAACATTAACCATGATTCCAGGTTTCGGTTCGTTTCCATCCTCAGTGGACTAAAAAACACACCAACAATGTGATGCACGTCATGATTTAATTTTGGAGTGAGTGGATTTAATGTGATACATAAACACAACAATCACAGGACATAAGCATGCAAACTTATATTTTCTGCCAAAATTTCCTGACAGTTGTGATGATAGGTGTGAACTTCATAAACCAGTAAGAAAAGAGAACAATCAATGGTAACAAAGATAAGATATTTCATCTTTCTGAAAAAGAGCAGATACACTTTCCACCATAGGTTTTTATGCTCTACATCTGCAGAGTCAAATAACTAACTCATTAACCATAACTCAAGGTCTATTCACTCTATTGGAGTGACACAGTGTTGTACATCACGATTGATATCAATCATGCATAGAGAGTGGAAATATTCATAGAGCAAAATTACAAACATCTTAGCAATTACTCTTTAATTAAATGTAAGTATATAACAATTAACAAGTACTATTTAAAAGCGAAGTCCTTTCCCTAATTCACATTAAAACATCAAGAATGATAAAAAATGTTAAGCCATGTAATCATGCATCATTTATAGCCCTTATAAAAATGAAATTTGGAAAAATGGTTGGAGATTTTGTAAATACTAAAATTTACATGTAGAGACCACTTATTGCAACCACATTCAAAGAATTACTCTCAGGGAAGACAGCACCAAACTCCATTAACTAGCATTTCAGGGAAAACAACTTGATATAGTTTTGTACCGTAAACATGTAACATGGAGTACCTTCGGTTGCAGCCACCTGGAACCTTCCTCTCATGATTCTAACAAACTTGAACAGATCATTAGTGCAGTTCAGATCCTTCACCAATTCTTCAGAATCTTTCAGTAATGGAACACTTTGAATTACTGTAATCAACAACAAAAAAAAGAACTTTAACAACTATGCATTTTCAAACAACATAATCATATGAATCATACAGTATAAATATTAAACAGCTCAGTCACGAAACTTGTAACTCACAGTTGTATCTATCTTTGTTGACCTTTATGCAAAAGAAGTACTCATTGTCAGGACTTCCCGTATCAATTTTGTTGAAAACAAATTTCACCCCTTGAAAAAAAAAGAAATCTCATACATGATGTTATCAAGCTAATTCAATGGACCATGTCATCAAAAATTTCATTACCTTCTCCTCCAACAACTTGAAAACCAAGAAACTTATTGTACCACATAATAGCTTTTTCTAGGTTCTCTTTCCCTGTCACATCAATACTAGCTTCAAGAGCTTCAATAGCTGCCATTAAAACAAGATGTATTAAGGCATGTAGATTTCAGGTTCTGCATAGCGAAGGATCATATTGTAACAAAAGGATCATGTCGGTATCAACTTAGCAGAAAATGTCCACAGAAAAAAGAGAAACCTAGATTTCTAGATGGAGATTTCAATGACAAAATAAATCGGACCTAGGAGCTCAAAAGAACCCCTCAAACCGGACTAATCGGACTTCATATCTTTTAAGTTGACTAAAGCGCTTCTATTCAGTTTAGAATTAGACACCAGGCAATACCGTGGCACTTCAAACTATTGTACTAGAACCATGATCCAAATGCTAAAGTTACCTTCAAGCTGATTTGATATGACATTTGCATATTCATTTCTCCTAGCCCTCTGATCCGTGACCAAGCTCCTGAGCTGCTCGTTGGTTGTGGTAGCATTCAAAATTGACTCACTGGTAAGCTTATATTTTGATCCTTTGTTTACTTGGACTGCAGAGAAAGTTAACAGGATTTCAGACTTTCCATGAAATGGTATAGAAGACAAGGAGACCAATATGAAACCAAACATTAACCAAATAGTGCATGCAGCGAACCATCCATAACAAAAAGAAGAAATTAGATTGATATAAATTTCACTATAGCAAAGTGCACAGGAGTTAAGAAATGCTTGAAATACTTACTGGACAGAGCTTCTGTGAGATCTGCTTCAAGTCTCCTGAGCTGATCCTTTAATCCATTGAGTATTTCTGCCATCCAAAAATACATAAATCAGTAAAAATTAATAACTCGTCCTTTCAGTACTACTCATGAATCGTACTGTGGCGGTGTGACCCAAGTTAATCTGTCCAAACCTACATCTGAAGTTGGCAGGTTGCAAAACCTTGCATTTATATATAGACATGGGGCGATTAGCAAATGAACTGGGTCACCATCATCATTGAATTGAATAGCTAATAACTGTTAGTGCACACTTAGTAGATTACTTGCGGTACCCACAGAAATGTAGATTACACTTGCAGCCTCCACTATTAACACAAGCAGGATCTCAGTACAAACCGACTTAATTAATAGGAAACTTTTCTGCAGATTAATGGACAGTCGAGTTCTACCAAATGGAAGAGCAACACTACGAAGATCGGAGACAGGTTATTTTTATAAACACTTGGTGCGGATCGCACAGAAAACCTAACCTAACCTGTCACCAGCCCAACCCAATTCCTCTTGCCGCTAAAGCAATTAAACCTCGGGAATCACAAGAGAGAGAGAGTGTGTGTGTGATAGAGAGATGCCTACCTCGGTGGGAGACTGTGTCGTTGGCGTGTGAGCGGGCCGAGAGGAGGGCGGCGCCGAAGGCGGAGGCGGCCGCTGCGGTGCGTTCGCGGCTGCGGGCGATCTGCCGCTCGCACGCCTCGCGCCGCGCCTCCATCTGCCGGCGCAGACCTGCGGATGGGGGTCCGACGACGCCGCCGCCGCCGCCGCCTTCGCTTTCCATGTCCGCCCAACGAATGTGGTGGTGGGGGCGGAGGCGGTGCTGCTCGGTCGGGTTTGGGGAGGAGCGGATCGAGTTCAAAATTTTCGCGTTTCTCCCTCCCTCTCTCTCTCTCTCTCTCTCTCTCTCTCTCTCTCTCTCTCTCTCTGCAACTGGGCTGTTACTAAAATGGGCCTTTCGAGCTAATTTGAGGTTGGAATTAGGCCCATTACAGAGAAGCACAACGCACTCTCCCTCTCAAAAAAGAAAAAGAAATTAAAAAATCAAAACAAAAGAAAAGAAAAGGAAGCACAATGCAAAGGCCTCCATCCCCATTGCATAGATTCCTGTGAGATGATCCACTCATGGAAGAAGAGGCGACTTGTACATAGAGGTTTTTACAATTGCTAGTACGTGCAATTTATTCTCTAGCTAGTGCATGCACGCTGGCTGTCACCAATGGTGATAGGTACCGTACTACGATATGAAGAACTCGTTGACTAAGTGGAAATCCGAATATTACAACAGCTAGGTTGTCATCACGTCATCGAATTAATTAACGGAAGTGTCAATGAGCACTCGAGTGTTTCACCTAAATTCTAAGTACTTTAACTTTTATTCGACGAATTATACATCATTGTTCTTTTATTTTATAATAGATAATAGAAAAATCGGATGGACAGATATTTGAGTACTTGCAAAGGAGAAAAAAATGTTTACTAGAAATTCTTTTAATTAATTAATCCGACCGACCATATGCCCAGGGCTCAGTTACCATCGGCCTCGATCGTCTCTCCAAGGAGAGTGTCCGTGTCTCTCTCATCACACTCTTTCCTGCTCACTGCCGTGCTCCCATGTTCGATTACTAGTACTAGTACTACCCTCCTCCAGCTGCCCACCCCCTCATTTCCACACAATGGCCAGCAGCTGCCTCCTCGCCACTCTCCTTGCGCTCGCCGCCACCTGCGTCCAAGCCGGCGGCTACACCGGCGGCCCGTGGCAGAGCGCGCATGCCACCTTCTATGGCGGCGGCGACGACTCCGGCACCATGGGTAAGTGTGTGTATATAGGCCGCATGTACGATCTCTCGCAGAATTAATGGATGCAAGACTAGTGTACGGATGCATATTGCAGGCGGCGCTTGCGGGTACGGAGACCTCTACACCACGGGCTACGGCGCGGAGACGGCGGCGCTGAGCGCCGCGCTGTTCGACCGAGGGCTCAGCTGCGGCGCGTGCTTCGAGATCAAGTGCGCGGCTGAGGCTGAGCCGCCGGCGCGGTGGTGCCGCCCTGGGAGCCCGTCCGTCCGCGTCACGGCCACCGACTTCTGCCCGCCCAACTACGCGCTACCCTCCGGCCACCAGGGCGGGTGGTGCAACCCACCGCAACCGCACTTCGACCTCTCCGTGCCCGCCTTCCTCCGCGTCGCCGACCAACGCGCCGGCGTCGTCCCGGTCGCCTACCGGAGGGTGCCTTGCCCGAAGTCCGGTGGGATCCGGTTCACCATCAACGGGTTCAGGTACTTCAACGTGGTGCTGATCTCCAACGTGGCCGGCGCCGGCGCCGTCGTCCGCTCCAGCGTCAAGGCCTCCCACACCGGGTGGCTGCCCATGTCGCGCAGCTGGGGGCAGAACTGGCACTGCAACGCCATCCTCGCCGGCGGAGCCCTCTCTTTCAGAGTCACCGCCAGCGACAGCCGCACGTCCACCTCATGGAACGTCGCCGGCCATAACTGGCGCTTCGGCCAGACCTTCTCCGGCAGCAACTTCGGGGTCTGACCAGCCGGCCGGCCGATCTTGCAATCAAGCGATCGAGTACATCAATCTACATCAGCAAGTAACATGGATTCGATCGAACGACTTTTTGGTACATAATAGTGTGAGCTGAGGTTGATGGATGTACGTGGAGGCGGTGTAACGGCTACATTTTGAGTCACTAATTTGGCTATAGTGCAAGAGAGATATGAAATGCGACGCGCATGAAAAGGAAATTCAGAAGGATTCGATGTTTTACATGGATAAATGCAAGGAACATACGAAAAATTATTCTGCGTATTACAGTCAGAGCTAGCAACCTAAACAACTAAACTGTATCTTCGTATGTCTATCAAATGGTTGACAATCTTGTACTACCCAGGTCAAATGTCGACTTGGTAATATCTAGACTCGTGATGGTAGTTAGAAATGAATGACAACAAAGCGAAAAAAAGAAGCATTTGAGTTCTCAATGTTCTCTGAGCATCTCCTTTATGCAGATGATCCAGCACCAGTCTTCAGGACCGATATGAGGGCAGTACAGAATAGATGGGTATTTTGCAGAAAATTAGAGTGAAGAACATTTTATAACTTTAAGCTGCCCTCAGCACAGAAAGCAATTACCTTCTCTTCAGAAATAAGAACCACCTTCAGCAGTTGTTTCGCCACGTTTCTTCCCTTTCTGCAGTGGCTCAGAAAAAGGAAACAAACTTCAGTTTGCGGTTCCCATGCTGTAAAAACAACACAACTCCATAACAGCAAGCTCGGCATTAGTTATGAGTTTATAACTTCTCATCAGTGAGAACAACATCCCTGGTAATTGTGAAGAGACTTCAAGAACTGCAACAATTTGGCAGAAACTTCCTTGTGAAGTACAGCAAAACTATTTGGCATAAATTTTAAGACGCTTCTAAGCTAGTCTTGACCGTCCATTTCTTTAATCCGAGGGTCTAGATTGAACGTGGTGACCTATTACTTCCTAAGTGGTAATAGGTCACTCATAACTCTTAATTAAGTAATTAGATTCTAGATTTGAAAATCTAGCATAGAAGGAATTAATGCATTTCGAATTTATCATTTGGTAACATGAAGCAGTTATATATTCTCGTCATATTGGCACGACGTGAAGGAAAGAAAATTAAAGGTATTGTAACATTTTCAATCGGATCAGAAAAAATATTGTTACATGATTATATTTTATAACATGCTAACAATTTGAGTGTAACATGACAGCAAATTTGATGTGTAAGAGGTACTGATTGACCATTCATGTATTGACTGAGCCTCTCTGTTTTCCCATCCGTTTGTGGATGGTAAGAGGTACTGAATTTCATCTTAACTCCCAAAGCTTTGAACAATTCCTGTCATACCCCACTTGTGAAAATTTTGTCCCTATCAGTTACTATCACTGCTGGAAGCCCATGTAATTTATAAATATGATCAATACACAGTTTAGCAATGGCGGCTAGGGTTTGCTTCTATTAATAATCAGATAAAAGTCCATCTCTTACATCCTCAAGCTTTATATAGCTTAGATCAAACAACAAAGAAAACATATCAACAAAAGTAACAAGAGAAAGCAACGGTCTCTTAGATACAGCACGTAAACGTCTGAGTAGCGCGAAGTAACCGTGATGACTCTTTCTTCAATCCAGACTATCATATCTTCTTAAACGAACCGGTGTCATCGTGGCTAGGTTGTTGGATAGTTGAAATGTTTGAAGCTCTACTACAATCATCAAAGATTCAAACTTTAGAGATCAAGGATCATGACAATGGAGCTCCACTCATAGAACTTCTTGTAAGCTGGCAACGAGCGTGGTAAAGAGGACGCGACGACGTGGGGCGCCGAAGTTGAGGCGAACGAGGTCACGGAGGCCAAGGACGCGGAGGCCAGCCTCGTGGCACGCGGCGAAGTGCGGTAGCGGCGTAGGCGGGTCGAGGAGGCAGAGGTTGGTGCGGACGTTGTGGAGGCGCCGTGTCACCTCCACGCGCCACTTTGAGTAGACAGATTTAGGGCCTGTTTGGTTGGACTGTGGCTGTTGATAAAACTGTTGTTGGCTGGCTATCTGGAAAAGCTGTTGTGGTTGTGAGAAAGTGAATATATGACTTTTGGCTGATCCAAATAATCTACAGCATTTAAAAAAATGAGAACTGAAGCTTCAGCACATTGCAAAAAGCTGGCAGAAGGTAGCTTTTTCCAAACAGCTAAATTTGCACTGCAAAGCTCACAGCTACCGTTAGCAAAAACTGCTGAAAAACTGACGTTTGGTTGAGCTATAGCCTTTTCCAGTGAAAAGCTACTAAAAAACACAACCAAACACCCCCTTATAAATCCTGGTAGCGTCTTCTATGCCGATATCACACGAGCCTAATGATGCCGATACGTCTGGATCATCATCATCACACGAGCCTAATGATGCCGATACGTCTGGATCATCATCATCACACGAGCCTAATGATGTCGATACGTCTGGATCATCATCATCACACAAGCCTAATGAAGCTTCCTCCAACCACCGGATGGAGGTAGTTTTGAGCTCAGCTAAGACCTAGGGACAACCAACATTTTGGGGGGTTCAAGCCAGTACAAAACGGAAAACTGGAGTACGTAACCTCCTCTGCTAAGCTGTTTACGTCTTCATAACTCGCTTGTGTACCAGCACGGTAAAACTGGAGACACCCCTCCATTCTTCTCCCACGTCTCCGGCCACGACGAACCTAGAGGATCGAGATCCGTACCTCCCACCCTCGCCGTCGAGCAGCAGCGATGTTTGGTCTGCAGGCGAGCAGCGCGGCGGCGTCGTGGGTGGTGGGCCGGATGGGGACTGACGCGCACCTTTACGACGACCCCGACGACGCCTCCATCCCCACCCTCCTCGACTCCCGCTTCGACGCCGACAAGGTCGACGCGCTCAAGCGCCTCCTCGCCCTCACCGCGCAGGGCGTCGACGTCGCCCACCTCTTCCCGCAGGTTTGTTTCTTCGGGATTGGAATTCCCCTGTCATCTCATGCCGTGGATCCTAACATAATTTGGACTGAATTTCGCGCGTGCGTGCGGTGCAGGTGGTCAAGAATGTGGCGGCGCAGTCGCTGGAGGTCAAGAAGCTCGTCTACCTCTACCTCCTCCACTACGCCGAGAAGTAAGTCAACTCAATTACATTTCATCCTGCCTGTGATTAGTTCATCCTGATTGGACTAATTACGTGGTCTTAGCATAATGCGGTTAGAGTTGCCGTTGCTTCAGCTATGTGGTAGGTAGGTTGTGGAACAGGATGAGATGTTAGAAAAAACACTCGTTCTTAGCGGTTTTGTTCATGCTTGAGTTGGACCATGACTTTGCAAATTGATGTGTGCAAATTTCTTTCAGATGTTGTAGAAAAAAGATCATGCTACTGCATAAGTTTGAATCTTGGTCAACTAGTTGAATTTTGAGCAAGAGGGTTATTGTTTTCTGTGATCGGCATGTGCTGTTGAAAGTTTTCTTTTTAGATTATGAATGTGCCGTTGAAAGTGATTTTAACATCTTGCTATTTCTGCAGGCGCCCAAAATGAAGCTCTCCTTTCTATTAACATATTCCAGAAGGATTTATCAGATATAAACCCATTAGTGAGGGCTTGGGCCCTACGCACCATGGCTGGTATCAGATTACATGTTGTTGCTCCACTTGTATTAGTGGCTGTAAAGAAATGTGCCAGGGATCCATCGCCATATGTTAGAAAATGTGTGGCATATGCACTTTGTAAGCTCTGCGACTTGCTTCCAGAGGAAAATACAACTTTGGAGGAGGTTTGTTTAGTGCAACCTGCTTCTCATTTTCCATTGATGCTCCACATTATATGCATCTGAAGCCTGCTAACGTTTATGCAGATTGTGGATGTTTTGTTCGGTGACAATTCCCCTGGAGTAGTGGGAGCTGCCGCTGTTGCATTTAAGTCGGTTTGTCCTAATTGTTTACCTCTGATATCAAAACATTTCCGAAGGCTCTGTGAAACACTCCCTGATATTGAAGAATGGTATCAGATTACTCTAATTGAGATTCTCTTGCGATATGTGATAGCTAGACATGGATTGGTCAAGGATTCTGTAATATTTGCTTCAAATATGTCTTTGGAGACCCAGGGTGGTAGGGATTCAGTTCCTGTTGATAATATGTCCAGCACCCAAGCTGAAACTATTGTTAATGGGATTTGTGGCACTATGTCAAACATCACGTTGTTTCGGCATTACATTGAAGAATATTCAGGATGTTTTGATGGAGAAGATGATAAATTCAGCTTTCCATCTGTCACTACTAGCACAAATGATGATGTCACAATTCTTTTGAAATGTACATCACCACTTCTGTGGAGCCAAAACAGTGGAGTAATACTTGCAGCAGCAAGTGTTCATTGGATCATGGCTCCAGTTCAGGAAGTGAAGAGAATTGTTGGCCCAATTTTATTTACGCTACGCTCATCTCCTGATGCAACATATGTGGTACTTTCTAGATACTTTTTCCTTGTTTTGTATCCTGGATTTCGACTAGGAACAATTATCGTATGGTATGGTATGTTTGACTAACCATTTATAATTTCGCATAACTAAATTGTGTTAAAAATCAACTTATGAACATAAATATCATATCGTAGTGGAGCCGAATAACCATTTCCTAATGCCCATGTGCTACTGGTAGACCAGTCAACTGTCATGCTTGATTTATGTTTCCATGGTTGTTGTGAACTCCGTATAGAAGACATGCACACACATTTGCACTCAAAACATTGTGTTGGATGAAGCTAGAAAGCTGAACATTGAGTTCCTTTTATTGTGTCTAAGAATCAAAATTAGGCATTTCTTGCAGACATAGGAATCCAATAATTTTCCTTCATATGTGCATTTTTCTAACTTTAATTTCTTCTTGAGCTGACCAGGTTTTTGTTCTTGCAGATGCTTGGCAACATACTAGTTTTTGCCAAGACTGCTCCATTATTGTTTGCTCCGTATTATGAAGACTTCTTCATATGTGCTTCAGACCCATATCAGACTAGGGCTTTGAAGCTTGAAATACTCACCACCATCGCCACAGAGTCATCTATTCCAGCCATTTTTGAAGAATTTCAGGTATTTGTTTGTAGCTGTAATGTAAGCAATATCAGTTCAGCTGTCATGGTGAATTGCAATGTTATATTTGCCTGTCACGTGAAAGTCTTGGTGGAATTTCTACTTAAGATTACAAAATCATCCTATATCCTTGCAAAATAATTTTGAAAACCAATATAGGATTCTCTGTGTCATAACGACCATGTTCATGAGTGGTAAATACATCTTCCTAAATTTCGCCTGGACGTTATAAGCAGCTTTGTGCTCTTTTTGTGTGTGTACATAAGTGCTTTTTAAAGCACTCATGGAAATTATCCAGGAAACAGCTCTTAGAATCAAATGACAAGTTAAAGTCAAGCTTAGCAGAGTGAAAAATTGTTGTCCACATCGGTTGACCTGTCATGATGACTTGCAATGTTATATTTGCGTCTCACATGAAAGTCTTTGGTGGAGCTTCTACTGAAGATTACAAAATCATTATACGTCCTTGCAAAATATTTTGAACCAATCTAGCACTCGCTGTGTCATACTGACCATGTTCATGCGTGGTAAATACATCTTCCTAAATTTCTCCTGGACGTTATAAGCAGCTTTGTGCTCTCTTTTTTGTATATAAGTTCTGTTTAATGCACTCATGGAAATTATGCTGGAAACAGCTCTTAGAATCAAATGAAGTTAAAAGTCAAGCTCTCGAAAAAGTTAAAGTCAAGCTTAGCAGAATGAAAAATTGTTATCCACTACCAATGTGATCCAGGCTTTCTAGTCAATAGTTTGTTGTCGTTCTGTTCATGGTACTTATTTGTAATTGTTGCCAGGATTATATTAAAGATCCGAATAGGAGTTTTGTGGCAGATACAGTTGCTGCAATTGCATTGTGCGCCCGGAAGCTCCCTCTATCACCTCCACTTGCCTTGAGGGCTTTTGGCACTTGTATTTTATGGTAACAATTGCTTTCTCTGCATATTTTGTGGTTAATTATTCTTCTTGAATAATAATGTTTGATTTTCACCATGTTACAGAATCATCTATCACTAATTCAGTTCACTTGGATGGAGAAGATGCTGTTTTAGTTCAAGCTATCCTGTCAATCAAAGCAATACTGAAAATAGATGCAGCATCTCATGAAAAGGTATGACATAGTTTAGTTTCTACAAGCTTCTAATCCTGTAAGGCCACAACTTTTTTTAATTGTTTCATTTACATTTGTATGAACTAGGCTCGTTTGTTGTGTACCTCTCAATATATGGCTAATGCATTTCACTTGACCTCGTGACGGTCATCCGATAAAGAAGTCGCATTAGTGCTTGGAATGTAGGCTCTATTGTACAACTTATGGTTTTTCATATATCACCTTGTGTTGAACGACAATTTCCTTTGCTCCTGTTTCTCTGTTAGTGATAATCCCTCTATTGAAGCATGAAGTACCTGTGTACATATTCGACAATGGAATTTAAGATGATGTGATGTAGCTTTTTTCCCTCGTTAAAATTGAGTTCTGTTCCATGTAAACTTCTGTTATCTTTTTATATCGTTTTCTCTCCCTTTTTTTTTATGTATGTGGTATTATTTATTGGAACTGGAATATAGGATGCCATTGTGTGCTACTGTTTGAATGCATTTTTTTCTTCTTTACATTTTTCTTTGACATGTTCACTATGTTTTTTCTCCAAAGGTGATTATCCGCTTGGTTCGTAGTCTGGATAAAATTAAGGAGCCAGCAGCACGATCCTTGATTATTTGGATATTTGGCGAGTATAGCTCCATTGGAAATCTCATCCCAAAGATAGCTCCAACTGTTCTTAAGTATCTGGCATGGTCCTTTGCTGCCGAAGTGCTTGAGACAAAGCTGCAGATCCTAAATGCTTCTGCAAAGGTATATCCTAACTCAAGGTTCCTTCTCTTATATGGAGATTAATAATAGGTTTGCCTTTTCAGGTTATCATACATTCTGCAGAAGAACACTTGGAAGAATTCAAAAGGATAGTGGCATATGTCACTGAGTTGGCTGCATGTGACTTGAATTATGATGTCCGTGACCGTGCACGTTTTCTATCAGGACTTTTACCATACTGTGCCACCTATTTAAATGAAAAGGACTCCTCATGTCAATCACAGAATTTAGATATTTGTAAGGAGCTAGCTGATCATATCTTTGATGGGAAGATACCTCCAACATCTCATTCAAACAGCAACTACCGAATTTATCTTCCTGGTTCCCTGTCACAAGTTGTTCTTCATGCAGCTCCTGGTTATGCACCACTTCCAAAGCCTCAGAGTATGGTTTTAATTCATAAGACCATGGCACCAACCAGAGGCGTAGCTAATTCCTCTGAAAGTACTAATTCTGACGCTGATTCTGGATCTTCAACAGATCAGAGTGGCTCTGTTTATGATTCAGAAAGTGAAGGTGGTGGCTTGTCTGACAGGGATGGCACTGGATCTAACCAATATTCAAATGATGATGGCCATAACCTTCATCGTCAAGAAGATAATCAGGAAGCTCCCCTGGTTCATATGTATGATGGTAGTGTAGATCAAGGGCATGCAGGTCAAGATGTTGAGGAAAATTTGGCATCTCTCATCTCTACTGATTTGACTGAATTAATGTCTAAGTCAGCCTTGGAGTCATGGCTTGATGAGGCTCCTGCTGCACCACTTGTTCAGGATTCGATACAGACATCATGTGCAAGAGTTTCTTTTACCACTCGCAGCTTTGAACGAAAACCTAAATTGCATATATTGTTAGACCCATCGAACAGTAATGGCTTGAGTGTTCTATATGCTTTCTCATCTGAGGTTTCACCTAAATCACGCTTGCTAGTATGTGTAGACTTGTTCGTTGAGAATGTTACAACAGACCAGTTGACAGATATAACAATTAAATCTGAAGAGGGTTCTAGTAGTGAGGATGGCATGGACCAAACATCAGAAGGATCTGCAAGGTATGCACCATCTGTAAAGAAAAATGTTGAACTATCATTTATAGTGTCAGATGCTTATGATGAAATTATGTTATTGGTTTTTCTTCGTCAACTTATTTTACCTCTCATCTCATATATAGCAATCATCTCTACCTGCAGCATCCCAACTCTTGTTCCTGTGGAAGAGATACACTCACTGGCTCCGCAACAGACAGCCAAAATGGTTCTTCAGGTTCACTTCCATCACCATCTCTTGCCCTTGAAGCTGTCTGTCCTTTGCAATGGGAAAAGGCATCCAGCCAAGCTTCTCCCTGACATTGCTTATTTTGTACGGCCACTACCCATGGACCTAAATGCTTTTCTATGCAAGGAAAACCAGCTGAGGGGAATGTTTGAGTATGCTAGAAGGTAGCGAAACTCTATCCTATCTTTACCGAGTTAACTGATTTTCATGCCACAAGAGTTAAAAACAGGAACATTAGGAAGAGTAATTCAATGGAGAGCATTGCATTAGTTTTATTTGCATTTACATGTGTTTCGACATTTAGGGTTTAATGTGCTCTCGTCAACATAAAAACAGGTTAAGGTTTTCGTAGTTCAAAAGGTTTTGCTGCAACAGTTTTCTATTGCTTTTGACTCATTGGGCCAATCATAATACAAAACTAGACCAGGTCATATATGTATTTGAATTGTTGTTTCTTTCATTCCCTGCTTGCTAGGCCAGTTGCTTGACCATTTTCTTACCACGAAATTAGGCTTCATGGGTCACATCCGCCCACCATATATGCTAGAACTAAATCTGTTGGGATTGCAACAGGTGCACATTCAAAGATCATCTTCAGAAGCATGAGCGCACCGACAAGAGTACAGACCACACTGATAATAACCTTCTAGTAGCCCAGAGTCTTGCATCAAAAGTACTCAGCAATGCCAATGTTCACCTAGTTTCAATGGATATGCCGGTAACATTCAGCATCGACGATGTCTCCGGCTTATGCTGGCGATTTAGCAGCGAAATTCTGAGCACTTCAAACCCTTGCCTAATTACCATCGTTGCAGAAGGGCGTACCTCAGGACCACTGGATCTCACCGTCAAGGTGAATTCTGAAGATACGGTGTTTGGCCTAAACCTCCTGAACAGAGTTGTAGCAATCATGGAGTGAGTCATCGCGTTTAACTTTTGCACAATTAGTTTTAAATACAACTGTGTTGATACTTTATATTGTTGTACATTATTTTGCAAACGCCAGGGTTTAGAGTAATATAGCGAATGCAGGGTGCCCAGAGTTTGTTACCTGAACACAACCTTGTCCTTTTTCATTATTAGATTGATCTTCCTTAAGTTACCTGATCACAATCTTGTTCTTTTTTTATTTTCTCCAAGAAATTTCACCATTTTGTGGGACAACCCATGTAGATATTCAGACACTGATGTCAGAAGGTAATTGATTTGTTCCAAAATTATCTACCAGTCTACAGAACCTGCATCCAATACATCTACTTTATGCCTTTATACGTGACACTTCATAACAGGGGCCTCTCACGCCAAATATAAATAAAACTGTTAGCCACAAAGGCCCCCCTTATCAGCTTTACAATTTTATGAGCTGATGAATGTAAAAAATCACAGGAATTTCACGGGAAACAACTCAATTCCTACATAATTCACGGGGAAAAAACCCGCGTTAAGCAGGAATGAGGTTGGGCTCAGAGGGCGGAGACGATTCAAGCAGTGTGTTGGGCTCAGAGGGAGGAGATGACTCAAGCAGTGGATTCTTTTGGAACTCGTTCCTTAGCTGCCCACAGGCTGCATTGGCATCAAGCCCACGGGTCTGTCGAACGCTGACTGTGATCTTCCGAGCTTCCAGCGCACCAACAAACGCATCAATCTATGCAAATCGCCAACATAAATATCAACAATCTCAAAACCAAAACAATTCCTTAATAGGCATTGCGCCTAAGAATGAGATCGCATACCACTTTTCTGTAAGGCCTCTTGTACTCAGAACCTTCTACGGGGTTATAGGGAATCAGGTTCACATGATAACCACCTCCACATGCATGCAGTAGCGCTGCAAGTTCTTCAGCATGCCCCTTTTCATCGTTAATCCCAGCTGTGGAAAATTCAGTTCAGGCATGTTAGGTGACAATGGCTGAAATGGTAATGCAGTTTTTAACATCCAACCTCCTCAGATAGATGGATCATTCAGTGTGTGTGTGAAGGCATAGCTGGATTACCTAGCAAAGTGTACTCGAAGGATACCCTGCGTCCAGTTTCGAGGAAGTAAGTCTTGCAGTCATCCATTAGTGCTTCCAAAGGATATGATTTTGCACTTGGAACAATTGTTTCGCGCAATTTCTGATTTGGGGCGTGCAGACTGATTCCAATACAGCAGACTAGTCAGCAGACAAGTTATAGAAGCAAATGCTGCCTGTACTTCATGCTTGACAGGTCCTTTCAGTTAAACTCAGAGTTTGGACAATGTGAAAAAGGGCAAGTTCTTACGATGAATAACTGAGTATTAGGCAAGTTTGGCAAGTAGTGAGTATAAACCAAGACCATATTATCTATCCTTGATGCCAAGAAGCCAAGTTTGAATTATTAAGAGCGTACCTGACTGCCAGTGTTGACTGAAGCTTGTGAGATGCTAGCTTATTTATAGTGTTGGGAACGCCTACTGTGGAGATTGTCATCATCCTTTGCCCAATCTTTAGTTCCTGAAAATAAGATATTCGTGTTGATAAGACAGGACATATGTTTTACCAGCTTCTTATTTAAGGTATCCAAAGTAATTTATGACCCAATATTTCATGAAAATTAATTGAGCACACGGGAACACAGCCCAATTACTTGCCAATTCAACAAACCTTATTCAAGCATCGGTGTGCCTCCAAAACTGATTTCAGGTTCAACATGGGCTCACCCATTCCCATGAACACTACATTTGTCACCCTGTGTTTGAACGACTCCTCTATGGCCAATACCTGCAGTGCCAGAATATCAATCCGTGATGCAAGAAAAAACATGAATTCAGCTCGTTTACAATGATATCATTGCAAGGTAGCGACAGGTGCAGTTTGCTGGAAGATAACCTGCTCGACGATCTCGTGTGCTTGAAGGTTCCTCGCAAACCCTCCCTTGCCTGTGGCACAAAACGAGCAACGCAAGGGGCAGCCGACCTGCATAAGCATAATTGCTATTGTCAAGAACACTGAGCTCGCTGAATCAGTAGTAGTATCCAAAGTACCGGTTCCACAGCACCTGCGATGAAACGCAGGCAGTGAGTCTTGATGAGTCCTTGTCGTCGACAGGGATCCCTACTGTCTCGACCAATCTGTTATCCCCCAATTTGAGAAGTATCTGCAAGGACCAACAAAAGAGTCATGAAGCACTCCAATTTACTAAGCACACGCTTCGTTTTCGAATTATGAATGCCAAATGAACCTCATTGTACCTTGGTGGTGCCATCGGAGGCCGTCACGGCGTGGTGCACCGGCGACCGGCCAACGCTCCAGCCAGCGCCAACCAGCGCCTCTCGGAACACCTTCGGCACTGCACAAACGCAGGAACGCCAAACAATGCGGTCAAGAGCGACCGAAGCAAAACAACAAACAGGTGGCGCGCACGAACTGGAGAAAGAATTCAGTCCTAACCGTAGCCGAATTCTTGGATTTGCTTGGCCCTGTTCTTGTAGAGGAGGTCGTGCAGCTGCTTCCCCCTGTAGCTTTGCTGCGGAGATGCACGTGACAGTAAGCGCGGGACGGACGATGCATGAAACCGTGGAAAGGGATGAAAAGGTGGCGCCTTTGCGCGGGTGGGGTGGGTACCTGGCCGAGGTCGACGGCGAGCTGCCGTAGCTCCGGCTCCGAAAGGCCGAGGAGCGCGCGGCGCGAGGTCTCCAGGGACCTCGCCGGCGCGGCGGCGGCGGCGGCGGCTGCGGCGGAGACGCGCGTGCGGAGCGCGCGCGCGAGGGGCACGGCGCGGACCTGCTGCGGCGCGGCCATATTCTCCTAGTGCTCTAGGGACCAGGATTACCAGTTGCCTCATCCACTTCCCTTCCTTCTCTTATTTGTTCCGGGCTTTTCACCCTGCCATGTGGGCCCTCGTAAACCTTTAAACGGCCCACGAAGGAGGAGAAGTTTTTGGGCTATGGTCCTTTTTTGGTCGTCTAGATTTTTCCAAACGAGTTAAATCTGGAAGGTCTATTTTTGTCACTCAATTATTGTTAATCTAAATTTGTCCTTTTAACTCTAAATCGAATATCATTGGTCCTTTAAGTATTAAAACCATCCAGATTTAGTCTCTTGTCCCATTAAAAACGGTTTTAACGATAACGTGATGACAGTTCATCTATGGGTCATTACAAATTTAGAAAAACCAAAAGTATTCCAGAAAAGTTATTGAAGATTCTAGGAATTCTAAATGTGCATAACATCCAATAATATTCTGGAGAAATCATGGATTTTGGTATAATTTAAAAGGTTTCCATCTTCTACATTTTTCAAATTTTTTCATTTTTAAAATTCTCAGATTTTTCAGTAACTTCTCTAGAATATTTCTGATTTTTCTAAATTTCCCCTATTTTTTCTTGTTTTCCTTCAAATTTTCTATTTTTATATTTTTTCCTAATCTTTCTTGTAAACTTCCATTTCAAAAAAATAATTTATTTTCGTATATAAATGTTCAATTTCCAAAAAAAAACTGATATTTTCATATTTGTTTCTAAATATTCTAAAACTTTAAATCTATTTTCCTTAATTTTTCTTTGAATTAGCCGAGTTTTCTAAGAAAAATCTTCAAATGATGAATTTCGCGTATTTTTTTTCAATTTTTTGTGCTAACTTAGCTGTCACGTGTGTAAAATCGTTGTCATCTCATCGTCAAAACCGCTTTCAATGGGGGCAAGACACAAAATCTAGAGGGCATTGACACTTGAGAGACCAAGAATATCCGGTATAGAGTTGAGGGACCAAAATAGATTTTTTTTTCTTTTTCTAAACAGAAAAGGTCAGTTGAATTCAAATGATTATTTTTGACAAGTATGAATATAAGTGTGCAAGTGCGATACATCCATGTCCGTCTTCACCAATTCCATCGCGCCCTAATCTTCTTGCTGACTTTATTTGGAATATGAAAAGATATGCGCTTCAACCCCTGACTTCCTTGTGAAAGATGACAAGATATTTATTTATTCGTAAATGGAGAAATTCACATTCCACAAATACTCCTAGCTGTTAAAATTTCAGCATTACTTGGAGCAAATTTGTGCAAGATAAAAACAAACAGTTAGAAACACGGTGTCCATCACTGATTGGCACTAATAGCTGCTAAGCTCTGAGTTTCCATAATTCCATTGATCAACGCAAAGCTCATTTGCATGTTATTTTTCAGCTCATTCCAACAGGAAATCAGCGTCGGGATTGGGCTCGAACATAACTCCACCGTCATCTATCCGGCAAAAAAAAGCTTCTCAAGAAACACCACTAGAACAAGCAGCAGCTGTACAAGACCTGAATTTGCAACAGCAAGAAGCACTAAGTTAACATGCAGAAACGAATTCATCTGCCTCTTTACAATTCATCACTCAGGAGAACAATCTACACTCCCAGCAGATGCGATCACTGCTCACTCGCGCAGCGGCGACGCCGGCAGCCGCCTCGGATGCTGCCACCCGGGCCTCCCGCTCGCCGCCGGCTCCGGCTGCTGCTGCTGCTTGGCACCGCGCGTCCTGACGAAGCTGCCGCCGCCCACCTTCCTCTGCTGTGCCTGCGCCTGCCCGCTCGCCGCCGTCTCCTTGGCGTCCTGGAGCTGCTCCAGGGCGGCCACCACCTGCTCCATGCTGGGCCTGTTCCTCGAGTCCCCGGAGAGGCACTGCATCGCCAGCACCGCCGCCTTCTGCGCGCCGGAGAGGGAGTACTGCCCGCCCAGCCGCGCGTCCAGGATGCGGAAGATGCGCCGCTTGCTCGCCAGGTACGGCCGCGCCCACTCCACCAGGTTGTGCTCGCCGGACGGCCGGTTCTTGTCCAGGGCGCGCCGCCCGGACAGCATCTCCAGCAGCACCACACCGAAGCTGTACACGTCGCTCTTCGCCGTCAGATGCCCTGTTGATCAAACAAAGATTCATAAAGGATTAATTAGTCAGCACTCTAGCTAGCTAGATACTCCTACTCCATTATTCAGATTCCATAGCTATCAAAATTAATTTTTTCTGGCTCATGTTTAGATGCCGCAGGAGAAGCAGACAACATAGAGCATAGCCGGATTAGATATGACACAACATGGATTAGTGTAGTGTAGCGACAATTATGAATTGAATGGGGATTAGAGTACACAGCTCATAATTCATACAACTATAACAAAAGAACAAGTTGTGCTGTCCACTTGACCTGCTGGCACAGGTACATAGTACATGCATGCTTATCTAGCCGCGAGATTATGCATGATTAATTCTTTATGGATGCTCAATCCATCACCTGCTATCCCCCTTGAAAAGATAAAATATTTATGTACATGGAGGTAATACTTAATCTGTTTTTAGCACATGTGGTGAAGGGATCCAGTTAGGTCTGCAACCATGACTAATTGGACCAGTTGTACTGCACCTAACTACATGACCTCAACACCCAACAACAGAAGAGTTGTGTTCTTTACTGCTTCTCCCAGTGCTCCAGGACGGGCACAAACTGCCAAACAAATTAAGCGACTTTTGAAGCTTCAAATCCAGCTATCACCTACTGCATAACAACATCATCTTTCAACCCTGACAAGCAACTATCACACTCCAAAGTTCAGATCATTATTTGGAACTCCCGTGCACTCAAATAGTAATTGAAGGTTTTTAACAATAACAAAAAAGAAGCTTTTCAGCAATATATATGCTGCATATGATGACTTTGAATTAAGGAGAACAAAGCTATGTGTGTGTGCGCCTTAATTACCTGTAGCAAGATATTCAGGAGCAGCATATCCATATGTGCCCATAACCCTTGTTGAGACATGGCTCTTGTCACCGGTTGGCCCATCCTTTGCCAACCCAAAATCAGACAGCTTTGCATTGTAGCTCTGCAAGTGCAACCGACACAATTACCACTATAAGTTACCAAACAACTTCGAACAATTAATCGACAACGGTTGGGAGAATGCAAAACAACATACCGAATCAAGAAGAACATTGGACGTCTTGAAATCGCGGTAGATGACTTTCGCTTTATCGCTGTGGAGGAACGCAAGTCCCTTGGCTGCCCCAAGAGCAACTTTCATTCTAAGATTCCAGGAGAGAGGCTGGAAATGTGAACCCCCTGCATGATGATTCACTCAAAATTGTTACCACATGTCCTCAGTAATTAATTAAGGAGGTGCTAATTAATCAAAGGGCAAAAGAAGGTTAATTACTCCTGAAAAGATGGTTCTCCAAGCTTCCTCGCGGCATGAACTCGTAGACAAGAAGGCGCTGTTCGTCTTCGAGGCAGTACCCTACGAGCTTCACCAGATTGGGGTGCGACAACTGCCCAAGGTAATTCACTTCAGCCTGCATATGAAATTCAGAAACAGGTTCAGAACATTTTCAGTGATAGATTGATTCTGAATACATATATGCGGAGATGAATGAATTGATTTGTACTGACCAGCCATTCCCTGTGACCCTGGAAGCCTTCCTGGTTGAGCTTCTTGACGGCGATGACCATGCCGGTGCCGGGCCTGGCCGGGCGAAGGTGTTCTCGTCGATCCACCCCTTGAAGACCGACCCGAAGCCGCCCTCGCCGAGCACGCTGTCCGGCCTGAAGTTCCTGGTGGCCGTCCTGAGCTCCGTGAAGGCGAAGCTCTTGACGTTAGCGGACTGGAGGATCTCGCCCTCGCTCCGAGGGGTCGGGGGCACCGTCGTCGTCGACGACGACGAGACGCGGCTGCTCGACGTGCTCAGCCCCGTCCCCTTCCTTCTTGCCCCTAAACATCAGACACAAAACACATCAGTTGCCTCTCTAAGAGAAATAGATCAGCAGGAACGACAGAGTAAAAAAAAATCGATACCAAAATCTCAACTTTCCACTTGGATTAAGACTGAAACCATTTTTTTTTACTTTTATAGGTGAAACGATCCAAAGGAAGAGTCTGGAGAAGTACAGATAAAAAAGATGCGGATGCTGATAGAAAAAGCCAAATTGGGCGACGAAATGGCGCGTGCTACGTATGCAGGCACGCACGAACGAACAGCCTATATGCTATGATGATGAAGAACATGCAGGGCAGGCAGGGGTGTTCAGTTCACCTGAAGAAGGGAATGTGCTCCGGTAGGGGCTGTCGGAGCTAATCCTGGTTCCGCAGCAGTTCCCCATGGCGACCGATCGATCGATCAAATCAAACCAAACTCCACAGAACAGCAGATTGATCAACCACCCCCTTCAAAGAGGCAGGGAGTGGGGGAGCTCGCTCGCTCGCTCCAAGATGAGGACGGGCAAGCAGGCTTAGATTAAAGGTGAGACCTTTCGCAAAGCAATTAGTTGGATATGTACTAGTAACAGCTATGCCTTTCTCTGTCTCTTTCTTTCTCTGCCCTCTGGCTTGATCACGGGAAGCTAGGCTGAGCTCGTGCCAAGGTTGACCTTTCTCTCACACACGAACACCACTTGCCCAAGGAGGAGGAGGAAGAGGGCATTAATGGCGGGCGGGGAGGGGAGAGCGAAGGCGAGAAGAAGGTGGGTGCGGTTGCTTGACCAAGTTGGGTCTGGAAACCTTTTGCTGCCCTCTTATATTGGCGGGCTCCGAGCCGATGCTTCCGTCCACTGACATGTGGGGCCTCTAGTCAGTTGGGTCCGGTTGTCAGTGGAAGTGGCGTGGTGGGGTGGGGATTGGCGTGAGGCGTCAGATGTGGATCGAACGGTCGCGGTCGCTTCAGACGGTTTTATTTTTCGTGGCACGGTTGGTGATCGTTGGACTGTAAATTTGGGAGTAAAGTAAAATAGTAGAATACTAACTCGCAGCGAGTAATTCTACTCTTCTTTTAGAAAAATGAGTAAAATTCTATTGGCCGAATCAAATTGCGTAAACGGCTTACTGAACAAATGAATCTCCGTCAAAATGTGAACCCAATCTTGACCGATGAGTGAAGCAAGAGAGAGAGGTCGAAGGAATACTAATCGTTGGCCATCGGGACGTTGCTGATCCATCGATTTTGTTGACACATCGTCCAGTATTGGGATGACATAGAATGGGTTCCTCTCGAAGAAACTTGGAAAAGACCAGCCCTTCCAATTTCGACCACCCTGGCAATTTCGACAAAACCTGGTCATGTGCGAAAATATCGCACGAGCGTCGACACGTTGTCTTTGACTGGGACGACAGTTTACTGCTCCAACCTCAGTGCTAGTCAAAAAAGAAGAAGAAGCTCCACTTCAATTAATTTAATTACCGGCCGGGTGGTTAAACTAACCAGATTACATACGTACTAACAGGGAAATTGTAAAGTCGATCTATCGTCGACGTGGACTATCGTCGATGTGGAATCTTCATGCGAGCCCTTCCTTTTTGCCCCGAGCCGGAGCTACACCGTTCGCTCTAGTCTCGTTTCTTGTACCATTGTTTATATTACCGAAATACACCGTACGTATAATTCTCATCTTCTTTACCGTTATATAAATATGAGTTAGCGATGCATGTCTAGTGATGGCACACCCTTATCTGATCTTATTATAGCACGCTAGCTTTTTTTTTAACTAGTTAAATATATATGCGTTACTATAGATAAATAATTAAATTACTGAGTATGTCGAATTATTGTTGTTCTGCTTCATGTCATACCATCGGCTTCGTCTCGACTCTTAGTTGGGCTTTGGCTCGGATAAACTTGAGTATTGTTTGCGGGGAAGTAGTATCTTGGATGGATTTGAATTTTTAAATTCAGAGTCGATGAATAATAAGAACATCTATTGAGATTTTAATATAAACATATAGATTTTGCAAAAAGTTTAAACGATTTCATATATAAAAGAAAATAAAAAATATACGTAGCGTCGTTATTGATTGACATCTATACATACTAAATAACTCCTATATTATCCCAGCCACACGACCTAGAGGTCACGATCATATCTTCTAATACGTTCGTCATCAATTAGCACCAAGCCTTACCTCCTCTCCTTTACAAATTCATTAATAGGAAAAATGGTTGCGGCAAAGGTATAGCTGCCACACAAGTACGTATAGATCTCCATAAATTCTCGAATGAACAAGTGCTAATAAATATTATTCTATCTATCAAGAATGTAAGGCGTATTTTGATTCGTGAAAATAAACCTTTGACCAATAATTACTCTATTGATATACAATTTTATGTCACATAAATCGCATATGAATACATTAATTGTTGACCAAAGCCTTGTCTTAACCAATTGAAATACGCCTTACATTCTTGGACGAAGGGAGTAATAAATTATATTCTAAAAATATTTTTCAAGATAAATATAATAATAATATTTTTACCTCACCAATCTAAATATATTTTAATCTATTATTAGTCAAAGTTAGAATAGTTTGCTCGATCATAAAACGGATGTGCAATTTCATACAGGTCCGATTGATCATTACTCCCTCTATCTCAGCCTACCACGCCTTTTGCATTATCTCTAAAGGAGATGTTACCATGTGATGATCATCTATTATCAAATAATGTGAACATATTTTTCTTTCGGTCATGCGGTTGGTGCATCCAATATCAAGCATACAACTCCTTTTGCCGGAGGTGTAGTCCTATAAAATAAATTCAAACTTGCTCAAATCTACATACCTTATTGGGTCCTTGAGAGTTAGTGACAAGGACTTTGGAAGCCAAATAACACTTTTCTTGACATGATCACCAATTTTAGCACTAACAAATTTATCTTGGACCTTACTATTCTTGTCATTTCTAAGCACCTAAGAGGCATCAAAATGACCAATAAAGTTAAGATGACCCCTTTTAGCTGAACCCTCAAAGATAAAAACTTGTACTTAGTTTTCATTTACTTGCACGAACTTGATCTTGGGGTATTCTTGGGGTGTCTATGTCTTACCATTGTCGTTGAACCTTAGGGTAAAGCCCAACCCTCATGGTTGAAGTTCTCAACTTGATGGCTCAAAATATCCCTGAATGTCTTACTACCCTTGTAACATTTCAATAACCGTTGATTGAGTTAAGCCTTGACCTACCATTCTCACTTAATAACGTTGCTTCACAAGATATGAAATTAGAGGAACTAGCAACATCATTTAGAGCAATAGGACGTGAATCCTTAGGCAATGAAGCACATTCAGGACATAATATCTTTACACTCTCTTGAGATGAAGTAGATTGCCTATAAAGGAGAGAGATGCTTGCTTCTAAGGATGTCATGAGATATTTTAAGAGTTTTCATAATCTTGTTTATTCTTGACGTTCTCAAGTCTAAGACTTTCATGAATACTCCTAAGCTAATCATAAGACTTCTCAAGTCTACGATATAAGACATAACCTTAAGTCTATGTTTAAGGGTTAGGTCCTAATTTTTCTCTTTCTCCTTCACAAGTAATTTCTCTTGCATCTCTAGAGTGGCAACAAGAGTATCATAGCTAGGCAGACTCAAATCATCAAGATCATCATCATTATTATCATAGGTAGGACATTTGGTGATTTGTGATACATTTGACTCATTTTCCATATGACAATAAGGTGTCTCCTCATCGGTTGAGTGATTGAAATGGGACTTGGCTGGTCCTGCCATGGAGATGTTGATGACTCCTTCATCTTCATCAGAGTCGGAGTTGGAGCATGATTCATCGAAATCTGACTCTTGACCAATGTGAGTTTAATACTTGTAATGGTTCCTCTTGACAAACTCATTCTTTCAATGTCACTCCTTCTCCTTGTATCCTTTCCTCTTCTCATCTTTTTTATCCTTCTTGTTGGAACAATTGGCGATGAAGTGTCCTGTCTTGTCGTACTCGAAGCATGACCTCTTAGTGAGTTTCTTTTTGTGTTCCTCGATTACTTGTGACTTCTTCCTTTGCTAGAGAGCTTGTCGGTATTATTATTATTATTCTTCTTCATCACTTGAGTCATCCTCAATGATATGATTGGCCTTCAAGGTGATGTTCTTCTTGAGGTTTGAGTTGGAGGACACGAGCTTTTCCTTGTCTTGTTGCCATGTCATGAGTAATGATTCTTCGAAGCACCTTAGTAGGAGTCAACTTCTTAAAGTCGTCCCTCTCACAGATGAACATCACCAAATATTCTTGATGACAAAGTGGTCATTGATCTTTAGAAATCTGAGCGACTTGAGCTCGTTCACAATATGATTGAGGTGACTGAACATTTCATTCATACCTTCATTTTCTATCATGGTGAAGTGGTCGATCTTGTTTGTTAGAACATTGAGTTTGGACTCCTTGACACTAGAAGTTCCCTCGTGGATCTGCATTAACCTGTTCCATATTGTCTTGGCGTCCTGAAGCGTGCTCACTTAGTTGAATTCATCTGGGCTCAATGTGTTGAAGATAGTGTTCATCGTTTGGGCACTAAGGTGGATGTTCCAGTGATCACCATCGTTGAGCACGCCTTTGTTGAGCACTACGTAACCATCAACTATCTTACACCATATGATTGGGTAATAGTCAATAAATGCATCTTCATTTTGTGTTTCCAACTAGCACAATATGAGCTATTAAAGTATGAACCTCTCTCCACATGCATCCCCTAGACATCATATCTCTCTAGATTGTAAAACCTACGAAATAAAAGGGAACCTAAACAAAATCTAAGCAAAACCTAGCATGCTAGTAATCAAAATATAAGAAAATAAGTATAGAGAAGTGCAAGAAAACAACCACATGGGAGACGCGAGATTTGTTGTCAAAGTTCAAACCTTTGGCGAGACTCTACGTCTCTATTGAGGAAGTTTGATCCAACGATCGAAGCCGGTACTGAATTGTGCTCATTCCTCAAGAAGATTGCCGATGCGAAGCTTCACTTCTCTTGTGGCTGCAAACTCCAACCTTCACAAACTTCTCGGCTCCTTCACAAATTTGAAGACTCCCAAGTTATGCCTAACCATCTAGAAAGCGCTAACCTCTAAAAGTTATAGGAACTTGGTCTCAATTTGGAAGTGATCCCTTACTTAAATGCTCAATGAAAATTCAATACAAACCCTCAACATTTGTCATTCTCAAAGATTCTCACAATAAGGCAACAAGAGGAGAATAAGAGTGCATCATAGGATTTGGGACGCAAATGACAGCCTCCACCCAGAGTAAGAGTGGTGGCTTATATAGGTTGCTGTAAAAAATCTAGCCATTGCTCACAAAGAAACCTCGCCAGGAGGCTCCGGACAACCACGCTCGGAGGTCGAGTTCGAACACAATGGCTAGTTTTGGAGAAAAAACACTTCTTGGAGGGTGCAGCTCGGACATGCCAGACGGTTCAAAATCTCAGAAAAATCCAATCCTCGGAGGGTCAGAACTGAAGACACTCGAAGGTTCCGAACTGAAACAACCCTTTTGTTCTGGAATACAAATTGTCTCGGATGTTCCGTGAGTCCTCACTTAGAAGGAAAGCACTGGACATATGCTAAGTCCTAGCTCGGAGGTTCCAGAGGAACTTCCCTCGGATGGTCCATACGAAGTGAGGGTTTCAAAAAAGAAGCTTTGTCGACACTCAGAGTGTCCGGACAAACCTCACTTGAAAGTTTCGGACACATGAAACATTTTGAATAAAGCTACTGTGTAGACTTCGGATAGTTTGGATGACCTTCACTCGAAGGTCAGGGTGAAAAATGATCTCAGGAGAAAAGCTCTTTCTTCACTTCGAGTATCCAGATAGACTTCACTTGAAAGATTTGGGCAACAGGGAACTCAACTGGACAGAACCTTTGAAAGATTTCAAATACTCCGAATGAACCTCACTCAAATGGTTTCGGGTTAACACTTAGCGTGTTCAAACCTGCTCTCACAACACTTGGACATTCTAGGCGACTAATCTAGATATTCCGGATGAACACTAAAGTTTAGTGTAGAGAGCTTCCAAAGACTTTTAGATATACTTCTTTTGAGCACTCAACAAGTTATCTCCTTCCATGGTGTTGACTAATTACCCCATTTATAGTATGATTGTTCTATACTTAGTGTGATCATTGGATCACTAAGAGTACTACAAAAGATCCTTAACCTTCTCAATTTCATGACATCTTTTTTTTTAATTTTTAGTGGTCGTCAATATTTGTTTCAACTTGTCTTGGGGACTAATTACTTGATCAACATCTTAATGCACATATTAGTCTCTTAATTATTTTTATTATCAAAACCCACTTAGTGGGCCAAGATGCACTTTCGTGCATGACCAGCTACCTAGCAGAGAGCAATTGCTTATTCGGCATGGTCCCCAGGCTGGATTATGCCAGTTGTGTGGGAGTGGGGAGTCTATAGACCGTATTTTCTTCCAATGATCCATGGTTGTTTTTATGTGGGTTGTGGTAAAGGAATCGTTAGGGTGGGATTTGGTACCTACTTCGCCGTTGGAGTTCCTATCCTATACGGAGCCAAGAGGCGAGAGCGCACACAATGTGTGTGAGAGAGAGAGAGTAAGGAAGGTGAAAGTCGAAGCCTTATCTTCTTGGATCGTGGTTTGTTTATTTAAGATTGGTGGCAACACATGCCTCGCATAAGTGAGTGACGACGTAGTGACAATAGAGTCAAATGCGGATCCTAGGGACAAGCGGAGAGAGAAGGGAGAAGAAAGACGGTGCCTGGTATTCTTTTAAGGTCATAGTATGCATATTTAAGATTTGTATCAATGCACATTCTAACAGAGCGGGAGGACATCGTAATGGTAGCTAAGCCGGAGGAAGGGGGAAGAGGATTGAGATAGATAAAGAAATAAGAAGATAATACATTATCTTCTTGCTGTCATGATATGCATATTTATGATCGGTAGCAACACGAGATCAGTCGGCTACTACGTGTAAATAGCGTGAGTTGCGAATATCTACCTTGTACGCGATCTTTAGAAAAAGAGTCCGTGGAGAAGTAATGGTCTGGTTGTGAACGGTTGTGCGGAAAGCCGGAAACTGAGCGCCAACCTAGGACGGGCAAGTCGTTTTCCCTTTCCGCGAGCGGAGTTAAATAAGGAAGGGGAGGGGTCACGCCGACTTGGTGTGCGGTGGGTGTTCGCCCGCGCCGGCTGCCGGAAAAGATGGCTGCACCGGATGAAGTGGGTTAGGCTAATCTCGTGCGCATCCATCTCTGTCATATACTCCTAACCATAAGCTAACGTCCCTTGCAGGCAACAGCAATTAAACGGCGTCTTGGTGTTCGCATTGATCGACCTCAGTTTGCTTCACAAAAGGAGGCAGAAAATTAAGACCGGTGCACAACAGTTTGCTACTATATAGTGGTACTACAGTCATGTAGATGTAGATATCATGTATGTATGTGTATGTGTGTGCACTTTAATTTGGGCTACCACGGTGGAGTACTATGCAGCGGCAGACAGGAAAAAAAAAGACCAGATGCAGTATAGACGCACGTTGAAGGAAAAAAGAAAGATGTGTTGGTCTCGTGGAAGCAACCCGGCCTCGGATAAAAAGGCAAAGCCCCATGTTTGGAAGGCGAAGTTGTGGTTCTGAAAAAGGGTTGTTGGGATGTTTCGAGAGATCAAAAAAATTAGAATTTGTAGGCGTATTACTGGTGGCTCACGTAATCTCTCTCCACTTCATCCACTATCGTCGAAGAGTCAATACAAGCATGGCGCTAGTGACGACTATATTTTTTTCTTCTTAGTACTTTTTCAACTATATATATAGAGTAGGCTTTTAGCAAAAGGAACTGCATTTTTCCTTTCCCATCATGGGACAGAATGTGCTAACTTTGTAGCGCTCACGCATATATAATATAATTATCTGGAGCTTCATGGTATATAGATATGCTATTTCGTAGAGTATATAATACTTTATTTTATGCTCTCGTAAATACAAGATCATAATTTTAATAAAAGTGATAGTAAATAAAAAAAATTATGCATCATATCATAAACGACCGATCGTAGTTATTATAGAAAGTATCATAAATGTCTAAATAAATTGTTGTAAACCATAGAGTATAGAATAACTATTATACACGTAGGAGTAAAATATCGTAACTGTGGTGCTTAACAGATATTTATGCATAGAGCCGCGCGCCTAATGGACAATACAAACTGTCTGAACTCATCGATCTGAGAGAGATGGTTGATAGACCGTGGTACGTATCATCCGGCCGTTTGTGCGTGCGTGCGTGCGCGCACGTACGTGTTCTTCAGTAAAAAGTTCAATTTTGTTTGACATATTGGCACATGTGTGCAGTTGCCTGCCTAGCTTTGTGGTTGCCGTGGCCTGATGAAGTCATGCATGGACCAATTGGATTTGGTTCGTGAATTTTAGCGTGCGTACGTGTGTACCTTTCACTTTCACGTGTCCTCCTCAACCGGATAATTAACGGAGTGTGAACCCTGCACGTAGATGTTGTCGTCCTTGTGTGCTCGTGAGCCTTTGACTTGTCCTAGTATGTAGTATTAGCTAGCTCCGCCCCGAAAAGTCCAACTGGTTGACTACATCTTTGTGCTGTTTAGAAGAGGTCGATCTAATCTGCACATGCATATACTACTACAAAAATCGTCTTCTCAGCCGGTTAAAAATGGCTATTCGAGCCGGTTTCATAGCCGACTAAAACAAAGGGGAGCTAATAATAATTTTTTAACCGACTGTAAAAGTTACTCCTCTCAGCCGGTTAACCATACAAAGCCGACTATAAAAAGTCACTCATCTCAGCCGATTAATCATGCAGAACCGGCTGCAATACTGATTAAAATATTTTTTAAAAAAATCCACCCACGGCTTCTACGCACTCTCCCTGGCCGGCTACCTCCGCCGCTGCCACACCGCCACCATCATCTCCATCAGCCTACTTAGATCACTGCCTCATCTTTCGGCGCTTCCTCTTCAGCCTCCTCATACGCTTGTTCTTCCACTGGATGACAGAACACATTAGGTAAGAGAACATAAGACCACAATGGAGAAAAAACAGCATTACTATATACCTGCAGCTCGCCTCGTTCTCGAAGCAGCTCGCCGTGTTTGACCTGGGCGGCAACCACCTCTCCGACGTGCTCCACTCGGCTCAGCGGCTTTGCTCCCGGAGCAGCTCGCCGTGCTCAAATCGAAGCCCCTCAACGCGAAGTCCTCCCGCACGGCTGCACCCAGCAGGCCATCGGGCCACTCCCTTCTCCCGCACGGTATGTAGAGCAACCTGGTCACCGACTGCGGGCGTGCAGGGACAGCATGGATGTCGGCACAGGCGGTGGCTTGGTCGGCGAGGAGGGCGAGGACGCCTCGATGCCACCGCCGGCGCCGCCGTCCTCGCGCTCAACTTCTCCAACATTGCCAGCAGGCCGCACAGACCTCCTCCACGCCGTGCTCAGGCGCACCGCCCGTGCTGCTGCTTGAGGGGGCCCTCGCCCTTCCCGAGCTCGACCTGGAGAAAGGGCCGTCGGTGGCGGATCTGGATCTAGGGGATCCAACCGGGGTGCTGGTGGAGAGAAGAGAGAGGGAGAGTGGCGGGCGGAGGGGAGGAGAAGGAGGCGGATCTGATTGAGGAGCTAGCAATGGATGAGGCGGGCGGTGAGAGAGAGGAGCAGTGATTGGAGAGATTGGAGAGGGGATCGATATGAGGGGCGCATGGGGTTTAGGGTTCCTGCGGTTTGGGCCAGTTAGCTGGGCCAAAATATGTATCTTAGTCGGTTTTTACGAAAAACCAACTAAGATATTATAAATATTTTAGCCGGTTCATTTTTTAAGCCGACTGAGATACTTTTCAGTCCGTTAGCTTTTCTAACCGACTGAGAAAGGTAACTATTTCTGTCAGGTTAAATTTTTAATCGACTGATATATTTATAACTAGCTGAGATTTGTCTAGCACAGTCGGTTTTATTAAACTGATTGAGATGAGGGGTCTAGAAAAGTTAATTTTGTAGTAGTGATACTGGACAGTTAATGGCTACATGCGTGCATGCACAGGACTATAGCTGCAAGTTGTTGCGAGCTGATCGAGCAACTAAAAGGTAGCTGCTAGCTTTCAAGACAGAGGCGAACACAAAGGTCAACTGGATCACATGGCCGGAGGTACACGGGGATGGATTCCCTGGCAATGCCGTTTTGTATAGTGCACTAGTGCAGAGTAGATAGACGATGCCTTGACTTACTTATACCTCTTAACTATGATATATATTCAGCAGAGCTGGTTGGCACCGGTCAGTACTGAGAGCCATTTCAATATTATTCATGCATAGACCTGTGACTACTGTATGCATGTCTGATATATGACACTCCGGAACCATAAGTCAAGGGCGTCATCCATCCATCTACTCGATGATTATCGAGCTGCACTACACAGAAGGGAATCCCTGCGTCCGTGTGATCAGTTGACCTCTGTTTGGCCTTTTCTTCTGGAAGCTTTTAGTGGTTCAAATAATTAGGTTAGTTGCAGCTTAGCTAGCATGCGCTGTGCATGCATGCATATGCCCGCCCAGTGATCGATCGATGTGACCACCAGTGTAGGCTCGAGCCTAGAGTATCACGTGGTTATCCATGCACCTTGACTTCAGTAGTAGTGATATACGCAGCTGGTAATTACTAGTAAAGAGCGAGACAATATTAAGTGGCAAGTGTGATCGAGATGTCGATCGAAACTCCATCCACATATATATATCCCTGCGATCTGAAAGTGCAACCAGACAATTTTGTTCTTATCCATGGAGCTTCATCGTCCATCACAAAGAGAAGCCGATGTGTGATCGATATAAACGAATAAAATCTGGAGATATGAACGCTTATATCTTTTATGATCTGAAGGGGAGGAAACTATTAAATTGATCGAGTCATCGATCGAGGGGAATGGAAAAGGTGTCCCTGAGATTGCAGAATCAATTTTCAGTCTAGAAAGTGTACAGTAGCCTTCAAACATTAATTTGATTATAATTTTTTCTGCACCGTGACGGCAAGTCAAACAATATATATTATCCTCATATCCTGCATGCATCCGTTGGTCTGTCCGTCCATACAATTACGTCACGTACTACATCACGATGACGCAAACGAGCAAATGTTGTTGGCTCCTGCTTTATTTTCTTGTTCTTTCAATTGTGCACGTGCAACGCACATTTTGACTAACATAAATTAAACGTGACAAATATATTCTAACATTTATAAATATAGTTTCATATCCATACATGTATTCTACCGACAATGATATTCAAGTGGCTAAAAGAACTTACAAATAGAGATGGTACAAAAAGAAAGTAGATATTATTGTTCCTATGAAATATTAAAGAATGATCAATATACTCCCTCCGTCTCGTTTTATAGGGCGCATACGCAAAATCGGGTTGTCCCCATATGTAAGGCGCGATTCCACCCCTGGGCGTATTTCTTCCGTTTTTACCCCTCCAACAGACGTAGGCCAGTGCGGACTCCTCGTTTCGTTCGCCGTACTCCCGTGAAGAACGCAGCGGAGAAGTCTGAAGCCGATTGAAAATGCGTCGGGGCTGCGGCATGCTCGAGGAGGGCAGGCGCAGCGATGAGGGCGTGAGCGGGCGCGGCGACGAGGGGGTCAGTGAGGAGTGCCGGCGCGGCGAGGAGGGTGTCGCTCCGGAGGGCGCGCGCGGCGACGAGTGGGTCGGCGAGGATGGCCGGCGCGGCGAGGAGGGGGTCGCTGAGGAGGGCTGCCGCGTCGATGAGGGGGTCGGTGAGGAGAGCCGACGGGGCGAGGAGGGAGTCGCGGAGGAGGGCGGGCGCGGCGACGAGGGAGTCGCGGAGGGGAGCGGGCGCGGCGACGAGGGGGTCGATATTGCGGAGGCGGAAGCCGACGAGGTCGTCTCGGTGTTCGGCGACCCGCGCGGGCACGGCCAAGTGCAACCCGAAGCCGAGGGCGTCGTCGCGGCGTTCCTCGCCCCCTGCGCCGAGCATGTCGTCACCGAGCCGGACTTCCGCGCTGGCCTCGTCGCGCCGTACTCCGCCGATGGCCTCGTCGCGCCAGACTCCGTCCATGGCGTCATGACCCCTGAATCCGTGGATGGCCTCCTCGCACCGGACTCCGTCGATGCCGTCGTCGCGCCGGACTCCATCGACGAGCCACAAATAGTCCTGGACTCACTCGGCGACTGCGACGAACAGGTCCTGGACTCACTCAGCGGCGACGCCGACGAAGAGGATACCGTGGCCGCTAGAGTTGCTGCGTTCATCGAGGAATCGGATAGACATTGTGCAGAGACCCAAACGGAGATGTTGAAAATTCTGTTGCCTAGTTTCTACTGAAATGAATCAGTTGTGCTGTGCAAATGTAAATCTGATTGTGTAAATGTTAATTTCCTTGCTGTTTTGGTTCATTCTATTACTGTCCTGTGTTAATCTGGGTTGTGCTGTGCAAATGTGAATGAATTATTGTGCTGTGCAAATGTGATTGAATTAGCATTGTGCTGCTCCTGATGACAATTGAATTTTTGGTGCAATTTGGCAATGAAGAAATGTGTTTGCAATATGATGTCTTTTCTCATTGGCATAGTTCATGATCTGGAACAGGACTTCTTGGATCATTCCTCTTCCAATGCTTGTCCTGAGGGCATAATGCATCACACAAGGATATCATGCTGAAGATGACATAAATCAATTGTTCAGTTAATTAGCAAATATTAAGTCTAGAGTTATTTATACCTGGAAGAACAATGCTTCTAAATTTTAATTCCTTCAGCACTTGTACTGGCATGTTGTGCCATCTTTACAAAAAGAATTTCATCCTGTCATCTTTTTTCATGGAATTGTACACTGCTTGGAACTGAAACAAAATAGTGTAAGCCGTCACGCGCATGATAAAGATTGGACTGTCCTAAAACCCTACAACTACACAAAATTTCTCCTGCAGTGCAAAATTTCATTTGCATCATAAGTGCAGCAATTGGTTCCAATTTTTACAGACATATACTTCCCCTTGAAGACACTTTCTGGGATACTTGACCCTGTACAGGCAAAGCCAAAAATCGCTCTAAAGAAAAGGCAAAGCCAAAAATCTATAGGAATCGAGATACTTACAAAAGTATAACAACCCCAGAGAAAGAACCAAACAATAACTGTAGAATGAAGAAAATGGGGTAACTGCTCAAAAAAAAATGTAAACCATATATTCTTCATAGCTGCCATCTTCATATATTTCAGTCATTTCACTATTAGTTTACGGCCCTACCAATTGTAATGAGATTCTTAGCCTTCCATGTTCCAGTACATATTACATGCTTTAGGCATTTATAATCGGCAGAATATAGAATTTACAGAACATTGCTGGAAACAAAAATCAAGCATAAATTTTAATTCCTTCAGCAATGCAAAGAGGAATTTACAGAAATTACATGCAAAGAGGAACATGGCATGCTTGACATGTCTAGGAGTAGTGCAGGAACATGGCATGCTTGTTATGTCCTGGTTCAAAACTTGAAATATACTCCATCTCAGGAGACATCAATCAAATTATTACCAATAAACATTACTGGAAAAATCCTGATTGCTCTGGTTATGATATGCCTAATTGCTTTGCATCTTCTGCTGATGAAAACATAAGGTCTTGCAAGCAGTTTTTTTTATTCCAATTAATTCACAAATGCATATAATTAGCAAAATTCCAGAACAATGTAGTCCAGGTTCTGGGCCATTTAATTGGTGAGAGAAACTTATATGCATATATCATTACCATAACTGAAAACTATCACAAGTTTTTTCTTGTCCTTCAAAGTGAGATATACAAGTGATATAAACAAAAACACAAAATAACATAAGTGGGCAACAGTATCCAAAATGCCCAACAGTCTGACCCTTCCTGCCTTCTTACTACTCCCTCTAAGTGACAAACTGCATGGCTTCTGCAACAATGTCAGGATCACATTGCAATGTTATTGGAAGAGCACCAATCCTCTCTAAAGTTTGCTTCTTCATGTGAGGAATAGCATAGTGTTGGCCTCCTCGCACCCGAAGTACCTCTCTCATGCATGATTGGTGAGTGAGGAACACATGGTTAGACCTTTCAATTGGATAATCTTCATATGCTTTGATGACCTTCGCAACAATATCTTCAACATTTTGTGGAGTGGACTTTTGAAATAAGGATTGAATAGCTGCAAAAAAACCAAGATCCAAAACATTAAGGTCAGGAGAATTAGGCGGCTGGCACATCAAACGGATGTCAAATCCGTCTTCTCTTGACACTCGACAAAATTCCTCATCATCAATTGAAATATGTGTCTTCGCATTATCTTGTTGGATGAATATAGGACCTCCTCGGTCCTCTATTGGCCATCTTTCTTTGATGGCAGGCACGACCTTGTTCACAAGATAATCTCGGCTTGTTTGCTTCGTAACCGATGTCATTGCCTTCGTGATCAGAGTACCTGCAGTAAGTTATGCAATCGTGTAGACATGTTTATCGACAAAATGGAAGTATGTAATTATGTAGACAATGTTCAAGTATGTAACCATACTAAAAATTAAATCTACACTTCTAAAGAACCTGCGGGCCTGTTTGCACTTGTCCTCTTTGCTGGCTCTACATAAGTGAAAGGGAATATGCCAATCTTCCCTGAGAATGTCGTGTTACCCTGAGCATCAAATCTAGGTCTTGTAATTGCAGCAAGGAACATAACCTTCTCAATAAAATTCTTGCTTTTGACTGTTCTCTGCGGTCTGTCTTCATCAAGTGCCAAGTAATAATTTTTATTTTTTCTTGTCCTGTAGAACCACTTCTCATCAATGTACACAATGTCGTACGAACCTCGAAATGTTGGTTCATGAGGAATGCTGTGGCTGTATAACATAGAGAGACAAAAGCGCACACGTGATTTCTTGTTATCATCGGTTAAGGTGAATTTAATGTCATTTGTGTGTCTTCTAAATTTTCCTTCCTTCAACCTTCTGAATAAAATGCTCCTTGAGACATTTAAAGCGCTTGCTAGATCTCGGATAGTAGTGCGATTACGAAGAGGCACATCTCGAATGGCGTCATGGTTGAAGGAAATTTTTTTGCGACCACAATTTCCTGCCCTCTTGCTACAAACAGCATGCACCCCACCACCTAGCTGCCCTTTCTTCCATATACGTTGGACAACTCTCAAGGGCACGCCCATGTCAATAGAAACGGATTTTGTCACTCCATTCTTCAATGTCCCAATTGTTGTTCTCTCTAAAAGCATGGAATAAATGGCTCTTTTTGTATCATCAGTGTAGTTATTTCTTCTCCTGATATTGACAGCTTGATCTATGTCTGCAAAATCAGAATAAATTTGGCAAACAAACATACTAGATGGATTGACAAAATTAAAATTACGGGTCTCATTCTCAACTCCTTCCATAGGTGCCAAATTTGAGTCATGAATTTCATCACCATCTATTCATCACATTGGTAACGCACAATGAAACGTAAAATTAACTGAATAAATGACATGTTGAAAACGAAAATGAAGCTGTGCACACCATGCTGTTCTGCTCCCGGCAAGTACTCGACATCGGACGGTACGATATGGTCTGCAAAAACGAACACTTTCATGTCAAAAAGTTAAACGAACCAACCAAAATAACAACCAAAAAAGAGAACAGCTACACCCAATAATGACAGCCACAATTGAGAAATACACAGAAGAGATTTGACGAATTGAGTATGTGAGCTTCATATCCAAAACTACCAAATCTGCTACAGCCTGAAAACCAGCTAGATCTTGTATGCTCGAATGTTTTATTTCAATAACCATGCTACCTAATTTTGTGGTGAGATCCTGGAAGGTCAACACTAATCACGCATCATACAGAAGTGTTGCATTAACTAACGAGCTAATTAATCTTCCACACCTGATGGCTGACGGTGAGTGAGCAGTGGTGAAAAGAGCAGGGCCACGCGCAAAAGAGGGAGGGAGCGAGTGAGTGGTTGGTGGAGGTGGTGGTGAGATCGTGCGGACATGGATCACCTGAGCCTGGTGCCCTACGAGGGAGGCAGCGGCAGCGGGGGCGGCGGAGGCGGAGGCGGAGGCGGCGGGGGAAAGTACAAGGAGTGCATGCGCAACCACGCGGCGGCCATGGGCGGGCAGGCGTTCGATGGCTGCGGGGAGTACATGCCGTCCTCTCTGGACTCGCTCCAGTGCGCCGCTTGCGGTTGCCACCGCAGCTTCCACCGCCGCGCAGCGGGCGCGGGCGCGGGCGCCGGCGGCCCCGGAGCGTGCGCGGCGCCTGTCTTCTTCCGCCCGCCGCCACCGCCGCACCCGGACCCGCACGCGGCTCACCACGCCGTGCCCGCCGCGTGGCACCACGGGCTGCAGGGCCCCGCGCGCACCGGGTCGGAGACGCCGCCGCGGCCGGAGGACTGCAGCCCCGGTTGCGGGGGCGGCCGGGTCGGGAGCGGGAGCTTCGGGAGGAAGCGCGTCTGGACCAAGTTCACCCCGGAGCAGAAGGAGAGGATGCGCGAGTTCGCCGAGAAGCAGGGGTGCCGCCATGTGCATCTGCTCCTTCTCCGAGGAGTCCGCCGCCACCTCGTACGCCGCAGGCTCCAGTTGGGCCCTTCCGTCCGCACGCTCTTCGCCAGCGTCCCCGATGAAATCCATGGCCAACAAGTCTGAAAAAACAGAGTAAACTTATTCTTGAACTTACCAGCTTCTTGGATAGCAGCTTCATCGTCATCTGTTCAACACAAATTCGAAAGGACGTGATGAATTGCGCTGTTCTGCACGGAAAGTGAAAAAAATTCTTCAATCAAATTGATGATCACCTTCATCACTTCCATCCCACACCAGATCATAGTTCAGGTCAGGAACTCCTCCTGCGAAATCCCCAATCTCATCCCAGTGTATTGGCTCGTTTAGATCGAATTCGTCCATTTCAGCAGAAGGAAGAGAATCGTGGAGAGAGATAGAAGTGGCGCAGGTTGTTTCTCCTTTGCTGATGTTCACAACGAGTGCTCAGCTACAACGCAGTATTCAAATTTCGTTTTCGCGGCTTGCGGACGCACGAGCCGCGCGTGAACAGAGCAGCGAAGCGTGCGCGGGGCAGGCAGGTCATATTTCCCCTGTCTTGGTATTGCTGTCCGGGGGGATTACGCCCTATAAAACGAGACGGAGGGAGTATATTGTAAAAAAAATAACATTGAATATAACCAATAACACAATACAAATGTTTGTCGCCCAATCTATCTTCTGGATCATGGATTGTCCTAGACTGCAGCGGCGAGGAGGACACCCCGTTGATGCCGAGGTCAGCGAGCAGTGCGTCGATTTCGTCGACGTGGCGCACTTCCGGTGGCGCGTGAGCTGTTTCGGTTGGCAGTGGTGGGGGGGCGTGCGAGGAGGAGGAGATCGCCGGCAGCAGCGGTGTCGCGCCCTCCATGGCGTGGCTGCGTGTGCAAGGTGGAGGCCCACGCGGAGGAGGCCAGTGTGGAGGAGGAGGTGGCGGAGATCGTCAAGTAGTAGGGGAAGGGCAGTGTGGTCCTTGATGGCGCCGCGATGTTGGAACCTAAAAGTGTGCACGTGCAACGCAATCTATACTTCATCACGTCAAAGAAGACAACAGCAGTAGCGCACGGGCACAGCCAAAGCGTGGCATGAGCACGGTGGCCACGCATGGCGCAGTTTTGAAAGAGAGGGGCGTTGGAGGGTATAGTATTATCAACTTTAAGTAAGAGTAATGGTGGATAATTACTATCAACTTTAAATAAGGGCAATGGTGGGTAATTACAATCAACTTTAATTGAATGGCATGGTGAGTAATTTTTAGGTGGCAGACCATTAAAGTAATATTGGCCATTGGATGATTACGATCGGATGATGCATATTGAGTCGTCAGAGATAAGAGGGAAAAACTCTCCCTTTTATAAGATAACATAGATATAACCATGCATACGTGTTTTCATCCTGTTATGATCTGGAGCATCCCTTCCTTGCCCCGGTTCGTTTGGACGCAAGCGAGTGTTCTATATATGTAGTTATGTACCATATTTTTCGTCGGATTCAGATTTATAGTGTTATAAATTAACTATGTATAAAATCTAAGTAGTTGCATAGCATATAAACTGGGCCTTAGCCAGGATAAAAGGGCTCCTTGGACCTTCGATTTCGGTCCAAGTGAGCTGCAGGCCTAACTCCGAGACACACACATTTCCTACAATTTTCCGGCGAGGAGAGCGGGAACGAAAAGAAAAGTAAGAAAAGGCGCGAAAACTGACGGCCTCAGCCCGTCTTCTTCCATCATCTTCCCCCAACCCTAACGGCTCCGTCTCGACGGCGGCCGGCGGTTGGACCACCAGGCGGAAGGCGGCGCACGCTCGTAGGCAGCAGCAGCAGCAAGGTAGCCTTCCTCGCTACTCCTCCGACCTCTCCGATTCGTGAATTAAAGATTTGGGGATTAGGGATCTGCGGAAATGTTTGCTAGCGGAAGTTTGAGATGCTGCTGTGATTTGTGGATGCAGAGCCACCGAGCAAGTTGAATCGTAGAACCGCCCCCCGCAAATCGCCATGGCGGGGCAATCCGACCCGCACCTCTCCGTCTTCTCGCCCTCCGAGGTAACCAACCCTACCTAGGCCTCGTTTCCTCGCTGCTGACTCCACTAGTTCCTTCCCTGGATCTGTGTTTCGGTAAACGCAATTTGTTGTTTGGTGCAGGTGGAGTTCGTCGCGGAGGATGAGATCGTCGAGATCGTCCCCAACATCCGCATGGAGGCCCTAAACATGATCTGCGTGCGTCTGTCTAACCGAATTAACTTTGCTTCTCAGTATTATTCCAGCCCACTAGTTTTATTCATTCCCCCACCCCTTCTTCTTTTTTTCTTTTTGGTGCTCGTCTTGTCTCTAAGGTACTTTGTGCATCATTAGTTGCGTGCTACTCAAATTCACGCTGTTCGCTGTCTAGTGGTTGGTTCCTTTTGATGTTCCGTTGACTATTGGTTAACGTTTCTAGTACTTGGCCGGCTGTTTAGTGAGATATATGCCGATTTTAGAGTTCAGTCTCGTCTTATGCTGACCGGTGCCATCCTTGCTGTTCTTGAGGCCTCGGCTGGTCAGTTTTGGCTAACATTCTACTCACTGCTGCCATGTAGGGGGATTTCGGGCCCTTCTTCCCGCAAATCGCAAGCAAGGTGCCGCTGTGGCTCGCTGTGGCACTCAAGAGGCGTGGCAAGTGCACCATCCGTGCACCCGAATGGATGACTGTTGGTGAGTGCTCGCTTGCTTGTTTAAGCAGCTTTATCTCCTGTTCTAAATGTATCATAGCATATATAGGATAAATTGGAGAGATCCTATGTTCTAACCAATTTCTCTTAGTGATGAGTACAACCAGTACAAGGCAAAGTGCCTAGTTAGTGCACTTATTTTTTCTTCTGAGATTGCTTATGCGTGCACATTTATTCCTTTACTTTTACCATCTATTGGATCTGATGCTGTTTTTTATGTATCTGGTTGTACATTCTCCATGCTACTACGTACATTCTGGGTACTTATGCAGCCTGTTTTCGCCCTTTAACTGTTTGTTTTTTTTGTTGCTAGACCGCTTGACACAGGTGTTAGATGCAGAAAGAGAGTCCCCTAGAGAATTTCAGCCATTGCCGTTCCACTATATTGAAATATCTAAGCTTCTCTTTGATCAGTAAGCATCCGTAGTGACTTTCTAACTGCATTTCTTCTATAATAAGAACCTGTAAAAGTCCGTTAAGAAAACAACAACATGAAAAACCTAATTCTCCCTTTTTTTGGGTACAGTGCTCGTGATGACATCTCAGATGCATACTTGGTGAGTTCTAAACAATCTCGATAGAAATTTGTACTGTCTTGTTGGCTCTGGTCTTCTTAAAAAATTCTTACTTGTATCTTTGACACAGGTGAGATCGCTGATTGAGGACATCAGAGATGTCAGATTCCACAAGGTTGAGACTGGGTTAGAGACAATATCTGGTCGTACTCATGCTGTGAAGGTAACTTGTTTCCCTCCACTTCCAACCAGTGAACCAGCTACTTTTTCGTGGCTCCTGAGACTCTTTTAGTTATTTGGACATGCGCAATACTTCATCTTTTTTTTCATCACATTAGCATTTCTGGTGTTTTCTCTTCGAGTTATCA
Organism: Stipa capillata; assembly: GCA_019208055.1. Lineage (NCBI taxonomy): Eukaryota > Viridiplantae > Streptophyta > Magnoliopsida > Poales > Poaceae > Stipa > Stipa capillata. Next base: position 500,594 of record JAGXJF010003653.1, on the reverse strand, counting down.
TATGGCATATCTAAAGGTTAGCCTTTCTCAATTCTCATGGACTTAGTCAACACTCAACAAAACACGCTTACATAATTTGAACATATAGAGGTTCAATGAGTATGTGAACGTATATATTATGATTTTGGGTTACATAATTATGAGGGTTTTCGAATTTTGATTTAGCCTGGCATACTGCTATGTTTGGGGCATACATGTTCTTTGCGATATACGTACACATTGTGTACTACTCATGATGCAACAGGGCATGCTTAATTTTTGGCTCACCATCTTTATAAATTAATTTGCTTGATCTCCTGATTACTATCTTACGTGTCTTCTTTTTTTTCCATTCTTACAGCTCAAAAATCTCTCTGCAATGGAAGTGAATATAGTCCGTCCTTTCATGGTGAGAACTTTGCAGGCATTCTATAAGCATGATAGCCCACAGATCATTCAGCAGGCAGATAATACAGGGAGCAGACCAACACCAGTCACAGACCGCGGTCCAAGAGTAAGCCCTCTCTTTTGTAGACATGATCTTTACTGATTTGCTAGAAAGTAGCTGGCTTTAGTTCTTTACCAGAATTAACTAAGATGTTAGCTGTGCACAAAACGATTGCCTACTGCAAAACTGGTTAACACCATCAAATTGAGTGGGTCTATATGATGCACAATTACTTTTTAGATGTTTCAATCAGACAGAAGGTATGGTACTTCATATCTGTTTTCCAAAATCTTGCTTCTGATAACATGTTAAATAAAATCCTTTCTTAAACCCGTGAACTTCTAATAGCATGATTTGTCATGAAAAGTTCCACATTACAGTTATCCCTTTCTTTTACTTTTGCAGAGAGACCTAAGGCGCAGGTAACGAGCAAGATATGCATGTACCTGTCACTTGTATTTGTAGATAATGTACTGCGAATCCGTGGATTGTTTTAAATGAAGGTACTTGCATTGTGATGTTCTGTATGTTACTAGCTCAGAAGCCATTTTAGTACCCTCAGTGTGTGTCTTTCTGCTACTGTACCGGATGGTAATGATATCGTTCATCAAAATTTATCTATTAACCCTAAGGTTTTTAGGACTGTTCCATCTGACATGATTGTGTTTTGAGGGAGCTAAAGGTAGTAGGCAATGACATCACCTGTCACAAAGAGAAGATATTCTTCTCGTGTATTTCAAGATGAATATCCTTTGTGTTATGTATTTCAGTATTTCAGGCATAATGTAAATCACCTGACTATCTTGTGATATCTTGTTTCTAGCTGCTGATATTTTTCTTTAGGTGATATCCTTGTGGGCAGTGTTGTTAATGATATGAAAGAAACAGCATTCGTTGTTAACAACCCATTCTTTCATGATATCTGTCGATCTTATGTTTCATTTCTAGTTAATCATGATTTATCTCTCCAAAATTTCATCGAAGTGGGGGCACGTAACATAGTAACATAGTCCCTTGTATATTTGAGGAGCATAAAACTTGTCGTGTACTTTGGCGTATATGGCTGCAGGGCCAGAGCTTACTTAGGGCTGATACGGGCCATGGCCCCCTTCCCATTTGTGTTATCCTTTGGCAAAAATAGTAGTTTTGGGTTATCGCTTTTTGTTGAATAGGCTTCAAATGGCCACCTTGCTAATGGCCCTCCCTAAACTTTGGCTCAAGCTCTGCCACTGGGCTGCTGTTAACCTCGTTTTGTTACATGCCATTTGTATAATATCTCCAGATTGGGTAAAAACAGGTATCATCTCATGATAATATCGTATGGTCCCAGGTATTTGTAGGCCTTAGTGTCAGGTTTGTGATCAAGCGGGTGCTCGGCTGACTACTTTTATCTTCTTTTTTTCTTTCTATAATTGCTATATGGTTGTCTTTTGGCCACTAGGAGAGTCACTAGCTAGAATGCCCATCCTGAGCTGCCAATTAGGAATACTTGAAACCCCTACGCAATATAACGTGGCCTTGCTTGGACAACCATACCCTGTCAATGCATTAACTCATGTGTTGTTGCTGCAGGTGTTATCCTTAACGCATCAATAGGCCTTGTTTGTGTCTCGACCTAAATTGGAGAACTATCTTTTGTTAGTGAATCTTACCTGATATGTCGATGAAAGCATCAAAATGCTGAAATGTTTGCTGATCTTTGAAAAGAAAAACCTTTGAATTTGAACTAGCGACTCACAATTCCTATAGAAAGCTTTTGGTACTTTTGAGTAATTGAACAGCTGCAAGTCATAGTTTGCTTGTGAAATATGCACTGAAAAACTGGTGAAACACTCCATGACCCGTCGGCCAGATGTGTCTTTAAGGAGACTATTATACTACTGTTTATCTGTGAAATGGTACTCGATGAGATGAGATCGATTTATATCCATGCATGGATTCTGTTATAAATAATATTCCAGCCTGCCAGTATCTATTTTCATTAGGGATAGATTGGTTTGCTGGCACAGGAACTTGAATAAAAAAGTGTAAGGGCTCACATGGTGGTCCTTGCAGTGTCTGCAGGGGCTGGCTGTTGCCCCAACAGAATACACAGTGGATCCAAAGTACAACCTGATCTATAGTAGGCTCCATATATTTCTTTTGAGAATTGTGAGTTTGGCAACTGGAACTGATAGTTCTCATTGTGTCCAGAACCGATCGAAGATTCCAGACAGACCATGAAATGAACAACATGGCCTATCATTGTTATTGCATTAGCTTTATTGCTCAACCTATATATCTAGTATCTGCCATTTTCAAGTGCCCAGTGGTTCAGCCTGTCTGGAATGCTATCGCAGTGGTTGCAACTTGAAAGTGCCGCGAGTGCCGACATATGGCTTCAACAATCCTGTGCTTGTCTTCGATTGTGCATTATTGGAATGTACTACTTGAGCACGATTCAGAATTCAGAAATGATTGATTTCTCATGTGCAAATGGCGGTTTTAAATATTTGTCAGTCCAATATTTCTAGGCTAGCTCATTGCCTGCTTATTATTAGTACGTTATTGAGACGACTAAAATCCTTTTGTTGTTCTAGCTGAGCTGGATAGCAACCTCCAGGCTCCAGCTGGATAGTATATATTGTTAGTAAGGTATAGGTTTATGCCATATAGAACTAGCTTCTCTTATTGAGTATTGCTTTTGATTACTACTAGTTTCTCTTGCTGACTCTGAACTGTGGTATTCAATTGACTTATTTGCATCTACAGCCAGTCCTATTATTTTCTGCCATGGTCAGATTGTCTTAGCAGCTACTCCAGTAGTATAATAACTTTTGGATGGGAACTTTTGACAAACGGTGGTAGAAGAGTATATTCTTGTATTATCCGTCCGTTGTGTACGGGCATAATCATAATAAAAAAAAATATCAGGACCTAGGACTTGTCAGTGGAGCTGGTTTTATTGGCCGAGCATTATCTTATGGCCCAACTAGTGTAGTTTAAAGATCGATCTTGAGTCAATGATGCAGGTGGCCCCAATGGGTAATATGGTATTATCACGTACCTACTTACTGTGTGAATTAGCAGTAATAGTAGCCTAATCAAAGTGAATCACATGTTTTCCGTGGCTGCGCCGCGGATGACGACTAGTTGGTCTTCGTGGAGGAGGAAAAAAAGGTAGTACTATGGTTTCTGGGAGCTTTCTCTGGTTGGTAGAACAAGGCATTGTTGTGGTCCGTTGGATTGGATCTCTTCTAGTCTCCTGGAGACCTAGCTGTCGTGTGTTTGGAAGGTTGCTAGTGGATGGATGGATAGTCTGCAGATCCAAGCTTGCTGCCGATCGATGGAGAAACTTGGGTGTTTTCCTTTACTTGCAACTGGACCAGATCGACTTGCCTCCCAAGCCAACTAATTTGGCATCTTGGCCCTTCCCACCTGTATTATCACAATTAACCTACAAAATCAATGTTATGGTATGCATAACAGTCCATTTTAGCTTCTTTTTGTGTGTGCAGGAAGTCCATTTTAGCTGTCTCTTCGTCCCTGTCACTGTCACGTTATAACACCGTGGCTTATCAGATTATAATGGGAGAGGATTTGCACGAGAGACAATACCCTCTCTTATATTATCATCTCAGTCGATCAAATTATCGTTGAACAGAACGATAGAAATATCTAGCACGACGGCGCTTGTTATTGTGACTTTGCTTTCGGCGCTTCCAGACTTTTGCATATTAATTAGGTACGTACGGCTACTAGGGCGAGAAAAGTATGCAGGCTGATAGGATGGCCCGTCACAGCTAATTCCTACGACCAGGATTTGATCATCACGAGTGCACTATCAACTCCATAAGCTCAAGGACCTCGCATCAATATGATGAAATTAGACTAGCAAATCGTGTTGGCATATCAAATAACGTACGCACGCTCCTTGATGTCTCGTGTCTCTGCGAATTAACGTTTATGGATGAATTAGCTTTAGCAGGTAGCAGATACTCGGATCTCCAGGGCATACATTTAACCCTCGCACAAGTAACACGAGCAACAGTTAATTAATTAACCTTTTCTAATTAAGTACCGGCCGCTCTAACAAAGCGTTTTCTTAGTACGGCAGCTAGCTGGGTGGTCCTATATATATCACATCCGTTCGCCACAATACTTGGGAAATAATTTTCCCCTAGCTCGTTTGCCTCTTGTTTTCTTGTTCAGATGGATTAGTTAAACAATTAATTACGTGCTCTGATCCGATCCGGACAGGTGATGATGCATGTATAAACTAGCACTGTTATACTGCAGACTACAAGATCTCTTCATATAATTAATTTAGGTCTTGTCTGGAACCAATGATTTTTCATACGGCAAATACATAATCTACGTATATGTAGAACCATCTAATTTAAATAAAAAAGGATCAAGGATGAGTGTCTTGTAGTAGCTTCTAACTGTCTTGTGCACCAAGAAAGCACCAGGCACGCACATGCACTGCATCGGCGCAGCTAATCATCGGGCCCCCACATTAATTAACCATGCTTAACTTATTAATCATGACCAACCGACCGCATCCGCCGTCCGATCCCCGCGCCGCGAGGATCCGACGGCTCGCGGGACGCGAATTCGAAACTGCGAGCCGCTTCCCGCCCGGGGAGGCTGGGCCCCACGCGTACGCGCCGCCTGCTATAAATAAGGACGCAACCGCGTTGGCTTTTCCTCTCTCCCATTCCCCTCCTCTCCTTCCGCGAGATTTCGCCGATTTCTCGCGTGAGGGAGAGCGAGAAAAAAAAAGTTTCCCCTCACGCCTCCCCCGAATCCGCTAGAATTCGTTCCTCCAATTGCTCTCCTGGTTCGAGCTGCGGATGCTGGTGGCCAAGGAGTTCGGCCTCTCGCCGCCCGCGGCGGTGCCGCCGAGGCGGAGGGCGCCGGCGAGGGTGGCACCGTGGGGGCTCGGGGGCGGCCGTGGCTCGCCGGCGGGCGAGCTGTGGCTGCGGACCGGGGGAGGAGGGGGAGGGGGCGGTGGTGCCGCCGAGGGGTTCGGGAGCCACAACAGCCACGAGAGCGAGATGGATTTGGCCATGCTCGTCAGCGACTTCCTCGAGAACGGCGGCGGCGGCGGAGGCGGGGACTCGCGCGGCAGCAGCGACAGCGAGTCCGGACTCTCCGACCTCGCTCACCTCGCCGATAAGATCTCGGTATGCACACCCTCTACCCTTGCTTCGCCGTCTGGTTAGCTCCCGTGGTAGTTTTGATGTGTGTTCATAATTGTTTGATTTGCGAACGTGGCTTCAAATTGTGTTGATTAGTCGGTAGTTAATCAAAAATTCCAATTAGTACTTCTGAAGCTATGATGAGGTTGGAACTTTTCGGAGATCACATAGTAGTTGCTTTCATGGCTTGTTTGTTCTGAATTTCTCCATGGCCACAGTGCAAAACAAAACCAATAATAACTTTGCAGACTTGCAGTTGTAAATTAAATTGTTATCTCTAAAGTTCTGAGTGCATATGAATTGTCGTTATTATTTATGATATTGCTGGTTTGTTTGATCTGACTTAAATCCATGGCCACAGTGCAAAAACAAAATCAGCTTGCAGACTTGCACCTGTAATTTTAGTTTTGTCTCAAGTTCTGAGTGCACCGTGGAATTTCTACAATCAGCATAGCATTGATTTGCTTTGGATTGTATCATCAAACTATTGTAGCACACCGGAATTATAGCACATGACACCATACACAGAATAATGTTAAGATTAATCTCAACTACTATGATGCCTAGGGAGCAGTTTTAGCTGTATGTTCAGGGCTTGAAACATCAGTCTATGCATCATTTTTTCCCTGCTATAATGTTGTACTAGCAATTTGTAATGGACTATACAATGTATGGCCTTATCAAGTCTGGTTCAGAGAAGGCACTCGGTTATCTGTTTTGCTTAGCATGCTGTATGCATTTTACACTTTCGCTTGTTACCAGTAGTTTTACCCATACTGATATGATTGGATAACTTTCTATTACTCTATTAGATACCAGATAGATTAATATGTTGTATACGCCGAAAGTTACATTCTATTCATTCCATTTTAGATGTACAAGCAAGGTGGAGATGAGAATGAAAATGAGCTGCTCTCTGTGGTCCACTCACTGTTGTTCTCGGTCCATGAGTCGGAGCTTCAGGCTTTCATAAGAGGTCAATGCAGTGGCAGTTGCATCCGTCATCTACTTGTGAAGCTCTTGAGATATTCAGGATACGATGCGGCAGTTTGCATATCCAAATGGCAGGGGTTTGACAAGATACCTGGAGGTAATCCAGATGAAGGCTTAGCTACCTATGCTTTATACTGCGAGCACTTCGTTTTCTCTCCATAAATTGAGTTTTGTGACTAAGCTATTTGCTATTTTGCCAATCAGGTGATCATGAGTACATTGATGTCATAATGAACAGTGAGACAATGGGTTCAGAGCGTCTGATCATCGATATTGACTTCAGGAGCCACTTTGAAATTGCCAGGGCAGTTGATTCTTATGGCACTCTGTTAAACTCGCTTCCAGTGGTCTATGTTGGTAGCCTCCCTAGGCTGAAGCAGTTCCTGCATGTGATGGTAGATGCTGCAAAATGGTCCCTGAAGCAGAACTCTATGCCCCTGCCTCCGTGGAGATCCTTGTCTTATCTCCAAGCAAAATGGCATTCCAAGTATGAGAGGAGAGACTTACACTCTGAGCAAGACTTCCACGGCGCAGCCTCGGACCATGCACTATGCGTTGGGCATCTGAAGAGGCTGAAATCCTCCCTTCAGTCAGAACTTGATACTGGAGGATTGCTCATGATGCCGATCAAGACTGACAAGAAGAGGAGGGCAAAGTTTGAGAGACGGCGGTGGTCCCTGCTCAGTTTCTGATACATATTTGCACTTCTTTGATACAGAAGAATTTTGAAAAGAAGGAAGAATAGCAAAAGGAGAGGATTTTTTTTTATAGCCTTTGGACAGTTAATGGGAATTAGCTGATGGGTACTAACATGGCAGGAGAGTGGAGATAGAATGCCAGGTTTTTTGCAGGCATATACGAAAAATACACAAAATTCTTTTTGGATTTCATTTTTGTTTGTTCGGCAAAGAGGGATGCTAGTGTTGAATCCGCTGGCATACCATGTACAACCAGAGTTGTTACAAAATTTTCCCCCTTACATTGATTTTTGATCATATAGATGTTCCTCTTACCTTGTATTCTGTCTGATACACGCTGTTGGTTGATACCCAGTCCCCACTGAGAGTTGTTACAAAATATATATTTTGCTTCATTTGGTTGTGAACAAGATTGTCCTTTGTGTTACAAGGTTTCGAAAAAACGGCGCGTGCTAATGTATCTTGAGGCATGCTTTTGCTTTTTTGTCCTCTTTTCCCCTCTTATGGCTTGTGATTAAAAATGCGAGAATCTTACCATGAGAAAGAAGTGGCAGTGGCAGTGCGTGTTTTATAGTTAATGTTGCAAGAGTGGAGCACTTTACAAAAAGAAGGGAAGATTTGCTGCGAAAGAAAGGAACATATGCGGAATGCATTGAGAAAAGAAGAAGCACGAGATGCATGTTACAATGGCCACGACAAGTCATGATGCTGCCTATTGTCTTTCGTTTTCATGTCTTAAATAACTGGCTATGCAATCATATGAGATGTTAATGAATTAAAAAGTTAAAGCAACGGTGCCTAATCCAGCTGATGTTCCTGCAGTTGCTGTTTCCATTTTCATGTCAACTTGATTCTTGGGAATCAAGTGCGTGCCTTTGGCTGCATGGCACATGCTGTTAGGTGTGTGAAAGGTAGCTCCTGTTGGCTGTTGGCTGTTGCCTTTTGCATCTGGCATTCTGGCTACGCCATGGCTGGAGCTTGCAAGTAAGGAATTCGTCCTCAATTCGCGCAAAGCAATCAACTAGGAGTCGCTACCGCTGCAACCATGATTGTACCTTTCACGGCCTCGCACACAGTGATGGGCAGACCTTATCTCAATCAGGCCAAGATGTCACTGGAAACGCCGGAAAGTGTACTAATTTGCAGAACGGTTAAAGAAAAAAAAATTGGGGTGAGAGAGGCTCGAACTCTCGACCTCAGGATCACTCGCTTTAGCTATGAGACCTACGCGCTAGCCAACTGCGCCACCACCCCACCTTGTTTCTTTGCTCGCAAATTTATATTTATTTCTTATTTTCCGCCTTTCCCCACTTATGTTTTTTTTTCGAGCAAAGAGAGAGCTTTATATATTAAACACCAAAGTTAGTACAATCTTTGGCAAGTAGGCCCAGGATACAGGTCGGTGCCTGGCCTAACCAAGTAACACAGTGCACCGTCCTCTTTGCTAAGCTAACAAGTACATGAGCTATTTGATTACACTCTCTTAACCTTAGTAACTTTCACCTCCGATAGTACATCAGCTCCTTGGCTTGCTTAATTGCGCCATATAGATATGATAGGTTATCTTTGGTGGAATTGAGTGCAGATACCGCCGAGAGACAATCAGACTCCAGGATCATGAGCATGCTCATCAATTGCAGACCCTCCAGACATGCCAGCACCTCAGCCTCCTCCGCAATGGCACAAATTGGCAGATGCTTCCAGGATGTGAGTAGCACCTTACCACAGTGGTCGCGAGCCACAATTCCTATATACGCGTCTGATGTCGCACGATCAAATCCTGCATCTACATTCAGTTGAGCACACCCGGACAACTTTAGCCCACATCAACAATTCCTATAGACGCTTCTCTTATGTTCTTTTAAAGGAGAGATTGATTAATTATAACAGAATTTTATTACTTTCACGCACAACTAGTTCCAACATGCAGGAATGATCAGAATCATGCAAAACCTCACAATTCAACTCTCTCCTACAAAATTGTGCCAGAAGATGAGCAATCATATTACTTTCCCGCTTAATCTTTTGGATCCTAACATCCGGCAGAAGTGCCTTGACAGCATGTATCTCCTTGCACAGACCCGTGAATATAGATAGGTCCTCCTTATTAGCAAGAATTGTGTGGACACCAGTTAAGCAATCCGTTTCCGAAATGGTTGGCTGCTGGTTCCACCAGGATGTAAGTCATAAGCCTTCCAACCATGCATCATCTCCGCCTCCTCTGCATTTGAACAACCGGGAATTAGACTCCAAACCGAGAGGATTGGAAGACCAACCCAATCACGAATGATGATAACAATGTTTCCACTTGCCGTCGTGTAATCAAAACTAGCATCCACGTTCAGCTTGTACCAGTCATGCCGAGGGGGACTCCATTGGGCCTTGTTCACGGAAAGACCAGGGACCTTGCAAGATGACGGAGAAGCATCCTCCATCTTCTGTTTGCCTTTGTCACCCACGGAGTATGAAGTTGGGAACCGATTCTCTCCAGAAACGCAACATAGCTTTCCAGGAATTGAACCGAAGCCGCAATATATGGGAGCATCACCCTTCCCAAAGATCTTGTCATTATGATGATGCCAGGCGCGCAGAACATAAACAGCAGTCGCGTACGCACATCCTTTGGTTCATAAAAATAATTTCCTGAAAATGAAGAGAGCTATGTCGGTTTTATCGCTTTCGCGTCTAAAGGTAATGATCGCCGTCAACTCATCATGTGTCATCATATGTCTTGGACAAGAGAGAAAGGGGTAAACACTTTCGCAGAAGGGGATATCTTATACAAAGCAGGGAGACGTCGTCCGTCTCCCATAGAAACAGGATGTCTAAACTAGTTTCGCTAGAGAATCTACCATGTTGGCCTGTCTAACGCAAGAAGCAAGGCATTTTACTAACTGATTACTCTAAGAAATTTTCTTCACAAATCAATAAGGTTTCGTGGTGTAGTTGGTTATCACGTCAGTCTAACACACTGAAGGTCTCCGGTTCGAACCCGGGCGAAGCCAATTGTTTTTTTTTGGATACTCTTTTTCGGAAATAAAAAAAGAGTGGCCCATGCAGGTCTCGAACCTGCGACCTTCGCGTTATTAGCACGACGCTCTAACCAGCTGAGCTAATAGGCCAGTTGGTGATCGAGGAGAAAGTATAATTTACATATTTTAGAGAAGAGCACCAGAAGACCGGTGTATCAACTCAGACATCTCTCTGTTCACCGGTGACGTGGCGGAATTTTCAAACTGCCGAGCAAGTCCCATACCAGGCTATCGTGATCTCTCATTGGAACACCTACCACGGCGAGGTTTCGATTAGCAGGTCTTCTGTTTTTTGCCCGACGTTTTTTCTGCGTTCTTGACATGAGTTATTGCTATATATTCAGTCATCTAGCTAGGACCGTTCTTGTTTCGTGCATCATAGTTAATTGCGTTTGAGCAAAGTGTAATCAAGGAATACGCCGTTGCTTTCTGTTGTTGCCCACCGAATTGAAACTAATTGGTTCTTCTTCTTTTGTTCAGTGCAACTGAAATTTAACCGTGATTTGAGAAACCGTCGACGCCAGGAATGAGGCGAGCTGCATGCTTCAATTCGTTTTGTTGGAAAAGGAAACAGCGCGTCGCATGCGGGAACATCCTCACTGTTTCTTGCATGCAGATCGATGCATGCCTGATCCTTAATCAATTATTCTTGTATGCTTAAATTAGACGACACTTGCCACTTGGTGTTAGTTATATATACACGATGATCCTAGATCCACACCCATGCATCTAGAAAGTAGAAACGAGAAGTAAAATCCGGTGCAACCATCGTCGTCCCTGTTGGATCCGTCTTGTGGCACTAGCAATCACACACATCAACCCGGCCGGCCGACGAACGTACGTACGTGGATAATCGCCGATGGCTCACGGCGGGGTCCTGTCGTCGTCGGCGAGGTTAGGCGCGGCCGTGGACATGGGCCACCCGTTCCTGAACCGCACCGTCGACGGCTTCCTCAAGATCGGCGCCGTCGGTGACTCGTTAATCTTAGTCACAATTCATGATATCTTTCTTCTCTTCGTTTCATACAGCGGCGTTTCAAAGCACAAAGTTGAATATGCAGTAAATAATACTTTGTCCAAGAATGTAAGACATATTTTGATTCGTTAAGACAAGCCTTTGACCAATAATTACTCTAATAATATGCAGTTTATGTGATACAAAATCATAATCATAAGGAAGTACTTTTGAAGAGGATTCTAATGATATCAATTTTATGTCATGTAAATCGCATATGAATAGAGTAATTATTGGTCAAAATCTTGTCTTAACCAATTAAAATACGCCTTACATTCTTGGATGGAGGAGTACTCCCTTCTAGATATTAATACGGTCTACCATTAATTTCTATTGTAATTTGTATAAAACCTGACAAAGTAATAATATTACAAAAATAATTTTTGAGACAAATCTGTACGTATGGTTTTCAAGTACCCAATTTAACAATTTAAAACAATATATTAGTAGTTGAAGTTTTAAAAGTTTGACTAAAACTATGTTCAAAATATCATGCTTTTATGATACGGAGGGGTACTAGTACTGCATAACATTAATTTCCATCCGCACTGAAATATGATCATCATATAAATAATTCCTCCATAAAGAAATGGGGTCTTATATATACAGATTTTATTCGATATATATCTTGTAATAAGTTTATCTTTCCCTGTACTACTAATGCGTTGCTGAACGAATTTGCACGCAGCTGAAGAAAATGTGCAAGGAAGGCGTACATTGGCTTATAATGCATTTGCATATTAATTAATTACTCCGCAGTCTACTCGATTTATTTCAACTCAAACACTAATCACGTAGTATCTCTTGACTCCTTGCATTGATTCCTGCATGTTGCGTTAATTCAGGTAGTATCGCTAGCGTGTACGTGGGCGTGGAGTATGGCATCGAAAGGATCCGTGGTCACAGGGACTGGGTAATTAATAACGCTATATATATCTGACAATTAAAATGTTCATCTCTGCACTGCCGAAGTGCAGATTCATATATACATGTTTCCATTGGGGTGTTGCAGAAGAACGCGATGCTCGGAGGCGCCGTGACCGGAGCCCTGGTGTCTGCGGCGAACAGCAAGCACAGGCAGGACGTCGTCAAGAACGCGATCACCGGGGGAGCAATTGCAACCGCTGCCCAGTTCCTCAATTACCTCACTTAATTGACTAACGCATTAGTTATTTGCAGTGCTTAATCATAGAGTGCGACGAACGAACGAACGAGGTTTTAAACTTTTGCATCCGAAAGAAGAAGAAGAAGATAGCAAAATAATTAGCATCGCTATTGGCAGTCGTTTTCCTCATCTCTGTGATTCTGCGATTTCCTTCAAAAAGAAAAAAGTGATTGCCGCTGGGTCTGTGCGACGTTTCAGCTCTAGTTTCGATTCCTTTAATTTTCGTCTCGTCTGGCAATACTTGTGCAATGAGTATGCATCACTTTTCTTGGCCAATTCTTTGCGATTTCATAGAAAAATCTAACCTATCGCACCACAATATACATAATCCATCGACATGCTCACATGGCACCTCACACAGAAGAAACTAACAAAAGCTAGGCGCCTCCAGCACCCCTCCTCTTTGCTTTACAAAGTCTTGAAACCTTATGTTTAATGCATGAGGCAGCCCACGCTGCCTTTTTCTTGTCTTCTCCCTCAAAATAGCTCCTGTTGCTGCATAAAGAACAAGATTTTATATAAAATCTCCATGATAAATATGGCCTTTTATGATGAAACGCATGTGATGGAAAATAAAAATGTCATATATAGTGAATTATTTATAACGATCTTACAAGGTTGGTTATATATTTGCGTAAAGGCAGATTTGGTAGAAACTTCAGTGACATTCAAAATATAGCGTCATAAATTAAAAAAAATGTTTTTTCATAAAACATAGAACTTATGACACTTATCGCAACCACATTATGAAGACTAATTTATATATGACATTACCAACAAGAACTGTCACATAATATTATGGCGGCCTTTCGAAGTTTGACGATACCGACATAACAGAGTGGCAACTTTCCCTACTTAGATGAAAGAAAAGATTACTTTTGTTCTTTTGCCCTACTATTTTTCTCTGCCGCCCAATTTTTTGCTGAGTCCCGCGTGAGCACCTAAATCCCAGCACAAAAGACCTGACCACATCATCTCTAAAAATTCCCAAATGACTGTGCCATCTCATCCTAGTTGACCTCTCTTGCCCAAATCCTCAGCTGCTGCACTCTCCCTCGTGAGAGTTGGCTGCCGCTGCTCGCCCTCGCCCTCATCCCATACCCCTCAACCTCACCCTTGTCCCTTGCCCCTCGTGAGAGTTGTGTTTCTTTCTTCTGATGGTCCAACAATTTTCTTGTGCTCGATTTAAGGCTGTGATCATCCCTTCTAAAATATGTGTAGTCGTGGATGATAGTATGTGTACGAACACTTTGTGAATCCTATTGATTGTTTTGTACAGTGACTCTTGGATGTAATTTTGTGATAGTTTTCATTGTGAGAAATTGAATATTATTATAAAATTATTTATTTACACCCATATGCCAACGTCATATCCCCAATGACGATTTTTTTTGTCATAAACATAAATGGAGCAAATAGGTACATGTGTTCGACCCTGAAACAGCTAATGACAATTTATTTTATCATAAAATGTAGATTTACTCATGACAATAAATCTTCGTCATAGATTTACTTTATATGGTCAACGGCTGATCAACCAAGTTTATGACGATATGAGAAAAAGATCGTCACGAGGTACTTTTTATGACGCATCTTATATGACGATCATCGTGACACTAAGATTTCATCACAAAATATTTTTATGATGTTCGTGACATTTTGGCTTCGTCATAGAACGTCAAATTCGTTGTAGCGGCTCACAAGTTTGCCTTCAATTACTATTTTGCCCCTGGTGTTCCAGAGCATCCAAACAATAGCTGCAAACTCATAGACCCACACCCTTTTTATTCACCTCATTTTGATTTGCCACTCATTGCCCGAAAAGATATTCAAAGTGCACTAGCATCTTATCCCACCTAAGCGCCTCTTGGATGTTGATCTAAACAAATTTTGCCACATTTGAAAAGTACTGTATCCCCCGATAGTTGCTACCCATAATGAAAGGTACTTTCAACTATCTATAGTTACATCTCAAATGCTATACATCCTTTTATCTATACAGACACTCTAACCCGTTGGATTTTGACACAATAAACATTCAACCCGCATATAATTTTCCTCATCAGGGCCACCCGTCATTTTATTAATTATCCTCCAACCTTCTCTCTTTGTCATTCCTTAATCCCAGTGTAGCAGTTACGATATCGATCCTCTCGGGTGCGTTCTTTTATCATTATTATTGCTTGTTTTGTGCGAAAATATCATATCACGTGCAATATACAATTTTACACTCTCTCCTGCACCTAGATAAAAAGCTAATTAACATGTGTAAGATTTAGGTACAACTTATGTGGGGAGATGGCCCGATGATTGATGCAAAATATCAGTGATATTTATTTCCACACAAGTCATACTCACTCCTCTAGTATTGTTATTTTGTCTATGGAAAGAAGTCAAGATGCATAGCCATAGATAGAGCTTTCCACAGGGGGGACAAGAATTGGCACTACCCACTCGGTTTCGGTTCCCTCTCACCTTTATGTATGTATCGATTTCCTTGATAAAACAAAACTCGATGAATAAACCCATCTACTGAATACTTCTATTCTATCCAGGGAAAAGAAATCCCCAGCCTTTGAAAAAATTAACATCGGGGTCTTTGAGATAAGGTAACCCGCCAAAATTTCAAAACTTCTAGTTTGTAAACGTTGATGAAATTAAGTATATTTCTGAATTTGAAACTCAGATTTCAGCAAATCTATCGGAAGCAGAACTCTATGCCCCTGCCTCCGTGGAGATCCTTGTCTTATCTCCAAGCAAAATGGCATTCCAAGTATGAGAGGAGAGACTTACACTCTGAGCAAGACTTCCACGGCGCAGCCTCGGACCATGCACTATGCGTTGGGCATCTGAAGAGGCTGAAATCCTCCCTTCAGTCAGAACTTGATACTGGAGGATTGCTCATGATGCCGATCAAGACTGACAAGAAGAGGAGGGCAAAGTTTGAGAGACGGCGGTGGTCCCTGCTCAGTTTCTGATACATATTTGCACTTCTTTGATACAGAAGAATTTTGAAAAGAAGGAAGAATAGCAAAAGGAGAGGATTTTTTTTTATAGCCTTTGGACAGTTAATGGGAATTAGCTGATGGGTACTAACATGGCAGGAGAGTGGAGATAGAATGCCAGGTTTTTTGCAGGCATATACGAAAAATACACAAAATTCTTTTTGGATTTCATTTTTGTTTGTTCGGCAAAGAGGGATGCTAGTGTTGAATCCGCTGGCATACCATGTACAACCAGAGTTGTTACAAAATTTTCCCCCTTACATTGATTTTTGATCATATAGATGTTCCTCTTACCTTGTATTCTGTCTGATACACGCTGTTGGTTGATACCCAGTCCCCACTGAGAGTTGTTACAAAATATATATTTTGCTTCATTTGGTTGTGAACAAGATTGTCCTTTGTGTTACAAGGTTTCGAAAAAACGGCGCGTGCTAATGTATCTTGAGGCATGCTTTTGCTTTTTTGTCCTCTTTTCCCCTCTTATGGCTTGTGATTAAAAATGCGAGAATCTTACCATGAGAAAGAAGTGGCAGTGGCAGTGCGTGTTTTATAGTTAATGTTGCAAGAGTGGAGCACTTTACAAAAAGAAGGGAAGATTTGCTGCGAAAGAAAGGAACATATGCGGAATGCATTGAGAAAAGAAGAAGCACGAGATGCATGTTACAATGGCCACGACAAGTCATGATGCTGCCTATTGTCTTTCGTTTTCATGTCTTAAATAACTGGCTATGCAATCATATGAGATGTTAATGAATTAAAAAGTTAAAGCAACGGTGCCTAATCCAGCTGATGTTCCTGCAGTTGCTGTTTCCATTTTCATGTCAACTTGATTCTTGGGAATCAAGTGCGTGCCTTTGGCTGCATGGCACATGCTGTTAGGTGTGTGAAAGGTAGCTCCTGTTGGCTGTTGGCTGTTGCCTTTTGCATCTGGCATTCTGGCTACGCCATGGCTGGAGCTTGCAAGTAAGGAATTCGTCCTCAATTCGCGCAAAGCAATCAACTAGGAGTCGCTACCGCTGCAACCATGATTGTACCTTTCACGGCCTCGCACACAGTGATGGGCAGACCTTATCTCAATCAGGCCAAGATGTCACTGGAAACGCCGGAAAGTGTACTAATTTGCAGAACGGTTAAAGAAAAAAAAATTGGGGTGAGAGAGGCTCGAACTCTCGACCTCAGGATCACTCGCTTTAGCTATGAGACCTACGCGCTAGCCAACTGCGCCACCACCCCACCTTGTTTCTTTGCTCGCAAATTTATATTTATTTCTTATTTTCCGCCTTTCCCCACTTATGTTTTTTTTTCGAGCAAAGAGAGAGCTTTATATATTAAACACCAAAGTTAGTACAATCTTTGGCAAGTAGGCCCAGGATACAGGTCGGTGCCTGGCCTAACCAAGTAACACAGTGCACCGTCCTCTTTGCTAAGCTAACAAGTACATGAGCTATTTGATTACACTCTCTTAACCTTAGTAACTTTCACCTCCGATAGTACATCAGCTCCTTGGCTTGCTTAATTGCGCCATATAGATATGATAGGTTATCTTTGGTGGAATTGAGTGCAGATACCGCCGAGAGACAATCAGACTCCAGGATCATGAGCATGCTCATCAATTGCAGACCCTCCAGACATGCCAGCACCTCAGCCTCCTCCGCAATGGCACAAATTGGCAGATGCTTCCAGGATGTGAGTAGCACCTTACCACAGTGGTCGCGAGCCACAATTCCTATATACGCGTCTGATGTCGCACGATCAAATCCTGCATCTACATTCAGTTGAGCACACCCGGACAACTTTAGCCCACATCAACAATTCCTATAGACGCTTCTCTTATGTTCTTTTAAAGGAGAGATTGATTAATTATAACAGAATTTTATTACTTTCACGCACAACTAGTTCCAACATGCAGGAATGATCAGAATCATGCAAAACCTCACAATTCAACTCTCTCCTACAAAATTGTGCCAGAAGATGAGCAATCATATTACTTTCCCGCTTAATCTTTTGGATCCTAACATCCGGCAGAAGTGCCTTGACAGCATGTATCTCCTTGCACAGACCCGTGAATATAGATAGGTCCTCCTTATTAGCAAGAATTGTGTGGACACCAGTTAAGCAATCCGTTTCCGAAATGGTTGGCTGCTGGTTCCACCAGGATGTAAGTCATAAGCCTTCCAACCATGCATCATCTCCGCCTCCTCTGCATTTGAACAACCGGGAATTAGACTCCAAACCGAGAGGATTGGAAGACCAACCCAATCACGAATGATGATAACAATGTTTCCACTTGCCGTCGTGTAATCAAAACTAGCATCCACGTTCAGCTTGTACCAGTCATGCCGAGGGGGACTCCATTGGGCCTTGTTCACGGAAAGACCAGGGACCTTGCAAGATGACGGAGAAGCATCCTCCATCTTCTGTTTGCCTTTGTCACCCACGGAGTATGAAGTTGGGAACCGATTCTCTCCAGAAACGCAACATAGCTTTCCAGGAATTGAACCGAAGCCGCAATATATGGGAGCATCACCCTTCCCAAAGATCTTGTCATTATGATGATGCCAGGCGCGCAGAACATAAACAGCAGTCGCGTACGCACATCCTTTGGTTCATAAAAATAATTTCCTGAAAATGAAGAGAGCTATGTCGGTTTTATCGCTTTCGCGTCTAAAGGTAATGATCGCCGTCAACTCATCATGTGTCATCATATGTCTTGGACAAGAGAGAAAGGGGTAAACACTTTCGCAGAAGGGGATATCTTATACAAAGCAGGGAGACGTCGTCCGTCTCCCATAGAAACAGGATGTCTAAACTAGTTTCGCTAGAGAATCTACCATGTTGGCCTGTCTAACGCAAGAAGCAAGGCATTTTACTAACTGATTACTCTAAGAAATTTTCTTCACAAATCAATAAGGTTTCGTGGTGTAGTTGGTTATCACGTCAGTCTAACACACTGAAGGTCTCCGGTTCGAACCCGGGCGAAGCCAATTGTTTTTTTTTGGATACTCTTTTTCGGAAATAAAAAAAGAGTGGCCCATGCAGGTCTCGAACCTGCGACCTTCGCGTTATTAGCACGACGCTCTAACCAGCTGAGCTAATAGGCCAGTTGGTGATCGAGGAGAAAGTATAATTTACATATTTTAGAGAAGAGCACCAGAAGACCGGTGTATCAACTCAGACATCTCTCTGTTCACCGGTGACGTGGCGGAATTTTCAAACTGCCGAGCAAGTCCCATACCAGGCTATCGTGATCTCTCATTGGAACACCTACCACGGCGAGGTTTCGATTAGCAGGTCTTCTGTTTTTTGCCCGACGTTTTTTCTGCGTTCTTGACATGAGTTATTGCTATATATTCAGTCATCTAGCTAGGACCGTTCTTGTTTCGTGCATCATAGTTAATTGCGTTTGAGCAAAGTGTAATCAAGGAATACGCCGTTGCTTTCTGTTGTTGCCCACCGAATTGAAACTAATTGGTTCTTCTTCTTTTGTTCAGTGCAACTGAAATTTAACCGTGATTTGAGAAACCGTCGACGCCAGGAATGAGGCGAGCTGCATGCTTCAATTCGTTTTGTTGGAAAAGGAAACAGCGCGTCGCATGCGGGAACATCCTCACTGTTTCTTGCATGCAGATCGATGCATGCCTGATCCTTAATCAATTATTCTTGTATGCTTAAATTAGACGACACTTGCCACTTGGTGTTAGTTATATATACACGATGATCCTAGATCCACACCCATGCATCTAGAAAGTAGAAACGAGAAGTAAAATCCGGTGCAACCATCGTCGTCCCTGTTGGATCCGTCTTGTGGCACTAGCAATCACACACATCAACCCGGCCGGCCGACGAACGTACGTACGTGGATAATCGCCGATGGCTCACGGCGGGGTCCTGTCGTCGTCGGCGAGGTTAGGCGCGGCCGTGGACATGGGCCACCCGTTCCTGAACCGCACCGTCGACGGCTTCCTCAAGATCGGCGCCGTCGGTGACTCGTTAATCTTAGTCACAATTCATGATATCTTTCTTCTCTTCGTTTCATACAGCGGCGTTTCAAAGCACAAAGTTGAATATGCAGTAAATAATACTTTGTCCAAGAATGTAAGACATATTTTGATTCGTTAAGACAAGCCTTTGACCAATAATTACTCTAATAATATGCAGTTTATGTGATACAAAATCATAATCATAAGGAAGTACTTTTGAAGAGGATTCTAATGATATCAATTTTATGTCATGTAAATCGCATATGAATAGAGTAATTATTGGTCAAAATCTTGTCTTAACCAATTAAAATACGCCTTACATTCTTGGATGGAGGAGTACTCCCTTCTAGATATTAATACGGTCTACCATTAATTTCTATTGTAATTTGTATAAAACCTGACAAAGTAATAATATTACAAAAATAATTTTTGAGACAAATCTGTACGTATGGTTTTCAAGTACCCAATTTAACAATTTAAAACAATATATTAGTAGTTGAAGTTTTAAAAGTTTGACTAAAACTATGTTCAAAATATCATGCTTTTATGATACGGAGGGGTACTAGTACTGCATAACATTAATTTCCATCCGCACTGAAATATGATCATCATATAAATAATTCCTCCATAAAGAAATGGGGTCTTATATATACAGATTTTATTCGATATATATCTTGTAATAAGTTTATCTTTCCCTGTACTACTAATGCGTTGCTGAACGAATTTGCACGCAGCTGAAGAAAATGTGCAAGGAAGGCGTACATTGGCTTATAATGCATTTGCATATTAATTAATTACTCCGCAGTCTACTCGATTTATTTCAACTCAAACACTAATCACGTAGTATCTCTTGACTCCTTGCATTGATTCCTGCATGTTGCGTTAATTCAGGTAGTATCGCTAGCGTGTACGTGGGCGTGGAGTATGGCATCGAAAGGATCCGTGGTCACAGGGACTGGGTAATTAATAACGCTATATATATCTGACAATTAAAATGTTCATCTCTGCACTGCCGAAGTGCAGATTCATATATACATGTTTCCATTGGGGTGTTGCAGAAGAACGCGATGCTCGGAGGCGCCGTGACCGGAGCCCTGGTGTCTGCGGCGAACAGCAAGCACAGGCAGGACGTCGTCAAGAACGCGATCACCGGGGGAGCAATTGCAACCGCTGCCCAGTTCCTCAATTACCTCACTTAATTGACTAACGCATTAGTTATTTGCAGTGCTTAATCATAGAGTGCGACGAACGAACGAACGAGGTTTTAAACTTTTGCATCCGAAAGAAGAAGAAGAAGATAGCAAAATAATTAGCATCGCTATTGGCAGTCGTTTTCCTCATCTCTGTGATTCTGCGATTTCCTTCAAAAAGAAAAAAGTGATTGCCGCTGGGTCTGTGCGACGTTTCAGCTCTAGTTTCGATTCCTTTAATTTTCGTCTCGTCTGGCAATACTTGTGCAATGAGTATGCATCACTTTTCTTGGCCAATTCTTTGCGATTTCATAGAAAAATCTAACCTATCGCACCACAATATACATAATCCATCGACATGCTCACATGGCACCTCACACAGAAGAAACTAACAAAAGCTAGGCGCCTCCAGCACCCCTCCTCTTTGCTTTACAAAGTCTTGAAACCTTATGTTTAATGCATGAGGCAGCCCACGCTGCCTTTTTCTTGTCTTCTCCCTCAAAATAGCTCCTGTTGCTGCATAAAGAACAAGATTTTATATAAAATCTCCATGATAAATATGGCCTTTTATGATGAAACGCATGTGATGGAAAATAAAAATGTCATATATAGTGAATTATTTATAACGATCTTACAAGGTTGGTTATATATTTGCGTAAAGGCAGATTTGGTAGAAACTTCAGTGACATTCAAAATATAGCGTCATAAATTAAAAAAAATGTTTTTTCATAAAACATAGAACTTATGACACTTATCGCAACCACATTATGAAGACTAATTTATATATGACATTACCAACAAGAACTGTCACATAATATTATGGCGGCCTTTCGAAGTTTGACGATACCGACATAACAGAGTGGCAACTTTCCCTACTTAGATGAAAGAAAAGATTACTTTTGTTCTTTTGCCCTACTATTTTTCTCTGCCGCCCAATTTTTTGCTGAGTCCCGCGTGAGCACCTAAATCCCAGCACAAAAGACCTGACCACATCATCTCTAAAAATTCCCAAATGACTGTGCCATCTCATCCTAGTTGACCTCTCTTGCCCAAATCCTCAGCTGCTGCACTCTCCCTCGTGAGAGTTGGCTGCCGCTGCTCGCCCTCGCCCTCATCCCATACCCCTCAACCTCACCCTTGTCCCTTGCCCCTCGTGAGAGTTGTGTTTCTTTCTTCTGATGGTCCAACAATTTTCTTGTGCTCGATTTAAGGCTGTGATCATCCCTTCTAAAATATGTGTAGTCGTGGATGATAGTATGTGTACGAACACTTTGTGAATCCTATTGATTGTTTTGTACAGTGACTCTTGGATGTAATTTTGTGATAGTTTTCATTGTGAGAAATTGAATATTATTATAAAATTATTTATTTACACCCATATGCCAACGTCATATCCCCAATGACGATTTTTTTTGTCATAAACATAAATGGAGCAAATAGGTACATGTGTTCGACCCTGAAACAGCTAATGACAATTTATTTTATCATAAAATGTAGATTTACTCATGACAATAAATCTTCGTCATAGATTTACTTTATATGGTCAACGGCTGATCAACCAAGTTTATGACGATATGAGAAAAAGATCGTCACGAGGTACTTTTTATGACGCATCTTATATGACGATCATCGTGACACTAAGATTTCATCACAAAATATTTTTATGATGTTCGTGACATTTTGGCTTCGTCATAGAACGTCAAATTCGTTGTAGCGGCTCACAAGTTTGCCTTCAATTACTATTTTGCCCCTGGTGTTCCAGAGCATCCAAACAATAGCTGCAAACTCATAGACCCACACCCTTTTTATTCACCTCATTTTGATTTGCCACTCATTGCCCGAAAAGATATTCAAAGTGCACTAGCATCTTATCCCACCTAAGCGCCTCTTGGATGTTGATCTAAACAAATTTTGCCACATTTGAAAAGTACTGTATCCCCCGATAGTTGCTACCCATAATGAAAGGTAGAAACCAAGATTTTGGTAACCATCTACCCATTTTTTTTACATGACCATATCTCATGAATGGTAAAAGTGTAACCGAGGTTGTGCTTTACGGTTTCAAAGGTAAGGTCGGGAAAAGGCCCCAGTTTCTTCCTTTCTCTGAACCTATCTCCTACACCGCAAAGCATAACCAAATGTTTTTCACAAACAAGATAGGCGTTGCCGACTCCATTAAGAGGAAAAGAACAAAGTTTAAATATTTACATGGAACCAAAGGTTATCGGCCGAGATATCTTTCCCCACGATACTACCTTCTAAATCGTAAAGCATAACGACGGTTACTGGTCGAGATTCTTTTCCCTAACACTACCTCCCTCCCAAGATAGTAAAGCATAACCATCGGTTATCGGTCAAGATCTTTTCTCTGATATCATGAACTATAAATCCTTTCATACAAATATATATATTTTTTTTTGCTAGGACAAATAAATTTTGTTGAATTCCTTGTAAGAAAGAAACAAGAAACAAATGGAATCAAGTGACCCTATCCTTATTCCTCTTCCCTAAGCGGTGGTCCCTCGGTTGCTCACGTCCATTCTTTGGCAAAGTGCAGCATCTCATCTCTGGCTCACACACTTCTTCCTGCCTATAAATAGCCCTCGGTGCCTTGCCATTGCTCCTCAAGCTAGCCTGCAAGAAGAGCAAGAAGCACAAGAAGCTCTCCTAGCTAACCAGCATCTCCATCCAATCCCAAACAAGGTCGAATTAAGATGTCGTGCTGCGGAGGAAGCTGCGGCTGCGGCGCCGGCTGCAAGTGCGGCAACGGCTGCGGCGGCTGCAATATGTACCCTGAGGTGGAGACCACCGGCACCCCGTTCCTCGTCACCGCTACAGCCGGCCACAAGGCGTACGTCATTTTCTTAAGATATATATACTCTCTCATTGACTAACCTAATACCAATTAATCGGTTTAGTTAATTAACTGATCCTAGCGAGTGCTAATATTAATTGTATATGCATGCGCAGGAGCTCCGGTGGGTCGGAGATGGCGGCGGAGAGCGGCGGCTGCGACTGCAACACCTGCAAGTGCGGCACCAGCTGCGGCTGCTCCTGCTGCAGCTGCAACTAGATCGATCGATCATAAACTTGCCTGCATGCGTGCATCTGCTTACTACGTAATGTAATGCTACCTGAGGGCTAGCTCATCAAGGCCTCTGCATGCCCTGCATGGATGTTACCAACCCTAAATAAATCACCCTGGTTTAACTATATACGTCTGCATGTGTTATCTCATACTCATCTTCATATCAGATTTTATATACTACTGCAATTAACCGGTCGAGATATATATACCACGGTCATCTTAAATTCTTAATTAATTGGTGATACTTCCGTACATCTTTGAGATGCAGAAGTACATGCGATTTGAAAACAGCATATTTGTCCTGCTTCAGACAAAGTTCTTGTGGGAGATCGATGACTGAAGTTGCAGTTACTGCCAAAACGTATGAGCACCGATCTCACAGACTTGAACTGATAGAGAAAAGAAATAATTGCTGACCGGAATGAACGTGAAATAAAAAAAAGATCTTGTAAAATCAAAGATCTGCATATGAAATTATCGGTGGTGATCGACATGCATCTGACCATGCATGCAGCTGGAGTGCTGGTGCGACAGATGTGATCCATTGTTTATGCAATTTGTCAAAGCAAAACGATTCAGCGGATCGGGCCTGCATGTTTGTTTGTCCCGATCTCACGGAAAAGGTTCTTCAAGTTGAATGGACCTGGAGACGACAGATAAAGAAGGTTCACTTGAGAAAAAGAAAAGTTGAAAAAATGGTAAATATACTGCTGCAAAAACGCCAGGATGGGAGCGGCCCGAGCCGGTTCCGGTCACGGGGAACCCGGTGCTGCCTGGCATCCCCGTGACGGACCACGACGCCCAGCCGTAGGAGCCAGACCTGATGCCTTGGCCTTGGAGCGAACTCGTCTGTGCCTCCGTCTTGTGGAGCTGATGGACTGAACCTCGGCCCCTTCTCTGGTCTGACCCAGCCACAAGAGCCGGCCCATCAGCACGAGCAGCTGCAGCTGGGCCTCTCCACGACTGCCGCCAGCAATGAGCTGAATCTGTCCTCACTGTGCTACAGCAAGCTCACCTGCTCGCCCACAGCTGCCATGCAGGTCTCCCTGGAGTTCATTACCTTGAGATCGACAGCAACACCACCTTCCTCACGAAGGTCCTGCGCCTTGAGATCGAAAATTTGTTCCCTGCTTCTGGCAACACTTGACTGGCTTCCGTGAAACCGTGCAGCTAGCGTGGGAGGCTGAACGCGAGCTACTCGACCCAATTGCGCGCTTAAACTTCAAGCTGCGTGGGACGGCCTTTTGGTAGCGCAACTATCTCGGCGACACCAAGCTTCAACTTCTGTTTTCTCAAGACACCGTTCTTCTCCTTGATCAGCCGCAAGAGGAAAGGGATCTCTCCCCAGATGACTTGGCCCAACGGAGAAGCCTGAAGTCACGCATTCTAGGTCTTGCGGTCATCGAGCGTATCCATATCCGGCAGCGCTCGCGTGTTACTCGGATCCACGCAGGGTTTTTCCATAGTAGGGTCAATGCCAGAAGGAGGAAGAACTTCATCCGCTCATTAGTGGCCCTGAACGGCATTGTCACCTCGCATCAGCTCAAAGAGGAGGCTATCAAGAAGCACTTTGACGAATTGTTGGGCACGCCATCGCCGGGGCGCGAGGCGTTCAACTGGGACGAACTGGACCTACCCACTATTGACTTCGCGGGCCTCGAATCGCCTTTCACGAGGTCTTGGGTACGGAATCTTGCCGGACGCGTCGATGCCAAGCTGCTTCAAGATTTCGTGGCTCTTTGGTCGCGTGTTGAGTCTGTCATCCTGGTGCCTGGAATGAGCGACACTTTCCACTGGCAGCTACCCCATCGGGTGTCTACACGTCAAAATCGGCATACGACCTGCAGGTCCTTGGCACCGTTGCGGCAAACCTTCAGGCACGTTATCTGGGAGACTTGGGCACCCATGAAATGCAAACTTTTCGTCTGGCTCCTTTGCCCCTCCTTCGTGAGTGGACAAACTCATACATCTGTCCCAATGTGAGAGGAATCTGGGAGATTGCCTTGCACTTGACTACTGAATTTTCGTGGGCTCGCAATGTGTGGACTAGGGTGGCCTCGGCAACTAGCCTGACTGCCCTGCACTCTGACTTTTCACAGGTACCGGCTTCACGATATGATTGGCTGTCTCACTTCTGCACCGCCGCAAATAGGACAAATCACGTGGTGGCGAATGATCCAATTCGCAAGCTGCATACCAAGCTATGCCGCACAACGAAGGCGCTCAAACACTGGAATCGAGTGAACATTCGAAACATCCACATGCAACTTGCCGTGGCAAAAGAGATCATCGGCCGGCTTGACCATGCGCAAGATGACCGCTCGCTTTTGGCAGGGGAAAGGGATCTAAGGTCTAGCATGCGCAATAGATATTTGGAGCTCTTGGCAGTGCAGAAGACTAAATTACGTCAGATATTCCGGCTAACTTGGATTCGCGAGGGCGACACGAACACAATTTTTTTTCATCTCCACGCGAATGGGAGGCAAGGAAAGAATTTCATTCAGATACTGCACACTGATATGAGATTGGCAATCTCTAAGGCGGAGAAAGAAAAGGAAATCCACTCCCATTTTAATGGGCACATTGGTATGCACGAGCATAGGGAATACCAACTCATCTGGAGCACCATTGGCCTTCCGGCGTATGACCTCACTACGCTTGATGAATCGTTTACTGAGGAGGAGCTCAAGGAGGCTGTCTTCTCACTTCCTACAATGAAAGCGCCAGGCGCGGATGTTTTTATTGGGATTTTTTTCAAGAAGTGTTGGGATATCATCAGAGCTGACTTGATGGCGGCAACCTTCGAGGGGATTGTACAAATCTTATCAAGCCTGCGAACATTATTCTGCTACAAAAGAAAGCATATGCTTAAGGGGTCAAGAACTACTTGCCTATCAGGTCAATTCACAGTATTGCCAAAAAATTTTCTAAAATGATGGCAAATCGGCTTGCTCCATGCTTGGACTCCTTGGTGTCGAAGATTCAGAGTACCTTTGTGAAAAAGAGATGCATCCACGACAACTGACTGCACGTCCAAAACATGCTAAAGGACCTACACCAATCACACGCTGTGAGTCTGTTCCTTAAGTTGGACATTTCAAAAGCTTTTGACTGAGTTGGTTGGGTTTACCTGCTTGAAGTCTTGCAGCAGTTTGGGTTCAACCAGCACTGGCGAGTTTGGATTTATATAATGTTTGCTTCATCTTTGTCCCAGGTGTTGCTAAATGGCTACCCTAGACTAGCTTTCAACCATGGAAGAGGCCTCCAACAGGGCGATCCACTATTCCCGATGCTATTCATCGTGGCCATTGACCCGCTACAATGCATCCTACAGTTGGCTATTGAGGCAAATTTGTTGAAGCCCCTAGGGAATAGAACTGCTCGCTTTCGCATCTTCCTTTTTGCACATGACGCCAGCATCTTTGCAAACCCAAACATGGATGAGTTGATAGTCCTGCGTGAAATTCTTTCCATCTTTGGGATGGCTAGCAGCGTCAAAACCAACTTCGCAAAAATAGAGCTCTTCCAGATCAGCTGCGATGGCCTCGACACCCTGCTCTCCGTTCGTTCCCTGTGAAAATCACCACCTTCCCCAGAAAATACTTGGGCTTGCCTCTACATTTTAGGCGCCTTCGCAAGGTCGATTTTCAGCCGCTCATCTACAAGATTGGATCAAGACTCACGGGTGGAAGGGCAAAAATCTCTCACGGGCTGGCAGAGTAATGTTGGGTAAATCAGTGTTAACCTCCACTGCTACATACCATCTTGTTGTTCTAAGCATGCTGAAATGGGTTACAAGCAGGATAGACCGAATCTCCTGAGGCTCATCTGGAGGGGCGATGATGCTGATTCGACCTTTCTTTGGGAGAGCTCTTCGGCTGCGCTAGCCATGGTTTCAATGGATGTATTTGGGAAGGCCGTGGTCAGGGACACAACTTCCTTGTGACGACACAGACTGGGACCTTTTTTGGGCTTCAATGACTATCACAGTGCATAATGGCGAGAGAACCCTCTTCTGGCATGACAACTGGATAGGAGGTACCCCCTTACACCTACGTGCACTAGATCTATTTTAGATTGCTACCCGCAAAAACAGAGCTGTCCAAAAACAGTTGGAAAATGGTATTTGGATAACAACTGTGGTACGCATCGGCACCCCAACCTAGCTTTTGCAGTTTGTGGACCTCTGGACTCTGTTTCAGGATGTCATCTTGGACCACAATCACTCGGACTCCATTAGATGGAACCTGGGGGTCTTGGGTATTACTTTGCCACCTCTACCTACATGGCGCAGCTCAATGGGAGTTTCGCGAAATTCAACACAACCAAAATTTGGAAGGCCAAGACTGAACCGAAGTGCAAGCTTTTCTCTTGGCTAGTTTTGCACGGACACAATTTGACGTCTGACTGTCTCGCGGTGAGGGGATGGCCTCATAACCCCTCTTGCTAGCTTTGTCTTCTGACAATGGAGGATGTCTCCCACCTGTGCAAAATCTATCATTTCACCATTACGGTTTGGAACATGGTAAACAATTGTTAGGTGAAACAGCAAACCCTACTCCATCGGCTTTTAGCGCCATCAACCTTTGGTGGGAGGGCATCTTAAATCAAGGAGCAAAGGAGAGGCGGGGAACCAGAAGTGGACGTCTTATTTTCATCTTATGGAATATCTAGAAGGAACATAACAGATGGATATTTGACGCCAAGAGAACAATGTTTAGAGATGTGGCATCTGGAACTTTAGAAGAAATTATCCAATGGAAGAGGGCAAACGACAAAGCTACTAGTTCCAACCATTTTAGCGAGTAATCCATATGCATATGAGGTTCTTTGTTCTTTTTGTCTCCTAAAAGAAAAATATACATGTAAAATTTTTAAAGTTTTTCTTCTTAATAAAAAAGACAGTGCTCCTGCCAATTTTTCTCGAAAAAAGATCTGGAAGGAACACAATCGCTGCATCTTTCAACGCTCTGAGTTGTCAGTTTCGCGCTTAGTGAACATGATCCTCGATGAAGTTTCCACTTGGAAGAAGGCCGGTGCACGACACATTTCTTTAGGAGAGTAGGTCTTAGTTTCCAGGTCACCCACACTTGTGTGACCGCTTTTCTTGTTTTTCTTTTCTTTATTGATTTAGACGCTTGCCTAAGATCAAACTTTGTAATTCGTTGAGGTCCCTCTATCAATGAAATCAACGGCTCTCGTGTTGGGTTTCAAAAAAAAGCAAGGTATATATAATATATATAGGATGGTTTCGCTGTTTTTCATGACCATTTGTATCGTTATTACACTGGGAGCATGATACCACCCAGAAATTAAGCGGTATTGCTAGATATATTCTCACGACTGCACGCCCTCGGAAAAATGGTTGGCATTCCAAAAAATCCTGAAAAAATTTATATATGTACATGTGAGGGTACTATTATGTAACTAAACTTGTATTATTTTGTGAAAAATAATCTATTTTTATGTCCGTGCAAAGAAAACAAATTTGTTTCAAATATACTTTGCTATTTTATCCCTTCTTCCTTGTCGTATTCACATGACACAAGGTTAGATATTTTTTGCACACAAGTTTGCAAGTACACAGAATATTCACACATGTACAGGTATGACTTTTTCTGGATTTTTATTTGAATTTTCAAATGTATATTTGAAATAAAATTTGAAAGAGTATAGATGAGCTCACTCCCCATCATCTTCTTGTGTTCTTCGCCACTTCCCATCTTCTTGGCCACTCCCCAAGATAAGCAAAGCTACTGAGCTGACCCCATGCCCGCCGCCGCCGCACCCCACCTCGCGCCGCCAACAAGCAAGCCTCTGCCGCCGAAGCCCACCGCCGGGTCCCTCCCCCAATGGAACGCCCTCATTGCCGACCTCTCCCGCGCCGGCCGCCATGCGGACGCCCTCGCCCTCCTCCCGCCGCTCCTCGCCGCCTCCGACGGCCTCACCCCTGACAGATTCACCCTTCCTCCTGCCGCAAAGTCCTGTGGCGCCCTCCGCGACGCCACCGCGGGGCGCCAGGTCCACGCAGTCGCCACCAAGCTCGGCCTGGCCGACGACCTCTTCGTCGGCAACTCCCTTATCTCAATGTACGGCAGGTGCGGCCGTGTCAAGGACGCCGAGAAGGTCTTCGGCGGGATGCCGGCCAGGAACCTCGTCTCCTGGAACGCGCTCATGGCGGCGGTCTCTGACCCGCGGCGAGGCGTGGAGCTGTTCCGGGAGTGCCTGGTGGCTCTCGGCGGGGTGGAGGCGCCCGACGAGGCGACGCTGGTGACGGTGCTCCCGATGTGCGCCGCGCTCGCATGGCCGGAGACGGGCATGACGGTGCATGGCCTCGCGGTGAAGTCCGGATGGGCGCGGCGGGTGGGCAACGTGCTGGTCGACATGTACGCCAAGTGCGGCGAGGTCGCGGACGCCGAGCGCGCGTTCTTGGAGGCGTCCGAGAGGAACGTCGTGTCTTGGAACGTGATGCTTGGTGGATACGCGAGGAACGGCGAGGCCGACGCGGCGTTTCAGCTCCTCCGGGAGATGCAGATGGAAGAACATGGTGTGCCGGCAGATGAGATCACCATGTTAAGTGTCCTGCCGGTTTGTTCAGGGCCGCCGGAGCTGGCAAAGCTGAGGGAGCTGCATTCCTTTGTCATCCGGAGAGGTTTGCATTTGACCGGCGACATGGTGCCAAATGCACTGATCGCAGCCTATGGGAGATGTGGGTGTTTGCTCCACGCCGGCCGTGTCTTTGCCGGCATCCAGAGCAAGACGGTCAGCTCATGGAATGCGCTGATTGGTGCACATGCGCAGAACAGCGAAGCGAGCACCGCAATTGAGCTGTTCCTTCAGATGATCAATGTTTGTGGACTGAAGCCTGACTGGTTTAGCATTGGGAGTTTGCTCCTGGCATGTGCCAGTCTGAAGCACCTGCTCTACGGCAAGGCCACTCATGGATTCATCCTGAGGAATGGGCTGGAGAGGGATTCCTTCATCTGGGTCTCACTTCTCTCAGTTTACATCCAATGTGGGAGGGAGTCTTGTGCTAGAGTCCTGTTTGACGCAGTGGAGGAAAAAGATGAGGTTTCATGGAACACCATGATCGCCGGTTACTCGCAGAACGGATTACCCAGTCAATCCCTCCAGCTCTTCCGGGAGATGCAATCTAAGGGAGTAGGCCATTGGCGCTCATTGATTTCAGCAACAAGTGCCTTGATGGCTTGCTCACAGTTATCAGCTGTTCGATTAGGGAAGGAGATGCACTGCTTTGCCCTGAAAGCTGATTACTGCGAGGACTCCTTTCTATCCAGCTCAATGATAGACATGTACGCGAAGTGTGGGTTTGTAGACGATGCTAGGGTGTTCTTCGATCGGTTGAAGGCAAAACATGCAGTTTCATGGACTGTAATGATCACTGGATACGCCGTCAATGGTCTTGGGAAAGAAGCTGTGGAGCTTTATGACAAGATGCGGAGGGACGGGATGGAACCTGATGAATTCACCTACCTTGGCCTACTGATGGCATGCGGCCATGCCGGAATGTTGGAAGAGGGATTGCATTTCTTCGAGGAGATGAGAAGCCATTGCAAAATAGAAGCCAAATTAGAGCACTATGCTTGCCTTATCAGCATGCTGAGCCGAGCAGGGCGCTTTGCCGACGTTGTGGCGCTCATGGAGGAGATGCCGGAGGAGCCTGATGCCAAGATACTGAGCTCCGTGCTCTCTGCCTGCCACATACATGGAAATGCAGAGTTGGGTAGGGAGGTTGCTGCGAAGTTGCTTGAGCTGGAACCTGACAAGGCCGAGCACTACGTCCTTGCCTCCAACATGTATGCTGGATCTGGCCAGTGGGATGAAATGAGGAAGGTGAGGAAGATGCTTGAGGACGCCGGTGTCGCCAAGGAGCCAGGCTGCAGCTGGATTGATGTCGCAGGCAAGGTGTACAGCTTTGTCGCTGGAGAGAACTCGCTTCCGGAGATGGAGGAGATCAGGAGGATGTGGTATAGCTTGGAGGAGAGGATACGGAAGATCGGCTACGCTCCTGACACGACAGTTGTGCTGCACGAGTTGGAAGAGGAGGAGAAGGTGGAGGCACTGCGGTGGCACAGCGAGAAGCAGGCCATTGCGTTTGGGTTGCTGAGGACGGTCAGGCCGGCGAAGGTGAGAGTGTTCAAGAACATCAGGATGTGCAAGGATTGCCACAATGCCGCCAAGATGATCTCCAAGGTTGCAGTGAGGGAGATTGTGGTTCGGGACAAGAAGAGGTTTCATCATTTCAGAGACGGCCTCTGCTCCTGTAGGGATTACTGGTGAATGGAATGGTGTATAGTCAGCCTCTCCTAAAGTTTTGGCTCCAACTGGACACGAGAAATATATTGCAGCTGCACCTTTACCACTGTCAGGGCAGGAAGACAATATTTGGTGCTCACACACAGGGCGAATACGCAGCAGAACTATCAAGATGGACATCTGAGCAGAAATCATGCGAGTGATCATCCATTTGTATTTTGGTACATAGAACGTTGTACATCAGACCATACGCATAGCTAACAAAATAATAGTTACAGTTCAGGAGCATGTTGTACAGATCGACGCATTGAAATTAGCATAAGCAAAATTGTTTTTGTTTCACCCTACACATTTACACTTAGCTCCCAATACAAATCTACGAATCAGAAGAGTTGTCTAGAAATTCACTGACAATGTTATTTGGAAGGGTTTAGTTCACTTCCGGATAGCAATTACACTAGCATACAAACATCTATTCTATGCCTTTGTTACTTACGACGGAAAGGCAGGTAAATTAAACACAGATCCAGACTACTATTATTGAACCGAGCATGCCTCACAAAAAAATTGCGCTGGCTCGATCTCAATACTGCGTTAGAA
This sequence comes from Stipa capillata, assembly GCA_019208055.1. Taxonomy (NCBI): domain Eukaryota; kingdom Viridiplantae; phylum Streptophyta; class Magnoliopsida; order Poales; family Poaceae; genus Stipa; species Stipa capillata. The sequence goes on along the minus strand of JAGXJF010003653.1, from coordinate 467,941 downwards.
AATTGCAGAGTCACATTTATGAACACCATCTCGTCCTAACTTAGTCATCACTTCATTGAAATAGCCGCAACGGTCGGACGTTTATAACCGGATGATCCCCAACTCATCTTTCAGACGCTATTGGCATGGTAAGAAGAGATGTATTTTACAGACCAGAAATTCAGAAGCATGTACATGCATCCGGCAGAAGCAGTAATTACATGATCCACTCAAACATCTGTAAAATTATCAGAAGCCTTTAGCAACAGTACATCATGTCATGGTCTACGACAGAATCAATTATCAAAAGCCGGTGTGCGTGTGCATGTGTGTGTGTGTGTGTGAGAGAGAGAGAGAGAGAGAGAGAGATAGAGAAAGAGGTGGAAGCGGGGGAGTGAAGGTGGAGAGGTGGGGGGGTGAAGTTTAACAGCACACACCTTTTTAGTTTTTGGAGCAGAGGAATGCAGATACAGATTCTTCTGCAATACACATGGCTGATAGTACCAATTTTCATTTAAGCTTTGCATATTGAAATGTCAAACTGTAGTGATTATTGAACTCCTAGATCATTTGACAACTGTAATATCCCGCGCATTTGAAGGTATGGGTTCTCCAAAAGTTTTTCATTGTTACACTGATGACAACATAAATAACATGTCAGTGCCAACTTAATTTAGAGACCGAAAAGATGCATGGAATTGAAATTCTTGTGAGACTTGGAACTGCCTGAACATGTCAGCAGGTGCTAAACTTCATAACAGATGCATCCAAACGATATTCGTGTAATATTTCAAATTTCACCCCGATAAGATGAGATAGGAAAGAGCGTCAACCTGTTGAGCTTTTGAAATGAGGCTTTGGAGCATCCGTTGGTAGATCTCTGGTTCCTCTGTCATCATCCTCTGTACATCCAAATTTTATTATGACTAAGTGCTATTGAACTATCAGCAAGCAATCAACAACTGGCAGAGGCATACCTTCAAAAGAAAAGCTGCAGAATAATATGCTACCCTTGAGTCTGTATCATCTAGAAGCCCCCTATGACACGAGTGGAGAAGGGACAAAACATCAAGTATTAGCTATACAGAACACTTTTTATCCAACTAAGATATGCAGCTTACAAAAGATTACCTGAAGAACTCATTGCCTTCTACTTCCTTAAGTGCTTCCTGATCAGCTGTGCATTTACCAATCAAAAGCAAAAGAAGTGCTGCTCTAATATCTGATGTAGCACCAGGGAGATTGCCCCTTCCTGTGCTACCGACGGCAATACCTAATGCAATATCATCACTGGCAGCGCCTTCAAGTTGCATCAATGGCCAGAAAAACAATGAAGTTGGTACACGGGCTACAAGCTGCATAGGAGCTATCGCAAGACCTCTCAGAAGTAGTGCCGCCATTGATGTTTCACAGAGCAAAGTGGATTGAGTAGATTGATTCATGCTTATATCTTGCAATGTCTCATTCCTGCAGAGATTCTTTGTTCCTACATTTTGGTGCGATGCAAGGGTTTCCAAAGGGCGCTCAATGTTCTTAGTTGTACAACCAAAAAGTTGACCAAGGGATTGAAGGCCCCCCAGATGCATCACATTTGTGGAAGGAAGCCTCAGACATAATTGTGAAAACAGCATGTCACACATCTGTATGAGGAAAGTTCGAATTAGAGAGGATAAAATCATAAAACTCAAGAATACTGATGGTTGATTTAGACACCTCATTCCATAGGGGATCTAAGGTAATCGACTAACTTGAGAAGTAAAACTGATTGTAGATCAACTAGCTTTTAGCAATTAAATGGGATGTAGAGAAAACACCATAGTATCCTATCAGGGGAGTCAAGTATAAAATTAATTAATTTCAAATTTTGCAAGTAGAAATTGAAACTTGAAGGCTTGATGCTTGGTTTCAATTATGTGTGAGTAACTTACAATGTTTATAGGAATCCGTTGTGAAGTTTTTACATGCAAGAATATTGACATTAACACAATAATCCTACTTGCTAGACTGAATAATCTGCGGGACCAAGCAGGTTCATTGCTGTCAATGATTGAAGATGTCCACCACATTAAAAAAACAAAGAAAGGCTGTCCAGTTAGTAACAAGTTCACAACAGAAAGAAAGTACTAGCCTGATAGCACAAACTGCTAACTGGGAACTGAATCAACTGATACATTGGTCCATTCCAAATTACAACTTTATGAGTAGCAACCAGTAACAAGGAATAGTCAATAATCAAGAAAGATTATGATATTACTAGTAAGTTTCTTCCTAATTAGAACAACATAAACTTCCTTTTGTGAACTTTTAGTTGTCAATTGTAACTTTTAAGAAGGCAACTTTAACATATGCAAATAATGCTAGCTTGTAGCACAAACACCAAATACCTGCACTTGGGTGAAAGAAAATCACCTTTAAGATGTTGATATGATCTGTCTCATTATTTTGAACCACGAGTAACAGAGCACTATTCATAATATCTATAACCGCAAAAGCTTTGTCCAGACGGTTTTTGCTATGATAAGCAACTGAGTGCTCTTGCATGTCACTATCATCCAATAATAATTTGCAGCGCATCAGGAATTTCTCCAAAACATATAGGAATCCCCACCTAATGAAGTTGTGCTTTGATTTCAGGAGCCCGCATAGCAGACAAACGGGAAGTGAAACTTCTGAACAAGACATGTCTTGGCTTCCAGCAACTTCAATTTCCTCTTGGAGCTTTTGGATTTTAGACCATATAGAGCCATCTGTTTCTTCACTGATTTCTGAGAGGAGCAATTCAACTAACCAAATATATCCATGATGCCTATATGATGAAATTTGTGAGTGAAGAAGTGAGTGCAACGTAGCCCAGCAAAGCCTTGCTCTAAGTGCAACATCAGCATCTTTAATGCTGCTGAAACACTTGAAGGATTTCGTTACTTGGATCATATAAGCAAACTCATTGTCAATCCTCGAAAATGTGCTGACAGTTCCATCAAGTTTCCTGATAACCTTGTCCAGAAGCTACAAATATTGAAATTTTGATCAGAACCAACACAGTAAATGGTATTTAAAAAATAAATTTTGTGCTGCTTTAAGTTCATCCCCCCTCTGGTATTTAAAAAATAAATTGTGTGCTGCTTTAAGTTCATCCCCCCTCTAACTAGCCCCTACACTACAAAGGAGAATCTTAACATATATTGCAGAGAGTTTATCATGAAATGAGTCAACAGAACAAAATAAATGTGAACAGTAGCATTTTGCATGATCTATGGGTTACTGAAGTAACAAATGGGGATTCTTCGTGATGACTACTGGGCTACTGGCTATGTTTATGTGCACATTTACAGACCATCACTTGAGATACCACATTATAAAGTTGATTACAGAAGCCCTCAATGTCATAGATACACTTTATGGACCATGCGCAAATTTGGACATGATGTTCTACATGCGCTCTGTTTTTTGTGACAAAAAAGAGCAACTCAACAAAGGTTCTACAGTATACTAACTTAGTCTCTAAGTGTACTCTTCGCTTCATAAAAACAAGAGGGTGAGGGTTGACACTCAATTAACATATACCCATATCTTAATCTTGTAACATATATATTAGTACCATACAACTCCAAGGCACATTACCACATTTAATTGCTCGTATTCTGCTGACTGTGATAATGCCGCAGATATAGCTTTTCTCAGCATGTCCCCAACACCTTCAACACCATGCTTCACGGATATATAGAAGGCCTCTGGAGCATCAGCAAATGCAAGAAGGGAAGCGAGGGGCTGAGCATCCTCATAGGTATAGGTTGAAAGACCACTAGCCAAGCATGTCTCATTTATTTGATGGATTACGTAGTCAAAGAGCACAAAAAACAAATCCCGCTTCTCTTCCCTTGAGTTGGCTCGTGAATACTGTAAATGAAAAGGTGATATACATAAATTCATTGCTTTTCTTAATACTTAGGCATAATACATGACACATGAATAAAATATCATAACCAGAAGCCTCTCAATTGAGTCAAAGAACAATGCTATTATGATTATTACAACAATGGATTAGTATTGCATGATAAGGATTAAGATTTAAGGACCATCTGTTATCTCAGAAAATATGTAGGTTTGAGATAGAACTGACCACTGGCACACACTTTATGAATTTATGATTCACCGAACTTTGATCTTAAGTACAGAATGCAACATCTGGTCAATCTTTCTGTGCGAGAAACATATACTTCATGCTACGTATTACCATCCATCGCGAAAAAATTCCTAGCTATGCTGAGGCGTTGACTGAGATCTCGGGAGCTCGGAACAATGGATGGCACAGTATGTTGAACTGGGGTTCCGTGTGAGCCTACGAGGAAAGAAAAATTTGCATATGGTTGCAGTCGGTACTCGAATAGCCAGTCCTATCCATTCCAGATGGTATTGACCAGAAATTGAGGCGAAATGAAATGGAGTCTTTGGTATCCCATTTTACCGATCGGAATGGGATATTCCAGCCAGTACCGGAATGGAATTGAGAAGATTAACTTAAATGGAAACAACCTACATAACGGTGATGCACTAGTAGATTCACTTACAGGTGGTCCATTTTCCTATGGATCATCTTCTGACTTATTGTTGTTTACTTGTACTTTGTGCACAACTGAGATACTAAAATAATAAAATATTACAGTTGAATAGACAGAAAACTCAGTTGTCAACAGCCATGCATGAAGCAGCACAAGCCAACTAAACATAAGAGGAATACTAACCTCAAGACAGATATAGTCAACTCCACCAAGAAGATCTATCCGCTCGGGAACGAAATGTGTATCAAGAGCACCATTCTGAGTTCCATCTGGTACTTGGTATAGCATATTTGTCAGCATGCAAATGAGCTTGCTGTGCACTACTTTTGCCCATGAGTGCTCCACACTAATCTCAAGAAGAGTCTTAACAACCTGTTTAGGATATAGAAAAATGCACAAGTGGTTTTCAGACCCTTATTTGTCAGCAATAAATACACAATTTACAGAAATTGCTATAAACTAGTAAACAGCCTATATACTACATTTTTTAGAAAACCTATACCAGATGAAGGTCAAACAGGCTTATCATATGTCAAATATACGAGACAAATGCCTGGCTATATACATAAAAGGAGCAGTACAAGTGCATTTCACAACCTTCTTATGCTGGAATAACATTCTACATCCATATATCAGAAAACATCAACACCAATAGCAATCTACTCAAACCTGTAGATTCAACTCTTTTGAGTAGGACCGCTAGTTGGTTATTTCCATTTTCCATTTTACATTTGTGGATAAAACAATAATTAAAAAAGGGCATGCATGTTGCCTAATAAGCAGAAACTCATACGACATACTCAAATCATGTATGTTTAGCATGAACGGGACATAAAATGTGTATAGTTTCAACTAAACTCCAATATTAAACATAACAGTCTTCAGCACTTCACTTTTACATGGCCCAAAGGCACCTGAATAGCAAGACTGACAAAATGTTGCAAATAGAGTTCAAGCACACTACTCAAGAGAACGAGTACTTGAAGAAAGACGTGTTTCTTTACCCTTATGTCCAAACCTCCAAGTCTGCTCCTGATGATTTTCCCTCCATCACAAACAAAGTAAAATAGACAACTTAAAGCTGATGCCCATACAATCTCCTGTCGCTCCTCCATCTACAAAACCAAGATCAAATAAAGCAAAATGGAGCAGTCAGTCAAGAACTCAAAGATGCATAAAGACATAAAGAAAATTATTAAAGGCCTAAGAATATCAATTCACTTAAAGAGCTCACCAGTTTCCAAAGAAAACATGAGAATAAATTGGCAGCTTACATTAATGTTATAGTGTAAACACAAGCGTGGGTGCACACATAAATAAACTATAAACCTGACCCCGCGGTGAATAAGAAGGGAAAAATGACTCTTTCTGACAGGCGATAATCAAGGAAATTGAACTTGCTTACAATGTACATTCCCTTGGGCATAAGAGGAGACTCGATATAACTACCAAAATGCATATTAAAATTCAATATTCCAAAAGTAACAACCACCTGAACTAAGAGAAGGAGAACTTCAAACAGTATTTTGAGAAGCCATGACTCAAACTGATCAATAGCAGGACTAGTCCTCTGCTCTTCTTCAGGTTCTGTTGTCCTCTGTTCATCCATACTTGGTCCATATTCGTTGTTCAGATAAGAGTTGTTTGCAGTTCCACCTTTTTCAATAAGTGGTGCATCTTCAACTATCATAGGCTCCAGCAGGTGTGCGTGGACCCCAAGGTTTAGGATTAGATCAAAAGCCTTTGTTCTGGCAGGCGATTTTTGGGAGCTCAACATACCCTGAAACATAAATAAATGTTAGAAATATTTCGCATGTTCCTTTTTGGGATACAGCCTTGTAAAGTATAACACCTCGAGCATATAAAGTGTCAGAGGAGCAGCAGCCTCAGAGTCCATCATATACCTGAACCAAAGAAAACAAAATAAAATCACCGAAACCCTAAATAAGCGTAGTTCTATGATTACAAAGCTATAGCACCAAGCTTAAATAAGTGTAGTTCTATGATTTTGAGAAAATATTTGCTCGCATCTTGCAACTATTGTTCTTTGATGCATACACCCTTGTACCATGTAATTAATTACTTGAACTACTAATTTGATAACAGAAATATGGTAAACTTGGGAATCTTTAGTATGCGTGCATCAGCCTAAATACACATTCAAAATCATAGAAGCAAAGTGTTCAGCCTGCTGACAACACAAGAAAAACTGAGACATGCTCATACAAGAAAAAATAGCAGAGCAATAGGTGATTCAGATTAATAATGATAATGTGGCAGGTCAGATCACAGACAGATTCATGTAATAAAACACTTTGCATTAAAGTATATATTTTGCACTTCAAATGCAGACATAGTAAAGAAAATATACTACGAGGTAATAAATGGTTTATAAACCTGATATCAGCAGTATTATGAGGTATACAGGAACAAGTGTCATGCCACCACCATACTACCAGTAATGGAGGCAGCAGTAGAAAAAACAAGAAGAAAATACGCAAATACAATTCCAGGGTATGCAAACAAAATATTAAGAACATTCATCAATGTGTGAACTGGAAGAAAACAGAATGAAAAGAAAAGAAAAGAAAAGGTGTAAGATTATATACATGTCGATCACAAGTTTAATGAGGACACTGAATGCCACATCCGCTGAAGGCTGCCGACTCTGGGTGGTCAATCTCGATGGAGCATTGAACTGATTTGCATTTGAAGTTGTTTCTGAACATACTTCAGCTATGACTTCAGAAATTTCAGCAGGATTCAATCTTAAGGGTTGTTGCTCGCTATTGAAAGAGGGTACCGCAATGAGCAACAGATGCATGTAAGCACATTGTTAGACATTATTGTAACACATCCATACAGACACATGAATTCAACTTGAATCACAGTATTATTTAGCTAACAATAGCACCATATGATTTACACAGGAGCATTATATGATGTACTATAAATTGGCAAATGTTTAACATAAGAGGCAAAAGGAGTTATTTGAGAAAATACCATTTGGAATCTCTCCATGTCTTTGTTAATTAAGTACAGATTTTTGTCAGAATCCCATCAAAATGCATGTACAGCTATTTTCTTCTTGTTTCTCTACATCATGGATATGGTGGTAGAAAATTGAAAATTATTCAGCCGTAATTTCAATTTCATTGATGCAACATTGACCTTATACAAGTACATTTACACTTCAATACATGCATTCCTGTACAAAATGCTATGCTAGATCATATGCAAAGTGAATAAACAAAACAAGGAAATACCTGTAGTGCCTATACTGAAAAAGGGGACGTGCTCGAGGCTGGAATGTGTTTGTAGGTATGTTCATCCTACAGAAAAAGTAGATGTTTCCACACATAAGACCCTTTACATTCATTATTAATTTCAATACATTTAAAAAAAATCTACAAGTAGATATGCTTCAACCGGCTTCGCAACAATGACTTTGTTCGTAACGAAGTATCAGCAACCTTTAGTTTCACATAGACATAAAACACTCATCCTACAGACCTACACCATTGGTGTCGAGTGTCCACACAGATGCAAAGAACTGTTTCTCAAAATACAAATTTCGTCAGAATCACAAATAGTAATATCCAGTATACTAATGGGAAGAAATTTGCTAGAGGGGCAAATTGTGGAAGAGCATTTACAAGTCAAGATGCCCTTCTCAACAAAATGGGAAAGAGAAGAGCAACGGAAGGGAAGGAGAATGTGTTTCATGTGAAATACCAAAATGAAGCATAAAAGGAAATATATGCTTTCATCACAACGTAGACATACTGATATACATGATAACAACAACAACAAAAGGCCTACCAAACTTGATTTGGGCCCGATTTCATGCGTTTTGAGGCAGTTATTGCTTTCAAATGACCCTGTGATGAAGCAAAAGTACTAGCTGTAGAAGTTGAAGGTTGCAACAAATCAATATCAGGAAATTCCTGGATAACAGAATATTTCCATTGTTGATCATTAATCTTTGCCTCCATGTCCCCAACTAGAAGAGCTGCAGCACCAACTTCAAGAAAACCCTGTGTATGAAAATCTTGAAGGCCCGCAAAATCATTGCTGGTTATAAAGGAAACAAACAAGACAATGCAGTCAGTGTTTGCAAGACTATTAGTACCATATTTGTTAATTCTGTTCCATTCCAGCCAGAATGACTGGGATGTTTCACTTTGACAAGAGAAATACCTTTCTTTGGCAGAAGTTGATGCTTGCCGTTCACCAAATACATGCCATCGCCAATTTAAAATGTCAAAGGATATATACTTGATATCATATCCATGCTCTCCCCCATCAACCTTTTCGCTTGCTGATGATATTAAATCGGATGGAGTATGACTTTCCTTGGATTCAAGATGTTCTCTGTTGGTAATAACTTCTGGAGTCAACTGAGAAACTAAGGACCTATTCAAAAATGACGAAAGTGAAGGAAGCGATTGTTTTGTAGAGGTTGATGCAACAGATTGAGCAATTGGTTGGAATGACAACTTCGGAATATGCCTCGCAACTAATGAGCGGACATAGTTTAAAGACTTCACAAGAGATGCCGAAGCAAAGTTCGATATTGGTGGGGCAACATGAGAGGAATTTGGCAAAGCTGCTGATGACCCAACACTCTGGCCAAAAGATGGTGCTCTCTGACTTGCCACAGGGTCATACTTTGCTATCGTATTTGCACAGAAGAGATCAATTTGACGTAGTGTTTGCACCCTTGGAATATACCTTACAATATAAAGTTGTATAGTGTATTAGTGTTAGTGCAAGAAAGTTTCAAGAATAAATATGAGACTCTGACAAGTGACAATCAGCTTACCGGATAAGATATCTCTTTAACAATGCCACGCATCTTGGGACAACTGCTGGGCTGGTTGAAAAGATTGTCCACATTAGGAAAAGGAGGAAAAACATAATATTCAAATTTTAAGGAGCACTGTAGAAAATGCAGCTCAAGATGCACCAAGGGAATTGTGAATAATTTCAAGTAATTCCAGATTCTCATTCCTACTTGGTTACTTACTGTATGCTGTATAGGAACAAGCGAAATAATTGTAGCTTATGGCACAGGAGCTAGATATAGTTTATTAATCCCGTTAAGCTGAACAATCAAAAGCAATTTCCCCTTTAATGTGGAATGGAGGAAATGAAAGGCAGAAAACACATAGAAGCTCAAAGCATACCTACGATCTCTCTCTGCAAGAGCATGGTCAATGAGGACATTGTAAGCCATATCGATGGTTGATAGGTTGGCTATATAATCCTGCCAGCATATAATCACCTCATTGAGAAACAGCATATATATGAGTGACTTAAAGTGATAACAAAGTTAAAAGAATCCTGCTGCATTAGATAACTTCATTTGCTACCAATAGCCCAACACTGACAACGCTAACAGCGGTCACAGACAAATCAGAGAAGCTAAATATGCTGGGCAGTGATGGATCATGACAGATATACTAAAGAATTAACAAAGCAAGCAACCAAACTTTGACATTAACCAATGGTCACCCAACTTCTAGCTTTTATATGGTAAGCGGCCTGGTAAATGGTCTTACTATTTAAAAGTTCAGAGAAATATATATGTGCGTTGCAATAACAGCAAAATAAGCACATAATTAAACTTTTTTTTCCTGTATACATAATGGAACTACCAAACTCTCAGCAATTGTCCACGGTGGTGCCACAAGGTAAAAGGGATTGACAATTTTCTACACTTCTACTTGTCAAATACTTCACATTCGGTCATGTGAATGTAATTAAGAATGATAATTGATAAATAAAGTGTTCGAATATAATATTCATGTATCTTGTATGTCATAATGTGCCAAAAAATCATTGACAGTTTCCCCTTAGTTCCTTTGGCAAACACCTCTAACGTATGTCATGTAGACAACCTTGTAAAAAGACCTCGTATCCATATAAACGGACCGTTCAAATGGACAACTTTAAAATGCTGATAATTGTAACGGATAGGCTACATTGTACCTTTATCAGCATTTCATTGGTAGCAGATGTTGGGGGTTAATCCTTCACAAGAACAAGGCCACAACAGCCTTTATTTAGAACAGTGTTCTTGAGCGACACATGTTTCATTCATTAATCATGAAACCATAATTACAAGAATATGGTCAAAGCATATGATGGTAAATTTCACAATGACGTCACTCATGGAATAGAATCGTTTCTCACGTCACTGAAATAAGTTAGAAGCACATTTCCATTACTAAACCTATAGATACCAATTTTGTGTATCATTCAAAGCATTATGCAACGTAGTACGAGCATGGAATAAGAAGCAAATTGATCCAGATTAGTTGTCGGTTACTCCCCAACTGGGTTCAGAACAGCAAATAGCGCCGAGCATTACCAAACCTAACTATTCACAATCGCTTAACTGGCAAATCAACGCAATTCCGAGGAGCTATAAGTCCCGCAGGCACGTGAAAGACTACATGTATAGCAACCAATGCTAAGATTTAAGGGAGATCGAACGGGCGGTGTGCACTGCAGTGACTGACCCGGAGGGTTCGGGACGCCTCGGTGGCAGCGGAGGCGGCGGCGGCGGCCGGTCCGTGGCTGTGGGGCGCGGGCGGCGAGAGGCAGTCGGCGACGGCCCGGCGGAGCGGCTCGGGCGGCTTCCGCGCGGAGGCGGTGGAGAAGGACCCCGCGGCGGACACGGATCGCGGCGGGCGCTGAGGGGGCGCCACGGAGGCCGCCCCCGCGCCGTAGTGGCGGGCGCTGGTCACCCGCTTGGAAGGCGCGTCGTGGAGTGGCATCTGTGCGAGTCGTCGCCGGCCGGCCGGCGGTGGCGAGATCTCCGATGGGCGGCGGGTGGGCGCGGCGCGGAGACTGGCTAACCCTAGGCACTCCTCCTCCTAATCGGCCCGCCAGGCTGGCACTGTCAGTTTGGTATTTTTGGTGTTCCCGTGGACGGATTTGGGAGATTCCAGCGAACAGACGCGTACGGGGAAGAAGAAGACGCTGATCCTAACTGCAAACAGCTCAGAGTACCATTTTTGTGATCACATGGTTACTATTCTGTTTCCCGTGTTTGCACTGGGGATGCCGAATAATTACCAAGGTGCGCAATTATAAGTAAGAATGTGAATGTAACAAAGAGTAATAAAAGACATTGACCCAATATAACGTTTGTCGTCAATGTGTTCAGTACGTGAATATGTGACGAGCTTTATCCGTCACTCCCTCTCAGATTCGAGTCGTGCAAAGGCTTGATCCATTGTTGCTACTACCTCCCCACGGATATCATTCTCCACCTTACACATTTTGGTTATATCAGTGTTACCTGTAATTAACTTCATCCGCCACCACTGAGCATATCAGGACTATATATTATAGTATTTCCTTCCCCCAGTGTCAACTCACCCCCTAATTGCCTGTAGTTGATCCATTAAACCTGAGAAGGGGAGGGATAACATTTAATTATCTGCAAAACTGGAAATAGTGTGATAGTGGTTATTACCCTTTGAGGTTGGTTGTTTTGATGGGCGTTTATACTAACAGTTGGATGTTTTAGTTATTCTAAGTTTGTTTACAAAGTCACTGTATTGGATATTTTTGGCAAAAAGAACTAGGAGAAGGTTAATTGTTATTTGGTATATGACAAATAACATATATTAACACTAGTTATGTATGATTTTAAATTATAAAGCATCTATAAGGTTGTCTATAGTGAGTGCGTTTGTCATATCAACATTATCCAACCGGTATGACGTTGTCTCGGCCAACATTATCCTTTGCTACAAAGTGCCTCTAAATGGCCGACCAAATATGAGGAGAGACATATAAAAAGTGAGAGAAGACTTAATAACACCACTCTTTATAGTGGAATTCAATGAAAATGAAAATCTAAAGTTCCCTTCATGAAGTTTTTTCTTCTTTGTTTTATTTATAAACCTATATTCTGCACAGTTTAGACACACTGGCAACAAATGCTACATTGGGTTGATGTCTCTTATTGCTCTCTGATGCGTCTTACTTATGTTCCATAGCTCAAGTGATCAATACAAAAATTTTGAGACATGCAAACTTGCGGCAATTCCCCTTTCTTATAAGCTCCATCCTCTCCTCTTCCTTTCCTGCCCTCCATCACTAGGGCCGCTCTGGCCCCTCCCCTTCTCCTCTCCGGGCTCAGCTGGTGGCAAGTTAGGTGAGGGTTTTGTCTTGGTACTAGCAGTAGTAGTAGTAGTAGTAGATCTAGGTGTTGATTCCCCCTGCTCCGCCCCTTGCAATGTCCTTCTTGGGTGCTGAGGCCAGATCCGACATTCGTCTCATTGGTCTTCTTCTTCTCCGTCAGCATCTCTTATGCCGGTGGCTTCCTACTCATCGACTGGTTGGTTCAACCCCTTCCCTTTGTATACATGAAGCTCTTCCTATCATCTTCTCCACCGAGATCCACTGCCCCTTGGTGGCAACGACTTCAGCCTTCCCAGCAGCGGTGACCTTGGTGAGCTCGCTCCCCTATATTTAGTGTTTAGATCTAGAACTGGCTGCCGTGGTTCATGTTGCTCCTTCTCCTATGGAGCGTCATGGCCCTCCCACCCTAGGAGCTAGAAGTTCCCCATCTTGCGTGCCCACAATGTCGAGTTGGGAAGTTGCCATGGCTGAAGGACACCTTTTCTCTTGTCCATGGTAGCTGCAATGTAGGTTTGGGGTGGATTGCAAGGGCGATGTCTGCCCACGGCCGATCTCCATCCTCACCTTCTTTGACCTCCGATATGTAGACCGTTTGCTTCTTGCTGCCCATAGTGGCTATCAATGATGGAGATTGGTGCTTTTATTTCGGGCACAAAGATAGAAGCATCTTAGACGCCTCCGACGACATCATCTCCGGCGACCTCCACGGCACAGGGACTGTTTTGAAAATCATTTTTTGTACTAAGGTTCCTATGTGTAATACAGAGAATTTATTTTGTAATTGTTTAATTTTCAGGTACTTCTCTATGAACTTATGGCGTACATAACTTATTAAATGAAATCCAACACCTTCTAAGGTACGATGGCCTGTTTTTTTACCTTAAAGAAACGCAAAATTTCCCTTTTTCAGAGAGAGAATCGGGCCAATCTTGGGCCTGACCGTACAGAGAGCCTGCCTAGTCCAGAACAACGGCCCAGGTCGAGCAAACAAAATAGGTCAGCCCACAAGCTCGGCTCCTTTACCCTCGCCGCAACCAGACCAACGCAACCCACGCCGTGCAGCCACCAGACCTCGATCCATCCCGACGAGCGAAGGAGGAGAAGGAATCGGAGATCTGATCGGAGATGGCGCCATTCGACCCGTGGCCGGTGTTCTTCCGGAGGGAGTGGAAGCGCAACTGGCCCTTCCTCGCTGGCTTCGCCGTCACCGGCTTCCTCATCACCAAGCTCACCGCCGGCTTCACCGAGGATGACCTCAAGAACTCCAAGTTCGTCCAGGAGCACAAGCGCTGAGGTGACCCAACCCTCCTGACCTGCTCTTCCCCCATTGTATCGTATCACATCACCCCCGATCCGGTAGTGCATCGATCCCACTGTTCAATTAGGTCTCCGCGGTACTCCTGTCATGTGCTGTTCGTTCGTGTTCCTCCACCAGATCTGGACGCGACGTCGGTCACGTTGTTAGGTGAGATCGATGAGTTTGTTGTGCGATGGTGATGCGCTCGGGGTTAAACGAGGCGAGACGAAAATTGCGTTGTTCGTGTTGATATTTATGTTGACCGTATGGCTGGCCGACTTTACTGCTCTAATTTACTGCTCGAATTTGGATATCTATGTGATGTGTGGATAGCTTTTCATGGGAATTGCATCTCATGTGCCTAGCACGCTATGATTAATGACGCCCCGATGGTTTTCTCTACATCAGCATAGTCATAAGCACCATTTCTGCTGTCCTTAGTACATGTATGCTTAAGTTACTGCGTTTGTTTGGATATGTAACAGTAGCTTCAAATGATGGTGATGGCGTTGCAAAATGAGTTTCCTTTTTGGATCAATAAGCAATAATTTCCAGATGATTCAGATATATGTTGAATATGCCTGCAGTTGCCTATCTGGCCATGTGTAGAATTCTCTCCATGACTTAGCTGTTTCAGAAATCAGAATCGATAGGCTGAGAGCAAAAAAAACTAGTAGTCCTCCATTTTGTGACTACAAACATGAGTCATAGCGTTGAGCTCTTTCCCCTACAGATAATATAGTCAAAATGTTTCAAGCATTTATTTTTTGTCAACGTTAATCCTATGAGATATTGCCAGGAATACGATATCTTTTGCAGAGCTTTGTTTTGGGTGGTTGCTGTGGTAACCATAAGTTTATGCCCGCATATTGTTCATATGCTATGTTAAACCCTCTATGCTGCACAGATGCCTATTAGTTTCTGTCTGCATCAGGTTACTAACGGATTGATGATCCTGTTTTCTCCAGGTGAAAGGAATGGCTGCTGCAGTTCTCACTGAGTTAGTCACATCTATGTGGTTGGCAGTTTTTATATGTTATCTGAATGAGCTTATCAAATTTGTGCTCTAGTCTACCCAAGTTTCTGTTTGTAATAAGAGGTTTTTGGATACGTAAACCAAGAAATTTCAGCTTCACCAAGTAATATTTCAAGTCGGATCTCGTATCTTGTTTTTTACATGGTTATGCTGGGGACAACATTTACAAGGGGGTGACTGGTGATCTGTTTATGCAACCAGATCATTTGTTATCATAACATTCTTGCGCCTTGCTCTCCAATTTTGTTTTGCTGTTTACCTGCTTCACCTTCAATACTGTATCCTGTTATAGCAATCTTGCCGTTCTTTTCATCTTTTATTCTGTATGGCTCTGAGATGATGTTGGAAATGGTAACTGCCTACTGGAGCGGCAATATGTGCATCTGGTATATGATTGTCTTCGTGTGTATCTGGAGCAGATGCTATGGTTGATATTTGAGATGTCTTGTTGTTTTGCAATGTGAAACACTGGAATTGTTCATGTCTCATTTCACTCCACGCCGATCTACGTATTACTAAATGGAAGGAGTGCGGCTTGCTGTTCTTACCTTGTGGCTGGAATAGTTGGCTAAAGTTTCCCAGCAGGAAGGAGACTCGACTTTTTATAATTTCTGAAAATACTTGTCGTGAAGAGTTCAATGGACTTGCACCATTTCTCGAAATGTGTCAATTACTTGCTCTCTCTTAAACGCCACCTAGCAACACAGAAATCTTTCTAGTCTTGCTATGAGGTTTTACATGGCGACGTAATCCAAAGACAATGGATGATGCCAACGCGGATGGCCGCCGGCGACAGCAGCACAGCCGGACGAAGAACAACGTCTGAGGCGTGGGAGTCGGAGGAGCGCGTGTCGGACTTGGACGCGGTTCGTCGCCGTTGCCGCCACGGAGACGGACCCCCCGGTCGCACGAGCTCGAAGCCGCCTCCGCCGGTGAGCCTCCGTCCTCCTCATCTCGCCTTCCGTCGCCGCCGCTAACAGTTTGCTCGCCTCCCTGTTCTTTTGCGCTAGCTGCTTCCTGCCCTGTCCCCGCGCGCGCCGCCGTCGATTGAGTTGGTTGCGACCTGTACGTATTTTACCTTACTGAGCAACATGGCAAAGTTCAAGTCCATTGTGTCTTGTCTTGACGAAGAGGAGTACGATCCTAGCCATGGTGATCAAGCAGCTGGGGTTGAAGGTGAAGCAAGTGCTAGGCGCAAGCTTGCAAGATCAAAGGGAAAGGGAGCAGCTCTACTCGAAGCCGAAGCAAGCCGACAGCGCAAGCGTGCACGATCAGACGAGGTACCTGCTGTCGCGTCTCACGATCTTGATGATTTAGCAACAGTTAAGAAAGCTTATTTGCAACTCAAAAAGGAACTCTCAGAGAAACATAACAAGTTAACTACATCAAAGACCTGCCGAGAAAGCTCCTGTCCTCCGTCTTGATGCTCAAGGTAGGGAGATTGATGAGCATGGAAATGTCATCAGCATAGCCAAACTAACCAACCTGGCTACTCTCAAGGTCAACATGAACAAGCAAAAGAAGGATTCCCTCGCAAAACCAAGTGCCCATTTTGATGAAAGGGTGGGCATCAACCAAAACAACCTCCTGGATTCCAGTTTACCGAGGAACGTAAACTCCACAAGCAGGCTGAGTTGCAGAGAGTGAAGAACCAATTTGGTGAAGCACAAACTGAAGAGCAAATGCAGGAGGAAGGAATTCCTGACATTGAGCCACGGGACTCTGAAATCCTATTTTCTGCCACGTAGGAGGGTATCTCTATCTCCATGGAGAAGCTCAACATGGGCATGATCACTATGTATGTACAGCATCCAGAGCCATTAGAGCCACCACATGAGCCTGTGCCACAGCCGCCTGGGCCACTCTTAAGGAGCAGAAGAAGCTCAGGACTCAGAGGCGCCTCGCGAAGGAGAAAGACAGGCAAGGCCTCTTGGAGCCACCAATGCCCAAGGTCGAGATGAGCGAGCAATCTCATGAAAGTACTCGGTGCTGAAGCTACACAGGATCCAACACGTCTGGAGATGGAAATACGGAAGATTGCTGCAGAACGTGAGCTGGCTCATGTAGACCACAACATTGCCCGGAAGCTCTCGCCGTTGGAGCGCCCCGAGAAGAAAGAGGAAGCTATTTGATGATCCTAACACACTGGATCATGCTACTGTAGTTTGTGAGTACAGAATCAGAGACCTGTCGCGCTCCCAGGCGCGCGTCAAAGTGGAGGTGAATGCGCAGGAGAACAGGCTAACTGGCGCTGCAGTGATCATTGATAGTATCAGTATTGTGGTTGCTGAAGGAGGAAAGAAGTCAGTCAGAAGCTACCATAAGCCGATGATGAACCGGATGGACTGGGGTGCTGCAATTGATGGTGGAGAGGTTGTCGGTGCCGTGGAGGAACCGACAAGCCGGCGAATAGCTGTGCGTTAGTCCGACAGGGGAGTGTGGTGAAACCCCACTTTACTGGGTTCAGTGTAGAAGGGTGAGTAGAAATATTGATGCAACAACAACTTGTATCATTGATCAGTATGTGAATATATACATGGACAAGTAGTGTACAACGTATAGGATCTAACCAACGAGATAGAAGGAGGATTAGCTAATCATGCCTAAAAGAATGGATGGCACTGCATGGCTGTTACAGATGCCATGCACGAGCGTATATCTCAGTGTGCATCATTGTTGGAGTGAGGCTGCTGCTAAGGTGTTTGTAGATGTTGATGTTCCCCACTACTGGGACCTGGCTGTCAATTTTTCGTGAAAGAGTTGCCGCTGGTGATGCTGTAGTCCTATTTCGAAGGTTCCGGGACGCCAATGCACTGTAAGTCAAAAACCGGAACCTTTCTTTCTGATATGAACAATGGACATATACAATAAAAGTTTCAGTTTCATCACACAAATTCAGTAAATAAAGCTCTTCTATTATCTAAAAATCACACAAATTACTTTAATCTGAAGAAGTTGGAGAAGAAAGTATTGATTGTGCAGTTATAATTTTCAGACTTATGGTGGCTTGTCTTCACTGGATACTTGGACACGCTTGGATATTTCTGTTATGGTACAGTTAATATTTCTCACACTTATGATGGCTTGTCTTCACTGGATGCTTGGACATGCTGTATGGCTGGATTCATTTTTTGTTGCTCGTGGATTGTTTGTTTATAGCTTTGTAGGCCAGCAGCTATTTGCAAATTATTGTAGTTCTGGTTATGTTCATGTCACTTTTCATGCTCAAATGCTTCTTTATTCTTCCAATTAATGATAGCATTTTTCTACTTTTGCCACAGTCCAGCGGCAGCTGCGGAGAGGCGTTTTGGTGTATGTTTGATGAATGCTTGAGCAAGAACAGTGTGGGTTACAACTGCTAAGAAGCCGTTGTTGGTTTGGTTTAGTTGCTGGGAGTCCATGCATTCACCAGTGCTATTAGCTAAGCAATTCAGGTAGTGTGATGAGGGCTGTAAAATCATCTTGTTTCCTCTCGTGTCTTGCTCCAGTTGTAGTACGTGCAAACATGCACTTGGAGAGAGATACAAATAAGGCTGCCATCACCAAGTCTTCAAATCAAGAACCTTTGTTTTTCCAAATCTCAACGGTAAAAGCTTTACAGGACAGCTACGTTCTCTCAGTTTGTCAGGCTACAAATGTATGCATATACGAAGTAACATAAAATGATGCTATTGTTGTGTTTCCTGAGTTTGGTGTGAAAAGTGGAAGGTATAGTTGAATATATATATATATTCTTGGTTGAAAGAAAATTTTTGATGGTCTGTGCGAGAAAAAGTTAAGACAAGATCTAGACATCTAGTAGGTAATGCATGTGTGGGGCAAGAGACATCAGCATTCAGCAAGGCCTTTAAGATCAACAAAATACTGGTATATCAGCGCAAATCTTGTGATTTGGACATTGCATCTAACAGACAAATGAAAATTCAGCAACAACCACATCGACATGACAAAGATTTTAATGATCCTCTACTACAGCTAGTGCCCACCAAGATCAAACTGTTGATTTTCTTGCTGATGAAACGAACACGGTGATATATTGAAAGAGAGATCAATCAGATTTACATGGTCTTCAATTTTGAAAGCGCCTTCTTGCGCTGCCCAAGCATGTAAGTGTACATATGCGGGCTCCCTGTGGTGAAAATTAATTTACCCACAGTAAGACACATGTAGTGCAGATAAATGAAACGGAAATTAGTACTGAGGACAAGGAAGGTACCTGGAACATAAATTACAAGTGCAAGGATTGATGCATACAAGTAATCGAATGAGAAGTTCCATTTGTTGGGCATTCTAAGACAGTATTTCTCTGATGCCTGCCATTATCAATTCGAGTGCACAAGCATATTAGCAACATTCAGTTTATAGATCAGTTACCTAAATGGATTTCCTCAGAAAAGAGACTACCTTAATTAATGGCAATGCAATGTATATCAGGCCGACCTCGCTGCTGATGCCAGTTGGGTACATGACTAGAAAAGAACTATACCTGCATACATTCAGGTTTGATTCCATGTAAAGATCCATTCTTTATACGGTTGATGCTGTTTTAATTTAAATTCTGCAATCTTATGCAAAGTTAATTGGTAGCAGCATTGCGTAGTCTCACCTAAGCCATAGAAGCCATGATGGGGCAGATCCAAAGAGCTCTTTCATGCCGAAGAAGAAATACCTAATAATCTGCATTGCGACACCCAACACTTGATTAACTAGCTAGGTGTCTGAATGCTGCAGAATTTACCATTTGTTTCTATCAATCGAGTTGTCAGATTATCTGGGTCAGCACATTTTAACAAAGCACGGACCATATGACATGACTTGGCAACCTATACAACTTTATATGCAGCAAACTTTCTTTGTTACCCTCTTGCTTTAAAGTGACCTTTTCCCTACTGATTTCTAATGTTCTGTTCTACATGAGCATCATTGCCCTGATCCATCTCTTGCAATTAGTCATGAAGAAAATAGAATGCATGATTGAATATATACTGCAGCAATGCACACATATTAGTGCCTCTGACTTCAAGTTGAATAGGCACCACCCTGATGATATCTTCACTCATGTAATAGTATGGTAGTAAATTAGACACTGGTAATTTTGTGTCAATTCGCTGTTAGAAGTATCTTAAAATTCAACTTGGAACAGCAATATCCATATGTCAAGATCATCCTTGCATCATTTTTAGGAACAACAATAGGGCCTGCCTGGCACGTCGCAACTTGATAATATATACAGACAATTTGAAGGGGTTTTAATTTCCATCTTATAAGGAGTGGTGCTATCTATCTAGCAGTGTAGATGCTACTACATACAGTACATGGATTATTTATACAAAAGTACATATCTCAGTCAGTGATATACCTCAGTGATAGACCAGCTGATGACCAAGGAGCTTACTAGAATGTGTGTCCTGGTCTGCACAAAAAGGGGAGGAGGATCTCTAACAACGAATATGCAGAAGAGGATGCAGCAAGAACACAGCATGGCAATGGTAGTAGATGATCGAGAGCACTGTGAGTGATGGGACCTCACGTACCTCAGGGAAGCTCCAGAGGATTCCCCAGGTGATAAAGAGGCGTGATCCGATCTGCGGCAGCGTCGCCGACACCGGCGACCTCACCAATCCTACAAGCCCATGAAGAATCTGACAAGAAGACGCAGAGCTCAGAACAGATCAAGAGGAAGCAGCGAGAGGCCAACCAAGATCCGGCGCGCCGGTGCGTTACCTCTAGGACGGCGGCGGTCTGCGCGAGCTGGAGAGGCCTCTCGACGGCGGCGTACACGTCCTGGTGCCCGGACCGGAGCAGCGCCGTGACGGTGAAGTAGAGCACCTGAGCCCTGCGCGCATGAATCAATCAGTGCAACCAATCGGCAAAGAATTCGATATGCAGGTAGGCTAGGGTGGGAACGAACGAACCATCCTAAGAAGACGGCCCAGTTGTAGAAGGAGAGGTAGGCGCGCTTGAGTGCCGTCGCCATCGCCGCCGGCTGGTTCAGGTGTGGAGACGATGTGGAGTATCTCAGTGGCAGTGGCAGTGGTGTGGAGTTATAGCTGCGGGTGGATTGGACTTTTTAATTGAGCACGGTTGGGGTGGATCCATGTCACTTTGGGGGCGGAAACCAAGAACCAACTCTGATGAATCTGAAACCCACCACCGCCCAACTGAACTGCAGAGCCCAGCTCAGCTGCTACCAGTATCATTTAGTGGTAATCAATACACCAGCAACTACCTCATTGATGTTGTACTCTACTCTCCAATAGCCTACCCTCTAACTTTGGTTCAAGTTTTCGCAAGCTCTAACAAATTAGCTTCTCTGAAAGTTTTGTATGTATGCAAACCCTTCTCGGTGGAAATTATTTTTCTGTGTAATTATCTCTTGGGAAAACTATTTCTTGTTTGTAGTTACCTTCCTTTCAGTTTCTCCTAATCTTGTTTAATCTGTTGTCTAAAAGCATAAATAAATTCTGGAAAAACAAAGCAATTCGAGAAAAAAATGATTCAAAAGTAACTATATTGAAAGAAAGTTTGAGAAAAATCACAAATATCTTTAAAATTCACAAAACATTTTAGAAAATATTTTTCAAAAATTTAATTTTCCCCCCTGAATTTATGCCTTTTCTTTGTCCCGAACTTTTCTTTTTTTATTGAAAAAAATTCTAATATTTCTGAATTTGCTAATCCTCCTCGCCTCTAATTTTTTTTTCTAATTTCCCTTTTCAACAAAAATCTACCTGTTGAATATGCGAACTAGGCTGACACATGAGTAAAAACCACCGCCAATACAAAATTATCTTGCAATAGTTTGAGGGATAAAAAGGTAAATGGTTTAATTCAAGAGTTTAGGGATTTCTAATTTTAGAGTTTAGAGATGAAATCTAAATTCTGCAAAAGTTGAGGGACGAAAACTAAACTTCTTTATACATAGATAAATGAAGAACTGTTGTGTGAAGAAATTTTGTTAGGTGAGTGGAAGATACCTGATGGCATTTATAATAGGGTGACATCAGAATTCTGCTAAAGGTGGCACGTAGGAATTCTTTTGACCTTTCTTCATAAAAGGAGAGTTAAGGAAGGCTTATATGCTAAAATTAAGGATACAAGAGATAACTATATTAAATATAAAAAAATACCACTGTATCTTTACCATTATATTGTATGTTTTAGTTATCATTTATAGAAGATAAGAGACATGAGAAAACATTATCTCCTCGAGATGCCCCGGTGCTGGGTATTATCCGCATTTTTGGGTTCTGGCTGAAAGCCGCGATGCGTCCTGCAGGATGAAGTAGCATGCATATAGCTCACCATATTCCAGGGGTAGTTTGTATTTTATGTTTTGGAAGATTAACCTTGATTTTTTTTAAACTTGAAAGAACTTTACTGATTTGCTGGCACAGCTAAATCGCTGGCCGCTAAAGGGACTAAGAAGTCTGGAACATCAGAATGCCAAACAAAGAAAGTTCTAGGTGCCAAGCCGACGCCCTGTCTAGCCAGATCATGAGCAGCGGTATTACATACACGATTACAGTGCACAATTTTGCAATCTACAAAGCAAGTGAGAAGGAGAAATTTAGCTTCTCGGAAGAGAACCCCAAGCTGGGCCAGATCATGCCAGATCATGATCAGAAGATTGCAAGGCTTGTTTCAGAATCAAAGCATCTATTTCTAGAATCACCTTACCCATACCAGCCTCGGAAGCAAACCGGAGAGCATACAGGCAAGCGACAGATTCAGCATATAAAGCATTTGCAAGATTTTGCAATCGTCCCATACCTGCTCCCTGAACCATGCCATCTGCATTTCTGATACAGAAACCCCAACCGCCCTCACCAGAAGATGCACAATAGGCTCCATCAATGTTGAATTTTGATACCTCGTACAGTTCATGAGCATGTATACATTAAGTCCGGTGCATATCGAATCATGCATGCAGCGCAGTACTAGTAAAGTAAGGAATACATTACCAATTGGTTGCTTGGTGCTCACGTGAAGTTTTAATTCTTCGTGTATAACTAATTTGCTACATGAAATTAATTGTGCGTTATTCGTCGTGCTTTGCCCAGATATATCGAAGGATGTGACTTAGTTCATTAAAAAAAAGACATATTTTGCTTAGACATGTGCTCATTGTAATATCCTTATTTTAAGAATAGACACGCAATTGTTAATCTTGCCCTTAGACTAGACCCTCTCCTTTCTCCCACCAAGGTGTTGAACCCTTAGCCTTCATGTTTTATTCATCCCCACTTTCACTCAATCCCCCCTCTCTTTCTCTCTCTTCAATCCAATCCGGTTATACCCCACGGTCTCCTTACCTACTCATGGGCCATGACTGACAACCCTTCATGTTCCTCCTCACCGTGGTTGTTGTAGAGAGTAAAATGGGGAAGTGCCATCGACTACTCGATCAGATAGTAAACTTGAGGCATCCCCGGTTGACTGTTGGATCATCCGGGTGTGCACGAGGGGTGAAAGACTAGCTTGTGGGTCATCACCAACACACGGAATTTTTAATAGGTGGTAAATGTGAGATGTTGGTATACTTTGTACCTCAAATGGGGGGGGGGTGCTCTCCTATTTATAGGCTAGAGAAGGTGCAAGGCGGAGTTACAATTCTACCCCTAGGCAGTTTACGATCTTACCCCTCGTCCCTTCGTACGATCAAGGGCTATTTGGTCATTTCCGTCCTACCCTTACAAGCATATGCTTTGGCATCTATGTAACGTCGAGTACGGTACTCCGTACATTGGCCCCCTCACCTATCGTCTTCGCTCCAGACCTTTGTCACTTCGGACCTCTTGTCAAGAGTGGCTATCTTTGCTTAGGACTTCTTTCACCCCGGACCTCCTGTCAGGGGTGCCTGTCTTCACTCGAGACTTCCATCATCCCGGACCTCCTGTTAGGGGTGGCTTTCTTCACTCTAGACTTTCATCACCCCAGACCTCCAGTTAGGGGTGGACCTCGTGGTGTCCATACAAGGCCTCTGCCAGGGGTAGCCTTCATCATGATGCAGGGACGTTGTTGCCATGACCGTCGTGCTTCGTCGCCACCTCCCATCCATACCCCTATTGTTGAGTGGAGAGAAGACAAATCTAAGTTTATGTTGAACGAAGGTGAAAAGGTTATACCAGTGATTGAGTCAATTTGGGGTATCATGGAATCACCCTTGCATGGCTGTTGTCTACTCTTGGGGTGCGAGATGTCACTTCACATCTTCCCAAGGCGATATGTCGCGCGCAATTTATCGCAGGATGTTACTACATGATCGTCCACGGTGGTTGTCTGCTCTTGGGGGTGCGGGATGTCACTTTGCATCCGCCCAAGATGATGTTGCACGCGCGTGTCATCTTGGGATGTTACTACATGACCGTACATGATGGTTGTCTCCTCTTGGGGTGCAGTGTGTCACTTTGCATCTGCACAAGGTGATGTGCCACGCGTGTGTCATCCCAGGATGTTATCGCATGACCGTCCATGACGGTTTATTCCTTCACATGATGTAGTAAAAATGTGCTCCACTTACATTCACGGAAGATGTTTCTTGCCACTTCTAACACAATTGTGGGGTTTCTATCCAATGTTTCAACAAGATGCTAAAATGGGAGGATATGTTAAAAGCCAGAATATTGGAAATATATCATACCCGATGTTGCAAGGAGTATCAACACGCTCAGGTGCCTTGCACACATGAACCCTTCTGAGAACTTGTTGCGGCCTAGCGTCGGGGTTAGAGCCCCTTGCTCAAGCTTGCCATTGCTTGGGTTGGAACTCCTTATCCGAGCTTGCCACGGTTTGTGTTGTGGGTGAGGGCCTCCCGCGCGAGTTTGCCGCTACTGGTAGTGCGGACAAGAGCCCATAGGGCGAGCTTGCAGGTACGCAGCGGAGACGTCGCAACCTGTATGTGGGTATCGGAGTCAATTGGACACACATACACATGTTGTTGAAATTGAGTGCACGTGGAGGTGTCACATGCCTACTTGCCCACTGTTGGATTCGAGCACGCACATGGCCGTGAACTGACACAAGGGTCATCCCAGTGAGTCACTGGGGGCTCTTTGTGGCTCTCCTGGGACTCCTTCTGGGGTTCGTCTAATGTGAATCATGGGCCGTGTAGCATCGGACGCACACAGCAGCAGTGGCACGGGACTCCGGCCGTGGAGTGCCAGACCCAGCGGTAGCAGCATGGGGCTCTGGGTTCCAGAGGCTGGGCGCGAAGACAGCAGCACAGGGCTCCGAGCTGCGGAGCCCTGGGGAAGGTGGCACGGCGCTCCGAGCCGCAGAGCATCATGCTCCGGACACGGTTGTAGCAGGGCGGCAGCGGAGTTGCAATGCATGTGATGTAGCCCCATGCTACTCTGACGTGCAGGCAGAGTCTCGCGGTGTACTGTAAGGTCCCGTGATGCGTGAATGAGTAGCTCAAGGGCCGTTACCAACACTTGGTAAAATTCTCATCAGGGGGTAAATGTGAGATTCGTATATTCCATACCCCAAATTGGGGGGGGGGTGCTCTCCTACTTAAAGGCAAGAGAAGGTGTAAGGCAGAATTACAATTCCGCACCTAGATAGTTTATGGTCTTACCCCTCATTCCTTCGTACGATCAAGGTCTACTTGCTCATTTCTTTCCTACCCTTACAAACATATACCTTGGCATCTACGTGATGTCGGGTACGTTACTCTATACGTGGGCCCTTTCACCTCTCTCTGGATGTCCCTCACCCTGGACGTCTTGTCGGGAGTGGTTGTCTTCGCTCTGAGCTCCCATCATGCTGGACCTCCTGTCTGGGTGGACTACATGGTGTCCATATGAGGCCTCTTGTTGGGGTAGCCTTCATTATGCCGATGGGACATTGTGGCCACGACTGTCATGCTTCATCAACACCTCCCATCCATACCTCTATTGTTGAGTGAAGAGAATATAGATCTAAGTTTATGTTGGACGAAGGGTGAAAAAGTTATACAAACGATTGAGTCAATTTGGGGTTGCGTGGAGACCCCCCATGCAACAAGGGATGATACGGAGGGTTCCTGATCTTCACGGTAGGAATAATAACTAGGGAAACCTAGATGGAAACCACACACAACAATGTGATAGCCTATGGAGACTTGGAACCAAATCAACCACCTTCTTGATGAATGCACAAATTCTACTTTTAGGCACAGACAAATCCTTATAAATTTAAGAGAAAAGTAAGGTCTAAGGTAGATTCTCCAATCTAGAGGGAATCCTAGATCAAGGAGCAAAGCTCTTCCTAGTTCTAAACTCAAGTATAGTCTTAATTAGAGGAGGGGAAGGGGTACTTATAGTCCTACCCACAACCCTAAGTTTAGTTGGGCTGAAACCCACTTACAAGACCCATGGACCTGAGTGACCCACACGTAAGCGGATTCTCGGAGCCTCCGAGTTGGAACTCGGAGGTTCTGAGATTGGCTTCTGAACTCGCACCGACAGATTCCCAGAGTCTCCGAATTGGAACTCAAAGGTTCTGAGATTGGCTTTTGAACTGGACTTCAATGTACATCTAGTCAATTCGCGGAGCCTCCAACGTTGGTCCCAGAGGTTTTGAGATTCACTTTTGGACTAGCTTGTGCATAATCTTGGATGCTCCGACATTCCTGGAAGTTCTGAGATTATCTGCTATATAGCCCCTTTAGGAATCGTGGAGGTTGCGACATTGGGTTCAAGGGCTCTCAGAGTTGGATGTTTCGGTTGAGACATGATTTAGTGGAGAATTCTTCTTCCTTTGCCTCTGTCACTTGCTTCCTTGTCTCCATGACGCTTGGACCTCCAAATCTAAGAATGCAGAATATACGAGCATAAAATAGCATAACATTCTTAGTAGGATTAGATGGACACGTAAAGGAGAAGATTCACCTTTGTCTTGCATTTGAATAGCTTGACGATGTGTTGTCTATGGGGAGATCCACATCATTCCCCCTTCTTGAAAAGGAGTCGTCCTCGATTTTGTTCCTTCAAATCCAAAGAGGGGTAATCTCTATGCTTTCTCATTGATATCCTTGATGTTGATACTCCCTGGTGCTCCTCCTTCCATGAGGTATGAGAGGCTAACAATGAAGAAGAAATAACACTCAAAGAGTAGCCAATTCTTGAAGCTCATGTTATGATTGTTTAAAGAGAAGAAATTTACCTTGGTGAAGTTCCTTTGTGCTCTTCTTGATATCTCTTGTTGTCTTGGGGTGTTAGGCTTGAACAATTCATAAGTGCTGAAGCGTAAATAGCTCTCTCGAGCTCTTTTGGTATTGCTCAGAGGTTGATACATAGACATCGTTACCTACACCAACACTAGACAAAGAAAGCAACGTGTATGCCTGGTAGATGAACACATCATCCATCAAGACGTGTCCCTTCTTTCGCACATCAACATTAGCGCAAAAGATATATAGCAAGTATACTATGAATGCATGGTAAATATACACGTTATCCATCATGACATGAATTTGTTGTGCACAAATTATTTGAATTAAAAATGTATGGCAAATATGATGCATCAAACTTGACATCCATGGCACCTCTAATTATGTGATCTATATTGTGCAAGCAATTCAAATGAGAATATGTCACATTTGTTAAATCAAATTCTCCTAAGGTGTATGTGAAGGTTTTAAGGACATTCCTATTTTCAAGTATACTTCCATTGTTGTAAGCAAATCTATGGAAAAAACAAGTGGTCAACATGTTTGTTGCAACAAAAGGAGCAATTTGGTAATGTTCATTACAAGACACATTTAAAATACTAACATATTTGCAACAAATTTCATGGAAATAACAAGTAGTAATCATGATTCTCGCAACAAATTTGGCATTATATCATTTTGCATGTCAAAGTGTTCATGGTATGACATATAAGATGGATTGCCCAAACTATGCAATTTCAACTTGGTAATTTTATTACAAGTGATATACATGCCACACACACCACAACATTTTCATCTACGCCAAATTCACCAATCAAATTGAACTTATAATGACAGACATAGATACTACTAAATGATTTCAAAGATGTCAATTGGGAAATCTTAATCATAGTACATGATAAAGTTAACGATTCATCAAACATGACATAGCATATCGAATGAGCAAGTGTTACTTTGGAAAGAACTTCATCATGTCTAACTAACATGGTTTGCAATCAAATAATCACATGAGTAAGTCAAATTAGCATGAGAACTAATATTAGGCTCATCCACACCATGCAAGAACTCAAGATTTCTCACACGCTCCTATGAGACAATCATACCAACATCTTTATTGTTACATTTGTTGACCTCTTCAGTTGATGTAAGTGTTGAGGTGGCATTTCTTGCTTGAAGTTACCATCTTCTTCTCGGCAAAACCACAACATGACAAGTTGTTCATCTCCCACCATGGCCAACTCCTTCACCTCTTCCGTTGGTGGGGCCGACTTGTTGAGAATGGGCATTGCTTGGGCCTCTAAGTCCTGCACCAAGTGAGAAACACTCAAAGTAGATGGTAAGTTAGAAATGGCCTCACGTGGCCTATCGACTACATCTCTCAACTCTTAGGGTGGTTTCCTCTCTCCCTTAATATTTATGCACCCAATCTCACGTTTTGTGGAGTCACATAACTCTTGCCTTCTTTACGACACTCTCTCCAGTTGGTCATGTGGTTCTCATCCTCACATAGGATTGATTGAATTTCCCCTATAATGGGAGTGGGGTAGCCTTGATGATTCATCTGCATTCGCCTCCTTGGTCGAAGGAAAAAACCCAAGCTCAACCACCTTCTCACTTGCCTAGCCTCCAAAGATACAAGCGCCATCTTGGTTAGCACCATTTGCCATCTTAGTCAAAGGGAAATCCTATGCTTGACCATTTCCGCTATCATCTCCAAAGGTCGAACCTTGAGTGGCTTCGTTGAGCTACTTCAACTTTGCTTCTCGAGTGGCTTTGACACATTCTTCGTTTCCTTTATCACTACCAAAGGTTGTGGCTTTCTCATTCTCCTCTGCCTCCTTTGTCGCCTCCAAATGTTGCTTCTTGAGTGACTTGTCTATCGTTGCCACTTCTAGTGCTTGTTCCTTGTGAAACTTCTCTTGGCACTTGACCACTTTGATGAGCTTCTCTTCATGCTGTTCTTCTTGTCGGGCCTTGGGCTCCTTGATGAGCTCCTCCTCTCACCATTTCTCTTTTAGGGCCTTGGTTGCCTTCATAAGCTTCTTATCCTATAGAGTACCATCCAAGAGACCTAGCAAGCTCTTAAAGTTTTTGAGAGGAAGGAATGAGGCAATGTCAAAGTTTAATCATTCCTCAAAGTACTTCTTCTCCATAGTTGTACTAAAGCCATCAGCTCACCGCATTGCACGCTTCATTTCATTGTAATATGCTTGAACCGGCTTGCTCCCTTGTGCAACGCTCTTCACTTGACAAAGTAGCTCTCTTGAGTACTTTGTTGGCACAAACTCTTTTTTGCATGACTGTTTTCAAGCTTGACCAATCCATGATGAGTTGTAGAGTGTCATGCATCCCCTTTTCCTTGTCTCTCCTTCTTGGTATACACTTTTGTGACCAATCCTAAACATGGTTCATGCTATAGTGCAAATTTATGGATATGTGGAAAATGAACTCTCTTAACCTCACCCTCCTTACCATCGAAGACCTTACCCTCACTTTGATAAAGGATTGATGGACTGCCAAGAAAAGTCAAGGGCCTTAAGAGGTGTTGTTGAGAAAGTTCAATCTCCAAAGCACTAGCACAATGAAAGCTTATGTGATCTTGGAGAGGGTTAGCACAACACACTAAGCAAATGAAATTTGAGATATTGCAATGATAAGTAGTGAACCACAATAGAATAAACAAATAAAAGTTGATCTCAAAGGATATAAGTAAAACACAAGATTACTCACATCAAAGATAATGCGATTTTTGCAACCAAAGAAATGAGCTAGTACAAGATGTTGCTAGTGAAGCTATAAGCTCATGTTGCACAAATACAAATAAAGACGCTAGATTGATTGCAAGTTATTGGCGGGCTACATATGTGCACACTTGTGTCACTCACCTACTTGGAGCCTTTCGAGATTTGCACTTTCCTACAAATGATTAGGCACTTTGGCTTCTTTTTTTCTCTTCTTCTTTTCACCCTTTTGTTTGACTCTTTTTTCTTTTGACTTTTTCCTTCCTTTTCTTTCTTTGTGCCAAGACCTACAAGAACAACTAGCGCTTACAACTTTGCTTGGGGTATTCTAGATAATATCAAGTGCACAAAGCCCAAGTAATCATCAAATATCTAGTCTTCATAGGTTCAGAGTATTTGTGAAGGGTAGAATGGCTCACAAAGGAATGAAAGGAAAAAAAATTTCTTGAAGAATTTTGGTCCCCTTCTTTTCGGCTTCGGCTTGTGCTGAAATCGGCTTAAGCTTAACTGCCCACAGAAGCTCCGGTGGGAGGAAGCCCTGATAAGCTGAGCTTCCCTTCTTTTCGGCTTCTAAGATGTGAGCTTATTTGCTGAGATAAATGGTGTAATGTCTGTAATACCCTTGGAATAGTTTGTGTTCTGTTTATTTGCTAATATCATTTTTCTCAACTGTTTTGGTACGTAATTAATGAAAAAATATATTTCAAACATAATAGAGTACTAATCTTTACATAAAAAGTAGCTGGCGCACTGTGAGTCGTCGGATATTCCATGTACGGTCCAGAGTTTGCGTTGATTAATGGGTTTGCACTGTTCTCCCGACCCGCAATAAATAGTATCGGGTTTATACTATTCACCTGACTCGACCCGTAATGAATAGTAAGCAACCCATTACTGTTCACCAAACCCTAAAAATACATAATATATCCATTTTGATCGTCTTGACGCCATGATTTCATTTTTCTGCTCCTTTTAACCTAAGTCTCACTCCTTAGTACTCTAATCTTCAAAGAACCCTCATCACCCTAATTATGCTCCTATTCTCTATTTCTTTTATATTTTGCTCTCAAATAGCATTAATTGAGTCAAGACTTAGCTAAAGTAGATAGTGAATTAGATGTGACGATGTAAGGAAGACTCACGCAATTGCGCGGGGTATTGTCCAGTTATAATAGTTTACAAATATTACGTCAAATAATGGTAAAATGTACATATCTTCTTACTTTCAAAATGAGCTACAAGATATGAAAAGCACCACATCATACAATCATTGACCCTCATCCTACCAAACCTAAAGCAATCGCATCACGCATTGTGTCCATAGTACCATCATCTAAAGGTGTGGTATGGTTCACATCTATTGGAGCTGGCGTGTCATGCATAACATATTCTCCTCTCTCAAACCTATCAAAATGTCCATCACGTAGAGCACTATTACGAATAAAATTATGCAAACACATGCATGCAGTAATAATCATCTTTTGCTTCTCAACCGGGTAGCTTGGTATACCACAAAGAATTCACCATTTCATCTTGAGAACACCAAAAGACCTTTCGATGACGTTTCGTAGAGATGAATGACAATGGTTGAAAGTCTCTTTCATTCCAACTGGAGCTACTTGTGTAAATTCAGGTACATGGTACCGCTGTCCTTTGAATGGAGCGAGATAGCCAGTTCGATTTGGGTAGCCGGAGTCAACAAGATAGTATTTTCCTATAGTTATGAGTTAAAAATAACAACAGATATTATATGATCGAGCAAAATAAAAGGTATAAAATAAAAATAGGTGAGTTACCTTCGGGAGGATGTGGATAATCATCATATTCCATTAAAGCATCTGACCACACACGTGTGTCATGAACAGATCCAGGCTATCCGGTGACCACAAATGTAAACCTCATATCGAAATCACATATTGCCATAACATTTTGACTTGTATAACCATGTCTGTTAATGTGCATTATTTTGAGATGACTTGGCACTACGACAAGAATATGTGTCCTATCTATTGCTCCAATTGCATTCTTGAAATGAGGCTAAAATCTTGGTTTTCTAAGTTTAGGATGAACTGTACTGAACGCAGGATCTACTGGTTTGATATAATCATTAGCCATACGGTCCAAACACTCTAAAACCTCAGTAAATTTTGTACTAATAGTAGAAGCACAATATTCAAATCGGTCTGCACCATTACTATTAGACTGAGGTGATCCACATGTCCATAAGAAGAGGGCTAATGCTTCTGTTGAGCAAATGTTATGAGTTGATTTCAACTGATAGTTGTTGACCAAAGTGTCATGTAACATGAAAAACACTGACCTTCTCATCCTGAACATGTCATAGAATTCTTTTGGATCCTTCAACTTCTCCTGAACCCACTGAATTCCTGTCATGAAAGGTATTTTCCTTGACACGTAAGGAGCTTTCCAACCATCTTCATGTACCATACAAGCAATAAGGGGCAATAAAAGATCTGAATCTTCTTCTGAATTCTCAGAAACAGCAGCAGCATCACTGGATTCACTAGAACTTGAGCAAAACATCTGTCATTGTACAGAAAAAAATTCAACACATCAGACCAACAAATAAATAACACAGGTTCTTAACATAAAAGGCTCACATAGATTCAAATCAAATTAATAACATAGTTCATGACATAAAAGCCTTAGTAAACATAGTGTCGCATAGGTTCAACACAAATCAAGAACACATAGTCACAACATTACAAGCTCAGTAAACAATGTCGATAATAGGATGACAATAGAACGAAACATATGAAGATAGCAAAGAAGCATCTAACGCTTCCTTTTCTCCTCCCATGTCCTCTTGAGCCATCCAAGCCTAACACGAGGTGTATCCAAAGTGGTGAAGACATCACGGCATTCCTTCTTCACGAAGAGCTGTGTGGCGTAGAAATGCTCGTCGCTTCCTGGCTCGGCTCCATCCTGAACCACTAAGGCCAACATTTCTCTAATCTCCTGTCTCACTGGATCAACAGTCAGTCGAGATGTTCCAGAACTTTTGCTCTCAATTTGATCTAAGATACGGTCAAGCCTGGAAGTATTGTCACTTGTCATCTTTGGAGGTGAATGAGGCATGGATCTCTTCTTTCCACCCTTCTTTCGCAAAGGTGTACTATCAGGAACCCCTAACCCTTCACCATCAGAGCCAGAATTATCTTCACATAGATTAACACGAGAGGCTGCACCTTGAAATGAACCACCTGCCACCCTTGCATGTTCATTTGTAACACTATGAGCATCAAATATTATTATCATCTTATCCTCACTATCAAGTGGAGCAATCCGAAACTTGGCCGCTTCTGGACATTTCTGTAAGACAATCACAAAACCACATAAGCGCAAAATAACCATTATGAAATTAACTAGGGGAAATAATATGAAAGGTAGCATACCTGTATCTCTAAAGCCCACCAGTCATCACTAGCCGCGATGGTGTTAGTGACATGATCTCTTCCTAAACCAGATGCATGTTGGTTCAATGACTTCCATACGTTGTAATCCTTTTTTAGCGTCTCCTACCTATTTTTGAATTGTTTGCGCTCATAGTTTCTCTTTGTGCGCTCATTAAACTTGGTTATC
This sequence comes from Stipa capillata, assembly GCA_019208055.1. NCBI lineage: Eukaryota > Viridiplantae > Streptophyta > Magnoliopsida > Poales > Poaceae > Stipa > Stipa capillata. The sequence goes on along the minus strand of JAGXJF010003653.1, from coordinate 434,409 downwards.
AAATTGTTGTAACTAACATTGTTTAAACATTGAGTTGGTCGGTTATTGGCACGAACTTCCTCCACACATATGTCAAGAAAAACCCTATGAGCAACGGCATCCCTAGTTGCTTTTCTAGATTTTCCTTTATCCATCTATGAACATGGAATGAATATAATAGCTTAGCAACTCAAGCACATGATAATCAAGTCCTATTAGCACAAATATATTCAAAATGTTAAATAATGAAGCAAAAACCGTTATCCTGTGAATCAGTATTTTATATTGGTTTATTACTCCTTCTGTCTATACAAGTACAAGGAAATGTGACCTCTTAGAAATAAGAGGTAGCTCTTCTTTTTCTCTTGATTGAAACATGTTGACCTTTTACTTCTCCAAGCAACAGGGCAGGAAGAAAGGCTAAAATTCATACAATTCACAGGGAATATTATTGGGTCATTACACATTGCACCGTCCCCCAAAGTTCGAAACAGAGACTAGAGAGTACATCTTAATGGGTTTGCATACACATTTGATCATACAAGCAAACACAATTTAAAAAAATAATCCATCATCTAATCAATGCCTCATCACTGCATACAAATATATACATCAATATCAAATTTTTGTGCATCACAATCGCAGCATCCTCAGCTCAATACAACAATTTCATCATATATATACACCATTTTCTAAATTCTGCATCACATTCTCTGTACATTAAATTGAATATATGCAAAACAACATATACCTTCAGCACTGATGGAACGAGGAGGACCGGGTTGTGTGTGGGACTGGAGGACAGAGGAGGCTCGGTGCAGGCCGGGGAGGGGAGGTGGACGTGGGAGGCCCGGCGGAGGAGGACCAGGCACAGAGGCGGCCGAAGCGGGGCTCACGAAACCAGCGGGACGAGGACCTGGGGACCGGCCGGGTAGGGAGGCGCACGGGGGAGCGAGGCAGCCGGGGAGCTCGGTGGCGGGCGGGTGGGCCAAGATCTTCGGCGGGGGCGGACGCTCGCGGCGCCGAAGGCAGGCGCTAGAGGTGAGGTAGGAGGAGGAGGGCCGGCGCTGGTGGCGGGGCTGGCCGGATCTGCGAGCCGGGCGGTGAGGGAGGCTGATGGGGGAGGAGGAGGGTAGCGGGAGCTGGCGGCCGACCGGATCTGCGAGGTACCTGTCGGACCCAGATTCCGTAACAGAGAGTCTTAAGAGGAATCACTCGCTAAGTCGAAACGTCAACCCCAACCTCAACTCACGGGGGTCAAATCCGAGAGGAGTTTTGAATAGCCCGAGATGTCAACCCCAAAGCTTACTCCGGCAAATTAATGCACAGAGCAGTAGGGTGATATGGTCTCCTCACTCTTTCCCACTGAGCCGGAACATCAACCCCGACCTCGTCCCGGCAAATGAATGCGCGGCTGGAGTAGGGTGATATAGTTCCCAACCTCTCAGTGGAGAGTCACTTCACAGGAGTGATTAAACTTAATAACTCTATGTTAAAGACTCTGAAATCCTACCTGCATCATGCACTTCAAACATACACGCATTGTACACGATACAGGGGAAGAACAAACCAGTATCATAACAGAGACTCTACGACCGAAACTGCAATAATACTAGTTGTTCGGAAACTTAACAATATATACATAACAAAAGTTATTTACACAGCGGAAGTTCAAGTTTGGCTGAGAATCCTAAGGGTAGGGCCAAAAGTGGCGGCAGAACCAACCAAGCTGCCGAACCCAGGGCAGGACCCCTGCCCGGGATCACCAGCGACTAGTCGATGTCGGCGTCTACCTCAACGTAGAAACCCTCCGCTGCGGGAGTGGTTTCCTCTGCACGGAAATATTATCAACGAATGCAAGGTGAGTACAAAATGTACTCCGCAAGACTTACAGGGAAAATTAATAGTAGATGCATCAGGTATCAAGAAGGGGCTATCTGTGGACTATTTTTGCAGAAAGCTAATTTATTCTTTCACAATAGCTGTAAGTAGATTGAAATCTGTCTACCGGAATACTTTGCAAGGAGAGGAGCTGAAACTACATAATGAACTCTAAGCAGACCATCGAACACACGAAACCCTCGATTCTTCCTCGACCACCAGGGAGGAAGCAATCGCTAAAACCACATCCTTAAAGTTGGCAAGTTTTAGATTAGGGTTGTAGTTCTCTAATTCGACGCAGGTAATCACCAAGTTGTCCATAACCGCGGACACGGTTATTCGAATAGTTTAAACCCTGCAGGGGTGTACATCTTTACCTACACGTATCAACCGACTCCTAATGCCATCGACGATTTACACACTTTCACGAGGTGTGCTGACGGAGGGTGGTTGAACACGACCTTTACAATGTTTTCGACTTAGGTACGAGCCGCCCTAATGGGCTAATCCGCGAACGACAGTTCGGCCGATACTTCGGCGCGGTCCCACTAGTTGTGTCAGGTGATACATCCCCGGTCCCGGACCGTGTGTAACCCTCACTCCTATATTGTTGCATCACACCACCTCCTTGTTTTCCACGCACCCAATCCACGAAAACGGCAAACTATGCGGCTCATCACCTAAGTCTAGACAAATTATTCGGTCAGGGGTGACCCATTATACACCCGTGTAGTAGTACACAAAATCTTGGGTCAATATACGCCGGGAACCGGTCCTTGTGGGATGAACGAGACAACCCACCATGCTCCGAGCATGGCCTCTCGTCTAAGCCCGATTGATATTTTTCTGAACATTTTGATATATTATTTGCATTTTTCTGACAAGGTATGAAATTTCTATGAATTTTATAAAGTTTAATCCCCTTTGTTGTATTTTTCTCAGCAAAAATAAATGAAATTACTTTTATTACTCAGTCTAACCCTAGCTACAGAGAATGACAAGTGGGCCCCTAGGTCAATCTGAGTCAACACTGACTAAGTCTATGACAAGGGGGCTCACTGGTCATATCCTTTTTCTTTTCTTTTACATTTTTCTTAAATCTGCTGAGTGGGACCCATGTGTCATTGAGACAGCCGAAATAAGCTCATTAAATACACTGGGGAACCATTATTAATCACAATTAAGTTGTCTGATTAGCAATGAATAGCCATCATTAGCAATAATTAGCTGCATTAACACAGACTAAAATAAATACACTACTAAATACACCCTAACTAACCTAACCACTAACTAACCTAATTAACACTACTAACCGGCCGGGAGGCCACGGCCTGGGCTCGGTTGGCCGGCGGTGAGGAGGGGCGGGGAGGAGGCGTCGGGTGAGGCGGCGGTGGCTCACCGGTGACGAGGGGCGGCGAAGGCGAGGTGAGGGACGGCGGCGGGGCACGGCGGAGCGATGGCGAAGACGGCGGTTGGCTCGGGCGCGGCGTAGACGGAGGCGACGGTGCGCGGCCGACGGGGAGCCCAGGACGATGGGGTCGGCGGCGAGGGAGGGCGACCGAGGTGAGCGGCGGAGGGGAGCCGGACCGAGGCGGCGACGTCGTCGGGGCTAGGGCAGCGCAGAGGCGACGGGGAGGCGGCTGCCGGAGCGACGGGGTGGCCGGGCGGAGCGGTGGCCGGGGAAGGGGCTCCGGTGCGGCGACGAGCTCGGCGAGGTGGAGCCGAAGGGAGGAGCTCGGCAGGGATGTGGTGGCTCGACGAGGGCGGAGGTGCTCGGTGGAGGAGAAGGCGAGCACCGGAGGGGGGAGAAGTGGCGCACGGGGACGGCGGTGCCGAGGGAGAGCAGAGAGAGAGGGAGGGGGCGCGGAGCGGCGAGGTGGCCGAGGAGAGCTTATAAGGGGAGGGGAGAAGAGGGCGAGGTGGCGCGGGTGGCAGGGAGCGGCGGCCACGCGGCGGGAGAGAGAGGGAGTGGGGAGAGGAGAGAGGAGGAAGAAGGGGGGGGTGGCGTGCGGGCAGGCCGGGGGCGGGCCGGGAGAAGGGAGTGGGCCAGGGGAGAGAGAGGCCCACGCGGGGAGAGAAATGGGCCGAAGGAAGGGGCCCAGCCGGGGGGGTTAGATAGGATTTATTTTTTTGATTTTTCTTTTGATTTTTGATTTCAACTTGTTTGCAAATTTAAACTGATTCAAACCCAGGTTGCAATTTAAAACCATTCAAACTTTTCATTTGATTCAAGTTCAAATTCAAATGCTTTTCTGATTACATTCGTTTCTTTTGAATTAGTTTCACAAACTTAAACAGATTTGAGACCTCCATTGAAATTTAAATTCCTAGCTCCAAATTTAATTGAACTTATGCAATGCCATGCCATGATGCACAAGAAATGACTTAATATTCTGGGGATGTTACAGTACCGCTGCGGGAGGTGGCAAGGGAGCGGTGGGGGAAGAGGGTAGGGGAACGGCGGCGGGAGAGGATGGCAAGGGAGCAGCGGGGGAAGAGGGTAGGGGAGCGGCGGCGACGGCGGAGGGGGCTGTCGCCAGAGGTGGGGGAGGCGGACCGCGGGGTGAGAGCGGGGCGGGGCGGGGGTTCTCGGGGGAGAGGGGCGAGAGGCGAGAGGCGAGAGGCGACGGGTGAGGGGTGAAGGGTGAGGGCGCGGTGGCAGGAGGCCGTAATTACTACACAAAGTCCAGTGGCATTTTCAAATCGCCCCAGATCAGAAGCTCGGGAAGCACCGAGTTTGCAGCTTCTTGGCATCAATGCGATTTTACAGATGCTTATCTCCACAGCCACGCCTTCTTTTGGGTTTCTAGCTTCCTGGAGCTATAAGCTGGGCTATAAGCCCAAAAGAAGGGGGCCTTTACCTTTCTCCGATGACTTTACCTTTCTTGTGGAGTTCCGGCCTTGCTTCTAGATTTTATGTCAGCGGAAATATGGGGGCTCTGATGCAAGGACCTATAGCTCGTCAATAGCTTTGAGATGAGTCCAACTTCACCGCAAACGGAGTCTTAAATGTTCCGAGAATGAACCCCAAAGGTCCGGGATTCGGTTTTGATCTATGAATCTCAGAAGTTCCGAGATGAACTCAGAGGTTCCAAGATTTTTAGATCTCAAAACATGACAAAGGGTGACGAACCAAAATCCAACAAATTAGAATGGGGAATAAAGCAATAGGCTAAAGCAATGCAATAGGAAGTTAGGTCAACAAGTATGGCAAGGTTCTAGATGATCAAAACCTACCATGGCAAGGTTCTAGATGATCAAAACCTACCAAAGCTCACCAAAAACTCCAAATTGCATATAGATCTTAAATCAGGCTCTTTTTGTGGGATTTTCAAAATAGGCAAGAAAGACCAAAGAAAATCTAGAAATTTGGGTTGGGTAAGGGAAAGGAGTGGATACAAATTCCAAACCGTGTCAACCTTGAGCTCTGATACCATTTGATACAGAGGGTTCCCGATCTTTACAGTAGGAACTATAACTAGGGAAGCCTAGATGGATATCCAACCCCAACCACACACACCAATGTGATAGCCTTTGGAGTCTTGGAACCAAATCAACAACCCCCTTGATGAATGCCATGAATTCCACTCTGAGGCGCACAACGATCCTTACAAATCCAAAAGAAAAGTAAGGTCTAAGGTGGATTCTCCAATCTAGAGGGATGAACCTTAGATAAAGGAGCAAAACTTTACTAAGTTCTAAACTCAAGTCTAACCCTATTCAGAAGAGGCGAATGGGTACTTATACTTATAGTCCTACCAACAACTCTAGGTTTAGTTGGGCTGAAACCCACTTACAAGATCGTGGGCTTCAGTGACTCACGTGCAGGCAGATTCTTGGAGCCTCCGAGTTGTAACTCGGATACGAGATTGGCTTTTGAACTCGCGTTGACAGATTCTTAGTCTCGGAGTTGGAACTCGAAGGTTCTGAGATTGGCTTCTGAACTTGCCTTTAATGTACATCTGGTGGATTTCCAGATGCTCCGACATTGGTCCCGGAGGTTTCAAGATTCACTTCTAGACTGGCTTGTCGGCAATCCCGGATGCTCCGACATTCTTGGAGGTTCCGAGATTGGATGCTAGATAACGCCTTCAGGAATCTCAAAGGTTCTGACATTGGGGTCAAAGGCTCCATGAGTTGGGTAAGGCTTCTCAACACCAATGCTCAGATATTCCGGCTATACTTGACTTGGTGGAGAATCCTTATTCCTTTGCCTCCATAACGCTTGGATCTCTAAACCTAAGAATGCAGAACATAGGAGTATAAAGTAGTATCTTATTATTAGTAGGATTAGATGGACACGTGTAAAAGAAAAGATCTATCTTTGCACGCCATGACTTGGCAACATATAAGCCAATACATGTGTCACGTGAAGTTGAATAGTTTGATGGAATATTATCTATATAAAAACCTATATCAAGAGATGGAGAAGGAAATAAAAATATGACAAATTAGGTATTTTTAGGTTTATCCCTTCGGAACCAGAGGATTTACATTTTAATGGTTGCGGAATGTGTTCTTGAAAATTATCATGTTAATTAACGTAGTAGTACGGTCGATTCATGCTTTTGCGGTATGTTTGGATAAATGTCAACAAATAACGGCGTCGAGAGAAAATTTTCCTAATCAATTAATAAAATAGGAAAACAATTAGTTACTGGAAGTAATTAACGGAAATCAATCCCTTAATTTAACTGTTGCATATGAGAAATCTCTCTCCATACCGGCTAATTAATTACTACCTCTATTCTCAAATATAATAATCGTACAATGTATATAGTCAATCTTTTAAAATTTTAACTATCAATGTATGTAATACTACGTTGTTATATTTTATAAAAATAATGTTATTAGATTCTTCTTTCAAAATCCTTTTATACTATGTACTTTATATTATCTTTATAGTATATGATGGTTAGAAATTATAGTCAAAGTCTTATCTTAAAGACTATAAAATTTAAAAAATGTAAATGTAACGGAGGAAGCAACTCCGAGGAGTGAGAATTAATGACATATATAGCTCAAGAGATTTGATCTACGTACGATTGGCAGGTAATAGTATTGAATTCATTCACCTCGATCATGCATGCATGGATCCTATAGAATGTATGCCAGGACTGCAGGTAAACACTTGCATCTTTTGACGTTGGTGTGGTCTGTCGGTTTGGATGGTCATAAATTAACAATTTACAAACGTTTCGTTTAATCCATTCAGCATATAGCTAGAAACAAACTTTTTCCAGTCAAAAATAAGTAGCTAGAAGAAACAAAATGAACTGTTGGTGTTGGATCATTCTCCGCCGAGTGACGACGCCTGTGTGCGCGCTCCAAGTGATCAATCTGCCGGACAGGCATGCATGCGGCCGTGCACGGAGGCTTCCCGGTGGTGGCCGGTGACTATCCTCAATAGGAAAAAATACAAGAATGAAATGACCATGATGGTGAACATGATCATTGGAGAACGCACCTGGTCGAGCTGGAGGAGGAACAACGGCACGAACCACAGAGATCATATCGAAGGCCAAAAATATTTGACTGCGCTGGCTTCGTTAAAAATCATTCAACTATGACATAGCATTATATATAGCTGGTATTTCTGAATAATTAATGCAAATCTGTGTGAACTAAATTAAAGGTTACAAATACTACTACTACTACGTACGACAACCCCTACACAAAATCTCTACGACGACGACGCGATTCGTTAAAGTAATTAAGCAAGTGAGAAGCTAGCTACGTACGTTCGTTACGTACACATCGGGTAGATCGACAACCGTGCATCGGGCAAGATCAAAACACGAACAAAGTAAAGATCATGTTTGGGCAGAAAAAGAAGAACTCCGGGCGCCCCTGAGATAAAATACTCCTCCAATCCAATTGTTAATTAAAGACCTATCTAGAGAGAGAGAGAGAGAGAGATGAAGAAAAAAAACAGTGCATGTGCATGGCTTTATTCCCCCAGGCCAAACTACTAAAGAGAGAGAGAGAGAGAGAGAGAGAGAGGCGGTCAGAGGGAGCCTAGGCCTTCGAGAAAGCAAAGGCAAGTTAAAAGAAAGAGAATCTGATTCCCCTCCAACATGCGCATATCAAGAATTCAGGATCTTGGACCATTCCATGACGACGATCAAACAAACCCTAGCAAAGCAGTCACTTGCTCCTTTCACTTTTTGCGCCAGTTTTGCACCCCCCGTTGCTTTTGGGCACACCAATTCTTCATCATGCATCTCCTTAGCTAGGTAGCATTCTTTAACTTCCCATACATGCAATATTGTAATCGATCGAAGCTCTTCACTTTCCCCCACTACGTACCAGTACAGTCTCAAACTTCAATGAAATCGATAATATGTTCATCATGCATGGTTTTGTGAGCTAGTCCCATCCGATTGTACTTCTGATCCCCATTTCATTTCATGCATGATCCATATTGAACCTACCAATCATTGAAAAATATATATGTTGCTGCATGCCAGTAATAATTAACTAACTATATATATACAATGTGATGTTCCAATTCGAAACAAGAAACAGCTTTTTTCAGTACGTGTAAGTTCATATACGTACGATCATATATTTAAGAAGCATATGAACTTATACAATTGTGATTTTAACAAAAACATGCAAGTAATCCATTTAGCATGCATGATACTAAACCTTGAATATATTACGTACCGTCAATTAATAGAAAAACTATATCTCGGAAAGTATTGCACTTTTGTACATTCTGTATAGTCCATATGTCCACACACATACTTGTATTCTTTTTCCTACTTTTGTGTGTTTGCATCATGCTCTCATGTGCTTGTAGGATTCGATTTGAGGGATATTGAACTAGTATAGCCTCTTATCAACATTGGTTATTTAATTTACACAATATTTTCATAGATTATTTATCCTTTGCACATATAAGCATTGCCTGAACATGCAAGAGTATCAAGGACTAGTAACTAGTAAGTAATTGTCATGGTTAACACATGCAATCTATCTTTTTCTCTCACTTTAACCTGGAGTTTTGTTAGCACCTTTAGTACATCATACATACATGGAGTTACCCAACTGTAAAAGAAAAATGAAAAATCTTATGTAGCAATAATTATTACCCGGCCGCCATTTGCATATTCGCGCGAGCGTGCATCTTATGCGATGTTTTAATTTCTTATCTATATGCTCTCGATCATATATAGTCTGATGCTCTTCAAAGTTATCGTAGATATGTTACATACTTTAGCACCATCAAGTAGCTATTCCCAGATACATGCATCATATTATGCTTCCTCCAACAACTAGAGAATGCACCATTCTACTGGCGTACAAGTTTAGATCGATCACAACAGAAGCAGCAGAGAACAATCGATCGATCACAGGTGAGACAAGAGAAATTGACATATATCAAGAGGTTGATGACACACAAGATGTAGAACATTGGTACAGATCGATGCATGCGAAAACCTAAAATAAAAGAAGGAGCTAAGAAACCATGAAATTCCAGCATGACTAACTACACCTAGCTTCTAATAAGTAAACTAGAAACAATATAATGGTGGTAATGATCAAACGCTTATAAAAAGGTTTCTTGTATGCATTGATATCCCCCCTCCAGACCGATCTCTCCATCGAGTGATCGATCTCTTGTAACATAATTTTGAAGATTTTATACATACCCCTGCCGTAACACCATTTCGATCCGATCACCATAATCTACCTCTTGATCAAGCTCACAAGATCGATGGAGGTTAATTAATTACCAGCTGCACTACTGCTGGAATAGAAAGTGTAGCCATTGACATCTCCATACATGCCCCTGCTGGTTGGGTAATCCTGCTGCTGGTCTCTCTTCGCCGGCGTCGCGTGGAACTGCTCTCCTCCGTCCTCGCCGTTGCCGCCGCCGCTCTGTAGCCCTAGGTGGAACATGCCCTGCATCGCCATTGTCGCCGGCATTGCCGTTGCCGGCGGCCCCATCTGGTGATCCATGGCGTGCAGAAGCGTGAAGCTTTGCATCTGGGCCCACTGCTGCTGCTCCATCCCCTGGTGGACATTGCCGCCGCCCGCGTAGGCGTCCGCCGTGTCGGCGAACAGCAGCCTGGCAGCTCCAGGGAAGCTCAGGCCGAGGCTCGCCGGGTCGAAGTCGGCGAACCGGTGCGACGGCGGTGGCGCGCTGTTGCTGAGCATGGCTTGGAGGCTGGACGGCGCCGCGGCGGTGCAAGTGCCTGCTGGCGTCGTGGATGTCGGCGCGCCCGGCCCTGCTGCTGCTGCGGACGGTGTCGCCTTGGGCTTGGCGCGCTTGGCGTGGCGGCGGTAGCCGCCGCCGACGGGGACGTTGCGGAGGGCGCCGCCGCGGGTCCAGTAGCGGCGGCATGCGCGACAGAAGTGGCGGGGCTGCGTGAGGGAGTAGTTGTTGAAGTAGCAGAACTTGGTGTTGGTGGAGTCGCAGCGGGGGCAGTTGAGCCCCGGCTCCGGCTGCGGAACCCTCGCCAGCCGCGCCCGCTCCGACATCGACATCGGCTTCGCGGGGCCGTCCGCGGCGCCGCCATCGCCGCCGCCTCCTCCTCCCCCCAAGGCAGTAGCCAATCCGTCATGAGGATGATTGTTGCCTTCATGATCACCACCAGCAGCAGTAGCTAGAGGGCTAGTAATATTGTTACTAGCTAATGGCTGCAGCTGCAAATTAATTAAAGAGATGATGATCAGTAACGATATATGCATCAGCAGATATAACATGTGTATCGTATATTCCAAGATATATGGTGCAGCCATGAGCAGGATATATATCTGCAATCAGCAAACCCTAGCCTAGGTAGTATATAGTATATTCGCTTCTTTCTTGTGTGAACAAAATCTCTTATTGAGAGAATAATTAGGTAGAAGCAAAAAATAAAATACCTGGTTGTGGTTGGTATTCCAGCAGCTTGAGGAATCTAGGAAGGCGGGAGGGAAGATCATGGTGCGTGGTGATCTTCTTACTAGCTAGCTATCTTGATCTAGAAAGAGAGTTATTGCTTGAGAGAGAGAGAGAGAGAGAGAGGTGTTTGGTGGTGGTTCTTGTTGTTTTGTTGTTGTTTGGGCGGCTGGAGGTTGGAGAGATAGTGGGAGGGGAGAACACTTAGCAGCTGGGGAAATGGAATCACACCAAGGAATGGAATGGAATGGAAGAGAGACAGGGAGGGTCTAGCTCTTGACTGCTTTGAGAGCGAGAGGCCTAGCAAGAGGGGAGAGAGAGAGAGAGAAAAAAAGGAGAGCCAGGCAGGTACTCGCTAGCAAGCAGCACTGAGAGAGAGAGAGAGAGAGAGAGAGAGAGAGAGAGCAGGTCTTGCATGTGGAGACTAGGAGCAAGAGGGGGGGGATCGAGGACATCATCTTGCATGTTGTTGTTTTCCTTTATTTGTACACACTTTTGCTTTTCCTGGTGGAGTGCTGACGGGCTGAGTGGCACCCATGCTGATGCATGCAGACGCTGCTGGACTACAATCCCATTAGCTAAAGCAGCTCATACAGTTAACTGGTAATTAATTATGTATACCTTAATTCTACTCAGCAAACTAGCCGAGGCACGGCGCATCATCGACCGAGTGTTATTTGTTTCATGAATTAACAAATAAGAAACAAAAATATCCTTTTTTAGATGAGAAACAAAAATGCTTAATTAAAGCCAGGTGGTTTGCTAGTTCGTACAGTTAATTCTCCTGTTCGTCCGTGCTATGATAATTGCGAGCACTGTATGTAGCCGGACGTACGTACGGTGGTTGATTCACGGAGAAATTACGGAAACAAATGCATGCAGCTTCTTCAACGATCCATCACACAGTCATCATGCACGTACGAATATGAGATGCCAACCAACTGCTTGACTGCTGATACACTACTCTACGTACTGATATGTCCACTCACAGTTCTCCCTCCATCTACCATGTTTCTTAACAAAATATATACACTTGTATCACCAGAGGAATTACTGTGTGGCGTCATTCAGACATGCACGCAGTATTAGCACATCTTTGAAAATGGATCGAATACCTAGGAGGAACTAGGTATAATGTAATATGCACGCATTTAGAAAAAAGAAAACATGGGTCTCTTTGAGCCGTAGGATTTTCGTAGGAATTTAAAGGATTCCAATTCTTATAAAAAATTTCTATAAGGATCTTTGGATTATACGGTTGGGCTTGTCAAATTTTTATGAAATACATTTATATGCTTCCAGTTCTACAGGAAAATCAATATGAACTCAAATCTTATTTTATTTTTCCTTTAAGAAGTCCAATGTATCATCTCTCCGTCTCACTCTACTCTCTCTCTTTCTTCCTCTTTGTTCCTCCAAAATTTCTATGTTTACTTTATGTGCACTACTACAGAAGTGTCTATCCCAGATGACATATCCCAATTCCCAAATGGCTCAAAGAAACTATCACGGATTAGCAAAATCCGAGACGGTTCCAGGACAAGCCATTTTCACAAAATATACATGGAGAACTTGAACAAGTAGCTTGGACAACGAGGAACTGGTATAACCACTTGAAGCGGTTCGAACCGCACCATTTTCACCACATGGCGAGTGATGTGTTCATGGATACGCAGACATCTTCCTCCTCTACAACATAAATGAGTAAGACACCGTCTTGATGAGAATCTAGACACTGTAAGTATTTACATAGAAATTTCTACATTACCTTACAATTTGCTAAATTAATGCATATAATAATTGCCTCTTCTGTTTTGTACATTTAGTCACATGATCGCTCAAGTCAGAGTAAGGAGACAACCGACGGGTTTTCCTGGACCCATACTTGGTCTCTAAGTAAAGCATGGATGCCTATGAAAAATTTGTTGAGAGATACGTGACAGACTCATTGTGGAGTCAATAGGACAATGAGTTCATACTCCTTGCCTTCAAACGGGAGTAAGTGATCGATACTCGTACTTTATCATTTATATAGTTTATACAGTACCAATTATATATAATCATGCAAATATATTCTTGTAGCTATCATTGGATCTTGATTATGATAATACCTAAATGGAACAAGGTTATATATATTGATTCTTGCAAGCATCAGAACCATAACTTCACGTGTATCACCCAGTTAATCGACAAGTCATTAATTAACACATTTAACTCCTTGAATTATTATTCTATTCATTTATTTCCTAATTTCCTATACAAAAATGAAAAACACAGGGCGTTTGCCAGTTACGTGTCCCGTGGGGAGATCCAATTTAGCATCTCATGAAAAATTGAAACGCGATTTCAATTTTAAAGTTTTCCCTAAATGCAAAATAATACTCTATACATATATTTTTAATTAATAATAATCCCCTCTCGAACTAAGAGTTTTTCTCTTTGCAATGCCGTCAGCAGTCAACATGAACCAACCTTTGTGGGTACTACATCTGTCATCACATGTGGCAGCTCACATCGTCTTTGAAGACCCAAAGATGTTAAAGTTTATCCATCTTACCACTAATTCATATATTCACATCTTATATATATCCATGAATTTAGTCTTACTTCATATAGGTTGAGTGGAACAAAGATGATGACTAATGCTAAGCTCACAGAGATTAGAAGGGAGTTCGTCTTATTCTTCATTGACCAAGTAATCAACATTAAAGGTGAATACCATCAACCCTAGCTAGTTGTGAATGCGAACTGAAAGGAGGACTTAAGTTATGTGGATATGTCGATAACTAGAAGTTCATTTATTCTTCATGTACTTAGTTATGTGGATATTGATGGAGATGTTAATGTGTTCTTTCTATGCATATATTCTTCGTATCACATATATGTTCATTCGCTATGAATGTGTATCTGTGAATATGAAATTTGTGAAACTTCTTATTCAGAGTAAAAATAAAAATAAAACAAACATTGCGGTCATAATTGATATCCCAGACGGTTCAGACAGAAGAAATCGTCTAGGATATCCATTATGACGGCAAACTCAAAAACTATCCTAGACAATTCAAATCTGAAGAACCATTTGGGATATAGATGTAATACCAGATGGTTTAGCAAGTTGAGCTATCTTGGATAAGATCACATTCCAGACGGTTCTCGTCTCAGAAGATGAGTATCGTCTAGGATGTAGATGTAATCCCAGATGGTTCAGTACAATAAACCATCTCGGATAACATCACATTCCAGACGGTTCTGAGATGAGAACGTTTGGGATGTGATGTATTCGAGACGGTTTAGGAGCCGTTTGGGATAAAGACTGAATATCCACGATGCATGTTTTCAGAGGGTGATCAAAACTGTCTCGGATGACGACTTTGAACCGTTTGGGAATATATATTTTTTGTAGTAGTGTATGAACTATCTAAATTTCTTTTTATGAAATCGATCCTGTAGTAATTCATAAGATGTGACATGCATATCATTTATGTGTTTTATAATTCCTTAGATCCAGAGAAGCTTAAAAGAAACATTTCGAATATAGCGTGCGAATGCACTTAGGTGGAGATCAAGAAAAAGAAGAAGAGTAGTCAAGTACGTAGATAGGTTGAAATTGCATTATACTGTTTGGCTGGTACCGTGTCCATTCATACATAGACTTATATAGCAAAACGAAGGACATTCATAAGTGCCAAAAATTCAAATATTCATCACTGTGCATGCGTGCTACTAGCTAGGTACTGTTTGACACCTGGTACACTACCGTGTCCATACACAATCCACACAATCGATAATTGCAATATCTCACCAGAATATATAATGCGCCCCGCAACAGATCGACCAGTTTCTTTTCATCGTTAACTTATCACATAATTAAGTGTGCCAGTATATGGATATACAGCCCCGGCTTGATTTTCTTCTTTCCTTATCTGACACTATATGTCTTGCAGCTGTATATATATAGACATCATCCTATTTCATTTAGGCAGCCAAAACGCTCCGATCACACTGCATTGTCTAAAAAAAATTGCTCCGATCATCTAAGTAAGTATTTATTTGAGGCCTTGTACGTACCATTGTACAATTAATCATAAATAAATCACACCCACCTTGATCCTCGTGTATATGTTGATCTAAGAACACGGCAGGAGCACTGCCTTTTCTCATAGATTAGAAGTTATCGAAAAATAACAGTGTTATTTATAATGAAAGGATCAAGGATCAAGACCGCCTAGAACTAGGATAACACAATGAACGGAGGGTCTCCTGTATCGCTGGAGGTTTCGCCAAATGCCATTTTCTGCGCCGTTATATCTTCCTGAGCCTTGAGCGCTACTCTGTGGACATCAGTAAGGACATTGTTGAAGATGCGGGCATTTCTTTCCTTCCAGATGTTCCACGGCACGTAAATGACGATGCCATATATCTTGTAATTCTCTTTCTTTGTTCTTCCTTCTCCGCAGGATTGCCACAACTCTGGGAGGCCTTGTTGGTCGGGATGGAGGAAGGCATCCTGGGCTTGACCATTCATTGTGGCGACTTTGCGTAGAACTTGTTTGGCAAATGCACAACCAATAGAGATGTGAAGGGCGGTTTCTATGTGAATCCCGCAGAGTGCGCAGATAGAACCGTTCTGCCACCCCCGTTTTTCAAGCTTATCTGCTGTTAGGATTCTGTTGTATAAGGAGCCAAACATGAATTTTACATTTTTGTTCTGCGTCTGCAGTCCAGATAGTTCAGGCGTCAAATCTGGCGTATGATCCAAGGAATTGGAATCGTTCACTTCCCATCGCCATGTTATGGAATCTGTCGTGTGGTTCAGAGGTTGGGAATCATGAATGAGGTTCCACAGGGTGATGAATTGATGCGCCTGGGCCGTCGTCTGGATGGCTCTTAGTGGCCTTATCCACCTGTTATTTTCAAGCTCGTGAGCGACCGACCTGTTTTTTCCTCTTGACAAGCAGGAAGAGATCAGGGGCAATGTCACAGGGGGCATTTGTCTGAAGCCATCTGGACGTCCAGAACTTAGCTGTCTGGCCATTGCCAGCTTGGATCACTGTTGAGGCTGTGAAGAAGGCTGTGTCCATCTTATCGCAGGGCGTCTGTTGTCCGGCCCACGGTTTTTTCTCGATGCTCCATTCCCCCCATAGCCATCTGAGCCTAAGGGCTATGCTGAATTTTTCAATGTCCTTGATACCTAGGCCGCCTAGGGTTTTTGGTCTGCACACATGTTTCCAATTTACTAGGCAATGTCCACCTGAACAGGACTCCTCTCCTCTCCAGAAGAAGGATCTTATAGTCTTGTTAATCCGCTTGATGGCCCACTTATCAAGAATGAAGGCGGAGAGGAAGTAGACCAGGTAAGGTGAAAGGATTGAATTTATGAGTGTCAACCTCCCTGCTCTAGAGAGTAGTTTACCTTTCCATCCTGCCAGCCTGGAGGAGAGTTTATCAAAGATTGGTTGTACGTCTGTCCTGCGAAGTTTGGAGGTGTGGAGAGGTAGCCCGAGATAAGTGCAAGGGAACTGCGCTAGCTGTGCTTGGAAGTTTTGGATGATGTCCTGTAGGTTGTCCTGTGAACATCTAATAGGATAGATGCAACTCTTTTGGGTGTTATTTTCAAGTCCTGTTGCTTCGCCAAAGAGTTGGAGGCAGGTTTGCATCGTTTGTATTTCTGTTCTCTCTGGGTTAGCAAAAATTGCCGCATCGTCTGCGTATAATGAGATTCTTAATTCATTTGCGATGCCTGGGATTGGTTTGATCAAATTGACCTGTATTGCCCGAAGCAGCAATTTCTGTAAGGGGTCTATTGCCAGAATGAAGAGTAGGGGGATAAGGGATCCCCCTGTTGGAGCTCCCAATGGTGCCTTATGCTCTGCGTACGCTCGCCATTGACTAAAAAGCAGCTTGATGAGGAAGCGAGAATTCATGTTATCCAGTCTCTCCATCTTGGGCCGAATCCCAGATGTTCCAGTAGTTCAATGAGGTATTCCCAGCTAACCGAGTCGAACGCTTTCTGGATGTCTAACTTGAGGAATAGTCCTGGAGTTTTTTTCCTATGCATCATCTTGATGTTGTTTTGAGTGAAAATAAAATTATCCTGAATTCCTCGCTTCTTGATGTATGCACTTTGTGTTGTCGAGATGATTTTATCAAGCTCGGGTCCCAACCTGTTCGCCATTATTTTTGTTATAAGTTTGCCGAACGCATGGATTAAGCTGATCGGGCGAAAGTCCTTAATCGTTGTTGCCTGCGTTTTTTTTTGCAATGAGCACTACTTCTGCGTTGTTTAGGAGGTATAGTCTGTTATTCCGAAGATGGCAGAATTGATTCACCGCTCGGATTAGGTCTGTTCGGATGATCCCCCAGAATGTCTTGTAGAATCTGTTTGTAAATCCGTCTGGTCCCGGAGCCTTGTCGTTCTGCATTGATCTAATCGCATTTAGGATTTCCTCTTCTGTGAAGTTGTCTTCCAGGTGAGCTAGGTTGTGCCACTGCACACCCAGGAGGTCCCAGTCTATGGTGTGGTTCCTTTGCTTCTTTGTTCCCAAAACCGATCTGAAGTGCTGGGTTATAAAGTCTTTTTTAGCGTTCTGGTTGTAGATGTCCTGTTCATCGATCGGAAACACACAGTTGCAATTTGCAATTGCCTCAGAGGTCATACTGCAGCTCGATAAAGCTCAAGAAGCATGAAACCTGTCAGATTTAGAAGTAGACCTCAGAAAAAGCCTGAAAACAAGACTGCTTGGACTAGCGGTCATACAGAAATCAAGATTTAAACAGAGGGCAAGAACCAAATGGATAAAACAGGGAGATGCCAACACCAGATTTTGTCACCTCAAATAAACTCGCGCAAAAGAAGAAATACTATTGCCTCCATCCAGATCGATGAACAGGACGTCTACAATCAGAACGCTAAAAAAGACCTTATAACCCAGCACTTCAGATCGGTTTTTGGGAACAAAGAAGCAAAGGAACCACACCCTAGACTGGGACCTCCTGGGTGTGCATCGGCACAACCTAGCTCACCTGGAAGACAATTTCACAGAAGAGGAAATCCGAAATGCGATTAGATCAATGCAGAACGACAAGGCTCCGGGACCAGATGGATTTACAAACAAATTCTACAAGACATTCTGGGGGATCATCCGAACAGACCTAATCCGAGCGGTGAATCAATTCTGCCATCTTCGGAATAACAGACTATACCTCCTAAACAACGCAGAAGTAGTGCTCATTGCAAAAAAAGCGCAGGCAACAACGATTAAGGACACTCAACTTAATTAGATCTCTAAGATGAAGCAATAATAACTAGTATTCAAAAAAATAGTGCCTCCTTCGCTCTAGAGGTCATGAATTCTCACCGTAATCTGTTAAAAATCCTATATGTTCCCTCTGTATCTAGAGTACAGGAAGATCTACAACGATTCTTTTGATGGTCCCAGATATAAAGATTATATCAACGCAGATTAATTAAATATAAATGTTACATACGTACATTTGTATAACAAGTACAGCTGTATTTTCAAATTTATCAACACGACTGAGATGGGTAGTTTCGCTGGTTTTGTAAATTTTTACTTAGATTTTGTGCTACCTGTGTGCATAGGGTAGTTAAGCACTTTGAAAAAAACAGAGGGATCTCCATACTAAAAAGAATGATTGCATGCTTCAGATCAATTCTACTTAGATGATAATATTATCAAAATACTAAAAATGTTATGACAGAGACATCTTATCTAATGAAAGCTACTTAATTAACATGTATAGTATATGCAAGTTGGAAGAGCACTAAAGTGCATCGCAAAGCAACTCCAATTATTGTTTAGGCGGACTGTAATAAAAGCAAATGTGTCAAATATGGATATCTCAGCAAATTGAGAAACTGTAGATTTGTTTTGAAACAGTACAATGAAAGTTGCTCATTAAAGTCGGATGTAACGTTATTCTGTAACTCTTGCTTGATGCAATTTGTTTTGAGACAGTACAAATGAAGCTGCTCATTAATTGTACATTCGGATGTAATGTTATTTTGTAACTCCTGCTTGATGCAATTTGTTCGACAATTGGGCAGAAGACTCCAGTTAGCATACTCCACAATTAGAAAGAGATATCGGAAATGGGAACTTTGAGCAATAAACCATGTATAAATAGTAGTTTCCAGTTGATTGAGGTTCCATGTGCTCAATTAAATTAAAGAAAAGAGACCGAGGGGAGAGGCATCCCCTTGACTTTTTAATTAAGTGGGTGAGTCTTCGAATCCAGGTGGGTGGGTTCACACATGTGCTCAATTCCACAAAAAAAAGTAAGATCCAGGTATTTGCAATAGACAAGCAAGTGCTTAATTAGGTGTTAATATCATAGTGTTGCACTGGTACTAGAAGCTTGCAGGAGGAATACGGTGTGATTTGGTTTTGGTAGCCATGAGCTCTCAACCTGATATGCTGAGGGATCTAATTGAACAGCCAATTGACCTTAACCTTTTGGCTTATCACTGCAGAATCAATTGAGAGTGCCTTTAGCTGAACTGAACATGAAACCGGCAGCAGCCAACATGTCCTTTGCAGTGAGCAGTTATCCTGTTTAGAAGGGGAAGATCAAGGTAGCCAAGCTATTGAATTAGCCCTTTTTGTTTTGAAGCTGTGATTGGCCAAATTAATGAGCTTAGTCCTCATGTCTGTTTGTATTTTGAAGTAGTGCACTCAGGCTGCCGGCCGGGCAAACGGCACCTGCATTTTGCAACGATCGATCAACTAGTTGTGTTGCCATGCGATGGCTGGATGAATAGTAGTAGTCCACACTCCAAGTTGTACCGAAACCATGGATCGACTAGTGTGGTGATCCTTCTATTTCTTCATGTATATACCAGAATTTAATATGGGTCTTCGTGGACTCTTGGATCCATCAACATCATTATAATCCTGTACATTGCATTAGTGTTTAGTGTATTTTTCCTTTTATTTTATTTTTTCCCCTTCTTACCGGGTAGTGGTGGACTAATGCTAATTGCTAAATCAAGCATTCACAGGAGAAAAAAGAACGAGACATTGCTATGCCTGTGTGCAAACACACTACAACACAACACGCTCCTGGAGACTTTTTGTTGTTGTTTGACGACACTTTAAAGAGTCACCGGAAAATTTTGTGCCTCTTTGAGAAGTGTCACCAAGAGGGTCACTAGACCAAGAGTCGTCTTAAATTTGGTGACACTTCACAAAGTGCCACCACATGGTGACCTTTAGAAGTGTTAACATGAATCTAATTCATATTTCGTAATTAAATAGTTTCTTATTACAATATATTTTAATTATGCCGCTATTAACAAGATTTATTTTTTTTCAATTGAAATGTTAATTACACAAATTATCCTCTGTGATTCTTAGGACACAATCAAAAAATATACTTGAAATATTTCATGATATCAATTACTCATACATTTCATTTAGACATTGCTACGTATTACAAAATTTGAATACGGAGAAACTGCCCGATTTGAACCGTAAATCTATGTACTCCTAGTCACAAACTGCTAAGTTCTTCCCCATCTTTCTCCTCTGCAATCTGATTTATATCCTTACAAATTAAAATAATAATTTGTCAAGCATTGAAGTTGCCAAGTTCTTCCCTAGATCTACTGAACAACAAGAACAAGAAATTCATTTTCCAAAAAGAAAACAACAAGAACCACAAAGCTACTAGGTGGCTTACCGAACAAGTGAAGAACAGAGAGGAGACCAGCTGCTCATCTAGATCCATGGCGCTTGTAGATCAACTGAGAGGAGAGGAGACCCCGGGGCTTCGATTGCGCCGGAGCAGAGTGCCGCTTAGGGGGATCGATAGCGATGGAGGTGGGCACGCGGGAGTGTCAACCATGGAAAAGGGGCGCCGCTTGGTAGAGTTGGTGGCGGTGGAGTAGGCTGCATGAGGGCGCTACTTTGGAGCAGCAGAGAGGTGGTTGCTGTGAGGGTTTGGGAGAAAGGAGAGAAAGGGATAGGGTGAGGGATAAGGTAGGGTTACATGGTGGGAGTGAAGGGTTGAGATTGTCGAACGTAAATCCCGGCCTTTACAAATTTCTTGAGGCTCACCACAAATGCTTGAGAGTTCTTAAGGACTCATCATTGTCTAGGAGGCCACAATCTCCAAGAGTAGCAAGCGCGAGAACTTGGAGACAAACTCGATGCTCTAGTGCTTAACTAATCTCAACACAAACTCTCTTGAGATCCTCCTCACAAGAATCAAAGTTTTGAGACTTGAGAAAGGTGGAGATGCTTTTTTGAGTGCTGGAAATGGTTTGGCAAATAGTTGGGCTTGGATGGGAGAGTGGGGGTATAAATAGTCCACTCATAAAAGCTAGTCGTTGGCTGCAGAAAATAGTTGTCCGGAGTATCCGGATTCAGATTTGAAGTATCCGGGATCCAAAGCAACGGCTACCTTAGAACACCCAGAACAACAGCCCAGAGACTCTGGATGATTTTCTCTAGAGTCTCCAAAAAAAGTCTGGACACTTCGAAGGGGGTAACAAAAGCCCTTTAAAGACGGTTTGCACTACTGAAGACTTACTCAGACACTCCAGAAAAATCCAGAGTATCAAAAAACAAACTCGAACACTCCAGGAGAGTGACAGAGAGGACGAAATCGCCCAAATAGACCCCGGAGTATCTGGCCCAAGTACTCCAGTCCAACACTTAGGACTATTCCAAAGATCATTTCTACCCGAACGCTCTAGGAAATATCCTGATACTCTGGAGGGGTAACAGAAGAGGGTAAACTACTCGGAGTGTCTGAGACAGATACTCCGACCAAAACACGCCTATCTATTTCCCTCCCACTCCGTGACGATGGCATAGCACCCGGGTATCGTCAAGGAGGACAGAGCCAGCCCTCTGGACATAGGATGGGTCGGGCCAACTACTCGGAGTCCGACTTCTACACGGGGACGCCTCATCGACTTGGAGTACAAGACAGGGATAAGTACTTACCGGGCAACCCCGGATTCAGTTGTAATTAACTAGGAAATCAATCTATAAACCGATCCGAACTTTTATAACCCTACCCCGGTCGCCTATATAAGGTCGGGTAGGGGCCCTCCGATCGGTAGGTTCTCATATACCCTCTCACGTAGACTCATGAGCTCTCGTATTCTCATACATACATAGCCCTAACAACCTAGAGATCTATTCTCGGGGCCTTGTGGCACTCGGGATACAAGCAATACCAGCCACCAAACACAGGACATAGGGTATTACCTCTTCTGGAGGGCCTGAAAATGTCTAAACTTTGTCTCTCATGTGCACCCATCTGGATCTGCTGTGTTCACGCTGCCCTATATTCAATATTGCCGGATCCAAACACCGACACTCTGGCTGACTAAAAACAAGTGATCTCTAAGGAATTTTGGTGGAACCTTTTAGGAGAATTGGTCCTAGTTGACCATCTTGACTACCCAAAATATTCCCCCACCTTTTAGCACACCCCTTTTGATAGTATGGCTTTTCCTATACTCAATGTGAATTTTGAATTGACTAAACCATAGGAAATGAGATATAATATTCATGGAAATTTTGCCGCTTCTTTTTAACTTTTTAGGGATCATCAATGCCAATTGGACTTCTCTTGTGGGACTAAAACATGTTAATATACTTGGCATACATATTAGTCCCTTAATCATTTATCATTAACCACCCAACCCAATTAAGAGGTCTAGATGCACTTTCAGTAACCATAAAAGGAGTGTGTTTTCCTTCTAGCCGCAAAAGGAGTATCATTCCTAATTTTTAGCACCTATCTTTGATCCAAGCCGTTGAAATGTGATCCTCACCCGTGGTGCCCACGCAATATAGAGACCAGGGCTAAGCGATTTGCACAGGGGTAAACGGGTCATTTCCACACTGCAATGCCCGGCCAAGAACACAGGCGGCTGGTGCGAGGTAAGCCACACATCCTCTCTCTCCATTGATTCCCCCCCCCCTTCTTGTATCACTTGCTTCATCTGGTATCTTGCTTATACCATGGCACAATGACCGAGCGATACAAATTTTCCTCTCATGAATGCTCTTCTCCTTGGTGAATTACCTCCATGGGCGAGTGAGTTTCAGTTGACAATTGCCATTTGCACTTCTTTTCCATTTCTATGCTTCTAGTTAATTTGCGGTGTCCAGAGCATCAGGAAGTGGCGGTGGCGGCTTATTCTCAGCTGGAGAGGGTGTTCAGGAAGCTCTTTACCCAGCATGAGTAATGGTGTAGTCTCATAATTGCCGCACCTTGAGTTGTTCATTCCTCTAATTATTTGATAGCCTTTGAGGCTCTTTACCTGGATATGTCCCTGGGACTTTTAAACAAATGTAATAGTTTAGCTGTGTGTATCCCTGATGCGGAGGTCATGAGTTAGACTCTTTGATAGTTGTATCACCTTGCTACGTTGCAAAGAATCAACAAAAACTATCATTATTTAGGAAAGCCTGTCTGTATTATTGGAGCCGAGCATTGGAAGTGAAAATTTTAATTTTTGTCCCTACTTAAGTCGGATAAATCGGTATACATTAATGCTCTGTTCTTCACTTCATGCACCAACTTTTATTTGGTGATGAAAGAACGTCAAGCCGAGATAACGGGTTAATGGAGTAGAATGTGAGTTGTTATTTCGGAAGGCAATTTGTCCCGTGATTTGAGCTCTCAAGAGATCTGAATACCAACACCTGACATGATAGCATATGCAGTCTGTTTAGCCTTGAGAGGAAGGTTTGTATTGCCGACCAGACCGCTTTGAAGAGTAAGGGCCTGTTTGGTTGGGCTGTGGCTGTTGACAAATCTGCTGTTGGCTGGCTGTTTGGAAAAGCTGCTGTGGCTGTGAGAAAGTGACCATATGGCTTTTAGTTGATCCAAACCATCTACAGTATTTTAGAAAATGAGCACTGAAGCTTCAGCACATTGCAAAAAGCTGGCAGAAGGCAGCTTTTCCAAACAACTAAATTTGCACTGCAAAGCCTATAGCTATCGTTGACAAAAGCTACTGAAAAGCTGGCCGTTTGGTTGGGCTGCAGCTTTTTCCAGTGAAAAGCTGCTGAAAAGCCCAACCAAACACTCCCTAAATGGCAGATCAATTCGACATTTGAGTTTGCAGCTTTAGCCAAATGATTTAGTATCTCATTGTTTGCATGGCAACATCTTTGTACACGCAAGTTGGGATTTTCGGGGGGGTTGAAACCTGCATAGCATTCGGTTGGAAGTACCTTCTCTTTGTGGTGGTCTTCTCCGGCGACGCCCCAGAGTAGGAGGTGGAAAGGCGGCGCACAGTGGCCTGGGCCAAGGTGAAAGGGGCAAGGGACATGCTGGGACGATTCATCGTCGTTCTTCAATCACACCTGCTGATCTGCTTGTCCAAAAATTTCTTCATGCGTGTTAATCATGGATCGGCTAGTGTGGTGATCCTTGGTTTTCCTCTGCTGCACTGCACCATGTAGTCCTCAACACCAGCCAATACAAGCATTCGCATGAGAAAGCAGAATGAGACATGGCTATGTATGTGTGATCCTTGGTTTTCCTCTGCTGCACTGCACCATGTAGTCCTCAACACCAGCCAATACAAGCATTCGCATGAGAAAGCAGAATGAGACATGGCTATGTATGTCTATGTGCAAAAATACAAGAGCTTGGATCAAGATTTGCTTTCGGACATCTTTGACTAGAATTGAAAAACAAGCACCATTACCAACCAAGCACAAGGGAAAGTTAAAAGTATAGCACGGAGAAGTACAAACTCCAATTGTCTGTTCAAGTCTGAATTCCTGAAGCAAAACATGGAGATAGTGAGAGACACACAGCCTCTTGACCACCGGCGTCGCAGTTCTCAAGGATAAACTCCATCCCTATCCCGCCACCAAGCTCAGCTCTCCTTGCCGCTGCCGCCGCCGCCTTCCCTGTCGGCGCCGTCCACCGGCGGAATGGTCTGCAGGGTGAGAAAGATAAGAGAGGCGAGCACACCGGTGAGCAGGCATTACGTCGAACAGGCTGTGTGCATGGGCGGGTGGATGACAGAAACATATTACCATGTCGGGCTTGTAAATGTTGTGCACGATGGAGGCACCGGCGAGGAGGGAGACGACCACCACGACGGATGACCATGCCAGCGAAGGAGTCCCAGTCGGCAGCCGCCCGCCACCGAACTTCTTGCCGCCGTTCATCCTCGTTGCTCTACCTCTCAACAACTCGCTGCTTTTGCCGATCTTGAGATTGCTGCAAATGGACTTAGGCCCCGTTTGGGAGAGCTCCACTTCAGCTTAACTTCACTCCACTTCAAAACTTCACTTCATCTCCAAACTCCACTCCACCTCCTGAGTTCTAAAAAGTGTTTGGCAAACTAAACAGCTCCAGATTCAAGTTAGGGAGAGGTTGTTGTGAAAAGTCTATATCCTTTATACCTTCTTCAACCAAGTGGCCTGATTGGGGAAGGGGATTAGCCGGTGAGCCGGTGAGCTGTGGCCGTTGCTCAGGAGGAGGACGATGGGCACGAGGCTTGAGTGGAGAAGGGGACGCGTCGCTGCACCAGACCTTGGATGTGATGAAGAGCTCGTGGCGGGAGGCGACGGCGCCCGACCGCACGGCCTCGGCGGCGGCCTCGCCGATGGGCGCCTCGGTCTCGTAGTGCGCCGCGGTGTCGAAGTGGCGGTACCCGAGCTCGATGGCGCGGAGGACCGCGCGCCGGACGGGGTCCGGCTTAGGCCCCTGCACCGCCGTGCCCGCGCGACTGCCGGCTGCCGCTGCCGCCCTCGGCTACTAGGCTAGGTGGGGGTCAGGCGGCGCCGCGGCGCCGCTCGCTAGGCAAGGTGGAGGGCTGAAGGCGGGCAGGCGGGAGGCGGCGGACGACGGGTTAGGGGCTTAGGGCACCGGCGGGGCCGCGGGGGAAATTGGGGATTGGGGAATTTGGGGGAATTGGGGTTGCCGGGTTGGGGTGTGCCGTGTGCGGTAGGGGACTAGGGGCTAATGGGCCTCGGGGAAGTCGGGGCCTCGGCGAGTCGGCGGGGAAAAATCCGAAAATCGGTTTACCGGTTAACCGAGGTATAAAACCGAATCAACCGAAATTATTTCGGTTTTTCAACATTGCAAACCGAAATTAATACGGTTAACCAAAATTCGTATAAATTTGGTTTTTCGGTTTCGGTTTCGGGTTCGGTTTCGGTTACTCGGTTTTTATGCCTGGGCTGAGATGAGCCGGTGAGCTGCCGCCACCACCTCACAGCATGATGCGCAGGTCGCAGTCGCCAGTGGCCGAGGTCGCGAGTGGAGCGTTCTGGGTCAATGGTCGCCGAGGTCGTGGGAGGCCGAGGTCGCCGGTGGAGCTAGGTTGCAGGATGCCGAGGTCGCCGGTGGAGCTAGGTCGCGGGTCGCCGAGGTCGCGCGAGGTCACGAGAGGTCGGGGTTGGAGAAGAAAAGGAGGAAGTTGGGGAGTCCGGGCCGCCGGGAGAGAAGGTGTCGCCGGCCTCGACTCGACGCCAATCCAGAACGCCGCGCCGCCGCCTAGGGTTTGGGAAGGAGTCGGGCAGAGGAGGGATTGGGGGGAGTCGGGCAGAGGAGGGATTGGGGAAGGAGCTTTGGGTTACTCGGTGGCATTTCGGCGTAATATTCGTGAAAGTGTAGGGTACTCTGAAATTAGAGGGAAGCGGGGTGCGGGTGGAGCTGGTGAAGCATGCATTTTCGGGCTCCTCAAGTCTGCATGCAATGGGCTGGAGTGGAGGCCGAACTTCACTCCAGCGTTTGGGAGAGCTCTACCAGCTCTAGTACAGGAGTTGCGCAAATCATACTCCACGGTCGACCACTCCTAACAGTCAATTCCGACCGCTACAGTACCACTACAGCTACAGCTACAATAAAACTGTCAGAAGTTAAAAGCTGGAATTTCGTAAGCTGAAAGTTAGTTATATTGTAGTTGAAACCTGTAAGTAGAAACCTGACTGTGTTAAAGTAGAAACCTGACAATTTCCGACAGCTTTACTGTAGCTGTCGGAAATTGACCATGGGCACGGTCACCCGCAAATTACAGGTGCCCCAGGAGTTGAGAGTTGGAGCTCTCCTAAACAGGGCACCTAATGCTGCTTTCGTTGGGAGCGGAGGTGCACTACTCAACTGGCCCAACCGGCCCAGCCCAACCGGCCCGCACCGTCAATTGATTCTTTTTAGGATCTAAAATCCAAACATTTATAAATTTTGAACCATTATGTTCGAAAGATTTATACATGGAATATGCCGCATCAACAAATTATATTCATTTATGAAACATACATACTACTTAGCCACTGTACCGACCTTGGAGAAACAATCTGTATTGGCTGCATGCAGAAACACCAAATATCTATCTTTTTTTTTATGCCATGTCATTTTCGGATGATTCATCAGTCGATCCAACTTGTATTATTGTGCTGGCTAGGAGCATATGGAATACTGCATATATACATGTCGATTGGTGATTCGACCTATTCATGGACGACGAGAGCGAAAGATAAGCTAATACTTAATTGGTCAACATCTTGCAACTTGCTCTGGTTAGAAGACTCAGGTTGTGCGTCTTCTCACGCCTGCACCATACTGGTGCCATGTCTACACACGCACACGCACCAACTAGCTAGCCAAGTACTCCATGATCTTTTGTTTGACCTAAATATCTCATTTATCCTCTTAATTTGTCCCATCGTTATGGCAAACGATTACGCATAAACTAAGGTGAGATAGTTAAACGTCTCGGTTTGCAGGTTAGGTTAGTAGATCTTAGATGCAACTGCTCTGCTTCTGCCTGGTGTTATCGAGTTTGGTACGTGTCCTGGATCTTTCTCCTGTTTCTTGTCACTAGCTAATTAAATAAACTGTCACTAGTTACTAGATCTATTGATTTAGGTCATCAGGTAGCAGGTGTTAAACAATGACCAAATTAATCACCGGGTATTAGATCGATACCATGTGTTGGTAGTTGCGTAAGAAACTCAACTTGGTTGGGTCATTAGGAAAATATAACAAGATGCATGTTGTCTTGCCGATTCATCGTCGTTATTCACAGCTGCTGCTTCATATTTGACATGCATATCGTGAGGTTCAGATGGAGTACTAGCTGGCTTGGAGTGCTTAGTAATTTAGTGCCGGAATTAAGAAACTACCAAGACAAGACTTCGCTGCAGGATCAGCTCATTCCATTCCGGCTTAAAATAACCTAAACTTTTTAATTACTCCTGTTAAGCGAGGCTGCCTATGGAATTCAGGGACCAGATCAAAAGCTAGTTGCCAAATGGGATTCCACTACTATATGGCATGCATGAACAATTAGTCGTATAAATGCACGAAAATTACACGTATAAAATGCCCAGCGCCCCGCGAGGAGCTAGAGGGGAAAGAATTCGATACGCTTTAATTTGTTTCTTGCAATGGATTTTGATCTAATTGATGCGCTAATTTGTTTCATCGTGCCACCTGGCTAGCGACGCATGCGATGCCATGGTTGAAAGAATCCGGTATTGGGAAGTATTTTCTCATGAGATATATATACCCGGTGTGTGTGTGAGATTCTTTTGACGTACACGTGACGTGTGATTTGTCAACACATATATCGAGCTTGTTAATTAATTACTGGAAACTAATTAAAACTAGCTTAATTTCATGCAACTATGTACTCTAGTACGGAGTAATTCTTGAGAAAGACTAATGCACTTACTGCATGCATGCTGATTCAGTTTATCACTTAAGCATCTAATAACCGGTGATCCTCTCAGGTGGATCTCTAGCTTCCCTCTTGCTTACATGCATGTTCCATCATATCCGGTTCAGTGATCATCACAACATGGTCAGAAAAAAAAATTAACCCGTTTGTTAAAGGGTTAGATCGGTTGGGCATGATTAAACCCTTGACGACGATTGATTAGTACTGCTACCTCTTAATTTCTCTTCGTTTTGTTCTTTTAGAAAACAAGAGAGGTGAAAGCAACAAGCCAACAAAACAACAGATGCGCGCAACCACCAAAGTTTGTGTATACTCCCTCTCAATTACAGTTCCTTTAGAAGAAGAACATAATATCAAAAGGAGTACGTACCTTAGGTTAGATATAAATGCGGAGAGGTCAAGTGCATTTAGCAGGGCGTTATTAAGGTAAGCATGTGGCGTGTTGAATTGTTTAGGAGATAGAGGAGCCGTGTGCACCGTCAGTACGTGTTTAGTTGGGTTTCGGGAGGTAATCTGGAGGTTTTCCATAGGCGCTGCATTAAGCCAGCCGTGTCCATCGCTGCACCAACGCACGTGATCGAGATAGCCCTCCCTTAATTCCCTGACTACTAATTATCTCACCAAATGTACATGCATATTCTATTCTACTAGCTCCATGCGCATGCATTTGGCCATTGTTATGGTCAGAGAGACCCTTTTTTCGTACGCGGAATGCAGACCCAATCAGTCGTTGTGAGGTGGGCATAAGTGCGCATGGTTCTAACGACAACTAGATGCATCTCGTAGCCAAAACTAAACAACAGCAACGGAGTAATCACGGCAAGGGAGCAAAACGAAGGAGCAAATTCCCTTGTACGAAAACCATACGACATCTTAATTAGGACCTTTGATAATTGCCGTATACGAGAATCAGTCTGATGGTAAAGAAACTTAGTAACTAATCTTCTCGAGCACCGTAGTCGTGTCTATTTTGCTTCGATGAGATTGTCTGTCGCTTGAGTTTTCCATAACCACGTCTCATGGTTTTATAGATGTCTTGAAATGTAAGTAGAGAAATAAACCTTAGAATCTGTTTGGAATGTAGAATAGGAATGTAGCTGTCTAAAATAAAAATAAAATAATTGCATAACATAGTTGTTTGGATGCTCCATAGGAGTTTTTTAGGCAAATGTCTCTTAATTAGAGAGAAGAGGAGAGATAAAAAAACACGTGTTGCATTGGACTTCTTGAAAATAAGATTTGAGTGGATGTTTAGAATCCTTTAAAAATTAAAGGAAAGAAATTATTCCAGTTTAAATTTTTAAACTCAATCCTACAATCTAAAGAGCTTTATAAGAAAGTTTTTATAGAGTTCTATTTCTATGAAAGTTCTATACAAAAAGTTTGTTTCAAACAAGCCCGAATTCACATGGGTAATATACCGTAAGATTCCAATGGTCACACAATAGATTGCAATGACAGGACTTAGTAGTAGTACTGGCACTTAATGATGCAACCTTAATTAGCTCTTACTAGCAATGACGTGATTGTGTGATTATAGGGTTCTCAGGTGCAAAGCCTCGCATAGCTAGTCACATCCAAAGTACTGTCGATCACAAAAAGGCAAAAGAACACAACAAAGATCAGATCAAAGGTCAAAACCATTGTCTTGTACTACTGAACACCTTCCCTTGCAGCTGGCTTTTACACGCATTTTCACAAATTAAAGCCGTCGTCAGAGGTCGACCTAACCCCAGCCGGTTTTATGTTACATGATCGAAAACCGCAATTCTATACGCTCTTTCCGTCTCAAAGTCTTTTTAACTTCTTAAAAAATAAAATAGAAATTCTTATATATTTTTAATGTACTTTTAGTTATGGGTCTTCCAATACAATAACTGTTATATGCTTTTTTTTTGTGAAACTGTTATATGCTTTAATATAGCGAGTAATTTTGTTTAAGAAAAAGAAAAGATAGACGAAAAATAATTGAAGAGCAATATTGTTGTTTTACTATCACTTTTAATTCTTACATCGAGACGGAGGAAATAGTATATACAGAACCAAAGAAAAAAAAAGAGGAATAGAGTTTATGTGGACTTTCTTGGACACATCACTCCACATTTCCGTCTCCCGACCCAGTAATTCCGGCCGGCTCCATTAAACATGTAAACATGTGTGTCCACCAATAAGAAAACATCAAACACCAGCCACAGGATAGGAAACCATGATTACCTTCAATTCAATTAAACTCGTGAGTTAATTAATCTAAAAAGGGCGCCGACATGTGGTCAACATCATGGTGCACAATTCACAAAACCATGAATGGTAATTGAGCATGGTGCTGTCTTATTTCCCGAGTAAAATCCTTCTATTCCAAACACGTACTAGGACAAGTTGAGTTGTTGCCGCAAAAGAAATTGACCTGAACTCAAAGAAAAATCACACAACTTACAAATAGAACCAAATAAAAGTAGCACAACTGTAACACCAGCTAGCTGAGAATCTACCTGGTGGAATAAAAGGGGAGCAATGGAATAGTAAGCAGTCCATGTCAATATGCCATCTACAAAAGACAAAACCGTAGAAAGAGTGAAGACTTGGAAAATAAATAAAATGAGTAACGCAAAAGAAAGAAAATGCCAAAGATAGTGGAGGGAAGAAAGATTCAAAGAGAGGGAGCGTACTAACTAGAGATCCGATAGGACTGAAAACCTTTTTTTCTATATAATGAAAATATTTCTAGTATATGATAAAAAAATATTTTTTCGTACAATCCTACTAAAAAAATCAGGCTAGACATGTATCCGTTTTCCTTAATAAAAAGGCCTAAACTCACACACACTGAAGCTGCACGCCCGTCTTCCCCACTCGGCCTATTTCCTTCCACCCACCACCACACCCTCCCACCCACCTCACCGTCGCCGGCGGCGGCCGGAGACGGAGCAGGGCAGCTGGAGGCGATGGGGCACGGCCTGAGCTGCAGCCGCGACGGCGACGAGCACGACTTCTTCCGCGCGGCGCAGCTCGGCGACCTCGACGCCCTGGACGGCCTCCTCGCCGCCGACCCCGCGCTCGCCCGCCGCGCCACCATCTACGACCGCCTCACTGCTCTCCACGTAGCCGCCGCCAATGGCCACCTCCACGTACGCGCCCCTCGTAGCCTATCGCGTCCAACGTTCGTCTCTCTTTCTCAGCTCCTCTGAAATTTCTTTTGGCTTCTTGTCATTTGCAGGTGCTCTCCATGTTCTTGGATCGCGGGGTGCGCCCGGACGTGCTGAATCGGAACAAGCAGACGCCATTGATGCTGGCGGCCATGCACGGCAAGATCGAGTGCGTGCTCAGCCTCCTCCAAGCCGGCGCTAATGTGAGAGAAGCAAAGCCGCAAACTTTGACCCACCCATCGTCTCGATTCCATGATCAATTTCCATGGACTTTCATTGCTAACTCTGTGCACGCATGTGCTACTGAATGATTGATTTATCAGATCCTCATGTTCGATTCGGTGCACGCGAGGACCTGCCTCCACCACGCCGCCTACTACGGCCACGCCGACTGCCTCCGGGCCATCCTCTCCGCCGCGCGGACCACGCCGGTCGCCGACTCGTGGGGGTTCGCGCGGTTCGTGAACGTGAGGGACGAGCACGGGGCGACGCCGCTGCACCTGGCGGCGAGGCAGGGCCGGCGGGAGTGCGTGCACCTGCTGCTCGAGAACGGCGCCATCGTCTCCGCTCCCACCGGCTCCTACGGGTATCCATCCATGGCTGCCGCTTCTTCTTCCTCCTCAGTTGCCTTGCCGGTGTTGCCGCTTCTTATGCGTCTTGTGTTTGCAGCTTCCCGGGGAGCACGTCGCTGCATCTGGCTGCTCGCGGCGGCAACCTCGACTGCATTCGGGAGCTCCTGGCCTGGGGAGCCGATCGCCTACAGAGGGACTCGGCAGGGAGGATCGCGTACGCGGTGGCCCTGAAGCGGAGCCACGGAGCATGCGCGGCGCTGCTGAACCCGTCGGCGGCGGAGCCCATGGTGTGGCCCTCCCCTCTCAAGTTCATCGGCGAGCTCGAAGCGGACGCGAGGGCGCTCCTGGAGGCGGCCCTGATGGAGGCCAACAGGGAGAGGGAGAAGAAGATCCTCAAGGGCACCAGGTACTCTCCGCCGTCGCCGGCTCACTCCGCCGACGACGACGACGAGGAGGGCGTGGAGGCGTGCAGCATCTGCTTCGAGCAGGCATGCAGCATCGAGGTGCAGGACTGCGGGCACCAGATGTGCGCGGCGTGCACGCTGGCGCTGTGCTGCCACAGCAAGCCCAACCCGGCCACGCTCATCCTGCAGCCGCCGGCCTGCCCCTTCTGCCGCAGCTGCATCTCCCGGCTCGTGGTGGCCGAGAGCAAGGCCAAGGCGGCCGGCGATGAGCACGACGAGAAGGCGGCGTCCCCGCGGCTGAGCAAGCGGCGGTCGAGGAGGTCCCGCGAGGGGAGCAGCAGCTTCAAGGGGCTGTCGTCGGCCATGGGGTCCCTGTCGAGCAAGATCGGCCGTGGCTCCGGGAGGTTGGCCGACAACGACGGCGGGCTCCTGGACAAGCCTGCCTGGGCATGACCTTCCGTGATGAGAAGAGCAGAGCAGTAGGGTGAGACGAAACTGCCGCCAAATTATTTTTTGAAGATCCAGACGACGATCAAATGCATCCAGCACAGCTCGTGTTAAAGATCCTGGGTGATCCATGATCAAGGTTATATATAATATAATGAAAGTAAGGTAATTTATACTAGCAGATAGGAAATTGAATTGTCAGTCTTGCACTGCCCTATTTTTTTGGATTGCCATTCCATTGTATCATCATCATTCATGTTGTAGAGACTCCATTGGCCAAATGGAATACCAAGTTTTGGGTGAATGTATCATGTATGTAGAGAACAGAGGTATCAGATATTCAGATATGGAACCAAGAGATTCATTTTTTTTAACTTATCATGGCATGGCGATGGCATGTGAGCTGAGGTGAGAGGCTGTCCCCCTGTGGAACTGAACTGATCACGGACGGGGTTGGCGCTTGTCTCATGTTTTTGCATCTTTGTACAGATCTCCTTCCTTGAATTGCTTACAGGGTTGGCAAGTTAACTCTGCATGGTGTACCATATGGTTGCTAGTGGCATGATTTCTGTTGTACCTGGTACGTCCTGCACACTGTGCATCTTTAATTACCAAGCACAAGCAGTGCTACTGCTACTAGTCTCTTTTTATTGGTGAGTCAGAAAGACTGAAGCCTTCTGTGAGGAGGAGGGCAGCTGGGTCTTCTGAAGTTCTGATGATCAGATCCAACGACGGGTCAACGCAAGCACAACTGAGTTATTCGCGTTGGACCATTGAGATATACATCCAAAACTCCCAGCGGACCTACCTACCTGCACTTTAAAACGCACAGGATGAAGAGAGAAAGAAAAAAGAGAAGCCTGCAATTGGATGGTCATCCTCGTGAGAAGGATCACTCCGTGCAGGGTACAGTACACCTGCAAGATCGGTGCATTTGTTCGCTGCCATTTTTTCTCTCTTCCAAGACCCATAGGCTTCTGATCCTCAGTACGTCAATCCACTCAAGAGATGCTATTTCACTTTTCGGTATCTCCAAAATCTCAACACAAACTAAATTTGAACTTGAAATTTTGAAGAGGTGTTTGACGAATTAAAAACCAGCTCTTATGGGGTAAAGTTTTTCACGTCAATGGATGTTTGAACCGATTCTTCTCCAAATTTTCACCAAAATTGAGTTGTCAAGTGATACTTTGGCATGCAACACAACGTTACAAGACGACTAGAATCTGAAGCAGAGTTCTAACCATCTCAAAGATGTAAGCGAATGGGCCTCAGAAACGTGACAATGAGCAAAAGTCCAGTATAGTAAGGGGTCAACGGAGAAGCCTATGGCCACTTCAGTTTTATATGTTTGACTATTATGCATCTGAAGAGCCTTTGTATGCATTTCCACATCACATGGGGTCATGCGATGCGATGACCAACTATTTCAATTTCTCGATGACGAGAGCATCTAGATATTTACAAGACCAACCATTCAACAATAAATATGGAGATATGATATAGAGTACCTTTACTTAGTGCGGTCTCCAGCTTCATAATTAGTACTAGCTGGTGATATGTGCGCACTTGCTTGGCTTCTCTAGCTAGCTGGGAGAAAGCCTGCAACAAGTGCTGGACTTTTAGCCTTTTATGACCTATTTGAAACATAGGAATTTCACGGGAATTTCATATTGAAAATTTAAATTCCCGTTGTTCAAAAGAAAATTAATGTTCGCATGATTTAGGGAAAATCCCGTACTCCTGACTTTTATGATATCACACTGTCGTCATATGCAGGTCAATTCCAATTAACCAGATCCAATACACTAGCTAGTAGTAATAGGAACAAAGAGTTTGATTATTCGACGGGATGGTAATTGCCGTGCTTAGACTGGAGAGCTTACCTATCAGGTCGATAGGAACAACGTGTTCCAGGGAGTGCAGTTGCACCAACGGTCGTGGCCCAACCAAACCAAGGAGAAAAGGCTGGGACTAGGGCTTTGGCTGCAGACTGGTGGACACTGGATATTAAGGAAAATACTTCCACAGGTGTAGTGTAGGTGTACCTTGTCAATCTTACCTTCCACGGGATGCGCGACCCTGTAAAGAAAATGATGGCTTCCCCTGTTCCAAGCAGAAGACTGGGGGTCACTGTCAGGTTAGACATACCATATATCAACTAAGTAAAAGCATTATGGAGGGTTTCTCTCTGTAAATGTATGATTCCTATATTTCAATAGTTCTCGAGTACAGTGTGAACCAAATCTGAGCTAATGGCCACATTCGACCGAGTAAATTTGGGCCCCATGGTCCATGGGGTGCAAAATGTGCTGAAAAATCACCAAAATGCTACAACGGAAAACAATGTCATTCTTCCTTGTAGGGCTGATTAAGAACTGTGTTGTAGCATGTCGGGTTGCAGGGATATTCGCAATCTATTTCCTTCACCTCTCTCCGGTTAAAGAACCAGTCTCCCACCGCTTCGGCAACGGTCTGTTCACCAGAATTGGAAGTAAATTAGTATGCCAGTGATCGCAAAAAATGAACCAACAAGGTTGCAAAGGATATTGTTTCCTCTTCGTGAACAAGATATGGATAAACTGTAAACTGATCATTTAAAGATATCGGTAACCAGGCAATACTTGCCCAATATATCATATAATTTTCCTTTTATCAAATATGCTCTTATGAGATCAGCATGCTATGATACTCATGTGGCTCACTGACCGCAGAACCACTGATGTTATTACAGTAAACCATATCATCAATTTCCAAAACAATAGCATTTTCAAAGTTCAGGATCATGTTTGAAGAAATGAAAATTGTAGCCTCCCCTTGCACTGCTACTGATGTACAGACGGGAGGTGGGGGTTACCTTGCTATTGATTCTGGGAGAAGATGGGGAGTGCCAAGTCAAGGGGTTCATCGACTGACAGTGTATAAAGCAGGAGTCAATGAAGATGCCCCAGTCCCTTTTCTTCTTCAATTCACTTATAGCATCAAGCAACTCTTTCCTGAAACCTGCAAATTTTATATTTATTAAACTAACGATGTGCAGATGTGACATGGAAGCGACATAAGTTATCAAGAAGGCATGCACACATATCATGAGTTTGTTACTATTATAACCTTGGAGAGTTTCAAGCTGTTTTGAATCACATTTAGTAATATCCAATCTGCAATTTTGCCACAAACATTCAGGGTCAGACCCTTCTGGAGACAAGACATGTTCAACCTGGAAAACAGAAGAGTGGCAACAGTGTATCATGTTCAAATTGATGTTATAACAGAACATTGAAAAGTTTTAACAGATATGGATAATCGTACCTGCCAAACATCATATGCTGGATTGAGAATGAACATTGGGGTGCTGATGCCTTTTGCAACTTCCCGTGGAAAAAAGCACTGGCAGGTACATACAATTAAGGAGCATTACTTAGCATGCAGCAGCTTGAATAGTAATGACTAAACTAACGATACTAATACGATAAATTGTAACATGAAAACAAACTAAAGGACAACCTGCCCTGGCTCCATATCTGAACTGCAATGTAGGAACTTTTTCCGCAGATCCTGCAACAAATCATTCAGAGAACACATTGCAAATAACAATAATACAAAAACAAGGTCCACTGGAAGGGGGAGAGCACTACTGCACTAGATAGATGGAGAGGGAGAGACCTGTAGACGAGCAACATCATTGTAGAAGCCCCGCATATACCTTCTCCCAGAAATGTCTTCTCTGTAATGAACCAAAGGGAAGGACCAGTCAAACAGAGCCAGCAGTGTTGTGATTTGCTTATGGGCGATTCCTCAAAAGAACTAATAAGTTAGGCCGTGCATATGTTAACCCCCAAAGTGGAAGTGTGAATTATGGGTTACTGGACATCTTGTTAGAAAGTCAGAAATGATAAGCATGCATAGCGAACTGATTGAACCAGAGCTGATTCATATCTGGTGAACAGATGTATCTCTTCTGGCTGTTTTTTGACATCCAAGTGGTTTAAAAGATAAACGTTTTAGGCAGTCAAAGAACAAAATCATGTCAATACCAAGCCTTGATAAATTAACATCAAGATGAGATTTTCAAACGTTCCACGTGACAATTCAGTAATGCCACATGCTTATACTAAACTGCAGCAGATATCTCTATGAAGAAACATTGCATTAATACGCTAGAACATCAAATGGAGACGGATGGGGATGGTGAAATACAGCAACAGCAAAATCAAAACAAGCACATACACATCAAGAAAGAAACCACCATCCGCGAGACACTTAGCAGTAGACGCCTTTGGTACAAGTGCACGAAAATCATCACAGTGAATGTAAGTGGATAGACCACCAGCCGAGCACCCTGTAAGAAAAGCCTGAAATTGCACGGAATTGAACAGCATTAAAACATCACAACATTATTTGAATTACTTCGCCAAACACACCAAAGAGACATCTAATACAGCTATGGATTACATCCCTTTGTGAACTTGCTAGTATGGTGCTGACTAAAATGAGGATATCAAAAGGTCAGAAGATAAAATCATAAAATGAGTGCAGAACATTGGACATTCCTCAGAAGATAAAGTAAATGGGTGACAATCCTCAGAAAGGACATTTACTAGGGTGATCATAAATCAATCAAAACTAGAATGCGGGTAAGATAGCCAATGTAAACTGCTCATTTGTAAACTGAAGTGCAGAACATTGGAACAAGTTGTTCTCTTTTTATTCAAACTTGTGGTTATCTATCCTATATGATGGTAAAAGTGGAAAGTGCCTGCTAAGAATCTCCAAGAATGGAATACTCCCTCCGATTCACAGTGTAGATCGTTTAGAATCTGTGGAAGTCAAACATTTTGAGGTTTAACCATCAATATATAAAAAATACCAACATTTACAACGCTAAATTGATATTACAAGATTCATCATGAAATATACTTACATAATGTATGCATAGTTTTATTTGAGGCAACATATTTTCATAAAAATTGATAATCAAATTGTTAACTTGGAGACTATGTCAGTGACTAAAAAGACCTATACTGTGACTAGGAGGTAGTACTTTACAAAACAGAGTTAACAGTGTGTTACACTGCACATTCGGCAGCCATAGCTGCTGAAGAATGTACCTGGATTCTGCGATTCGTCATCGCTCAAGATGCCAACGAACTCAACCCGCCTTTCCATGTAGGCAGAGGAACCTAGGTATGTTTTCTTACGTTGAGCACACCATGTCAAATTCCTGCACCAGCTTCCACCCTGCAGCTCAATAAAAGCATCAGTCATCTCTGTTGAGGTGCAAAAACAAATCGATATCTAGAGATATGTTATCACC
The DNA here is from genome assembly GCA_019208055.1 of Stipa capillata. Lineage (NCBI taxonomy): Eukaryota > Viridiplantae > Streptophyta > Magnoliopsida > Poales > Poaceae > Stipa > Stipa capillata. The sequence goes on along the minus strand of JAGXJF010003653.1, from coordinate 396,084 downwards.
TCCAAGTGGAGGAGCCATTTGTCGGATCCCTCCCCGAATCCTGGCAGCCAATGGTATCCAGGCGGAGTCCCGTCCAAGCACACTGTGCGCCGCGTGCAAACCAGCATAAACCCTCACTCCAATCGGAAGCAGCAGCAACGAGAGAGAGTTGATCAAGTTGAATTAGGTGAGCATACCTGCGCCCTTGTCCTTGGCGCCGTCGACGAGGGTGAGGTCGACGAGCGTGGGGAGGCGGTGGCCGTAGGACGGGGAGGAGGAGGTGGCTGGAGTGGAAGCGTCGCGGGAGAGGGTGAGGAAGAAGGCGGCGGCGAATGCTGCCGCCCCGGCGGCGCTGCGGCGGCCGAGGCGGCGCCACCAGAAGAGCAGGTGGTGGGTCGGCGGCGGGGAGGAGGAGAGGGGTGGCATGACCGGCGGGTTGGGGGCGATGGGTAGCAGCAAGTGGTTGGTGGATCTGCCCGCATCGGCACAAGCGGAGCGAGTCTTACAATACTCGTCGTGCCGCCGTTTTGACTTCTCCGGTGGCGGCGCCGCCGGTGGCCATGCAAACCCAAGCGCGCATACTAGAGCCACACTACCTAGCTGACGCTCGCTTACGGGTGGGTCCACAAGCGCACAACATCAGCGTGGGGCCCACCTGTAAGCGAGCGTTGGAAGGGACTGGGTCGCAGCATGCATTTGCGGCAAATTCTTGGTTCAAGCATCCCTCGGCACAACTAAAAATCGAAAAAATAATGAATGAGGAGACATCGAACATCTCTTATTAATTCAGGCTCAAATTCATTTTGTGTTGAGAGAAACGAAAAGAGAAAATTGCTGTGAACGACGACTTTTGTATTTTTCTCTTTTTCCCATTATAAACTTATAAGTTGTTAGGGGGGATTCCTCCTTTTCATTTACCCAAACACACATCGAAATTCAAATTGAAACTTTAGGGACATGTTTGATGAATTAATAACTGGAGTACCTCATATATTTATCTATTTGGAAACTTTCCTTGTTGATTTGGTGCTTGAACTAAGAAAATTTTCAGATTTGTCACCAAATGGAGCTCTATTTTCACATATACGTTGTCATTAATCTGAGCATACTCATTTTCATTCAAGATGTCAACTTTTTCACTTTGATAGACAATACATCATGACGATTGCTGGTTTTGCCCCCCTTTTTTTGGACCTATACATAGTAAATCTCTGTGCGATCCAATGTAGCAAATAAATCACGGAGGCAGAAGGCTGCTGCATGTGGGGTTGCATGGATACTCGCAGTCAATCTTCTTCACTCCTTGGCTTCTACCGAAGTGCCAATCTCCAACAACCCCTGCCATAGTCTGCTCCACAAAATGGTAATCAAAAGATATCAATCCAAGTAAAAACACAAATAACACAAATAACAATGGTGATTTTACAGTCTATAGCTCAGTGATTTTAATCCTTACCTTGTTTCCAAGCCTCGGGGCGATTGGTGAATTCCATGAGATGCCATAAACAGTTTGGCAGTGGGTGAAGCATGAATCGATGAACAACCCCCAGTCCTCCTTATCTTCGGCAACCTTCAAGTCATCCACCATTTTGTTCCTGAATCCTATCAACCGAGAAGGGGAAATATTTAGTTGTTTCAGAAAACAGAAAAAGGCACTAGTACCAAATGAGAGAGGAAAAAGAAACGGATTGACAAGATAAGCCAACCATCGAGGACTTCAATTTGTGTCGAATTGCAGTTTTGGATGTTATCCTTGCAACTCAACCACTGCTTATCAGGAGTGGATGAACCTGGTACAAGAACATATCGTATCTAGGGACAAGGAGCATAGATAAGACACTGATAATTTTAACCCAGAGAAGTGGATATAAGAAGAGGAAAGGAGAACGATTGGAAATTACCTGCCAAGAATCATATCCAGAGTTGAGAATAAACATGGGAGTGTGGATGCTCTTGATAAGCTCAGCAGGGAAGAAACACTGGGAGCAACATCATGTCAACAAATGAACTTAATAACGTAATAAGGTAACAGAAAATTAGTGTGGAAAGCGAGACGAATTAGACAATGGCAACTAAATACCTCTGTCGGCTCCTTATTTGCAAGGCAGTCCTTGGGCAAAACGTCACTCACATTCTAGATGAAATTCAGCAAGGAGAATTCAATGACATTTGTACAACGAGTTAGTTAAAAAAAGCCATCTAGGACAAAGTTGCATGTGGCACACTTCAATTACATGAACAGGAAGACATGGCAATGTTCCCCTGATGGTGGCATAAGCGAACCACATGAAGGAAAAACGAAATAGCGGTTTTAAAAATCTTTTTCTAGTCATCAGGGTCGTACTTTGGAGAGGTACCAAAAGGAAATAAAAGATGAACAAAAGCTACTTGATTATAAAATAAGGCATCTTTCCTTAGGTTTCAAGTATGCCCCACAGCTAACCTGGAGGTGAACAACTCCATTGTAGACAGACCAGAAGGACCTTTCGCCAGATATATCCTTTCTGCCAGAGAAAAAACTGGTACTTTAGCTCAGGTACAATGCTAGTGGCTAATTTATTCCTGAGGGGCTTACATGTCAAGAAAAAACCCAGCATCCGCAAGGCATTTAACTGAAACCTCCTTAGGAAATCGTGCACTAAAATCATCGCAATGCAGTAGCGTAGCTAGACCACCAGCAGAACAACCTGTAAGGAGGGCCTGAAGAGTGTAGAAAATTGAGGTTATTTTCACATGGTTCTTGTTCACAAGTAATGATTCTTGCTCAACAAATATGACATTAGTAAATTAAGTCTGACCTGTGTAGCATTGGCAAGTCCTTTTTCCATGAGTTCATCAATAACAGCTTCATAGATGCGCAATCCTCTGAAGAAAAGTGTGGATCCATCCTACATCATTACCAATAGAACATCACTTCAAGCAATCAAGATAGTGACATTGGATCAGGATTCAGATAAATCACCTGAGCTTGACCTTGCGCATCCCCAGAAAAGGACGCCCCATCGCAATACCGTACATATACTTTGTTCCAGTTGTAGAAATCTAATAATGCGCTGATCAAAATTAGTGAAAGGACATATCGAGCAGGTAAAAAAGCATGGAAGCCTGACTTTATCCAAACGACTAGTAACAGGGACATAAAAAATGAAGGAATAAACAGGGACTGGTCTGTGAGAGGAGCATCAGTAGTCACCAGGATTCTGTAGCTGATCACTGCTGAGAATCCCAGCGCCGGCGAAGCGTATCGGTTTCATGAAGTTAGATGAACCAAACCGGGTAGTTTTGCGATTGGAACAATCCTTGACGGTGCTGCACCAACCTCCTCCCTGAGTGTTTTTAATAGAAATATATATAGGGCAATTAACAACCCTTCCTTGAGTCTATTTACTAAACATCCCCATCATGTAGGAAGGCATCCTCTTAATCGCTTAGCACCCGGATCTCTATCACAACTCTTAGCTCAAGTAGATTTCAGTTGTCAAAATTGTATAATTAAGAACATTGGATGATACTACCTCTAGATGGATGAGCCAGTTGTTGGATCCGGAGCCGGAGCCTCTCTGCAGGTGGTAACCCGGCGGGGTTCCATCCAAGCACACTGAAATCAAGAATGTAGTAAGAAATTAACTGGAGATGGATGAATGAATGAAAGAAGGCAATGTTTTGGATACCGTACCGGCTCCCTTCTCCGGGGCGCCGGCGAGGAGGGTCAGCTCGACCTCGCCGGGATCCTGCGGTGAGTGGAGGCTACGGAGAGGGCCGGAGGAGGCTAGCAGCAGTAGCAGGACGGCCGCGGCGATCGCGAGGACCCAGGCGGGCGCCGCGCGGGCTAGTGGACGCTGGCGATGCTGCGGGAGGAGGAGGAGCGGCTCGGACGCCATGATTTGGGTTTCTTCTTTGTTGGTAAACCCAAAGGCGTGGTGGTTGCAGGGCCGTGGACTTGTTGGTTGCCGCCTCGTTCCTGCCGGCTGCTGCAGGGAAACCCGCCAAATCGCGCGCTAAAATACAAGTATAATTGGTTGATACGTTTCAATCCTTGCATTTTTATTGTCGTTTCATTCGTCTTGACTGTTTCAATTCATCAGAACTGTAAGCAGAAGCACCTCAACATGGATACGCAATACCAGTCCAAGATCACAACATCAGTCCCTACAAAACAACACCACTGACCGAACCTAAACAAACACACAAACACCAGCCAAAAAGCTCAGAACAGGCATCATATCCGACTGGGATTTATTTATGTACACCCCATCATCACATTCACAAAAATCGCCGTTTCAGGACGCCTCGGCAGCGGAGAAATGCATCCGAGCGGCGCTCTCGTGGAGGAAGCCGCTCCCACACTTGGATTCCTGGCTGCTGATGCCATACTCCAGTGTCTCGGTCTCCAGTTCGCCTAATTCCTCAGGCGATGACGACCTGAGTACAAAAGGTCGTCAGCATATGATTTACATGATTCGCAGAGCATGCAACAGCATTTTACGCGCGGTCTTACCCAGGGGCCTGGAGAGCAGGTGGATTATGGACACAATCGTGGTCGCTTTTCTTGGTGCTACGATTTCCGCGTGACTTCCTCTTCTGCTTCTGTTTCTGCTTGTTCTTGCCCTTCTTCCTAGACCTGGGCCACTGTTGGTGGCTCTTCACTGAATGATCAACAGATGTAACTGGGGGGTCATATACATCTGGGGCCCACTTAACGCGACGGTTTTCAGTTGGCGATGCTTCCCCACTTTTCTCGCGGCCTCCTTTCATAGCTGAGACGAGCCTCAGCGTCGGCTAGACAGAAATAAATAAAAGAGTACTCTAAATAAATGAAAATGCTGCCAAAATTACAGCATCATCTATCAGAAACACACAGCTTAAGTGTACCAATACCAGGTAGGAAGAAAACTACACTACGTGCAGTTTCAGGATCATTTAGCATTGCATGTTTTAAGCTTAGCTTATTCATATTCACATCACAAAGTGACAAGCCTCGACTGCTAGACCTAATAGTTTGACAGGCTCATCTGCAACAAATACTACAATTGGCCTGGGAACTGAAAATAAAATGGCCTGAACACATTGAACGAGTCAATCGGAACTGTTTCAAATTCCCTATGCAGATAGGTGAAAAATGTTTCACACCATGAACATGGTGGAGACATCAGTAATATGCCACATATAATCAGTACATTTGAATTTGACAAACATTTTTAACCTGGAAAATCAATGCCATGACATAATATGACAGAATCTTACTGCAGATCCGAAGCACCCCTTTCCCGTTCATGGAGAGGTAATCTGACATGTATCATTTTCCATAACACAGAGTATGCTAAAAGCAGCGCTGAAGCAAAAACAACATAAACTCACCGGAAAGGACAGCAAACCCTCATAAGTGGAAGATTCCTTTGATTCACCATATGGGGAGACTACATGGGAGTTCCCATCATCTCCTTTGCCTCTCTTTGTTGCCGAGCAGATTGAACCTGAGATATCCACCTCAGTTTCTAAAGAATCGACATTCCTACCTTGTTTATGAGTTCCATCCATGCTATGATGGAGTTCCCCATCAGAGCATGGAGTCTGCCCTGCTGGAGGAACTGCCTCCTCTAGCAGAACTGTGTCATCCTTGCAAATGAAAGAGGTGCTGTGACCCTCCATAGGCACTTCTCCTTCAGAACCACTAGGCAAATCACCCATGATGTCACTTAGCGCTGCAAGAAAGCAGTTGAGCATTAGTGGTAATACATAGAAATCTCATGGTTATCACCAACGTGTAACTGTGGAAAGAAATTTCTTTTGCTTATGTTTAGAATATACTCAAGAGCTCATAAGAAGCGTGACAAGTGCCAGTAACAGATCAAAATTTCAAACATCTTCTCATTTGTCAAGGTTAAATTCACAGCCAACTAGTTTCGCACAATGAATTTGTGGAAAAAATTAACTACACTGTGTCGAGGATGATCAGGGAAACATTGGTAACAAATTACACTAATTCAAATATTGACAATAATATAACTGCTATACACATGTCGGTGGCGGCCAGAACGTCATGTAGGAATGCAAGTGGGCTGACCCATAGCCCATTTTATTTATTTGATGGTTCACTCCTAGTTAATTGGTAGCTCACTTCTACTCAGTGCAAGTGATGGAGCAAAATGACTAGATGGGTTGTCGGGTTGGTCCAACCTGCCCAAACTTGCATCCGTAACATCATGAAAACCAAAATCTGTCACGTTCTAGTACTCTACCCATGCTCTTGGCGACTGCTCCTATGCTACCAGAATAAAAAATATACTAATCATAGTTCATCTTGCCGTACAGAGCTTACTAGCCCTTGAACTCCCCATTTCCATTTTGCTTTAGCGACTCTCCAGTTTTCATTCTGCCTTGCACATTTTACTGTTGAAGATAGCTTCTGTGATCTTACAAACAAGGTGGGACCGAAGGATAACGCTCAGATCACGGGAATCTTGCATTATTCTCTCTTGATATAACATGAACGATCCCTGCTAGTCCACTCAAACACAGACCCAGTGCGTCCATGAGTGCACGATCCAGTCTGCAAGGATAAGCCATTATTATTACCTGAGACCTGAGTAGAGTCGGATGGCAATGAATAAACTCGCGGAACAACAGATCAACCCCGCGAAAAAGACCTGGTTATCGAGAAAGAAATCCGCACCGCACCAATGTGCAACGAGGCAGAGCCGCAGAGGCAGACGAGAGAGGGCGAGGGGAGAAGGTAATGTAAGGTACTAGTAGTAGAAATTAGCTAGGTAATTCAGGACGTGGGGGAGGGAGTTAGGATGAGGAAAGCTCGGGATGCCAAGGCTTGAGGCGGTGGGAGCAGGAGGCGGAGGGGACGAGGGCGTCGCCGAAGGAGAAGGAGGAGGAAGCTGGGGCGCCCAGCACCGGTGGCATCGTGGCCGGTGCGAGGACCGCGCCGCCGCTGCCGGTGGGGCAGCGACGGTGAGGAGAGGGGAGACGACGGCGATGCGGTCGGAGATTCTTCGCAGTGCCGGCGTCAGTCAGATCTGGAAGGAAGGTTTGGGTTGGACGAGAATGGAAGTACGGCCGAGAGACGAGTTTGGTTATAGGGACCTTGTGTCACAAATATCCACACCACTCCGTAGTACGAGTATTATGCTAGGCCCAAGCAAGATCAAGATAAAGGCAAGGCCCATGTAATTGGTTACAAATTCTATTTTATTTATTGGAAGTAGAAATGTAAATGGTTGCATATGAGATACAGATAGACATCCTTCATCGTGCGATGCAAGCATACAATTGTTTACTCACTATATCAACAATTTAAATTCCAAAATAAATAATAAAAACCAAAATAATAATAATAAATACGAAATTACTATTTCTAAGACAACTGAGAAAGAACGACGCTTAGTTCCATTAGATGCGGTGTTGAGATCGCAGATTGACGACGTCATCTTCTTTGTTTGGGCTATATGGTGTCTAGCAATTTGTTTAGCCTTCTCCATCCAGAGTTGAGCTTTTTGTATGACCCTTTTTAATAGACTTGTTGGTGTGGATTTTTTTATCTGTCATCTATGGATGAATGAAGCTCACAAAAAAGGTAGTAAATGGCCTTTGGAGCTCATAGGTGTTTGCTTTGGTTGATTTTCATTTTCTCTAGGTCCTAAATTTTTATAGGCCGGTTGTATATTTTGAAGACTATAATTACACAAATAATATATATGTAACTACGGTAGTTGCACATTCTTAATATTAAGATTACGCATAAGTGTTTCACACAAGAAATACCTCATGAGAGAGTGGATTTTATTGGTGGTTCCTATTTTTAAATCTATTTTTATATTTGTTCACGTATCTCTTTTTATTTATATTTTTTTTCTCAAGGGGTTGCTTTGGCATAAATCTTCCTTTTATTACATAATTTTTTTTAATTTACCTAGTTAGTTCAATAGTTTTCCTATTTTTATGTTCATGTAACTATTCTAGATGTTCATATATTTTATCGCTGCCATTTTTAGAGGTGAGGGGGTTGAATACAGAGGCCAAAGCATCAAAACTTTTGATTTTCGTATTTTCTGGGTCTCAAACTTTTATGGACCAATTGCACATTTAGAAGACTATAGTTGCACAAATAATATATGTGCAATGCAACACAAAGATGCAATGGTATACGTCGCAACAAATGAAGACGATCAGATGCAAGACAAAGACGAACTAGATAGTGAATTTTAAAACTAAAACTTGCAACTTGACAGACCATGCAATACCAGTTCAACGATGCAAAATTACTAGGAAAAAAAGATGGAATGGCACATATTGGTTTGGACAGTTTTGTGTAGGCTTTCTAGACAATAGGACGAACATATTTAAAACTATGAAAAATAGTTTATTTTCGTTGAGCAACTTGAACTCTGATACCACTTGATAGAATTTTAGATGTCCCGATCTTTCAATGAAAATATAACTATTGACTTGTGGAGACGATTTTGATGATGCGCTTTGACAATCGCTAAATCAACTCTAGTAGGTTTTTTACGATGCCAGAAGCACGACCAACCTGAACACGAGATTATAATCTCTACGAGCAATCGAAAAACAAGCAAGAATTAATAAGTAACAATCTGAAACTGCAAATATAGAAGAATGATTCAATACGGTTGGGTTCTAGAAAACGGTCTTGATAACCGGCAGTTGGACACAATTGACAGGCTTGAAAATACAGTGTGGCTGAACTTTTAACTAAACAAAAGCCGGCTAAACCCTAGGGAGTGATGCTATTCATATAGGAGAATGGGAGAGGGGATTTCGGCCAACACAAGGTAAGTGGGGTTGAATCCAACTTGGAGAGGGGGTTTCGGCCAACCTAAGAAAAGGGTGGCTGAACCCACCTTGGAGTTCTCCTCCCTTACTCCTAACCTCTTCAGATACATGACTTAGGGCCCCGAATGAGGTGGCACATCACCTATTACTTGAGTTGGTCAAAACCATGGAAGTGGAAGTCAATAATTCTATTTTAGATTCATGGAGGCTTCATTTGATAGTAGAAAGCAACAAGCAACACATCATCTTCGTGCCTTATCCTCATCTTGAATCGGCCTTCATCTTGAAGTGACATTATCATCTTCTTCTTGGTCTTGACCTGTATTTCTCTTTTGAACTTGAAATTCTTGTTCTTATATTATTCATGATCAACAAGTGAAGTAGAGGGAGTAGTGGTTGTATCCCTACAGGTCATATCCTCATCATCTCGCCCTTCTTGAAAACAAAGCCATCATTGGTGTTATTGAATCTGAAACAAGCTAACAAAAGAGACAAGGTGTATGCATGGTATATGTATATGCCATATGTTTTAATTCCTCTCCTCTATTGCACAATTAATGTCATTATGTAGCAACAAGTATAAAATCTTATGAGATAAATATGCAATGAGTGAGCAATTCTAAAATTGAACATGACATATTATCTCACACAACAACTATTGCAACTTGTTTTACAAGTATAAGTAAAGCATTAATTTATGTCATCTGATTTAACGCTCATCATTAAACCATTCTAGCATAGATGAATGAACATTAATGGTACTGGTATTATAAGTTACAACATGCTAAAATTTAGAGCAACTTAATAGTTTAAGATTTAAACAATCATGCAACAAGTTAATTTTCACAAATTCATCTCTAATATCGAAGGTCATATCAAAAGGAACAGGCACTTGCACCTCTTCGTGCCTCAAATCAACAAGTTAAAATCATTCCATTGATCACAAGTGATACAAATCCTATGCATCATGAACTAATTTTCTACACCATGTTCTCCAATTAAATTAAACTTATATGTAGTGGTGTAGACACTACTTAAATATTTTAAACTTGTCAATTCAGCAATTTTATCCTAACATGTACATAGGTTTATCAAGCATGGTAGAACATAAAGAATCGGCGAATGATACTTTTACAATAATATCTTCATATTCAATCAACTCTACATAACCTAAATCAACAATAGGTTCTTCACATGTCGCATTATGATCGTCAATTAAAGCAATGGATGTACTCAAATCAATGGAAGACTTAATTTCAACTTGAGATGTACTCAAATTTGGATTGTGTGGATCAATTTTTGGGTGCCCAAGATAGATAATAAATTATTAGTACTATTGCATAGCACATCCAAATCATGAATTTCAGAATGAAAATCATTTCTATTATCATTTTGTGCATCCAAATCGGTTGGTAAATTAATAGTATCACATGACACACAAATTTCATCGGCTAAATCATCTAATTGGTCACACGGTGTATGTACATGAGTAAAGAAATTAATTGAAAGTGTATCAAAGTTAGCGAGTAATGTTGCACTCTCAACACATGAAGTATCCAAAATTTCATGAAAAATATCAACACGTGGTGCAACTAATTCACTAGGCAATTCATATATATCATCATGTTGTGTTGTAATGAGCAAATATTTATTGTTATGTGATGATTGATGTTGCTGTCTTGTTTGACATATGATTGTTGTTAGCATAAGTGCCATATACGATGATTGATATTAGCATGACTTGTTGAAATTAAATAATTAGTCTTGCTACCCTTTTGAAGATGAATAGAGTTGAAGATGAGGATAGCAAGAGGACAAATTTGGCCTATGAAACTGGCTTAGCGGGTTATTTAGGTAATCGCTACACTAAGACTTATTTGATCATTATAGGATTCCTCAACAAACAATATATAAATGGGTCATGGAGAATCTTGGTCACGTTAAAGGTTGCTACAAGATGTTTACAATGTACCGAGATGTATTTCTGTCTTGTATAATCTTCTAGTGTTTCATTATGGATTGGGTTCAACAAGAGATATGACATCAGTGGAGTCATTAGCTATGTTCTTATGGGTTGTTGGAAGCTCATAATCATTCTCTCAAGTTGAAAACCATGTTCTAAGGTTAAGTGAAACGATTCATAGGAAGTTCAAACACGTCTTTAAATGCTTGTGTAAGTTAGCATAGCATAACATAAGACCTTTAGATCATTTTTTCACAACTGTGCATGCAAAAATTCAATCAGGTCGCTTTTAGCCTAATTTCAAAGGTGCTATTGGTGCAATAGATGTCTTACAGATCTCAGTTGAAGTGCCGACGAAAAAGGTTGTTAACCACACAGGTCGGCATGGGTTTACATCTCAAAATGTGATGGCAATTTGTGATTTTAACATGATATTTACTTTTGTCGTGGTGGGTTGGTCTAGCTTGGTACAGGACACAAGGATCTTAAGTGACAGCTTGGCGAAGAATGCACATAGGTTTCATTCACCTCCTGCAAGTACCAATTTATCTATGCAATCATAAATGATTCTAATTTCAATGTTCTTTGCTTCTGCTAAATTGTTTCATATATGTAGGAAAATACTACCTCATCGATGCTGATTATCCAAATCGGGATGGATAGCTTGCTCCTTGCAAAGGCCAAACATACCACCTATCGGAATTTGGTCGTGGAAACAATAGAGAGGAGAGTATGAGGTGTATAATCATGCTCACATCTTCATAAGAGATGTGATTGAACGCTCATTAGGAGTCCTCAAAGCAAAATGACGAATCTTGAAAGCTGTGCCAAGTTTCAAGCTTCGTAGACAAAAGAATATTATCATTGCTTGTATTTTGGTTTACAATTTAATTAAAGATAACAACCTACGCAACGGGGAGTTTAACAAGTGTGATGAAGATGGTAACTATATACTCGAAGTGGAACTGGGATCGGTACCACTACAAGAGAATAACGTTCCAGCGAGACTTGACGCGGTCAAGATGAATACCTTCCGTGATAAAATTGCTAACTCCTTAATGATAGCAAGAGAATGAAAATTTCATCAGTATATCGTTGATGTACGAACGACTACTTATTTTGTGAGATGCACCACCGTGTGAAATCACGACTCACGTTCAACTTTGTTTGGCATTGTATTTGTGCGCATATTCTATTTGATGATTATTTCCATGTTTATGCATATACATGCTATTCACCTTAAAAGAACTTGTTATTTACATTCAATTATCTCAAAATGAGTGATGTACAGACAAATCATCATAAAAATGAGTAATTAGTGTTAAGTCAATATATAGATAAGCTCTCAGCAACCTAAGAGTATTTTATACATTTTCACTCATAGCCACAACTCTGATATCCAGTTTACCGAACAACATTTGAGCTTTCCCACAACAGTTTTCTCACAACCAGTAAACACCCTTTATAACAAAGCAACTCTCTCCATGAGTTTCACAATTATTTTCCTATGTGAAATATCCAAAACAACCAATTTGACAATTTTCACTAGGCAATTCATATATATCATCATGTGTTGTAATGAGCAATATTTATTGTTATGTGATGATTGATGTTGCTGTCTTGTTTGACATATGATTGTTGTTAGCATAAGTGACATATACGATGATTGATATTAGCATGACTCGTTGAAATTAAATAATTAGTCTTGCTACCCTTTTGAAGATGAATAGAGTTAAAGATGAGGATAGCAAGAGGACCAATTTGGCATATGAAGCTGGCTTAGCGGGTTATTTAGGTAATCGCTACACTAAGACTTATTTGATCGTTATAGGATTCCTCAACAAACAATATATAAATGGGTCATGGAGAATCTTGGTCACATTAAAGGTTGCTACAAGATGTTTACAATGTACCGAGATGTATTTCTGTCTTACATAATCTTCTGGTGTTTCATTATGGATTGGGTTCAACAAAAGCTATGACATCAGTGGAGTCATTAGCTATGTTCTTATGGGTTGTTGGAAGCTCATAATCATTCTCTCAAGTTGAAAACCATGTTCTAAGGTCATAGGAAGTTCAAACACAATAGATAGGGGAGTATGAGGTGTATAATCATGCTCACGTCTTCCTAAGAGATGTGATTGAACGCTCATTTGGAGTCCTCAAAGCAAAATGACAAGTCTTGAAAGCTGTGCCAAGTTTCAAGCTTCGTAGACAAAAGAATATTATCATTGTTTGTATTTTGGTTTACAATTTAATTAAAGATAACAACCTACGCAACGGGCAGTGTAACAAGTGTGATGAAAATGGTAACTATATACTCGAAGTGGAACTGGGATCGGTACCACTACAAGAGAATGACGTTCCAGCGAGACTTGACGCGGTCAAGATGAATACCTTCTGTGATAAAATTGCTAACTCCTTAATGATAGCAAGAGAATGAAAATTTCATCGGTATATCGTTGATGTACGAACGACTACTTATTTTGTGAGATGCACCACCGTGTGAAATCACGACTCACGTTCAACTTTGTTTGGCATTGTATTTGTGCACATATTCTATTTGATGATTATTTCCATGTTTACGCATATACATGCTATTCACCTTAAAAAAACTTGTTATTTACATTCAATTATCTCAAAATGAGTCATGTACAGACAAATCATCATAAAAATGAGTAATTAGTGTTAAGTCAATATATAGAGAAGCTCTCAGCAACCTAAGAGTATTTTAAACATTTTCACTCATAGCCACAACTCTGATATCCAGTTTACGGAACAACATTTGAGCTTTCCCAGGTAAACACCCTTTATCACAAAGCAACTCTCTCCATGAGTTTCACAATTATTTTCCTATGTGAAACATCCAAAACGACCAATTTGACAATTTTCATACAAGTCGTGTGCTTTCTTCTTTGCTTATGAATTTCACTTGACATGTCGGTCGATTCCCGGGCCTTTCATCATTCCTTCAAAATTTTCACTTCCCTCCCTCTCGTCGAAAATACAAGAAGAAGGGCAACTAGGATCTCTGACTCCTGATTGGTCCATCCGACCCTGCCACGGATCGCGCCCCGTCGAACCAATCCCCACCGCCCGTTGCTCTCAGATCCAACGGCAGGGACCCCACGTCACGCGGATCGCTCCGCATCGTCCCTATAAAACCAGCGCCCTCCCCGCCTCTCCGAAACACAATTCAAAGCAGCGGCGCGCATTCCACTCCAGCACCCCGCCACCGCCAAAACATCTCGAAGAAGAAGACGATGGCCGGAAGGAAGGGCGGCAGCGGGGAGAGGAAGAAGTCGGTGACGCGGTCGGTCAAGGCCGGTCTCCAGTTCCCCGTCGGCCGTATCGGCCGCTACCTCAAGAAGGGCCGCTACGCCCAGCGCGTCGGATCCGGCGCCCCGGTCTACCTCGCCGCCGTCCTCGAGTACCTCGCCGCCGAGGTACGTCTCAATCTCCCTCTCTCGTTTCTGTTCGATTCGGCTTCGTGTGTTGGACATCTGAGTGACTCCCGAATCCAATGCTTTTCAGGTCCTGGAGCTGGCCGGCAATGCAGCGCGCGACAACAAGAAGAACCGCATCGTCCCCCGCCACGTTCTGCTCGCTATCCGCAACGACGAGGAGCTCGGCAAGCTGCTCGCCGGCGTCACCATCGCCCATGGCGGCGTCCTGCCCAACATCCACTCGGTCCTGCTCCCCAAGAAGGTCGCTGAGAAGGCCGACAAGGAGTCCAAGTCGCCCAAGAAGAAGAAGGCCGCCGCGAAGTCCCCCAAGAAGGCCGCTTCTGGCGCCGAGTAGTAGTAGCTCTGCTTCTGCTTAGCGTAGCGGTCGCGTTAGTGGTTGCTTAGTTCTTGCATTTGAGATGAGATATGTCTTTTGGTTGGATCCTGTATGTATTGCTGGTGGGTGCCCAACACAACAACTGGTAGTCTGTAATAGTCCTTGATCTCGAATCCATTGCTGATGGAAGCTGAATCATTTTGCTCTCGTCCAATTCAACTTGTGTTTTGTCGTGGGTTGCTGTTGATTGGATCTGGATGCATCGCGTGATTTGTTTGCTTGTGTTGGAAGGCTGCAGAAATTTCTGTTGTTTTTGTACTGGAGGGAGATCTGTGAAATAATTGTCTTTGCAGGGTGTGAACCGTAAAAGTTGGAAGCGGGTCTCATTTGGGCGAGTGGATCGGAGGGTTATAGAGATTTGGGGATTATTTTCTAGGGTTTACTGGTGATGCAGAATTGGGGAGGGAAGGCGGTGCCTCTTGCTACAATTCCAATCTGGAAGCTGCTAAATCGAAGTGCCGCTTTCTCCTCATGCTCCAAATTATTCGTTGGCGGTAAGATTTTGTCGATCTCTCTTCCTGTGTACTACTGGCATTCAGTTCCTGGGCAATTTGTTTTGCTGCTTGAATCCAAATGCTCTTCGGGGTTTTAGGTCTGATGGGTTTCCTGTCAGATTTGGCAATCTGCCAACCTTATTAGGAATATGGGTTTCATTCTAGTTTGTGAAGCATCCTGCTTGTTGCTTTCAAACGCGGTTTATTATTTCGTCTCGTTAAATTCTTGCGGACAATTGTCTCCAATTTTAAGCAAATGTAATTGCTAGGTAGAATCTGCCTGAACAATGCAGGTGTAGTGCTGATTTATGGTTGAGAATGTTTTGATGGCGATTGATGTCTTGCTGCTGCTTCTACTGAGTTGCAGGTCTGTCTTATGACACCAATGAAATTGCTCTCAAGGATGCATTCTCTCAGTATGGCGAGATTATAGAAGGTGCTAATATCTGTCAATTTTGATGCTCTTCGGTGTTTGGATCTGAACTTTCTGTGTTATTAGAGATCGTCCTCTAACTGATGAATATGTCTGACAGTGAAAGTAATATGCCATCCTGTGACGGGGAAATCCAAAGGATATGGTTTTGTCAGGTTTTCTTCAGAAAACGAAGCATCTGCAGCATTGGACAAGATGAGCGGTGAGGTAAACTGTGCTTCACTGCCTTTGTAGATAGTACAGCAAGCCAAGTTCTTGCTGGATAATAGGTAGTGCTTCACTGCAGTTTTTGCTTAACACAATTCTTCCACATGATAATTATTTCAGGTGCTTGATGGAAGGAACATACGGGTGCACTATGCAAACAGCAGATGATTTGCTCTTCAGCTGCTGCTTAAATGAGTAAGATGCTTATTCAATATCATTTCTTGTGTTGGGAATGTGTGATTTTAAATGGAGCCCTGGATGTGTGCTATGTAGATTTCTTCAAAAATGCATGACATGATCACCAATAGGTATGTTAAGTTGCATCTTATGCCCACTTTACCAGTACACGACTCCTCTGAATTGTCAGCTTGGTATTACATGTATTGTTCTAACTGTTGATAACTGAAAACACCATAAGAGCACCTGATCTGTCAGCAAATGTTCATCCTCTCTGAGGCGAAAATAATAGCAATGGTTTGTGTGTGGTCCGTTTAGGTCAATATGAACGCTGGTTTGGGGTACAGTTTCATATCCTGATTAAAAATTGAATTATGACAGGGAGCAATTCTCAGGGAAATGGTTAGCCACGCAACACCATTGCTACTGTTCAAAACAGTGATTTACGTATGTTGCAGCAAGTGTTGGATATGATAATTATTTAGAGTGCTAATAAATATGTAAATTACAGCTTATTTTGGGAAAATCTAGCAACAAGACAGTTGCATCTCTTCAAACACAAATGATTCAGCAGAGGTTCTCAATGGGAAAATAAGTACGAAACATCTCATATTAGCTCAGTCAGCCATTGACATTACTTAAGTGAACTGGAAAAGGAATGCCTTCTTTATCTGGCCTATATCCTTCAAGGCTTAGAATTTACATGAGGTGAAGTATGCTTCATTGACTTTGTTTGTAGATATAGCAGAATCCAAGTTCTTGGAGGATAACATGCAGTTCTCATTTCAGGTATTGTCTTTTTTGCTAATACAATTTTCCACATGATAATCGTTTCAGGTGCTTGATGGAAGGACCATTCGGGTGAACTATGTAAACAGCGGATGATATGCGGCTGCTTAGATGAGTAAGATTCTTATTTAATATCACATCTTGTGTTGGGAATTTGTGATGTTAAATAGAGCCCTGAATATGTGCTGTGTGGATTTCTTAAATTTGCATGGCCACTAATACGTATGTTCAGTTCAGTCTTATGCCCACTTTAGCACTGTAGACAAGTCCTCTGACTTGTCAGCTTGTATAGTTCTAACTGTTGATAACTGAAAAAATGAGAGGAACACCTGATATGTCAGCTAAGTTAATTCCACCCTGACGCGAAAATAATAGCAATGGTTTTTAAGGTCTATTGTTAGGTCAACATGAATGCTTGTTTGGGGAACAATTTCATGTCCTGTTTTGAGAACTTGAGTTATGACATGAAGCGTGTCCCAGCAAAGTGCCTAGCCACACAACACCATTGCCCATGTTTGAAACACAGATTTATGTTTGCTGCAGCAAGCATGCATGTCATAACTATTTAGAGCGATAATAAATATGTAACTTAGAGCTTATTTCAGCAAATCTATCAACAGGAAAGTTGCATTTCTTCACACACACATGATTCAGCAAAGATTCACAATGGGAAATACTAGGAAGCATCTCATATTTGACTCAATCAGCCAATCATATTACATAAGAGAGGTGGAAAAAGAATGTCTTCTTTATCTGGCCTACCTCCTTCAAGGCTTTAGATGAGCTGTAGCTCATTCTTTCTAGTATATAAGTAACACAAAATAAGAACGTATATGCTTATAATGTAATTTCTCCACATTTTTCATCAACACCGCCCAGCAAGTGAAAAGGCACCAGATCATCAAGCAGTGTCCTCCTACCTTCTTAGGCGGTTAGGCCATCTACAGTGTAACTAGCATAAAGCTCCCTGTAAAGCAGTGGTGCTACATCTGCATAATGCATATCATCTAGAAGTTATAATAGTTCGCTAGTTGCTCATGTTTTCCCATGAATCAAGAAGCATAGTTGAGAATCAAAACTGACATGGAATGCTGTATGGCCTCATAAGCAGCAGTTGCAGGCAGGAAGTCATTCACAGCCACCTCCTTACTCTCATTCTTTTCTGATTTCCCCAATTACGGAAAAACATTGAACCTAAGAAGATAGTAGCACTCTCCAATACATATTCTAACTGGTCAGAACTCAGAAATAAACTACTCGCTGGTTACAAGATCAACAGTTACTAGGCGTCCATCTAAAGTCATACACCGTAGGTATTTTTTCTCCCAAATATCTGGATCTATAAACTAATCCAAATGTCAAAATAGCCGGAATATGTACATGAGAGCTATTGGTTAGTAAAAATACTCAAACAGGGCCAATGAAAAGCTGCAGAGCCTCATATTATTGTTCATGGATGTTACTAAGGAGAAAAAAGACAGTAACAAGAAGGATGGAGTCCGCAAAGAAATGCCTGATTTCACCTAGGTGGTGAGGGAGCTCCTTGATAACATTGAAATGCCTGTACTCAGTATCATCGGTGCAGACTGCAATGATCTTGTCATCTGCCTTGATCTCCCTGTTCAAAACAATATAGCTTCATAGTCTTCCCTTCATTCTGAACGAACCGCAATATCACACCTGAGTAGGAGCCAAGCCTGATCAAGCATAGGCCTGAATGAAGCATCCTGGGATAACTGTTTCCTGTTTGCACAAAACATTAAAAACCATCTCGTATATGGGTATATGAAATCAATTGATAGATGGGAAAATAACTGAAAGGAAATTTACTTCTGGCTGAGATGAGATCAATTCTCTAACAAGTTGGTGAAGGCTATGGTGTTGTATAACTGCACCGTAAGTCTGTAACTATTAATTGTGCTAGGGCTGTATGGCAAGGAAATGTCCCTGCACTATGATTCAAAGGATCACTGTCATCACAGAAGGCAGGGTGCGAAGAATGACTCCATAGTTGTGAGGATAGACAACTGACGAGACGGTCCACCTGCACATCTGCATTATAGAAAAGGGAAAAGATTATCTATGCTTAGAAAAATGGAAAACTAGCATTTCCTGTGGAGCTTCTGATGGATGGAATAGATTGGCCTCTGGGAAACACACACCTGAACCTTGGGTTATATGAAGTTGGCTCGTTTGCATCGAAAATTATTAATGCAGTAGTTATCTTCACATTAAGTAGCACCTGCAGTTAACTTCCAAGTCAAATGGTAACTATTCAGGATAGTTAGCTAGAGATCAATTCCTGCAGAAGCAGGGCGAATCAAATGCCATTGCCTTACCAGATGAGACAGGCAGGGCCATTTCTGTCTCTCCAATTTAGTTCAGCATTTTCGTACTCAACTTATTTCCCCAGAATTGAAATTGATAGCTAGACCTCTCAAGGTTCGCCAACAGCTATTGCTACTCTTGTCACAGGTCATCATGGTAAACTAGAGTTCCCAGTTAGTTGTTTCATCATGTAGATTTGTTGGTTTTCAGTAAAGAGAAGCTGAGCTGTAAAGCATTCGATCCTTCGTCCTAAAAAGGAGGAAGGAACAGGAGATGATATTCCCACTTAGCTGACATGATATAATTCGAAAACTTCAGCAATATAAACAGAAACACGTGTCCATTATTTATATTGCACCCCATTTTTGCAGGTGATTGAATCATTGAAACAATCATGTACTTGGGGGCTTTGCCTTCAAGATGCAACATGCACCTTAATTTCGTCTCAATAGCCATGCTTGCTTCTCAAGACTTGGGTTGCTTGCTGCTATTATTGTCGACGGCCGTTTCAGGGCTAATGCCTGGTTTAGACAGACAGAATCCCAACAGAATCTGATTTTCAGAAACAGACTCCACTTGTGGAGATGGCAACAGCAACGATCGAGCTTGAAGGGCGAGAGAGAGACAGAGAGAGGTACAACTAGAGACAGAGAGAGCTTACACGGTGACAAAATTAACTGCTTTTTTTTTGTGGAAGACAAAATTAACTGCTTGTTCGGGTCGTCCTATTAATTCCTATATGTATATAGTGGACCGCGCGCGATTCCCATGAAATCAGTCACTCCTCTCCTCCGGCTGTATGTATGTGTCTGTGATGTTGATGGCAATGCAACTGCAGCATAAGCATATTGCCGACAAGTATTCAGAGATGCTCAAGAAAGGTGCGTGCGTTCATGCAAGCTGATCCGATCATCTTCCGTTTCGATCTACTAATTTGCCACTCGCATGGGTATAGAGTACACACGTAGCTTTCTTCAGCATGTCTGCTATACTTGTCGGCATTTTTGTTCCCGGTCCCAATATGTTTCTGCTGCAGTCCCATTGGCGCCGGCCGGGTGACCGCGCGCCCAGGCCGCTACCAACATCAGAAATAAAGGACGGCTTTCTGATGTTACCCTTGTTCTGATCGATGTGCAACACTTCAGATGATCATTTGGATATGAGACAAGGTATCAGTTGAAGGCATGCTGAGACTCCATCCTTTTGGAACAGTCACTTTAGTTAATGTCATTTTTCAATGAGAATTGGAACGGGGGCTGTTGCCCTCTTGATCTAAAAAAATACTTTAGTTAATGCAGTCTGTCAGGTATGCTGTATTTCCGACAAGAGACTTACGTATTCATAGCACAGCAGTCTTATGTTCCAAGTGGGTGGTGGACATGTTGACACTCATCTGTCTTGACCACATAAACAAGCTGCAAACTTTCTTCTTTTTCCCATCTTTTGTTATCTGTTGGCCGCTCGGGGTGAACCCGTCTTCACAAAATGGCCATGCATCAGTGAAGTGAGATCCAATTTGAGCCAACTACTACAGATTAATTGCAAGCATCGCTTATCTGTTTACAAGTCTTTAGCCTGATAACATTCTGTTTGATATATAACTGTCTGTGGATTGGTTATATGAGTTCTGAAATTTGTGAAATGCCATTTGGCAGTGATATTTGACACAAGAAATGCACAAAATTTGTGAGAGTTGTACTATTGCCACGAATGACTAAATGCATTTAATATGGTTAATTCTTTTGATGTGCTTTTGTTGACAAGCTTGTCCTGAACCTTGGCTTTAGTTAAGTGATTTTAGGTATTCCAGGAAATCCACATTGTAAGACATCTTTCTTCCTTCTCTAGAGCATGGGTTGCTGGTGAGATGATTTGCACTTGCAACTGGAAAAGGGGCATTGGACAGATCCCGTTCTTCTCTGGTTCAGTACATGAAAATGGTATCGTGTCTTGAGTTCAGCATCGTGTTCTTGTTGCTTGACACATTGCTAGAATGTTCAATGATTGGCATCTCTCTGACGATGAGATTGAGCCAAGATCTTTTGCTGCCTGCTCTTGTGGCTTTGTATTGTAGTGCTTTACATCAAGGATTGTATCTGGAGAGAATCCGATGAACCTTTATTTTTTTAACAGCTAGCTACCGAGTAATCTTTTTATTGGTTCAACAGTAAATAGAAAACGTGTAAGGACTCTTCCCTTGGTCATGAGTACAATCATGAAGCCCTTGACACAAAAAATGAGATTGGCTGTTACACTGATTTGGTGGTGAAAAACATATTTTAGTTGGCTTGATGAAGCCATCTCTTGTCTGTCATCGAGCCCAAGGGAATTAGCAGAACAAGGTAGGCTACATTAAAATTCTTATAGATCATACTAGTATCATATGCTTTTACAATCATGTAATATATCATCTATTACTTTGTCAGATATTGAGTTTTGGATGCATGGAAGTGGTGTCATCTTTTCCGATTGTAGGTAACTGGAGGAGCCCCGAAACTGGTAGTTAAGTTTTAGCAGGAGATCAGCGATGCAAACACATCATATCTACTGACTATTTCTATACTAGCGCAGCTCCATTGCTGTCCTCCAGTGAAACTTTCTTTTGCCGATTCTGCTTTGGCAACATAGGTAATTCATTTTCTAACTTGTGGCTCGGCCACAACATTTCGTTCTTATACTGGCTTAAGCAACAAAATGATTCGGCAGAGATTCACGATAGGGAAAAATATTACCGACATCTCGTATTCAGCGCAATCAGCCAAACATATTACATAAGGTAGCTGGAAAAAGAATGCCTTCTTCATCTGGCCTACTGCCTTAATTCAAGGCTTTAGATGAGCTGTAGCTCATATATTAGTATATAGGTAACACAAAACAAGAACGTATATATGCTTATAAAGTAACGTGTCCAAATTTTTCGTCAACGTCCTCCGACAAGTGGGAAGGTACCAGATCATCAAGCTGCATCCTACCTTCTTAGGCCCTCCACAATGTAAGTAGCATACAGATCCCTGAAAAAGAAAATGATGCCACATGAGCTCAATGCATATCACTCGAGTAGTTCGATAATTGCTCATGTTTTGACATGAATCGAGAATCATAGTTGGGAACGAAAACTGACATAGAATGCTGTATGGCCTCATAAGCAGCACTTGCAGGCAGGAAGTCATTCACAGCCACCTCCTTGTTCTCATTCTTCTTGTCTGATTTACCCAATTAAAGAGAACATTTGACCCAAGAAGAAGATAGTAGCACTTTCCGATAAACATGCTAACTGGTCAGAACTCAGAAATTTTCCAACTACTCGTTGCAAGATCTACAGTTACTAGGTGTCCATTTAAAAACATACAGTGTAGGATTTTTCATTTAAAATCTCATAAACTGTAAAGTACTTGAAATGCAGAAGGACCGAAATAAATCAAGAAAAAAATGTACATAACATGAGAGCTATGGTTAGTTAAAATGCTTAAAACAGAGGCAGCGGAATCTGACTGAGAATCCCCTAACCCCCAACCCTGTTGCGTATGAATGTTAGCAAGCAGAAGAAAGGCATTATTAAAGAGGAACAACAAGGATACAGTCCTCAAAGAAACGCCTGATTTCAGCTAGGCGGTGAGGCGGGAGCTCCTTGATATCATTGAAATGCCTGTACTCGGGATCATCAGCGCAGACCGCAATGATCTTGTCATCTGCCTCTCCCTGTTCAGAACAAGATAGCTTCGTCAGGATCATCGCTCCATTAATCTGAACAAACTGCAAGGGTCCAACTAAATTAACCTGGTCAATCATAGGCATGAGGCCGATGGCCTTTGCCCGAAGGAAGCATCCTGGGACAACCGGTTCCTGCATTATGACGAGCACATCCAAAGGATCGCTGTCGTCGCAGAGGGTGCGAGGAATGAATCCGTAGTTGTGAGGGTAGACAACTGACGAGTAGAGAACACGGTCCACCTGCATATATGTGAGGAAAACATTTAATTATGCTTAGAAAAAGGGGGAAATTTGGCAGTTAAAAGACGAGGTTTATGAAGTAAATTTCCCGTGTAGCTTGCTTACCTTTATGAGTCCAGTTTTCTTGTCAAGCTCATACTTGACCTTACTTCCCCTAGGAATTTCAATGACCTGGAGAGTAAAGAAACAGCCATTAGCATGGACGTTGCGTGTCGGTGAGCATGCAATTGTTTTTGTATGTAATAGCATGATGATGAAACAATGGGATGGATTAGAGTAAGAAATGTGGCTTACGCAGTTGAATATGGTGGGTGCATCAGGTCCTATCTCGAGATCATGCCATGGGTGTGCGGCAACGGACCTCCTGGAGATGGAAGAGAGGATCCTCTCGTTGAGGGCAGGTGTCTTTTGGGGCGTGTTCACCTTGGTTGCGACTTCCAGAGGGGGAGCCATCACAAGATCCAGAACAACCAGCTAGCTTAGCTGATGGAGAAGATCTGTATTATCTGCAATCAAGTAAAAACAGAGAGTTAATATGTAGGCATGCAGAAAAAGGAGCGGCGGATGAGGCCAGAAACTCTGAAATGAAAAGCAGAAAGGCTCGAGACAGCCGGGAAAGATGAGAACTAGAAAGGAGCAGCAGATGGAAGCAATTTGGATGGAATGAAATCAGGAAGGAGAGGCACGCAACGTACCTGAACGAACGAAACGGCCCCTCCTGCTCTGCTCTCTCGACTGTTGGTGGGTGGTGGAGAAGAGAGGAGAAGCTGCATCCCTTCTTATAGCTAGAGAAAGACGAGGAGGAAGACGAGGGAACAAGGAAAGACTCTGGAATATTATGTTATTCGGTTTTAGTGCTTCCTTTTTATTTTATTTCTCTCTCTCTCTCTCTCTCTATCGTTTGTGCATTTCAACGGTCCATGCTGGTAAAAAAGTAAAGTGATGCTCCTACTAGTATTGGTGATGCCGGCGTCCATGTCATGCCTCCAAGTGGTACGACCTGGCTGCATTGTTGAGTGAGTCTAACTCGTTGGCGTGTTTCCTGTCCGCACCACCCAACCTTCTCCTTCCATTTCTCTGCCTTGTGATCACTGGATCTTGGTCCCCTATCTTCTACGTACTGTCGGTGCTAATCTAGCTCCGTTGCATTGCCGACATCAAACTCGTGTGATCTAACCAACACCATCTCCATTATCTTCAAGCACGCATTGGAGCTTCTCTGTACTACGTAGACCTCGGCTTACGCGGTGGCGTCTTGTTTTGCACGACAAGTCGCTCCATCCTTTCCTCGACTCAGAATCGGATGCACCACATCACCAATCTAATTATACATTACCGAGTAATTTAATGGTGATGAAGAGCTGTCCATCCACCGATCGTGTGTCCAGCTAACTGCACTACTATAGGAGTATTATTTGTATTGATCTAGTAGATTGCACGTAATTACATACTGCTCATCTAATCTGGCCGGGAGAGCAAAATATCTCCCACTCCTACATAATGTAAGACATTCACATTCCAGAATTCAATGAATTCCAGGCAGGGGTTTTCCCTCAAAAAAAGGAAAAGGCAATTTATGTCGTCTGGAAAATAAAAAATAAATTTCCTGTCATGTTGGTTAGAGACTGAGAGCACTGAGAGCAGAGTAGCGAAAGTTTAGTTTCGTTCAAAATACTGCTGCTATGTCATGTTGGCGCACACACGCGCTCCTCGTGATACTTTATGAACAATAGAAAAAATGATACTAGTACTATGGCAAGCAACAGGGTGATTGCTGCTTCAGGTACGAGATGGATGGTGGAGGAGGGCAATTGAATCAGTTGCCGAGTCATGGGGATGGAGTTGAACCATCATCATCTATCTAAGTAGCTGTTGCAGCCAAGCTAACTAAGCTGGTGATATGGATATCCATTCTCCCTGCGACTTGTCTCTGTCTACGCGGAATGGATGCACGCCACCGACACCTCCCAAGTCCATGTTAGTTGCAAGGTGAGCACCCAGTTGTGTTTGTGTTTGTGTTTGTGTAGAGGAGTACTAATTGGTAGTATATTGACTTTGCAAATTTTAACGTGGACCACCGCCAGCGACTACGTACGTACGCGTCTAACTTAACAAAGCTAGGTCAGGTCAATCTTTAAGCAGCAGCGTACAACTGTATTAGTTCCAGTTCCAGTTAATGGCATACAACTGACGACGCACCGACGACACCGACACGCTATTGCCATCTTCCTCCCTCCTGCGTGCCTGCATACATCGTGGGAGTATCTCTGCTTTTCTTTTCGGTTCGGCACCTAACCTATATACAATTTCTTATGAAACTCTCTGGATAGATGATGAATGATTCGCATATGCCACATGTGACTTGGCGTCTTACCTTCGATCCCGTAGGAACCAACGGGCAACAGGCCTGCATCATCTCTCTCACCTCGCAAAAACACACGTTTAATTCTCTCTCCATCTCTCTCTCTCTCTCTCAGCACCTAACTATATACAAGAAGAATCAATATTCGCACGACCTTTTCTTTCGCACCAGATTTTCCATCTGTATGTTATGCCCTAGATAGATATGAAGGTTAGGCGAAAAAAGAACATATGCGATGGAAGGAATAAAGCTAATTTGATCCATGGTGGTGGTGGTGGTGGTGGCATAATTCAACGCACACGGCCAGTGCTTCATCATCCTATCCTGTATCCTTCTTTTCACTTTACCAATAAAATTACCAGCTCCATCCATCCACCAGAAAAAGAAAGGGTGATATGCCACCAGTTACCAGACTTGGAAGCAAAGTCTGTAAAAAAATAATAATTGCAAACAATCTTCTTCTTCTGCAAGAGATACGACAGGCAGGGCTTCCATTGCTTCATCGATGGGCGAACAAGCACTGCTGGATGAACCTGGGCTCGTTAAGGCAATGAGCGATGCTGCTGCTTTTGACAGAACCAACATAATTCTCCAGCGGAAAAGAGAAATGACCTTCAATGCTGACTGCATAAAGATCAGAGAGGTAGCTAAGCCAGCCTCTCGGAGACAAGCATGCTTGCAGAATTAGATAGCTTGTCTTTCTTCGTTACGGCACATCATTTCTTTGTAATTTCTTACTCATCGTTAAGAAAAACTGACAATTTCTTATGAAACTCTGTGGATA
Source organism: Stipa capillata (assembly GCA_019208055.1). Classification (NCBI taxonomy): domain Eukaryota; kingdom Viridiplantae; phylum Streptophyta; class Magnoliopsida; order Poales; family Poaceae; genus Stipa; species Stipa capillata. The sequence continues at coordinate 369,972 of JAGXJF010003653.1, read as the reverse complement.
GATGAACTGTTTTGGGATTGCCCCTCCCGAGTTGAGATAAGGAAATCGAGCACGCATTTGCAATTCAGTGAGTCAAAGAACCTTAGCTGTGATGAACATATATAAGAGCAAGCTTGCACTAGTACTAATTACACATAGAATATGCATTAGCTGTGATGAACATTGGCAAGCTTGCACTAGTACTAATTACGCATTTGCAATTCAGTGCGTCAAAGAACCTTAGCTGTGATGAACATTGGCAATCTCCAGCAGGCAGGTATAATAAACATATATAAGAGCAAGCATGCACTAGTACTAATTACACATAGAAGATGCCTTGGTGATGGATCTAAAAGAGGAAGAGAGAAAGGGGATCTCATCTAGGGATGATGATGATCGATGAGGGATCTATCTAAAGTCGGCGTCAGTGACCTTGCTGGAGGCCTGCTCGGTGACCTTCTTGGGGGCTTCGGGGTCGCCGAACTTGTCCTTGAAGGCGTCCTGACGCTGCACCCACATCATGTGCCCCTGCCATTGGAGACAATAGCAGTTGGAAACTGAATTGGATGGATGAATGAATAATCTGGAAAGAAAGAAAGAAGATTGGATTGGAACCTGGAGCGCCGCAGCCCAGGCTACAAGGAAGGAGGCGACCCAGAACCTCTTCTCCTTCACCAGCTTCGACAGATCAACCGCCGCCATGACTCCGCCGATTGCAGAAGCAGCAGCAGCAGCTCTAATCGCCTAGGGTTCGATTATTTGGTTTGGAACACGACTTCTTGCTGCTACTTAATTGCTTCAGATGGATTAGGCCCAGGAAGAAACTGGGCCAGTGTAGCGTGGGCAAAATGTCCCATCGCAAGCCCACGATCATGTTTGTTCGTTTGTTTGAGCTTTTTCTCTTTTTGAAACGGAAGTCAGGAGCATTGCCTGTTCTTATAGATTATAAATAAGAAATATTTACAAGGTTTATATGATTTGGCTCATAGTGATAGTTTCACAAAAGTTTACATCATGTTAGGTAGGTTTGGTTCTCTACCTATGTGTACTAGACTGTGACCATATGCCATACTATATTGAGAAATCTCCTCGTGCACTAATAGGGAGCATAATGTTTTATTCTGGAACATGTGACGATTTCTTTCCTTCCATACTCGCCACACGAAATAGATCAAAACACCACTAAGATGGCGACGGTGTTCCTTTTTTGCGCTTCTGAGCTCGGCGTCCCACAAATTAAAGATGTGTTGTTGTGTCCCATCCATCAAATTTATTACTATTCCGTTCCAAGGGAAACATTCCGCCAGATCGTTTGCCAATTAAGCAAGGAATGACCCCTTTTCAGCGCTTAATTTGCCTGATACTCCATGACTCGTTAACCGATCGAGTTTCTGACACAAGTTAGAATAATTAATACTCCTAATTAATAGTGTATATAGTATTAAATACCTGTAGCAGTAGCATGTGACGCGGTTATTAAGCATCACATGCGGAGAGGCCGGGAGACGTACGTCTTCTTTGACGCGGCAAGCACGAGGTACGTGCAAAACGCGCCACTTTGACTGAGTGTACTGTAGCTCTCCAGGCATTCACTTGCGTCCAAACATGAAGTAAAAAAGAAATAAGTGAGGTGATATTTTTCCACGATGGTCAGAGTAAAAGTTGGTGTGCATGATGGGATTAACGAGTCAAATTAATCTTCTTCTTCCTGGCGGACAGGGCAGGCAACACAAGCAGACAGCAGACAGGGAGGCGCATGATGGTCACTTCGGGCTGGGGCTACGTGGGAACTGTGGACCTTTGACCTCAGCCGCCCCTGTCTCGAATTGAGTTTGACCCTCCTCACCTATAAAAATGGCCTCTTTGCACTAGCTCATCACTCTCACAGTCTCACAGTCTCACTCCACTCCAATTAGGCTATGTCAAGCTCCCAAGGGCGGTGGGCGAGCCCCGAGCGGACCATGGTCTGGACCGAGCCTCCCAAGACGACCACCAGGCAGCGGAACAAGGTCCCCGTCGTCTACTACCTCTCGCGCAACGGCCAGCTCGACCACCCCCACTTCATGGAGGTCGCCCTCTCCTCCCCCGAACAAGGCCTCTGCCTCCGAGGTACCTCCACTTCGATCGCTACTCTGTTTCTCATCGATCTATGCTTTACATTCTCCATGGGCGCTCAGATGTGTTGGATCGCCTGAACGTGCTCCGGGGCGACGGCATGGCAAACATCTACTCCTGGTCCTCCAAGAGGAGCTACAAGAACGGCTACGTCTGGCACGACCTCACCCACGACGACCTCGTCCACCCCGCGCACGGCAACGAGTACGTCCTCAAGGGCTCCGAGCTCCTCCTCCTGCCCGCGCCGCCGCGCCCGCGCGACGCCTCCGCATCCTCCTCCTCTTCCAGCTGCCAGGACAAGACGCCCACGGCCGCCGCCAGGGCCGCCCACCGGAAGAACTGGAGCTCCTTCGACCTCGGCGAGTACAGGGTCGCCGTGCGCAGCGCCGAGCTCCGCGCGGCGGACGCGGCCACGCAGACCGACGACCGCCGCGGCAGGCGCCGAAATCCGGAGCCGACCACGGAGCTCGGCATCGACGAGATCTCGCCGCCGCCGTCGTCGAGCAGCCCCGAGACACTGGAGACGCTCATCAAGGACAACGCCCGCGTCGCCGCCGCAACCACCGTCGCGCCCGAGTGCGAGCGGGTAACTCATCTGATGCCACCACTTGCTCTCTGCTCCGACATAGTACTAAACTGTGCAGGTAGCTAGAGTAGTGATTGGTTTGGAAATAAATGCAGGTGGGTGCAGAGAGCTGCAGGGAGGAGGTGGGCGTGATCGCGGGCGGCCGGATGCGCGCGTCGGCGGTGCTGATGCAGCTCATCTCCTGCGGTTCAATCACCGTCAAGGACGGCGGCAGGGGCGGCCTGCCGCGGTACACGGAGCGCCTCCCGCGTGGGCGGTCGGATGTCAGCAGTGTAGCAGACGGCTTCTCGGGGAGCATAGGCGCCATGGACCGCGAGTACTTCAGCGGGAGCCTCGTCGAGACCAAGAAGACGACGAGCGACCGTGGAGGCGAGCATGCCGGCGCCGGAGAGCTCAAGAGGTCGTCGTCGTACAATGCCGACAGGTACTATACTCGCATGGGGACAAGTCAGGAACTGAAAAGGGTCTAGGGGATTCACGTCACGATGCATGGTGCAGGGGCAGGGGCGTTCCAAGGAAGCTGGAGCTGGAGCTGGCGGAGGAGGTGGACGGCGTCCGCGCACGGTGCATACCGAGGAAACCCAGTAGCAAATTGGCAACCTCGTCGAGTTCCGTCGACGAGGGAGACGCTACGCACTGAACGCTTGCACTCCTAGTCCTAGCCTCCTAGGGAGAAAGAAAATGTCAACTTCAAACTCCAATGTGTCCTGCCTCCTGCGTATGTATGGGTTGGGTGTTTGTCTTTGTTCCTGGCAGGAGCTTTGAAAATACACACACTATCGTTGGGCCGTTTTTAGGCCTTGCCTCCACTACACGGCCCAAGTCCCAACTTACCCGTTCAGAAAAATAAGGCCACTTGCAGCTTTGTTGCATGCACGCACCGACGACACACACCAACACTACATCATGCTTGAAGATACAGGACGTTTTCACGGTGGCGTTTTTCTCAAAGTGTCTAAAAATCACGGTCCCGCACTATTTTGCAGAAATTGCCTCTAAATCTCAGTGCCATTAAAGACGATTAATTTCCTGAAATCGTCTCAGAAATAGAGGCATTCTACGAAACGCAAAATGCAATTAATATAGATATGAACGGTTTACGACTACGCTGGAACAAAAAATTCAATTGAGCTCATGGAACTATTTATGTGTGGAACAAAACCAGAAATCGGCGAACAAATCAAACATGCTTATGGACTAGTTCAAATACTACCAGACGGAGCAAATTAAAAGTGCTCATACAACAATTATATGTTACCCATGAAACAACAAATTTTATAACCAAAGTAAAATTGATCGTGAACGGTTCAAGGTTACTTGTGAAATAGTAAGAAAAATAGCATAAGAAATTTAAAGTGGTCCTATATGAAACTAGCACGAAAATAAAAAATTCCCATGAAAGTATTGAGAGGCTAGTAATCGAACAATCAAAGAAACTAATATATACAAAAAAAATATACACTAAAATGAAGAAAGTGAAAAGAAGAAGAAACAACAAAGCAAAAGGAAGAAAGAACGAAGAAGAATGAAAAAAAAATGCAATTAGATCTTTTGCCCTTGCAAGAGCTATGGAAATGCATATTGGTTAGGTGAACAACAAGTTCGTGAGCATTTGATCTGTGATGGGTTCATGGCCGGATATACTTCGTGCATTCATCTTGGGGAGAGCTTGTGGACATCTGAATTTGTAGCTGACTCAGTAGTTGATTGAAGTTCAGAATATGAAGACTATGCTGATAATGATGAGATGGTTGAGATGCTAATGGAGGGATTTACGATGTATAACACCTGTACTTTAGGGGCTAATGATGAAGAGCTTGAAGATGATGTCAAGGTTGATGCTGAAGCATACCATAAGTTAGTTAATGATGGAAGGCAAGAGTTGTACCTAGGTTGCAAAAAATTCTCAAAGCTGCAATTTCTCGTGAGGCATTCTTAATATAAAGAATATGTGGAGAGTGAGCAACGGTTGCTTTGATGAGCTCTTGACACTAATTAAGGAGGCATTACTAGATGCCCAAGCTTTGCCAAAGAATTTCCATGAGGCCAAAAAATTTGTGAGAGTCATTCCACAAGTGGCTACTATTGGTCAAATTAAACTGACCATCTTAAATTTTTTTTCTTCCATAAGTATCTACTATTGGAACATTTTCAGTTTAACTGCTTTCTCTTGTGTTAGTTGACTGGTTGCTAGTTACTTGTGCTTCTGTTAACCCATAGCATATCGAATCTAGATATTTTCCTTATCTTTCTTACCTCATGACTACAAATTCTTTTGCTTTTAGGGGACCATATTGCAACATACTGTCAATTGATCCGAGCAGTAGCAAAAGCATTGGTGGGAGAAGTGGATTTGGTTAGTCATTATTGAGAAGTTAATGCGTTGTTGGTGTGCAGATGTTTCAAGATGACTACGAATATGAACTTGTTTTTACTAATTCTATGTGTACATATGTTGTATGTTTTCGCATTAATTTATGAATAGGGACTTGGCGCAAGTCCAAGGCCGGTTTAGTTTGCTCCCAGTAGGTTTGACATGTTGCGATGTTCACAGATTAAGCTAGGTAAGCACTACATGCTCCTACTAAGTCTCTGCCTGTCGTGTGACCCCCTTGCAGTGCTCTTAAGTTTTGTTGTGATACAATTTTTGGCTCATTTACCATTGTATCTTAATCTTGTACAATTTAATTAGGATGTTCTAAAAAAACACCTCAAAACCTTTTGAAGATGTTTTTGAAAGCTCCAACATTGATATCTGAAGGTGTTTTAGAAAAAGCCCAAAATTTTATTTGAAGGCATTCTTGAAAAAGTTAGAGATATATATATTTTGAGGTGCTTTAAAGAATGCCTTCGTTGTTTTTCTCGAGTCATCATTAAGAAATACCTTATATCACTTTTTCTTCGCCACTATTTTTAGCACTTTCTAAAATACCTTGAAAACGATTTGGAGGCATCTTCTGGACCTTTGGAGGTATTTTAAAACGCCCAGAAGTCTAGGTCATGTTGTAGTGCTACTACCTCTGGCTCTGGGGTTGGGGCTGGGGCTGGGTACTCCATATATACTTCCAGTGGCGAACCCAGAACGAGAATGACCTGGTGTCCGTTACCACGAGTAGTGGCGCAATGGTACTGATGAGCAGTGGCGCAATGGTACTCAACAATGAAAATACAAAATGTTACCGGTGTCATGTGCACTATTTTCTATAACCTAGGTCCGCCCCTGTAATACTTCCATTGTACATATGCATATGGGATCATTTCACCAACAATAATACCGTACCTGATCTGAAATAGGAAGGCATGCACTGCACCCAATATAAATACGAAAGCACGCATGCAGCAGCTGGTGTGGGTCCATGACAGGACAGAATAGTGGCAGATGCGACAATATAGCGGGGTGACATACGTACGTCAGAGCAAAGAGCGAAGGATCGATCGAGAGTAGTAACACCAAGTGGAAATGGAAAGGGAAAGAGCTTGGCTAAATAGCTATCCTCCCACTGCTGGGTGCGATTGATGCAATGGGCACATCAGCCTCCACTGCCCGGTCGGGGCACGTACGTACGTCGTCCCACTGATCCGACCGGCTATAAAACTGCATCCATCAGCTAGCAGCTGAGCACACGATCGATCTTCATTCCATTTTGTTTCGTCTTTAATTAGGGCCCTAGGCTTGGGCGGCTCTTGCTCTCACGAACACCACGAGCCACACCGGCATCGGAGTCGATCTCGATGAAGAGCAAGGCGAAGACGACGACGGCCAAGAAGCAGGTGGAAGGTGGCGTTCGGAAGGGCCCGTGGACGGAGCAGGAGGACATGAAGCTGGTATGGTTTGTGCGGCTCTTGGGCGAACGCCGCTGGGATTTCTTAGCTAAGGTTTCAGGTTTGCAAGGTGGCGGGTGATGCTCGAGCGCTAGATACATGTACGCATACGTATGAATTCATGTGTATGCGTACGTGCGTCTACGCTCGAGCCATGGCAAATATGAAGCAATGGTCTTTGTGTGTATTAACACTCTTGCTCCCACCGGCACCTTTTTCCTTGTTTGTTTCCTTTTGGGCGGCGAACCTCTGCAGGTCTCAACCGGACGGGGAAGAGCTGCCGTCTCCGGTGGGTCAACTACCTCCACCCGGACCTCAAGCGCGGCCGCATGACCCCCGACGAGGAGCGCCTCGTCGTCGACCTCCACGCCAAGTGGGGAAACAGGTGGTCTCGGATCGCCAAGAGCATGCCCGGCCGCACCGACAACGAGATCAAGAACTACTGGCGCACCCACATGCGCAAGCAGGACAAGACCACGCGCGCCACCACAGCCTCCACAGCAACCTCCACGTCCACGCCGGCGACGTCCAGCTCCTCCTCCAACGACAACCTGCTGGCGCACGGCGCGGTGGATAACTGCTGCGACGAGGAGGAGGAAGAAGAGGCAGCCACGGCGGCGAGCCAGGAGGAGCTGCTCTACACCGCCGGCATGGACCACCTGCTCTGGAACGACATCGACAGCTACCAGCTGGGCGCCGCCTGGAGCACTACTACCGCCGCCGCGTTGTTGCCTTCTTCGCCGGTGTGGGACTACTGCTCGGATTCGCTCTGGGGAATCGACAATGAGGAGGAGGAGTACAAGAAGATGCTCCATGCCTCATGATCCCATCTAGCTAGCTAGTACTGTCATCTTTTAATTTGCATAGAAATTAAGGTGCAACTTGCATGATTTTTAGTTAGCTCTGCATGCTAAAGATGATAAGAGTACGTGATGCGTCCGTGGAATCCACAGCTCCTCCATCGATCAATACCTTCTTCTCTGCATCCTAAGACGAGGCTTGTTACTGCACGCCCGCGCGCCTTCCTTCCTTGTAAATGTGCATGATAATACTTCGTAATCTCCATTCACAAATGTAAGACGTGCACGGAATTTAAGGTCTAATTTTGACTAATAATTAAACCACTATTATTGACTTATATGACACAGTAGTGGTACCGTTGGATTCATATTCAAACGTATTTTCAAATGATATTACTTTTGTATTATATAGTTCAATATTATTGATTTAATTGTTTTTAAATTCCGTGCACACCTTATATTTGTGGACGGAGAGAAGAGAGTAATTAACTAGACTTGCATGCATGTATTTCCACCTGTTGTATTAATTGCTCCCTAATGTACTGTACTAGCTAAAACTTCTGTATTGCGAGGTTGCGGTTGACTTGAGAATTGAAATCGATTACATGTTTTTCTACTGTCCAACCATATATGATGACGAGTTCTGTAAATAACGATTTGATCATGCATGCATGCCTACAACTATCTCCTTTCTTTTTATTTATTGTACGATAGATATTCCACATATATGGAAGCAGATTCGTGACGCAGACGCCGATCTTCTTCCATTCATTCCCTGGTTGAAATATTGTACATAGATAGATGGAAGCATATTCGATAAAGTACTTCGCGAGAGAATCTGCATGATAAGTAGAGTGAGAAATATATTCCAGGATCGATCAATTGATAGCCGCTGGCTGCGGGAATCTAATAATTGCTTGAAGAACTAACTAGAACCTCCTACCTGGAGAGGTAACAATTGCAAGCAAGTAACCCATCTAGATGCTGAAAGAAAGATGTTGATCAATAAATAAATATATAGGCATATACATATAGTGCCTGTCACTGTCCTACTTTTCATTCATGCCCCAATGGATCCCAGATTAGTTCCATCTCAAACAGTGTCTGGCCTGATCTGCAGTACTTACTGAGATGAGGTAGTGGGTGATCATCAGCTGGTTGCAAGTTGGGGTGTGTGAGGAAATTAAAGGAGAGGCCCAGGTGGTTCTGATAAGGGATGAAGTTAAAAATGGTGGTGACAAAAAGGTGGTGGTGTGATAAGGAGCCAGCAGCAGCTTGTTGCTTTAGTGCTAGTATTATCCTGCTCATTAGTTTACTCCATCTGGCTAGCTAGTGCCTCATCACAACCTTTCTCTTGGTCAGTGGTGGAGTGTTGTCCTCTTGTGTGCGTGCTACTAATGCTAACCTCATCTTCTCACTTTTTCTGCACTTGCCCCTCCAGGATAATACTACCGGATTCAGATGATCTCTCTAGATGTGAAGTGCACTATAAAGCTAGCTTGAAAATGGTCGGCACGCTTAGCAAACGCCCTTCTCAGGCGACACATATTCAGGTTCACAATGATTCCACCCGCCTGAAACCGAGTAAGTATGCAATAAGTAGTCTTTTACTTCTGGTATCAACTCAAATCCAAATAAGCTAGAGAACAGAGGAATGAGATTCACTCATTCACGTACGTGTTGTGCCAGGCCTAATAATTTTGGCATGCCGGCCATATGACAGCAAAATTTGGTATATATGTCGGAGCACCACAAGCTAGCAATCTCTATGTGTTACTTTTCTTGCAGAATCAGCACGAGCAGCATAATTAAGTATATAGATTTAATCATAAAAATCAACGCGATGGAGGTTGGTAATATATACTCCATATATATGAGTGGAAACTTGCAGTTAGAATCATACATGTACTACTGGTTGCGGTTGATGGTACGTGATGCCACTATACATGCAACAAGGCCTCTAGAAACAGAGGCACTAGCTGGCTGGTGTAGCTAACGACTGATCAAAGCATTTGCACTTCGTTTCAGAAAAGAAAAAGCAAAAAAAAATCATAGCATCAGCAATGGCCATATGAACCAGGAAACACGCATGCATGCCGCGACAAGAATAAGATGAAGAAAAATAAGCAAGTCCGTCTTGGGCCGACGGAGATATAGAGATGAGATCTGCACTTTAAGCCGTGCAACAACGTCTTGCTTAATTACCTGACGGCCGGGGTTGATGCCGATCAAGTCACATATCCATCCAACTTACAGAGCAAAAACAAACACGCATGCTGATTAATCGGATCGATCGATGTGTATAAACGATTTGATTGAGCGATTAATGTAAGGCCGCCGAAACAATTACCGTCCTTAATGATAGATAAGGGGATGGCGATGGATGGGGTTATCTTATTTTTCTAATCACCCGTGATTTCATCAGGATCACGTATCCATATCTCTAGAGATTGCTAAGATTGTCTCGTCCATTACGTACCCCCGCCTTGCTCCAAACCTCTAACTAAATAGTTTGCAAAGCACGGTAATTAAATCAGAATCACTATTTATTTTTAAGTTGTCTAAGAAATTCTTGTTTAAATTACACATCATCAAAGCTACAGACCTATAGTTGTATAAAAAATTGTACAGCTCTAGATACATAACCTCTCTAAACCTAAAGTTACACACAATTTTAAAATGTGCAACTATACAGCTAAATTGGTAAGTTTTAGAGGTGATTGAGAGGGCATATAGAGAACACCTCTAGTCTGTTGTAACCTTTTTTCAGTTTTGCTAGTCCTTTAGAATTTTTGTAAATCTCGGTGACCTAAAATTATATATCATTTTTTCTAAAAAGAGCAAAGTTTATCTGACGTGTTGAGGATCCCATGGCATCTGGCTGCTAAATTCATTGCATATCCAGCCAAGCTCCCGGCAAGTAATAGCCTAGCTGCCCTGGCTATAGGGTGATCTCTTGATTATAATAAGTGAGTAGCTAGCTAGCTACGACTTGACAAATGACACTACTCCGGACAAGGATTATGTCATGCTTAAGTATGAGCAGTGTGGCTTATATATCTTCTCGTCACTGCTAGGATACTAGGTGCCAAAAGCTAGCTAATGGTTTCAAAGTGCAATGTACAAAATGAAGAGTTACTATAAGATAATAACCTAGCGATAAAGATGCCCTTGTGATCTCTATAGTCATGGGAAAATGAAAACAATTAGTGAGAGAGATGGGTAGATAATAGTAGTAGTGGACGACATAGACTTTTTCGCAATGCAATACACTAGCAATCAGTCGTTGTCGCGCTGTTCACCTACATTAACGCTTGCAGTATACCATCAGTCTAGGTGAAGGACGAAAGGGGAGGCCCGTCGGCTAGCTACCAGGCCTACCTGGACGCAGCCCATTTAGTTCCGCCTGTCATCATTTCTGGACTCGACAAGTCGATATCGATCATACGCACCCAGCCATGTCATGCCTGCATCTCCTCTCCCGCCATTGCCACTCTTTTGCCTCGTCTCCGCCACCACCTCTCATTGCCTCTCAGGCTCTCACCGTGAAATGCTAACTTGTATAAAACTGGCTAGCTACAGCTAACTCCCGGTTTCAATTACTTGTTGCCATCTCATCGCAAGTTGGGGGGTGGGGGTTCAGTTACCTGCTGCCATCTCATCGCAAGATACTGGAGGTTTCAATTACTCAATGCCATCTCATCGCAAGATAATAGAAACTATTATTGTTAGGTATGAAACTCTAACGAATTGTTGAATTTGTTAATTGGTGAGCGACGACTCTGATAGTATCGTTGACGGTATAGACTGTGCTGTCGGATGGAGACATGGAGTGGAGCAAAGCGGAGGCGAAACCAGATGGCAAGGTGTACTACCAATGGGTCGGTGCTAGAGGGGAAGATGACATTTATCTCCCATTTCCCTGGCCGGATTGCCTCGGTCAACTTAACTATAGCTAGCCATTTTTATACAAGTTATCATTTGACATTTCTCTCTTATTTCCCCGACCACATGCATGTAATATCTCGTACTATTCAAGATTAAGATGGACGAGTCTTTCACATGTATCTTTAGCTCGATTTTTACACTAGACGGAGATGTATTTGCTATATTTGTTTGGGAGAGTCATTTCACATTTATCTTCATAGTGTACGTATTTTATACAAGACAGGTCTACATTGCCATGTTAGCTTGAATATGACATAACAAGCTCAGGACAAGTGCGCGCCACTCGTTTCTGTAGTACCTAGGAACTAAGGATGACAAAATGATAAAAACAAGGGAGTGTCTAGGGATCACTAGAGTGCTTTCTTGTTACACATCACCTAAATTTTAAGCACTTAGACTTTATCTAACAGATCATACTCTTTCATTTTCTTATTTATGATAGGAAAATTATATGGATGGAATTTTAAGTACTCTCAAAATGAAAAAACGCTTGATTGATTATTCGAGTTCCCTAATACCAACTCAAAATTGTATTTTCCCACTTTGGCAATGCTTGGGCCTAGACGTCAGTGAGACAGAACAGTGGTGAAAAGAAAAAAACAATGGCAAAGAACTAGCTAGATATGCAAGTCTTAGTGAGAAAATGCAAATTTGTCCCATGCATATATGTGCATATCCAATCGAAGCAATTAAACAGTGCCCCTCAAATCTACTCCAATGCACAGCACATGAATGTGGGATGACAGGCGACAACTGGTAAAGAATTTTAATAAGCTTAGCTGATATAAGACGAAGGCATGAATTCACATGAGGTGTCATCCAACAAGCCAGCATTGATGCATATTTACCAAGCTCCAAGTTAAAAGGAAGCCCATCAAGATAATGGAGTAATGCACATCCTAATGTAAACGTGACAACTCATACGCATTTCTCAGCTCAATCTCTTCTCAATCTCTTCTCTTCTCATATGCACCGTTTGATTATACAGATGCCGCAATCAAGTTAAACGAAAGCATCTCAGCTTGGATAAAAAAATGTAATATTCAAGTAAACTAACGTAGGTTCCACGAATATTCTTCTGAGATCATGTTGATAAAATAAATAAAAGGATTTGCTAAAGCACAAATGACTAAGAAAAATATTAACTTACAGTTGATGCCGCACCATGGTCCACCTTCCTCCATGCGAGCATGAGCTAGCAAAGTCGTGGGCGCATGTGTCATGGCTCTTCATGCCGCACTCTAGCAAAGTCAATTGCCTTCGCTGCCATCACCGAATGTGCCCTGCATTGACAAAGCCTTGGGCCACTTCACGGCATGCTTTGGTGAAGCCAGTCGTCGCTATCGGGTGTGCACAATGCCAACAAAGCCATGGATGGTGATTCATGACACGTTCTGGTGAAATCGGAGGTAATGACAAGCTTGCTATCTATCTCCGAAGACAAGACAAGATTGACGGAGAAGAAGAGAAGTGATAAAGTTTCTAGGAGAGAAAAAGATAGAGGAAGAGGATGAAAGTATGAGGGCGCCGCAAAAATTTGACAATAAGCCGCACGGAGTAGGGTCTGGTTGGGTTAAGGTTTAGGTGGGTTTATATACCAATTGTAATAGTGATCGGTCGTGGATCTAGATCCAATTGCTAAAAATCAATCGTAATTTTACTTTTTTTCTGGGTGCCTGTGAAATGTACAGGGCATACGAATATTTTGTTGAATTAACCCTGGGTATAATTGGGCATCTCATTCTCATCCCCATCGCCTTCCCGATCGTTGGCATTTTGCCACCGTCGCACTCACAAGTCACACCATCTGTGAAAAATATCGTGCTGAATTCTCTCGCCACATGTTGAGCAAGGAAAACATGCACGTAATGGAACTGCCAATTTCAATTTCACTGCATCGATCGATCACACATCCAGCAACACTAGTCACAAACAATAAACTCGTTTTGTGCAAAGCTGCACAAGCCAGTGATGCTAAATTGAGAATGCCTTGAAAGTTATTACACAAGATTGGCATGACATCAAGTTGCTAGACAGACAGCAGATTTGTACAGATATTAACCTTGGCCATGGAATGGAAGCATGCATGCACACATAATTGAGGACACAAAGAGAAGATGATTATTCGTGCGATGCGAGTGACTCACACTACTCAACTTATCAACACCCAATTCAATGCTACAGCCTGGCGCCGGGGGGTGGGAGGGGGCAAGGTGGCCGGCGGAGGCGGCGGCAAAGGGGGTGGCGGCGGAGGGGTTGGCGGCGCGGGCGAGAGAGGTGGTGGTGGGACGGAAGCCATCGGTTACAAACAAACTCAACACTTCTTCTCTCCTCGCCGGCCTATATAAACAAGCCCCAAGCCCCAAGCCCTAGCGAGATAGATCCTGGCTGCTCTCTCTGGAACGAACTCGAAAGGTAGGTAGGTGGCAATGGCGCGGCGGCGGCCGAGCATGGGGAGGCAGAAGATCGAGATCCGGCGCATCGAGAGCGAGGAGGCGCGGCAGGTGTGCTTCTCCAAGCGCCGCGCAGGGCTGTTCAAGAAGGCCAGCGAGCTGTCCATTCTGTGCGGTGCCGATGTGGCCGCCGTTGTGTTCTCCCCCGCCGGCAAGGCCTTCTCCTTTGGCCACCCCTCCGTCGAGTCCATCCTCGATCGCTTCCTCGCCTCGTCGCCCGGGGCGGGGGCAGGCCTGGGGACCGGCGGCGACCGGACCGTGGCGGAGCTGAACCGGCAGTACGGCGAGCTGCGGGCGCTACTGGACGTAGAGAAGGCGCGGAGGGAGCGCGCGGAGGAGGCCATGCAGAAGGAGCGCGAGGCGAGGAGCCCCGCGGCGGCGTGGCTCGACGCCGACGTGCGCGACATGGGGGAGGACGACCTGGTGGCCTACGGGGCCGCGCTGGCGGAGCTGCAGATCATCGTGCAGGCGCGCGCGGACCAGGTGCTCCGCGACGCGCTGCTTTCCGGGCGCAGCAGGAGCCGCCAGGCCCCGCAGCTAGCCATCGCCGGTGGTGGCTTCGACTTCGGTGGCGCCGTGAACGGCGGCATGCAGCAGCAGAAGCAGATGGCGCCGCCGGGGTTCGCCGGAGCGGAGATGCAGGGGTACGGGCCGAACGCCTTCTTCGGCACCCCCTACTGAGAAAGACTGAAACCGAAATGGAATCCGATTCCGAGTTCATGCTCGCGCTAGCTTCCGATGCATGGACATCACAACAACAACTCTAGCTTCGATCCGTACTTTTAATTTGTTTTGTTTCTCGCATGTATGAATTCATCGTGATATCTATCTGGATGATGTTAAGAGTAAAAAAAAACCATTTTGGGATGATGTGTTCTTGTTTAATTTCTCTTGTTGCGCTGCATCTGCACGTACGGCTCGTGCAAAGCAACAGATTACGTTCCATTACCTGTCGTTTCTTAGTTTTCTAAAGAATATGTTCTGTTGGGCAACTTTGCACAGATACAAGAATTCTTTTTGCATTAATATTCATTCATGCATCTCAAGTGGATCTGGAAGATTCTGCAGAATAAAGATGGCCTTTGGTGGCAGATCATTCATAAGGAATATATTAATTCATCATGGGGTATTTCTTTTCTGTCCCCCGGGGGGGTCCCAATATTATTTTGGAAGATTAAACACTGCTTGGTTGGTTCAAGCTGGGCGCAAGACACCATGTTAGGAACGGAGTTAAGACTCTTTTTGCAAGGATGTTGGATGGCTTTCAGTGATTTTTCCTAGCTCTATCTGAACCAGCTGACATCCAAATCAGATTCATTCAGGAGTGGGAGGATCTCATGGGGAGAGGCTACCTACGTACAGGAGCCGGGTGTTCTTGCAGGAATCAAGTTTTTCCTGTGGCAACTGGTGTCTAACAAGCTTCCCACAAGAGAAGAAATAAAAAAGAGAAATGCGTATGAGTTGTCACGTGTGTATGAGAAGAGAGATGAGCTGCATGCATGCATAGCTAGCTAGGTGATTAACGACCAGTACGTGCGTGCAAGCTAGCTAATGGCTAATGCAGATAATTATGATTCCAGGGAAGGGATTAACTTGTGCTAGCTAATACTACTGCACATTAATTAGGATGCGCATTACTCGATTCTTCATGAGCTTCCTTTTAATTTGGAGAGCTTGATACATATGCAGCAACAATGCTGCCTTGTTTGGATGACACCTCATGTGTGTGTTTTTAGCTATTCATTCATGTCCCCGTTTTCTTTGAGCTAAGTTTGTTAAATTTTGCCACATTTAACCCATGCTTTCCGCCCTATATAAGAAAGACAGAGCTCCTGCCATTTTCTTAAAAAAATTTTTTTGCCACATTTATATATGTGCTATGTTTTGCAGTAAGATTTGAGGGGCCGTGGTGCACTTTGTGTTAATTGCTTCCACCGGATATGGATACATATTGTTTTCCACTCATTAAGTCATGTATCTGTCTTGTTTTAATTTTGTTTTGCCACTACGTTTGCCTCACTGATGCGTGGGCCCAAGCAACGCCAACATTGGCAAAAGTAAGCTGTGAATTAGTTTGTTCCTAGCTATATCCTATACAGAAACAATTGAGCATTCTGTTGGAGTATTGAATTAAGGGCCTTTTTTTTTATCTTAGTCAAACAAAACCTGTCTAGTATATATAAAAACCATACTAAACTAAGATAAATGTGACAACAGTCACCCAACAAATATGGCAAATATATGCATACCTGTCTTGATAAACATCGAGTTAAATATAGATGTGAAAAGAGTCTGCAATGCTAATCTTGAATGGCAGGTGAAAATAAATGCATGAATGCGGCCAGGGAAATGAGATATAAATATGTGGATTGGATGCTAGTAACAGCTAGCTGGTTTATCTGGATCGGTTCACTTATTTGGTAGTTCCATAAGTTGAAATGATGGCTAGCAAGATAAGGGTGATTAGTGGTACATAATTAATATGATACTCCAGTGAAGTTGCATGAGCTTTTGGAGACCGGGCCGAAAGCAATGTGCTGGGCCACGAACGAGATCAACCAAAGAAAGGCCGCGACAGGAGGGAGAACTGTACGTCTGGTCTATATACACAAAAAGGGCACACAAGAACATGAATAATTCCATTTTAACCCAAAATCTAAAAAAGGGTTCATTGCACACCACCCCTTCATACCCCACCCTACAACCCTGCACCGTTTGATTATACAGATGCCGCAATCATGTTAAACGAAAGCATCTCAGCTTGGATAAAAAATGTAATATTCAAGTAAACTAACTTAGGTTCCACGAGTATTCTTCTGAGATCATGTTGATAAAATAAATAAAAGGATTTGCTAAAGCACAAATGACTAAGAAAAATATTAACTTACAGTTGATGCCGCACCATGGTCCACCTTCCTCCATGCGAGCATGAGCTAGCAAAGTCGTGGGCGCATGTGTCATGGCTCTTCACGCCGCACTCTAGCAAAGTCAATCGCCTTCGCTGCCATCACCGAATGTGCCCCGCATTGACAAAGCCTTGGGCCACTTCACGGCATGCTTTGGTGAAGCCAGTCGTCGCTATCGGGTGTGCACAATGCCAACAAAGCCATGGATGGTGATTCACGACACGTTCTGGTGAAATCGGAGGTAATGACAAGCTTGCTATCTATCTCCGAAGACAAGACAAGATTGGCGGAGAAGAAGAGAAGTGATAAAGTTTCTAGGAGAGAAAAAGATAGAGGAAGAGGATGAAAGTATGTGGGCGCCGCAAAAATTTGACAATAAGCCGTATGGAGTAGGGTCTGGTTGGGTTAAGGTTTAGGTGGGTTTATATACCAATTGTAATAGTGATCGGTTGTGGATCTAGATACAATTGCTAAAAATCAATCGTAATTTTACTTTTTTTTCTGGGTGCCTGTGAAATGTACAGGGCATACGAATATTTTGTTGAATTAACCCTGGGTATAATTGGGAATCTCATTCTCATCCCCATCGCTTTCCCGATCGTTGGCATTTTGCCACCGTCGCACTCACAAGTCACACCATCTGTGAAAAATATCGTGCTGAATTCTCTCGCCACATGTTGAGCAAGGAAAACATGCACGTAATGAAACTGCCAATTTCAATTTCACTGCATCGATCGATCACACATCCAGCAACACTAGTCACAAACAATAAACTCGTTTTGTGCAAAGCTGCACAAGCCAGTGATGCTAAATTGAGAATGCCTTGAAAGTTATTACACAAGATTGGCATGACATCAAGTTGCTAGACAGACAGCAGATTTGTACAGACATTAACCTTGGCCATGGAATGGAAGCATGCATGCATACATAATTGAGGACACAAAGAGAAGATGATTATTCGTGCGATGCGAGTGACTCACACTACTCAACTTATCAACACCCAAGAGATCCAAGACGACAATGAAACTACGGAAAGTGGCTATTGTACCAGCCGAATGAAGCACACGTACGTCGACGCTTTGTTGAGCCAACCATTTTTCCATCTCCATGGCAGCGATATCAGATTCAGTAGTCGGTGGTTGGCAGCTGCTCGTGCGGGCGCTGGCCGATGAAGATGATGTCGTAGACGAGCGCCGCGATGGCCGCGCCGCCGAAGGGGCCGAGCCAGTACACCCAGTGGTTCTCCCACACGCCGCTCACCACGGCGGGGCCAAACGACACGGCGGGGTTCATGGACGCGCCGTCGAAGGCGCCCCCGGCGAGGATGTTGGCGCCGACGATGAAGCCGATGGCGATGGGCGCGATCACCCCGAGGTCCCCTCGCTTGGGGTCAACGGCGGTGGCGTACACCGTGTAGACCAGCCCGAACGTCATGACGATCTCGAACACCACCGCGTTCCAGGCACCCACCCCGGCCGACAGCGAGAAGGCGCCGACGGCCTCCCCGCCGGTGGCGATCATGAGGAGGAGGCACGCCACCACGGAGCCCAGCAGCTGCGCCACCCAGTACACCACCGCCTTGAGGAGGCTGATGTTGCCGCCCACGAACGCGCCGAACGTCACGGCAGGGTTCACGTGCCCGCCCGAGATGTTGGCGCCCACGGACACCGCCACGAACAGGGCCAGCGCGTGCGCCAGCGCCGCCGCGATCAGCCCGGCCGGCGTAGTTGCGCCGCCGTCAGTCAGCTTAGCTGCACGCCGTCGCATGGATCGATCACGTTAATTATTCGATCAACCAGATGTGCGTGCAATGCATGGCGAGTATGTACAACCCAGAATCGATCAAGAAATGGAGTCGTTGATTACCGAAGGCCATGCCGGAGCCGGAGCCGGCGAAGACGAAGATGAGCATGGAGATGAACTCGGCGACGCCGGCCCTGAAGGTGTCGGGGTGGGACAGCTCCCCCGGAGAGCCGATGGCGATCCTGCTCACCGGCATTTTTTATCCCTGTGCACTGCTGGTAGTTCTGGATCGAGTTCTCGAGTTGTGTTGTGATGGTGTCAGTTATGGCAGTTATATATAGCCGGGAATGAATGAGCTTGGCCGGAGAACCTGCTGGAGCCGGTATGCCGGTCACGACCGCTTCAAACAGGGAAGGATTGTGATCAGATCACATGTACAGCCATGCTCTTTTGCTTCTGCGCCACCGGGCTATTTTTATCATCATGCAAAATGCTGTGAACACAAATGTCTAGATCACGAATATGATTTTTTTTTCTTTACCTTCCAGCTATTCTGCGCATTTAAGGTTTTGTGATGTGATGTCCATGAAAAAAAGTTCTTTTATTCGGTGGGTGCGTGCGAATATCTTCAACAAATTATTTTTACAAGCTATTTCTTAGTTTCTACATCTTTTCTCTCTTCTCTCAATCCTTTCTTTTTATCCTCATCTCATCTCACTCCTGGAGGACCCATTTCCATTCTCTCTTTCTGTCTTGGTTCTCATGCAATGCAAGGATGTTTCTTAGCTAAGAACAAGTTTGTCCCATCCACCCTTATTTCTCCTTTATTTTTTTTTATCCCTCTCCTCCATATCACCTCTAAGAAATGGCTAACATGGTGTTAGAGACGCCCTAAGGAAAACTCATGAACACATCTCCTCTTTCAACACATCATCATCTTGATTTTCAATTCAAGAGATTTCAACTATCACCACAATCTTTCAGATTTGAAACTCGTGAATTTCAACTCCAAATACAAAAAAGGGAAAAATTATCAAGGTTTATGGTTTTGGTAACGTTCTGAAGGGGGTGGCGGCGTGGCACGGATGCATGAACAATAGGGGGAAGGCTCACCGGGGGAGAGAAAGGCATCGTGCATACCACGTGGCGGCTGATATGGACGCCCGAGAGTAGAATACCCTTTTATTTTTAAAGTAGTTCCTCTCAATGGTAAACTATTTGTACTCGCCGAATAACTAGCAGAAATAATTTGGCTTTCGTTCATCAATTTCATGCCATTAACCTGTTTGATGATGTAATTTCTTTCTTGAAACCGGCTGGATCCAACATTCTATTACTTAATCAGATGCATGGTTTATCAAGCTAGCCAGACATCAGGAATCATCATCATAAACTCAAAGGGTGTATACCTAATGTTGTTGTCTTGCAGAGTGGCGAGTACTAGAGAAGGAACTAAACTAACACTAGCCAATAGCAAGATTAGTAGAAACTGGAGTAGATGGATAGTGATGTTTCGGCCGTCCAGCTGTATGGATGATGGGGCGGGCCTCCCGGCCAGTAGGAGGCTGCCACGTGGACAAACAATTGGCGGAGGAGGCCGGAGCGGCGCCGACCAGTGACGTCGCCGTGGCTGCTTCCGGCGCTCTCTAGCTTCTCCTTTCTTTGTTGAGGAGTGGTTGCATTGCATGCATGCTTGGATTAAATTTGGTTCCGATAGATAGATAGATATATAGATTCTCTTCTCTTATATATATAAGTTGTGATCGACCATCGTGACGTTGGCCGGAATCAATTATTGCTTGGCCGTCATTGATCAGCCACAAAAAGAGAAGACGATGGAGAGCGACCTGCATGTTCTCGAATCATCATTCTCTGTCCGCTTCTCTTGTTGATATATATGTGCAGCCAGAGCCAGGACAGGACCAATGCTCGAGGGAATCTTGTTATAAGACAGCACGCAGCTCCTCCCAAGCTAACCCGACGGAGTCCTAAATCTAACCATATTCCTTGCTCGATTAGCACCTGTATATACATTACATGCATGTTGAGTTGGCCTGGAAAGCAAAATACCACAACTTGGGCGACTTGGGACGCAGGATGCCTGTACGAGCCACAAAAAAGTACTTCTTGAGAGAGAACTGATGCATATCCTTGCTCTTCCATTGAAAAATAATGGAATCTCCTCTATATTCCCGGTTTCTTTATAATTAAGTATGCACGCAGCCAAAATTTATTACTATGGTAGAGATCTCAATCGATCGCGGAGCAGTCCGTTCACCTTCGGATTATGTCAAGCGCACAAGTAGACCATGACGGAGCTCGGCCTGGCGGCACGGCTAAGTGAGGGTATATCACACTATTCACAGCGAGTCTTGTGATATTGAGTTGACTCGATGGGCAGTATGATTTTCTTTCGCCCGTAACTACACACGGCATTTGAGCCGACTAGTATTATTAAAATTCCAAAGGATGCATGCCCTTACTCTTCTTGTTAGTACTATTCTAAGCCTCCAAAGATTGTAGAGAAGACTGCATGGTCGCTGCTTATTCCATTGTTGTCATGCTGCTTGGAACTATCTTTAAAATTCAGTATGAACTGAACAGTTACGTTGTTATCGTGCCGGTTAAATTTTGCGTTGCATCGTTTCCTTGAGCCCAGAAACCAACGGATCAACACTTAGCATGGTTCCATTACATCAAGGAAGCAAGCGGCTCAGGGAAGCGGAGGAGAAGAGCACAAGGTAATGGCGATGGAACCGGTGCCTCTTGGCTTTGGCCTTTGGGGACTTCTCCATCACCATGGACGCATCTCCCAGCAGCTTCTCCTCCCTCTGGGCGCCGCTCCAGTATCTTCATTACCATCCCCAAGAGGTTTGTAATTGTATGCATTTATTCCAATTTTGCAGTCTCATCTTGGAATTTCATGCTGTTTTTTTTAGATAAAGGAAATTTCATGCTGTTAATTGTTGGAATAGTATTGCGAGGGGTGCGTGTCTGCCGTGGTCAATGTCTTCCGGTTTACCTAGTTCATTTGTTAGACAAAGGAGGCTTGAATTCAGACGTCGAGCTAGAAGTCTTGGAATTCTGCTTAATTTCTCACCCTAGCTAGCTTTGTACCCCGTCCTGCTTGGCTTTTCCTTCCGTCCAGTCCTAATTGAAACATTATGCCCTATTTTACTTTGTAAGTTCAGTTTATATTGGTATTTCATTTTTCTGTCCTTTTTGTTAAGAAACCATTAGTTAGTGGTAATGAACTGTATCTTGGTGGTTGCACTGTAGTGGGGTTCTGTATAATGATATTGTGCTCCGATGGGTTTGCCATGGTCGATCGATTAGCTCATGTTCTATCATGAACATCATCAAATCCCCCCTTCTGCCGATGCTATTGGAGATTGATGTATTTTCAGAGCTAAGTGATAACTATTAGCAAATGTTCTTTCGCGCACACAAGCAAATATGACGTGAATCTTTTGAGTTGATGCAACATATGAAAAACAATTTACTATACAAGTTCAAGGCTATCTAGGATGGAATATGGATTCCATGGGGAATTAGCAGCTTACAGACCGAAACATACATGGAATTGAGAAATGGCACCGATCACATCAACAAGATACAAAGAAACTAACTATTGGCTTGAAATTGTCCCGAATCATGAAAAAAAGCAACACTTCTGTGAAAATGTTACAGAGACAAGCCTAATCCCTCATATATCTCCCCAACAGTGATGGTATTGCCTGTGTCGGTATAATAAGTACATAAATCATGAAAACTTCCAATAAAAGAGATAACAAAAGTATAGGAATTTACATACAAGACAAAATATCACCAGGCAAGGGTGCTCTCTCCATATACGAATATTTCGTTTTCTAAATCCCTGATCCATTGGCATACTCTGTTGCATACCTTGATCGCTTGTGTCTGCAGAATAAATGTACTTGAAGATTATTATTGGGTTATTACTATGGGAAAGACAGGGATTGGACGTCTGATCCGGGCATTGGATCGGACGTCTGTGGAAATATTTTCGCCATGTCATGAAAACATTTTATTAAAACAAGCGACAAATATTTTGAACCAATGCAACATGATTTTTTATGTAATAAATTACGTGTGATGGAAACATTTTTTTTAATGCAACGGAAAGTTGTCCTATGAAAAGCAAAAATGATTTTCCTTTTACTATACAACGATAGGTGATGCATTAATTCCACTCCCGCGCGCGAGTAAGATTATTGAGTTACTATACAACAAATGATGAAGTAATCCCATTCCCAAACTGAATGTAACAGGCACGAACCTTATCAGCCAGTGGATTAAAGGCTGCATACAGCTCAAAATCCTGGGTTATCCAGCAAAATAGAACTGCAACGAAAGGAGGGAAATGTAACATTTTCATTATAAAATTTTAAGTGAATATCATGACAGTTGAGCTAGTAATTTCAAGAACATCTTGAATAGCAAAGGTACTCCTGGGACATAAATGCCACGGAACCACCACTGCAGCAAGCAATGACTTACCTGGTGCTTCATAACAGCTAGAGTTGGATCTTTATGCGTACATGCACAGGATGGATGATACTAATGTTTACTGATGATTGTAATTCTCTACTCAGGCTTTTATAGAGGTCTATGCATTAACTAGTTTCAACGTACAAAATAACAGCACACTGCAGATATGTCTGTATTTGCAAACATTCAAAAGCCGGTCCTACAGACGAGATAAAAGCAACTACTTCCCTACATACTATATGTCCCCCTGGTTTCAGAACAGCGTTCTGTTCAATAGCAACACAAGCAGAAGTTGAGATCCCACGATTATGTCATGTGGATAAGAAGAATTTACATGGGTCTCAGATAGACAGAGCAACTACAAAAAAAACTTATAATTTCAGCTCTCTTCTAGGTAAAATCTGGTCACTAAATGGCCACAACTTCCATCCTCATAGTGCACCAGATACTTCAAAAGTCAGACTAAAATCTTATGGTTTCTAATTCAACTATATTTGCAGACAACAACAAAAATACCAGAGCTATGGACAGGTGTGCAGCTTAATCAAATGTGTCTATCTTTCTGTGAATTCATAGTTTACACAGCGTTTCTTTTCCGCATAAATGATTTGATGAGAAGATATCTGAATCCCGCTGGTATCTTATCAGTAGTTAATTGGCTATTAGAGCTTCTATGCATTATTAAAAAGCTGAGCATTAAAATTTACTAAGAATGAATTGCATCTTTCTGTAGTATAGAACTATACAGTTGCTACCTACAAATTATCTAGTAAGCACTATAACTCTGAGGAACGAACTAACTGAAACAACCCATCTGTCAATATTTTTTTTAAATGAAGGGAATAAGTTGTTGAGTGCACTCATTGGTAACTCACCATAATCCTCATCTCTTCTGAATTGCGTTCTGTGTGGACCAGTTGCTTTATCATGCATGGAAGCATACAACTTTTGGTAAGCTTTGTACAATCTGCAGTATCAGGTTTTCCCTCAGAGAAGTTCAATCATATGGAAATATATCATGCACCGTAATCAATATTCAATACCTCTTCTGTTGCTTCGGATTTCTTATGGGTGAGGCAAACTCAGATGATACATACTGGTCAAGATAGACGCTTTTATATATAAAATGCCAAAGTCCGGCTGGTCCACCAATTGCCATTTCAGAAGACAAAGATTGAGAATTCATGCCTTGAGAAGACTGTGCAAGCGGTGATGCAGATAGAGAAGACGGATCAATGGGGACATCTTCAACACGCAGTGCGTGCTCATTCAACGACCTTTGGACTTCAAGAAGGACATTCGATTTCAAGAGAACATTCTGAATGCGGGCCCTAGACATTGTTCACAAAAGTATAGTTGCACTTAGTTCCATATACTTTTTAGGCAGCATGCATCGGCATCTTGTGATATTTTAATCATGTCTTGGGACATTTTATTATGTAGCTCACCTTGAATCTTTCAAATCATAAAACGCATCTGATCTCGTAGTAAGCAGAGTCAGGTATGTATTTTCCTGTCACGAGAGAAGATTATTTAAGAAGCTTCCATGCTTTAGATAAAATGTGGTTGATACTGCATAACAAATGATTTTAATGCCTTCCTTTTACTCTTATGTTTATCCAAAAGCAGCATTCCTCCAAAGAGGATATTTTGGACTCTTTTCCGAATGTGCTCAATGTATCCTTATATGTTGTCGCTTATATGTTGAGATTCAACACCTCATATGTTGTCACTACATAAACATCCTTTTCTACAGAGTAGGTTGAGATTCAGCACCTCATTTGTTGCCACTACAAAATATAAACTTCTAAAAGTTTCCATCTTCGCCATAATACATGCATCATGATTCTCATAATAAAGATATTGTTGACACGCTTAAGTGAGCATACATATTCAGATGCATATATTTCACTCACATCAAAAAATGAACGTAAGCATATAGGAAGGCCATAGGATTGTATCTTGGCAGGCATATGGGTGAAAAAGACTCCGAAGTCCTGCATTAAACAGACAAAACTTGTAAGAAGAGTGGCTCCAGGTCAAGATTTTTCCATTTCAGATAGCGTGCCATGATTACCTAAAAGATTCAGAGGACAATATGAAATTTGCAAGTAGTAAAATATCATCAGGATGCAAAGTTGCCTTTTGTGCTCCCACAAGACTAATAACCTGAAAATTAACCAAGAATGTATCTCTTAGAAACATGAACACACAGGACTAAGGAAAATAAAAGCTTAAAGCTGAAAATCTCTAAAGACTTGCAATCATAAGTGGAATATTTGGCATGGATAAAGTTCCAGGAGGCATCTAGCTCACTGTGCCTTGCGATGGGATGCTAGAAGCACATAGCAACTAATGGTAGTTAGATCAAGGAGCAATATATAGTATTGATAGTATTTGTCAAGTTACAGGACACAAAAGTAATCGAATCTATTGGAGAGATCAAAGATATGTGATATCAAGACAACACAAACGGCAAGCCTTATACATAACTTCCCAGAAATGTGGAATATCGACATAGATATGGTGAAAGACGTAACTGACTAACTGACAAAAGATAAGATGTATGCAACTGTTGTATGAACCTCTAGAAGGTTCAAGTGGCACTTTAAGTGTGTTCAGAACTAACTATAATAAGAAAAGTGTTGCATCTTAGCAAATAAGCACAATTTCAGTACAGTATGATAAGAAGAGTCATATAAAATTAGTATCGCAAGGCAAATTCTGGCAGAAAATTGGACAAACCTTGTGCTCACACATCAACAGTGCAAACAGAACTCCTGAATCAGCAACGTCCTGCAAAACTGCCGTAGCAGCCTGTCTTGTTGATTGGGCAAGGGGAAGGCATGTGTATGCATGAAGAAATGTAGCAGGATTCCTGTAGAACGGTTCAATAAGATTTCAGTTGAGAACTAAAGTCCAAAATGTATATGGCATAAGATAAATCCCACAAAAAGGAAAAGGAAACAAACTGACCAGCTGAATGCATGTATAAGAGATAGGAAAACTGCATCCGTGCCACCTAGCAGTGGTGCCATATCAAATTTGGGATTCTTCTCAAAGCACCTGTTGACCGACTTTGTCAAAATAAGCAACATCTGCAAAATTGTGTTTTCAGACAGAGAGATCAGGATAAGGATGGAGAAAGTAAGTATGTGTAATCACAATCGGAAGCCCATAGAATACAAATTTGTTAAGATGAATGCAGCAGTGGAAGCACCTGACCATACATGAGCTCTAGTTGGCCCCTCAATCCCTCATACGACTCCTCAGTGCAGCTTATACAAACTAAATATATTGGACCCTTGACAAGGAAAACTATCTGAAAGACAGTGTAAAATCAACTTAGTTATTGTAGTTAGTAGTTAAAAAGGTCTGCAAATAAAATGTCCAGGTTAATTGTGTTCGATTATTCAAGGCTCAGTGGAAGAAAGCATGCATTTTCCTTCTGAAAATGGGATAAAAGTAAGTTTTGGACAAGGAAAGCCAACTGACCTGATGTTTTCCAGCTCTCACAAATTTGATATGGTCAGCACTGGTTAAAAACAAAAGGATCACCAAAAGGAAAAATTCAGCACGGGCCAAAAGAAAATCGAGGCATAAAAATCTAATCATAGCGATCACCAAAAAGTGGAATTGCCTCGTGGGCGTGGCACACCTGTTCTCAACAAAGGAAACAATCGCTTGCAATGTAGCAGAAAACCCAGCTAGCTTGTGCTCATCTCCATACCTGGAAGTTGAACAAGATGAGGAAACTGCACAATCTTATGGTTTTGCTTGAGAAAATGTGCCATTCCTGATCAACTGTATCATGAATTCCTCTTGCATAAGTGATTTCACCTAGAATATATTGGCTTTCCAGAATTGCTCAAAATGAAGAAATGTTTTTTTCCTCTTCCTCCATGAAGCTGAAGCATCATCCTGAAAATCAAGGAGCGCATTCAGGGCGGCACAAAACCTACACCTCCAGTAATAGCAACTACTTGGCTGCCTAGAAAGGTAACAGGATACCAACAAGCTAGTGTGCAATGAAAATCTGGAAACTGTGCAGTATCGGTTTGGTATTTTCTAGATCTGTAAATACGAGTGAGCATAACAAATTTTCATCAGTAGCAGCGCAGTGCGTTACTTGATAATGTCAGCAGCGCCATGTCAAACATTAGTATATGTCAGTAAAGGTAACTATACATCGAGCCAAATTGCCAACGACGAATGAATTGGGCGTGAAGAATTCGTAGATATATGATCGGATTGGCTCATGTGCTTGGTAATCTAAAAGCTGGTAATTTGTTAGTTACAACTGTGTGTGCAAGAGAGCAAATTAGTGGCAGAGTCACCTCGTCGATATGCTTCTTGTCGCGCGCCCAATACTCGGCGCCCGGGGCGTGGGCTTGGGCGTCGGGCTCCTCGATGCCGCCGCTGGAGGCGAGGCTGCTGCCCCGCTCGCCGGCGTAGCCGCTGCTGCTGGGGCTGGGTGGCCCGGCGTCGGCGTCGGCGTCCTTGTCCTCCTCGTCGAGCCCCTCCATCTCCTCCTTCCAGGCGGCGGTGCTGCTCCCGCCCCTGGACACGGCCGTCAGGTAGCCTTCGTCGTCGTCGTCATCTTGGTCCGCATCAGCGTCGATCTCGGCGCCTGCGGCGAAGTCGGGGGGGCAGGTCGGCAGTACGGAGAGAGAGGGCGGCGAGGGTCCTGGTGGGGGATTGGGATGGGGGAGTGGTAGGGTTTGGGTTGGGATCCATGGGGGCGGAGTGGGAGAGAGGGAGAGGGGAAGAAGAGGGAGGGAGTTGCCTTGACCGGTTGTTGTGAAATACTTGCTTCGTTCACAAATGTTAAAGGTGCATGAAATTTAAGGTCTATGACCAATAATTAAATAAATACAATTAAATTATATAATATATTAATGGTATATTAGATTTATATTAAAATATATTTTCAAATAGTATTACTTTTATATTTTATAATTTAATATTATTAGCTTAATTGTTAGTTAAAATTGAATCTTAAATTTCGTACACGTCTTATATTTATGGACGGAGTGAGTATTTATACAGGAAAACGACGTCTTTGGTGCCTGCCAGTCTAGCGAAATACGGTCCATTTTCTTCACTCCATATGCGCAAATCCCCAAGAACACCCTTAACTGATCTTTGGAGCTGGGTTAGATTTGCTCTGCTCAATGATCTCTGGGACATCCACCGAGAGGCGGAGCACCACCGGACAGTGGTCCACTGCAGCATTCTGGAACAGATCACGCCAAGAAGAATCAGCACAAGCTCGATAAAGTCTAACTCTAACATTAACTCCTCCACCTCTTCTATCATCATATGTATAGGTAAGCCTAGAGAAAACCAAGGTCTGACAACTCGCAGAAGGACAGAACATCCCGAAATGCCATCATTTGATTTTCTAGACGAGGTGTCTGAAAAATGTTCATCTTGCCAAAATACTTGCATAGCAAGCACTTGCATAAGTGATTAGTGCATCTTTTTTTCCTTCCCTTAGATTTTGCATGATCCGTCAAGGCTGTCCATCATCACCTGCTGTACCAGTTCAGTTACTAGGTACTACACTACACTAGTACAAACTTGCCAGGGCACCATACAAAGAACCAGCGCGTGCAACATAAAATACACGAGCGCTGCGAAATGCATCCAAAACAATTTAAAACAGGAGACTTCTGCACAGGCCATAACATCATGCACCCAACAACTGCTCCTAGGCTACCACAAAGCAATGCCATCACATCCTACTACCTGCAAAACAATGTCCATTTCCATTCCTACAACTACTCTAATTACACCTCAATAACATACACACCAGCAAGAATGCATATACTAAAGGGGCCAAAAATAATCTAGTTCAAAACTACTGTCAAGTACGAAAGCCAATCTGATAACCAATTACAAAAATGCATTAGTAGGCGCCACAGGGCATGGCTTGGGGAGAGACTTCATGCTCAACTTGCTCAACATGGTTAAACTGCAGTTGAATAAATCACGCAATATTGGAGCCGATATGATGTATCATCATTCATAACCCAAGTTCACGCAATGGTATTTCAGCTCCATCAAAGCCCCAGCAATTTAGTACAATAAATACCATGTGTCCAGAGCCTGCGCCAATGCCTATTCTGTTAGATCACAAATAGCTGTAACATCTCTTACTGTAACTGGAAGCTGGCTTCCATGTTCCCCTTGACCAGTCAGTGAAGCAGAGCTGATTAGCTTAATTCAATGGAGTAATGTACAAAACCTACCAGATCATCTATATTAGTCTACGTTGGCGGAATCCTTTTGTGAAATGCGGTTGCATCAACTTGATATACAAACCATTCATTTGCACCAGTGAATCATGTGTACCCTGCTCAACAATCTTACCACCATTTAATACAACAATGTTGTCCACATGCTTCATCATTGCTGCCCTATGTGCAATGAGAATCGTCGTCTTATTCCCCATGATCAATGTGTCGAGGGCTTCCTGCACCACTCTACTTGACTCAGATTCAATAGCAGAGCTGGCTTCATCAAGCAACACAATGGGCGCATTCTTTAGCACTACACGCGCAATGGCAATTCGTTGCTTCTGCCCAGGAGTCAAATCCACTCCTCGCATTCCCACATGTGTGTCATAGCCATGAGGCAGACTGCTAATGAAATGGTGTGCATTCGCAATCCTGGCAGCCTCTTTCATCTCAGACTCTGTTGCATTGTGCCTTGCGTATATTATATTTTCTCTTATGGTTGTGGAGAATATAACAGGGTCCTGAGGAACCAACCCCATGTGGCTCCGCAACCATCTCACGTTGAACAACTTCAAATCACGACCATCCAACAGAACTTGGCCAGCAGTTGGATCGTAGAATCTCTCGATCATAGAAATTATTGTGCTCTTCCCTGATCCAGATACACCTACCACAGCGATAGTTTGTCCTCCATTGACTTTCAGGCTAAAATTACTCAAAACCATCATCTCAGGGCGCGTAGGGTAGCAAAAATCAACATTCCTGAATTCAATGCTCCCATACACATTAGGGGGTTTAAGGCCACTGGCATCATCAGGATCAATCTTGGGTACACGATCAATAATTTCAAATACTGAGGTCAGGGATTTCCGACGCTTGAGAATATATGGGGCGAGGCCAAATGGCTCCACCAGTGCAAAAGTTGCAAAAGAGAAGACAATGTACTCTTTAAGTGCTGTTACCAGACTAAGATGCCCATCCTTCACAGCGACAGCTGTATACCACAAAAGAAGTGCATTGCAGGCAAAAAGAAGAAACTGAGATAAGCCAAAGGCAAAACCAATGCCCATTCCATGAACAAAGCTTTTTGTAAGAATACTTCCAAGCTGCAATCTGTAAAGCTCCATTATTTTGTTACCAGCGCAAAATGCCACCACAGTATAGATATTCCTCACTGCATCTTCAAGAACTAAAGAAGCTTTCCTGTGCATCTCCTGAATTCCTCTTGAAAAGCCAGAAAGCCACATTTTCTGAAGAAGGAAGAATCCATTATGAGCACCATTATGCAGTTTAATAAGACCTCAGTGTAAGAACTTTCTCAAGGCGAGACCTCTACCAGCAGCTAAATAAAGAAAAACAAGTGTGGACAACAAATGTGTACTTGAACTCGAACGTGACGGAAACATAAGAGGAAAACTGGTCCAAGGATATTACCAATGATACCACCTTTGTTGAGTCCCCTACAGACACTAGAAGTGGACTCTTGACCATGTTAATAAGGTATACCATGGGAAGTAACTTGCGTAAATGGTCACATGGATGAAAATACAGGTAGACTAGTATACCAGCCTTAAGTCCGTGCATGTGCAAGTTTTGACGCTGTATAAAAAAAATGAGGTCGCTAGACTACCAACTCCAATGCCTAGACTCCTAGGGTTCCTCAGGAAGTGCAGTCTTCGTTCGACATAGCTGTGCATCATCCGAGTGTATATTTGGGAAAGTGAAGTTTGGCGTTTTGTTCTAGAAATCTGGTTATGTTTGTGCATGTTCCTGTTTTAGTAAGTCATTATGATGGGGGATATTATGATGTTGCTTTACTTGTAACACTACTAGAGAGAGGCCATCAGGGCACTATCAACTATTGTAATTGCCACAACAATAAAACAATAGATATAGCATAAAAGCCTCAAATTTGGACACAGTTAGAATCTTACCAAGAAATAAATGAATTGTGTAAATTTACCTAAGTGTAACATAACTACATAAGCATTTAGTATGAGATACATCTATACATGTAAAAGGGAAGCTTTAGTGCAGATAATCTTAGATTCTTCAGGAATCATATTAAAATCATGTGAAATGTTGAAAGCTGGTGAGAGCTAACCTGTGCAACTGCAGAAATCACAAGAATAGGCAATGTTGCCAGTGCAACAAGAGCAACACGCCATTCTAACAGCATACCAAGAAGAAGTGCCACAAAAATGGCTGATGTATCCTGAATAAATATAGAAAGCCTGTTGCTGAAAGCAGCACGAACAAATGTTGCATCATTTGCAAGCCGCATTGATAAAATGTCCGCACTATTTTCTTCATCGTCAAACCACCCAACTTCGTTGCGCAGAATTGCTGGAATGCAGTAAAGGGGCAGTGATCACTGATCAGTCTTTGGTAGCCCAATGACAGTTTTTGATACTGATACTAAGATATCATGTTAGAACAGTGTAGCATTATTCAATTCGTTAGATACTCATGAGTATGTGTTTCATGTAATGGTGCGATATTAGATCAAGAATGTGTTACAAAAGGAGGTTTGCACCGTCAAGAACGCAAGAATGAGCTTCCATGCACAGATAAGAGGCAAATGTGTACCTGAAAACATCATCCTTCGTACACGCTCAGTCATTTTCTCTCCCATTATACCAAAATAGAAGTGCTGCAAGAAGTTAGCCAGCACAGTAATTATACCCATGCCAACAATGAATGAGCAGTACTTGTTCACTTCATCATGTACATCACGGACACCTATTCTGTAGTACGCCACCACTATTAAAGATATTGTATAAGCAAGAAGTGGATTAAATGAACCAAAGCAAGCAGCACCAGTACTCCCCAACAGAGCATAAAAATACTCTGTAAGGCTAAGCTCTGCAAGCCTCCAAAATGATGGAGCTTTTGTGTGATGCTTCTTTGACTCATCAACATGAAAATTGTCGAACATATCAAGAGGTCGGCTGAAAGTTTTTGAGTGGGAACGCTCATTTTTTGGATCAGAAGTCAATAATGGCGAGATTGGTGATTCTGGGTCTGAAGTATTTGAAGACTGCCGGTGTAGGGGGACATCAATTTTGGGAAGATCAGGCAATTTCATTTCAAAACTGTCCTGCCTTTTGATGGATGGAGCTCTCTCAGAAGCAACCATAGGTAGCCTGGCTTCTGCCATTTGCTCTGAAGGGGGGCTTTGAATGTTTGGCGACTCATGTGAGTTATGATTGGCATCTGAATTTCGGAATGCGAGAAAACCATGTGTTTTCTGAAGTGACGGTGATTTTGACATGATAGGAGAAGATGACTCTTGGAAGCTATGACTTGCTGATGAATCCCTTTCAATTTGGAAGGAGCTGGGCTCTTTGTAGTTTCTAATTGGTGTCCTGAAACAGGTTAGGAGAAAATTAGTGCTTCAATCAACCAACAGTGCAACACAACAAATAAACACTTCAATCGACCAACAAAACTTGTAGATCAGTGAAATAAATATTAAGCTAGTTACTGCAGACATGAAGAATAAACACTTATTGAAGCTGAGCAAGATAAATAGTTAAGAGACTAACAGTAGGTATATGTAAGGAACTGAATCACATCAACTTAAATATGAAATTGTGTCACTACAATAATTTAAGAAGCCCAAACATCTGTGGGGTATGAAGCATCAAAACTAGCAGCTCAATCAAAATATAAATGTACTTATAACTTAGAAGCTTCACCATGCAGGTCACATATAAAAAAAATTATTTATACGAAAACAAATGCACAAATGAGCAAGACCAAGGACGAAGGACGAAAAAAAGCCCACATCTACGTCATCCGTCTAGATTACCATGTAATATGAAAACGAAATAGTACTTGTGCAAATGAATTAATATCTTTATTCTTTATTAGGTAAACACAAACTAAAATAGCAATGCTAGAAACAAACAAAGCAACTAGAAACATCACATCACATTGGCTATCAAAGAATCAGATAAAATATAATATGATAATGAACCCATACCAACAAATATAAAGCATGAATTCCAGATGCTAGTAAAGGAAACTATTAACTGTTAAGATACGGCAAATCAGCCATGTTCAAATGTGATAGTGGTGATCCCCTAGATAAGCAGATGTATTTCTAATGCTTTTCTGCACTCAAATCAAAATAAAACGGCAGCTGTTCACCAAACGAGGATCAGGAAAGTTCTACACCACTCAGACTATAAAACATACAAGTTTCATCTCCAAGGAACTAACAAATTGTTGATTGCAGAAAAATATGATGCACTGACCTCTTTGGAAGTTTTGCTGCTTCTTCACACTTAAGGAGTTCAGCATAAAGACCATCAAGATTTAACAATTCTTCATGTGTCCCCATCTCAACAAGTTGGCCTTCCTCCATTACTGCTATATAATCAGCATTCCTGATGAGGCTGAGACGTCTAGCTATGATGATAGTAGACCTCCCAAGCATCAGAATATCTAATGCTTCCTGAACAGCTTTCTCAGCCTCAAAATCAAGAGCACCAGTAACCTCATCAAGTAAAAGAATTGATGGATTTGAGAGCACAGCACGAGCAATGGAGAGCTTTATCTTTTGTTCCTCAGTAAGCGAAAGCCCAGCCCGACCAACCTATTTTATATTTAAAGTTCGGATTAAATATGCATGTTAGAACTGTAAAAAATAAAAGATATGCAGTTTCAATAAACATTTAAGATAAAGCATGCATGGTACCTGGGTTTCATATCCTTTTTCTAGAGAACTGATGAAAGTATGTGCATGGGCTGTTTTGGCTGCCTCCTCAATCTGGTCAGTTGTAGCAGATCTTCCGTATGCGATATTTTCCCGAATGCTCAAGCTCAACAAGGCTGGTTCCTGGGTCACAAGTCCTATTTGGCTTCGTAACCACTCTAGCTTTAAGTTCTTTATATTCTCCCCATCCAAAAGCACTTCACCTGCAAAATATAACCGCAGGTAATCCAAAACCATACTTGAATTGACAAAATAATAGTAAATAATAGCTTGCAACTATAATACCTAAGGTTGGGTCATAGAATCGCTCCATGAGAGGTATTATGCTGCTTTTTCCTGAACCATTTCTGCCAACAAGAGCAACAGTCTTTCTAGCAGGTACAGTAAGGTAGAACCCACTTAAGATGGGGATTTCTGGGCGGGAGAGATAACTGAAGTAGACATTACGAAACTCAATGTTGCCTTGCACTGAAGATAAGGTACGGCCATCCTGGTTTACAGTAGAGGTTGAACGGCTTATCATTTCATAGAGTCTGTATGCAGCAATACGTCCTTGCTCAAAGGAATAGAAGTTTGTTGCTGCTTGATTAAGTCCACTACCAAAAATTCAGAGTGCTGGGTAAGATGATTATCAGTGTAAAAGTGTAAATATAACTAAAGGAAATCTCTTAAAGTTAACATGCTTACAGTCCACTCAAGATAATAGCAAACAGGGCCACTACAATTTCGCCGCCATTAGCTCTTCCATGAGAGATAAGGAACCTCCCGACCCAAAGTTGTAAGGCACAAGAACATATGGCAAGCCCATATGTAAATCCAAGACCAAGACCTTGCACCAGACTTATCAGAATTCCATAGCGCAGAGTTGCTTGAAGCGAAGTAGCATAAGAATATTTTGCCAGGGTCTCATTTGTGAAGGAGTACAAAGTCCTGATGTATAAGATTGCCTGCAAAAGAAGCGTTGCTCAATGGATACGCAACATCATTTACAGTTAGCTATGCTCGATGCAATTCTGGAGGCAGTCATGTTTTATTTTGCAACATGCAATACACCAGATGAAAAATACATACAGATTCAATTTTCCTTACTAAGCTAAGCACCTTTCTTTAGTAACTTAAAATGAGCCTACAGGTTTTCAAGACCTAAGTGCTTCATGCCAACATTATCGACAAAAATAGTTGATATGTTTTTTTCTTCTTATTGACGCATCAAGGAAGTTAAATACCTGCTCAGCAATGCTTGCTGCCTCACCATACGCATCCTGAATATTTTCTGCCAGCCTATGGAGAAATATGTTTGATATTCCTCCTGCCGCAACAATGAAGGGTCCAGTAGCCAATGTCAAAAGAGCTATTTGCCAACAATTCACCAAACCAATGATAAGACCACCAAAAAATGTAGCCATGTTGTGAATGTAGTTCCCAACCTGAAAACAACACGATAGAAAGCAACTCAATAGACCACATAATAGCATGATAAATACAGAATGATTGAATAGACCATATAACAGAAAGATAATTAAGCATGCAATTCATTACCGACAGTTAAGAAGGTTCAGCATAACATTAAATAGACCATAATAACAGAAATATAAAAATATAGGAATGGTTCAATAGACTATATAGCAGAAATATAATTAAGCGTCCAATTCACTATCGATAATTAGGAAGGTTCAGCAATAAGAACTCACTTTCTCACTCAGAGCAGACTGAATGAGCAAGACATCACTCAGCACTTGACTGACAATATCACCATTGTTTCCATAGGTATCAAAGAAACTCATGTCTTGGTTTAACAAGACTTGAACATACTTTGATCTTATTACTGCTGTCTGCCTTTCCCCAGTCAAAATCCAGCATGAAACCTCTGTACATAAACAGATTTGGTAAAATTTGTTAAATATGCAAGAATCGTTTAGTGATCTTGAGAAGTTGATAAACCCACATCTTACCTATCCATCCAGCAAAGAAGACACCGATGGCTATATAGAGGAAGTATAAAGCATGCTGCAGAGCCAACAACAAAGAAGTAATTCATAAAACACAAAGACACATAATCTGGTAGAAAAAAGCTATTACAGGCAGACAGCGAGACTAGTGAATGCTATGCAGACATTCATTGTGTGATAAATAACTGCTATTACATAGTATTTACGTTTAATGTGACAAACTACAAAATGGATAAGTGGACACTAACATCTGAAGAAAATAGTGGGACGAAGTTATAAAGTGCGACATTTCAGTAGACCATTACGCGAAGGTTCATGCACCTGAATTTCATGAATAAACTGTGAAGATTCACCATGTGAGAGCAATTTGCTTCATCCATGTGAAGGAATGAAAAGGCTGGTTTCCATTCAAATTCACATAGAAACAGAAGTGAAATACTAGATTTGGCCCAGCCAACATAAGCGGAAGATGTTAACAGCAAGTTGGGGGTCTAAATGTGAGATGGCACAAGCTCAGCACAATAATGCAATAAGATTAATTATAGTACATAGACAGATTATATGCATGTTGATCTATTTTGCTAATCTGGCCAGGTGACATGCAAGAAATTAAAGGCATCTTTGATTTGCAGGATTCGAGGAAGGGACGTCGTAGATCTTTTATTTGAATATATCCAGTGTTGGTCTCCTTTCATAGATCTTGTCATAAGGGACATCATAGTTCAAATGGACTGCAAAATGGGCTTATGGTTCAATTTATAAGCGTTTGAATTTTGGAAACTAAAAATATTTGAAAACGTACTACTTTTGGGCACCACTTTTACGCTTTACCCCTTCTGTGTCATCTGGCCCAAAGAACCCGTGCTTACACGCCCCGAACACTCAAACCCTACTTAAACTGCCGCCCTAACTTAAAATTCTTTGTGCAGCATTCTGTGTGCACAAAATGCCATAATTCCCTTCCTATAAAGCAACCACATGCTGCACATCCACCGCACCCAGTGGGAATAAGTTTGATAGCACCAAGTAAAGCAATAGGAATAAGTGTGATAGCACTAATCTCATAAAGCTCAGCAGCAAGTCTAAATTCATCATAAAACGCATGAATAAACAAGTATGACTTACCAAACTTCAGAAATCTATCATTGTTCATATTAGCAGTAAATCAGGACTCTAAGAGCTCAACTTCACATTCAGTCCTACCCTAGGCACTTCATTTAGGCAGATGTTTCGATAGGGTTATCTCCTTTTTTTAGCAAAATGGAGAGGGTTAAAATGGAATTAGCACCAATGTCCTAACATGTGGTCATACTGAAGCCAAATTACCTATTACTCCCATCCATGGCAAGAAAGCGTAATTTACGTTACGAGGCAAGCAAAACACTCCATGTTGGACATGACTTTAAGATCTGTTGAGTGCACATGGAGGGCACACCTGCTTGATGTTGTCGAAAAGCTCGTGGCTGTGGCGGCCATGGAGCGAGTTGATGGCCCTGCCGAAGAGGTGGAGGTAGACGACGAGCGCCACCCCGTGCGCCGCGGCCGCCACGCCGCCCGCCACCATGAGCACCCAGTCGAGGCGGTCTGCGCAGGCGAAGAGGCGCTTGAACGGCACGGCGGCGGGCGGCGGCTCGGCCTCCTCGTCCCCATCCTCAAGCCCCGCGCCCCCATCGTCCTCGGGGGGCGGGGCGCCGTCGGCGCCGACGTCGGCGGCGTACGGGGAGGGCGACTCCGGCGGCTCGGAGGCCTCGGAGACGGGCGTGAGCGGCTGGACGTGCGGCGGGGACCAGCCGAAGAGCCCCCGCGAGACCATGGTGGGGTGGGTAGGTGGCTAGGGTTAGGGTTGGTCCCTCGTTCCTGGGGCTGACTTTGTGGGTAGGGACTGACGGCTACTGGTTGGGGTAGTCGCTTGCGGCGGCGGCGGCGGCGACGGCGACGGCGAGAGATTTTGTTTGTCAAACAAAGAGAATGAATTAATGAGGAGGGCGGCAGGTGAGCTCAGAGGAGTGTCAGTGTGTTGTTAGTCCATTGAACGGATGGATGATGACGTTTAATGAATTCATTAGCCTGCATCTGATGACAACTCAGAGCTAGCATTGCTTGTCTGCAGACTGCAGTCGTTGAGCTGCTACCTTGACTTGTACAGAGCGCTGTAACAAGGAGCAAACAGTGGACTGCTGAGAGATTCCAAGAAATCCCAGCTGCACATTATATATGCAGATGCACCATATGTGCTTGTATACTACCAAGTCGTATGCAACAATATGAAAGCACTGAAAATATCGAGACACAATATGCCATTCATTCACAACCATACAATACAATGCAAATCTCAGATCTCAGCATGCATTCCAATTGAGATGAATACTACTTTACTTGTTTTCAGAATTTAGAAAGGAATAAATTGAACAAAGAAGTAGTGACTCCGATGATAACACAGCATCTAGCTCCCGCAGGGCAATCCGTTCCAACATATTGCAACTCTACAAGATTTCGTACTAACATTCACAGTACAGCCCCATGCTACCTAGTAGTCCTACTGCAAGGCGCACACAGCTAGCTAGACAGAATAATTCATCTAGGGAACGAAAATTTTCCAACAAGAGAAGAGTTCACCACTGCAGCAACAAACCAAATCGATTCTCAACTCTCTGTGCTCAGGTCATCAAACTAAATGCAACACTCACAACACCTCGAGCGCATTCTAATCGGACCAGAGATGGCATCGCCCATGAGGGCGGCTGCCATCACCTCCGGGAACAGCCTCACTGGGTTCTTGGAGTAGCCGCTCACCAGCTCTACCTTTGTAGCTTTCTATAAATACACGTAAACCTCGTTGAAGCACTTTGGATTGTTGAAGCGAATAGGTAACTCTTACTCCTCTGCCGCCGCCAAATAGATATGGATTTAGACTTCAGTCTCTAATATATACCTGCCACAATTTTTAATTGAGTAAATTATCAATGCAAGGCATAACAAATATAAGAGAGGTAACTGTGCAATACAAATACTTTTTAAGTACCCGCACACAAGGTTTTCCAGACATTTTTTTCACTTATTTCCTTATTAATTTACACCTTTAGGACAAGTACGTGACAGTGGAAAAACTAAGCTTCATCACTTGTGAATAGAGTCCATTTTTATACATGACATAAGAAATGATAATAATTATTACCTGATAACACAACACCATCTCCCATTTCCAGACATAACTTCTATAGCATCCTAACATATATAGTCAGCATAACCTTCAAAAGGCATACTAAGACATGATTTTCACATAGCTTCTCGTGCCTATATAGAATACTAAAACGTGAGGCAACTTCACTGCATCTACTAAGATTAACCTAGGAAAGATCTGAGGTGCTATCGAATTCCACTTGATATGCTCCACCTGCGTTTTGCAAGCTGGTGTTGTGCCCACCTACATATTCCCATATGCACTACACATGTGCAAAGCAGCATGTATGCCTATGGCGACTGCATCGCTTATATGGGTGTTACCCGGTTACCAATCCCTACTGCGTCCAGCTCGACTTTAGGTAAAGGGAATGGATGCCTTCTGGTTGTTTTGGTTTTGCTTATGTTCTTTCCTTCCATATACTTGTACTGGCTTCCATGATGTATATTAGTAGAGATTAGCTGCCTTCCTACTGATGAAATAAATGCAAATACACCTAGCCAAACAAGCCACGAGTTTTTCACTGAGTAGTCTAAGAGTAGTTCTTAGTGGGACCGGGATTCTACAGAATATTATCTTATGCAGAAATACAATTAAAGGATATTTTAAGCCAAAGAAATCAAAGAAAAAGAAAAGAATACTCTGGGCATGCAAGAAGATAGGAGAAACAACGGTAGTTGGTACCTTGATTTTTCCCGGGGTCATTTCTGTGTAGTTTGTGAGAATGCACTTGGCAGTGAATGCTAGGAACCGATTTTGCTTCCACCAAGCCATTCTTGGTAGCTCAGGGTCCACAAAGGTCAACCGGTATTGGACTTTGCTTGATTTCTCAGTTTCCACAACCACGATGACACCTCAGGATGAGCCATGCTTGATCTCTCATTCTCCACAAATGTGCATCAGCCATCAGGCTCACTGAATCACTGGTTCTTCCTTCGGTTGCTGCCAGCCTCTTTTCTTCTAGGAACCAAGAGACACTGTACGCCACAGCTGTGAGGTCCAGAAAAAGCAGTTTATACATAATAAGCTGCGCAATCTAATGCATATGGCCAAATAAGCAACGCCAGTTTTTAAACTGTTTAGAAACTGATAGTGATGAGCCATAACAATGTTATTTTCATTCCAATTCTCAACTTTAAACTTGACCGGCATATTACGATACCTGATATGAATCAAGGGGCCCATGGATCACAATGCGTGTCGAATCTGGTAAGAGGCCACCAGCAGAAGCCAGTTTGTTTCTAAAAACAGGTAGGCCACCAGCAGAAACCAGTTTGTTTCTAAAAACAGGCACTATCTCATTAACAAAAGCACAACTATGCAAGAAACATTAACTTTGTTTGGCCTCATATGCACAGGATAAGACATCAAGTTGATTTCTCTGAGCATAAGATAACAAATACTGGTAGCTATTTGAGTTGAATGTAATTATTCATATTAGGATCCATTAAATATAATCATCAAAACAAAAATGTAGTCAAACTCCACATGTTTTACCCAGAAAAAAGGTTGATAGGTAAACATTATGGCATTCAAAATAACTGAAAACAAACAGCTGCTAAGAACTTTCTTCATATGCCCAAACATTAATGCCGCTCAGAATTTGGAGTCAAAACATCACTTGACAGTTCACATGGCATCTTCTGAACCCCTTCTAATATCTGGCATAATGCTACATATGCTTCGATAAGAAAAATAATGGAATATACATCTACATTACTAGGAAAGGTCTGCTGTAGAGCAAGATTAGATCACTTGGGAGTCAAAATGTCACTTAACACTCCACAAGGCATCTTCTGGAACCCCTTCCAATATCTGGCATGATGCTTCATATGCTTTGATAACAAGACTAATGGAAATAGAATATGAATGGTGGAAAATAAATACAGTTAACTGATGTGCAATACACATGTTAAATTACCAAAATGGGAGACATCATAAATTGGATAAAAGATGGTCTTCGTGACTAGAAAGGCCAGAATGGCAGACAAGGAAAACAAAATGTTAATCAGAATCAGCT
Organism: Stipa capillata; assembly: GCA_019208055.1. Classification (NCBI taxonomy): domain Eukaryota; kingdom Viridiplantae; phylum Streptophyta; class Magnoliopsida; order Poales; family Poaceae; genus Stipa; species Stipa capillata. Next base: position 328,993 of record JAGXJF010003653.1, on the reverse strand, counting down.
ATTTCAAGTTTTGAGACAAGAACAAAACGGTGCATATCATTTTCTTTTTGTGACACACAAAATGACTATGTCTCTTACTCACATTATCAGCAGGATTGTTGAGATGACAAGACACATGCCCAGATGTCATACAAAATGATTTAGGAATGGCTAGCCCCAGAATAATCCTTGTATGCAAAGGTAATTGTCAAAGCTTTAGAAGCTAGAAAACTATAGAAACTAGCAAATGTCAACAAATATTCGATTCAAAATGGCAGGTCCACAAAAGTATCATGGAGTCAGCATAAACTGCCTTAATCAGCATTTAGAAGTTGCCTCGGCCTCCTCCACTGTTTCTGTGATCTCCTGAAGAAGTTCTTCAGAAATAGCAGCTGGGTCTACCTCATAGCTATCTTTGGGGACATTTGGAGCTTCTTCCCCTGACATCCTATAAAAAGGCACCTGATGTGAGAACCGAAACATCTCTTCTTTTGGAATCCTCTTGACGACACTCAGGTCCTGATGACGCTGAAAAATTGTTCGAAATCCAGCAACCTTAACCAAGGGAATGACAGAAATGCCATGATTTTCATCATAATCATCCCGTATCTCAACCAGATCATAGACATGCAGCACATTATCTGGAGTGTCTCCATTCCAATCAGGGGACCAATTTCGATACACAGCCCAGATATCACCTTTCTGTGGATAAATTTTGACCACCCCACGTGGACCTTTCTCCCATTTAACCTGGTGAGAGAACATGTTGAGTATATCACAGGTTTCATATTTGCCAATCCTGAAATCACCACATGTCTTTGTGAAGCCAGAAGAAACCCAATTCAATGATCCAAATTCGCTATTCGTCCTTGATGCGAGATAACTTATCTTGAGCTTAAACGGATTCAAGGACAGAAGTTTCTGAATATATGCATAATAACGAGGCATACCATCTTCGTCATCATATGAAGCCCAAATTTGATCACTCTGAAAAGATTCCTCTGTACGATCCTTATCAAAATCATGGAAATCAGGATCAGGAACAGTATAAGAGAAAGGGTCATCATCTTCATTTTCAGCATCTGTGCTATTACAAGAACCATTCTCCTCTGGATCAACACAAATATCTTTATTTGCAGTAGAATCATCTGACTCAAGAGTTCCATTGGCCTCAACATGTTCTTTAACCACATGTTTCTTGCTCGCTTTTCCATTAGCAGTAACTTGGAATGTTCTACTTCTTATCTCCTTTAACTTCAACCTCAAATCGCTCTTCATCTTGTCAATCAAAATTCCCCTAACATCCAACTGAGAGAAAGCTTTAGTTACGCTGATCCGAGTAGGAGGCCTCAGTTTCCAATTGGGTGCCCCATTAACACCTTGAAACTCATAGGCTCCAAAGTTGGTAGAAAATGGTATAGTTCCACCTGGCGTTCTAAAAAATTGGCCCATGGACCTGATAGACTGGAGGAAGAACCAACCCCAGCATCTTTACCCGCAGTTCTCATCTTCTTTCCAGATGCAACGTCGCATGTTCCAAGATTAACGTTCTCTGACATATTTGCTGGCCTTTTTAGAGGATTGTGCTTCCTCTGAAGAGCATCTTCCCTTCTTGGTGCTGCTTGTGCCTCCTCCCTCTCTCTCTTAACTTTCTCATACGTCTGATGAACCACGTTAGCAGCTTGAGCAGTGGCAGCAGATGATGCAGTAGCACTAGCTACACCAGCTGTCCTTGAGAATGGACCCCACTGGAAATTTCTACCAGTGCTTGTGTCTTGATTTGCACCACTGATGTTTGAATCCCGTGCAGCATGAACATTTTCAGTTGGTGGCCTTGGTGCCTCTTTTGCTAGGAATGGCTCACGGCATCTAGGGCAGCGAAGATTGTGATTTAGATACACTTTGAGGTATTCAAAATTCATCTTGCATTTGTTGCACGAGGTCCAAAATGTAGCTGGCATTGCTGGAGGTGGAGCAGGAGCAGGAGCCTGAACAGGAGGGGGCGGGCGCTGCAGGGGTGCGCGCTGGCGCACTGCAGATGTTGCTGATCCTGCCTTTTGTTTGTTTGCCCTTGCCTTGGAAGCAGACCCTTTGGCTGCAAAATTATCAAAGCCATTGGCTGCACCAGGAGTTGCACTTGCCTTATTTGATTGAGATGTCTTTTGTTGTAGTGCCATTAATCTCCTCTTTTGGTCATACAGCGCTCTCTTGGTTTTATCGGACAGCACAGTCCATGCCTCTTTGACCATCTGGAAAGCACCCTCGGCACCCACTGACTTGTTCTTGTCGGGATGGAGCTGAAGAACCAACTTCCTGTACTGCTTCTTCAAAGTTTCATCATCTGCCAACATGTCCACAGAAAGGATAGAGTACCAGTCCTTCTCCCCAGCAATCTTCACCTCTGAATTAAGGTAAATATCCAAGGTGGTAATCATCTGAACAATGCCTTCGAGACCAGGAAAGAGAGCCTTGGCCTTGAGGGCGAACTTCTTGGCCCCCTGCAGGTCCTTGGATTCAAACTTCCTCTCTGCAATTTCCTTCGCCCTAAGGGCCTCATCCTTGTTGCACTCCATTTCGTCGCAGCTCAAAAAGGTACAAACAGCAGCCACGCCCTCGCGACGAATTTGGAGAAATGTCAGACCTCAGAGTCTCGCAACATCTTCCGCCAATCAGCGGCGAGCATGTGACCATACAAGAACCTTCCAAGCCTGCCCAAAAGGAAACAAATATCACAAAGAATCATACACAGCCAATTGCAGATACAGAAACTTTTTATAAATACAACCCTCCACAGAATGACTCGAATACATAACTCAAGCACTGAGGGCACAGTAGGCGACATGCCAGAATATGAAGACAGATTGAAGATACGTAAACTTAGTACAGATACAACCATCCCCAGCATGACAGCAGTTATAACTACACAGAAGACTCCCCTAGTGTGCAATTGGCGAATTTGCCTAGAGAACAAGCTAACCGTCGCGCTCCAGACAGGGAGGACTTAACGCGGGGCATAGGAGCTTCAGTTGAACCCATAAATACCATTTTTTTGCAAAATAATCCGCTATCAGTAGCATAGTTCAGGATAATGGACACCAAAATACAAGGGCAGATGCAGGGGCGGATCTAGATGGTGTTCCGGGTGTGCACCCAAAATTCTTGGAGGTCAGTGGGGTTTAAGTAGTCGAATCACTTGATCGATGACAAAAAGCTCATACATACCTCAAAAACCTATGTCCACGATCGCGGACGGGGTGGAGACAGCAGGGACGCGATGAGGTAGCACGGGAACGGCGATGGCGGCGACGCGCCACTGCTGAGAGGCGGAGGGGTTGGGGAGGCGTCGGGGGTGGGTGAGCTAAGCTCTAGGGCACGGCGGCAGCTCTAGGGCACAGCGGTGGTCGAGATTTTAGAGCAGCCGCACTGGGTCGGGACGGAGCTCCTCTTGGATATCACGCTCTGAGAGGAAGACGAAAGAAAGCCATAGAAATGCACAGGACGGTGGAGAGGATGGATCTTGACCGTCGACGGAGAGCACGGAGATTTGACTCGCAAGGAAACTTTAAAGACTAAGGCCCTGTTTGTTTGGGCTTTTTCTGGCTTCTGGACTTTGGCTTCGAAGCCAGAAAAGCACCTATTTAGGTGCTTTTGGCTTAAAGTTGTTTTAGGCTTTTTGAAGCTAAAAGTCAAAAGCAGGTAAATAGGTGCTTTTCTGGCTTCGAAGCCAAAGCGCAGAAGCCAGAAAAAGCCCAAACAAACAGGGTCTAAATTATATTTATTACGAGCATTTTTAAGATTAAATTATATATATTTATAACGTATAGTTTTATTTTAAAAAAAACTTTGGACTTCGTAAAGTATAGGTAGAGCGAGTGAGAACGAGAACAACAGAAGAATACCTTGGAGGTGGCCGATGTGCTTTGGTGGCGGCAAAGAGGTTCCAAAATGAAGTTGACGTCTGAATTTGAAACAAATGGCCAAGCCAATTGCCGTCGGGGAAAAGCAAATCTCATGGTAGGCAGTTGCGGCCCTGCCTTGAGCTTATCGAAGCAGGCGGCTGCTTCGGTGGAGAGAGGAGGCGGATCAGGAGTGAAACTTCTCCTCAAATATGCAACAATCAGGGAGTTGAGATGGATTAATTTTTTTGTGTACTTCTTCGGTGTTAACCATAGAGGGAGAGGAAAAGATGTTGATGGTGGTGATCTAGATTATAGGAGAGATGAATGAATGGGCGACACCTTCATGGCTTTTTTAGGGCACCTATGGATACATTTTCAAGGTAAACTCTAATCCAAGATAACATTTAACTCAACCATGGTTAACATCATAGCCTCTAACCATGGTTGAGGGTGGGGCTGAGGTGCAATGTGTAGAATAGAATTGTGCGGGCCACGTTTAGACTTTTAGTTTGTAAGGGTATGTGTACAGGTAGAGATAGTTGATACCTTTCGTATTTGTTCATGTAACCATGTGATAGTACGAATTATAGTAATATCGTGGGTACAAAATAGTAGTATCTTGTATCTCTTGATTTTAGAGAAATATCATTAGTATTTTTCCCTTCGGCGAAGAGATGTCTATGTCTCCTCTTCTAAGCTTCCCCCCGACGATGACATGGCACCCGAGTATCGTCAAGGAGGGCAATACCGGCCCTATGGACATAGGGTGGGCCGGACCGACTATTTAGAGTCCGACTTCTACATGGGGGCGCCTCATTAACTTGGAGTGCAAGACAAGGATAAACACGCATTCAGCGATCCCGGATTCTGTCATAACTAATTAGGAAACCAATCTGTAAGCCAATCAGGACTCTTATAACCCTACCCCGGTCGTCTATATAAGGCCAGGTAAGGATCCCCTGATCGGTAAGTTCTTAGGTTCACGAGCTCCTAAGTTCTCTAGCTCCCATATTCTCATACGAGATTCAAGCAATACCAGCCACCAAACACAGGACGTAGGGTATTACTTCTTCTCGAGGGCCTGAACCTGTCTAAACATTGTGTCCCATGTGCACCCATCTAGATCTTCTGTGCGTACGCTGCCCCATATTCATTATTGCTGGATATAAACACCGACACCCCCTTTTCACGTCAAAAAATATAATGCGGCAGGACGAAGAGATGTCTGATATCACGACATTGTATATGTCCTAGAATTGTATTTGATTACACGGCTCATATCTAGATAGTAGTTCAGACAATCGTTAAGTTATGTTCATAGACATCTAAAATAAACGCATCCACACCAAATTAGGTAAGAACATTGTCAGCCAGCTAGCATCATCTAACCCAACCCTCCTCCACCTCCTCTAAGTTCAAAATGTTGGGATAAAGATATCCTAATTAAATTTCAGAGTTTCGAATCTAATAAAACGATTGAACTCGGTAATTTTGAAATTCAACATTTAGAAAAACGAAAACTAATATATTTTTGAAGTGTTGGGTTTGAGCCGGCTAGGAAGCACAAGGTTGGCGTTGGCAGCAAGCAAGCCATGGCATCAAGAGCTTGGTTTTGGGATGGCTGCTGGCAGTTCCTATCGTCGTCTTGACACGTTAGGAGGGATGGCTCCGGGAGCTCCATGTAGTGAACTTTACCGGGTGGAGCCCTCGTGCTAGAGCGTTCTCAAAATAAACTTTTTGGTTTTGTTTTGCCGGTCCAAGATTCCTCTTCGAGCGTACCTCAAACATGGATATTGATGGACTTACGCCCAATTCATAGCTTATTAGTATGAAAGAGCTTTTAAGGTTTTTTGTTGGTTGCATCGTTCAGCGTATCGTTTTTCTTGTTCAATGAATTTTAGATATCCTTAAAGTAAAATAGAAACGATTGATAATTCCATTTGTCTAAACAGATTTTGCTTATTTTATTATTTATTTAATCAACTTTTTTCTACTCTATGACTATTTTCCCACAGTAGATTATAAAACAAGTTCAGCAACCATAAACTAAGTATAAATTGAATCAAATGAAAGTTCTAAAAAGTGAGTTAAATGAAATCTAAGGTAATTAGGGTTTATAAAGACAAACTAAGAGTTGGTAACAGGGCATACTAGAAGTTTAGAACAGAACACTGGCGGGCCCAAAGGGTGGCACGGGTGGGCCTTGGCCCACCCTAAAAATTCCCGTCGGCCCATATATTATAGCCCCTAAAATTAAACCATTGCCACAGCCCATACTATGATCAATCTGCTCCCGATCACTGCTCCTGATCAAACAAAAACTAAAACTACCAGCGATCAGTTTCCTGAGTTCGTGTCGCTACCGATGGTGCATGGCAGCCGGGCGGCGGAGCAGCCAGGCACAGGCGGCCAGCCAGCGACCATGGGACAGTCGGTGATCATGTGGCAGCGTCGGCGGCGTCGGCACTCTCGGCGGACGATGGGATGAGCGACAATAGGTATACCGTATAGATCTAACCAGTGATCAGCATATATGTTTGATCAATTGATCAGATCATTACTACTAGGCACTATCCACTGATTGCTACTAGCAATCTAGCATGTTTGATCGGATCAACATGTTTGATCTAATTAATATTTTTGTACAAGGCCATGTGAGCAAGTGAAATTCATATAAACCTTGTAGAATATTGATGTTTTCTCTTTCTTCAAAACCTGAAGGTTTTGTTCGGACAAGCTCATTTGATAAAGATAGATAGATTAGCCTTAATTCAATTCTAAAGGGCTGCTTTCTTCGGTACTCGTTAGACATGGTAGGAGCAATGTGGCAATGCTCTTCCATTAATGTTATTACTTTATGCCAGTAATGTTTAATCCACTTGCTAATCACGTAATCAACGGCATGTTTGATCCACTTGCAAATATATACATATTACGTATAGTCATTAACAAGTGACAGTAATATTAATCTAATTTGTTCCTCACATACTGAATTAGATTCTAATTTGTTGCTAATCAACACCAAAATATTAATCTAATTTGTTGCTAATCTACACCAGAATATTTTTCTTGTAGAATTGTCGAGACATGAAGAGGAATATAGACATTGCATCTCTTTTTCTGAAACATGCAGCAAAGAAGATTGCTTCTTCTTCATCTCCTTCCACGGCTGTGGCTGTGGCGGAAGAGCAAACTATGGAACAAGAAGGCACATCGGAGCAAGAGAGAGTAACTGAAGAAAGTGTGAATCAAATGCCATCTTCTCATTCCCCACCTTTGGTTCCACTTGAAGATGTCTCACCACCACCACCGCCATTGCCGCCGGTTTATGATATTAATCGTCTTCCATATGATCCAGGGGAAAGGCTGCCCATTGCAAATTATCCTATCAACGATCAAGATGTAGTTCGAAGAGCATATATTCTTAAAGGTCCAAACCAACCTTATGCACATGATTTCAAAAGTAGAAAAATCGGAAAGAGAGATCGACGCTTCACTGTTCTTTGGTTTCACATATATTATTGGCTTGAATATAGTATCAAGGAGGAAGCTGCATTTTGCTTTGTATGCTATTTGTTCAAAGAGAAAAAAAAGTAAGGACAAGGGGATTGATAGCTTTATTAAAGGTGGTTGAAGAAATTGGAATAGAACTGATGCACTTGATAAACATGTTGGTGGTGTAACAAGTGTGCACAATGCAGCCAAAGAGAGATACAATTTATTTGTAAATTCTAGTGCAGCAGTTGATAATGTTATTGTGAAGGTGAATAAGGAGGATCTATGTCTTTACAAGATCAAGTCAATTTATTCACTTAGATCTTTAAAGTTTATTCTACATCAAGGATTGGCATTCCGTGGATATGATAAAAGTGAAGAGTCTAGCAATAGAGGGAACTTCCTTGAACTTTTGAAATAGCTTGCAGCAAATAGTGAAGAGGTGAATAAGTTTGTTTTGAAGAATGCTCCAGGTAATTGCACCTTGACTTCCCCTAAGATACAAAAGCAAATTATTCAATGTTGTGCTATAGAAACTAGAAAGCAAATTATTGAAGAACTTGGTGATGAGCACTATGCAATTCTAGCTGATGAATCTAGTGATGTATCACATAAAGAACAACTAGCTCTTTGCTTGCGTTATGTTGATAAACTGGGAAGGCCATGTGAGCACTTTCTTGGAGTTGTTCATGTAGATGATACTACTTCTTTGTCAATTAAAGAAGCAATTCAAGCTTTACTTGTTAGTCACCATTTGACAATAACTCAAATCCGTGGGCAAGGTTATGATGGGGCTAGCAACATGAAATGAGAGATTAAAGGGCTAAAAATATTAATCATGAAAGAGTCATCTTCTGCTTATTATATCCATTGTTTTGCACATCAACTCCAACTAGTTCTTGTTGTTGTTGCCAAAGGAAATGATGATTGTGTATGGTTTTTTGATCAAGTATCTCTCTTGCTGAGTATTGTTGGAGTTTCTTGCAAGCGTCATGACATGCTGCGAAATGTTAGACTTCAGAATATCTTGAAAGCACTTGAATATGGTGAACTAGAAACTGGGAGTGGATTAAATCAAGAGATTGGGCTATCTAGGACCAGCGAGACTCGATGGGGTTCTCATTACAAAACTATTATCAATATTGTTGCTATGTATCCCACAATCCGCGAAGTACTCATAACTCTTGGAGAAGATACTTTACAAATGGGTGATTGGCCGAAAATACATACTATGGTTGGAGTGTTTGAGTCATTTGACTTTATTTTCAGTGCACACTTGATGCTTCTCATTCTTGGATACACAAATGATTTGTCTAAGTGTTTGTAAAGAAGAGAATAAGATATTCTTAATGCAATGTCACTTGTTAGTTTGGCAAAGAGTAGAATGCAACAACTGAGATATGAAAATAGTCACTTTGTTTGGCAATAAACATAGCGTCGGAGTTCCTGCAATGGAGGGTAATTATGTGCCTTATGGAAGATCAACACGGTTTGTTCGAAACCAAACAAATGATGATCACTTTAGAAGAGAAGTATATATTGGGGTCATTGATCAAATTAGTCAAGAGATTGACAATCGGTTTGATGATGTTAATATGGAGTTGCTTTCTTGTATGTCGGCCTTGAATCCTACCGACTCATTTGCTTCTTTTGATGCACACAAGGTACGTAGACTTGCTGAGTTTTACCCCAATGATATTTCAAGCACTGACTTGATAAGACTTGATATGTAAGTTGACAGCTATATTGATGACATGAGAAAAGATGATAGTTTCAAAGGTCTAGACAATCTTGTTGAGCTCTTAGTAAAGCTTGTTGAAACAAAGAGGCATAAAGTTCATGATTTGGTTTACTTGCTTCTGAAATTGGTATTACTTCTACCAGTGGCGACGGCAAGTGTTGAAAGAGTGTTCTCTGCAATGAGTTTAGTCAAAAGTAAGTTGAGAAATATGATGGATAATAGTCTTTTGGATGATTGTTTAGTCACATTCATTGAACGAGATATTTTCTTTAAAGTGAATGAAGATAATATAATCGAGACTTTCATGGCCATGAGAAGACGTAAGCCCAAGAAGTAGTCATAAGTTTCTTTTATGCAAATTTCAGACTTAATTGTTGATTTAAAGATGTTTGTAGGATCTTATTAATATATTTGTATTGTGATTTTGGTAAATTATATACTTTTATGTTGGCATATCATATTTACGATATCAAAAAAATTATCGAGTTGGCCCACTCGTACCCAAAATCCTGGGTCCGCCACTCGAACAGAAGTGTATTTTGTAGCATGTGCCAGTTTCGATTAAGCTCGCTCAACATCGATGGCCTGTTTCGAAGTGAATTGTCCAGTGTAGATTAAGCTCACACACTGCCAGTAAGTTGCTACGTTTCGATTATGCCACAGATGGATGACCTATATGAAACATGCGAATGCAATTGCAAATCTCAGCATATTCACTCCAATTAAGATCGTCATTTCAGAAAGAGAAAAAAGATCAAAACGCATCAATTAAGCAGTGCAATCACATTCAGAATACGACGGCAAGCAGAGGGTTCAGAGCAACACGCGAGATTTTATTTCACCTAGGAAACGGAAACGGGCCGGAAAAGCAAATCGATCAGTCCACCACCTCCAGCGCGTCGTACTCGGGGCCGGAAATGGCATCGCCCATGATGGCCGCCGGCGTGAGCACGCCGTCCGCCTCCAGGAACAGCCTCACCAGGTTCTTGGAGTAGCCGCTCACCAGCGCCACGCCCGTCTGCGCCGCCACCACCGGCACCGAAGCCTTGGACGTCCCCACGTTCCAGAACACCACCTCCGGCACCGCGAACCCCTCCGCCTTAAACTTCTTGCTGATAGCGTCGTACTCCGAGACCCACGCCTCGCCGCCGACCCACCCGTCGAACTCCATGTCGCTCAGCACGAACACCCTCTTCACCATCATGTCCTTGCCCAGCCCGCCCTCCACAGCCACGTTCAGGATCTTGTTGAACACAGCCTGCAGGTTCGCGCCCTTCTGCGCCCTCACGGCGGCCAGCGGCCGGAGCTTCTCCACCAGGTTCGCACCACGGACCTTGTGCAGCTGGTGCGTCGCGTCGAAGGTGATCACCCTCCCCTTCCACGGCTCCTGGCTCAGCTCCGAGATCAGGAGCCCCAGCGCGATGGCTGCCGCCGCCGGTGGCTTCTCGACGGAACTGGACAGGGCGCACATGGCGATGCAGTTGGCGAGGCGGCCCTCGGACGCCAGGGAGGAGACCATGCGGCGCCACTGCAGCTCGGAGGACTCGTCGTGCTCGCCCTTGAGCGCTGCGGCCACGATCTCGTGCGGCAGAACCGCGTCCACCGGCATCCTAGCGTGCCCGATGCGCACCTCGTCGAAGAAGCTGGCGACGCCCGACTTGTCGCGCTTCCGGAACGCCTCCTTGTACTGCCGCATCGCCAGGGACGCCACGCGCGCGTATGGAAGCTCGTCCCACTTGCCCGCGCTCATGTACACCTCCGGGAGCTCGAGGACCTTGCGCAGCGGCACGAGCACCTCCCGCCGGAGCCGGTTGCGGACGCGGTAAGCGTAGTGCTTGTCGGAGATGCTGAGGTACTCCGGGCTAGACTCGCGCGGGAAGATGCGGCGGGCGATGGCCTCACAAAGCAGGGTCGCCCGGTCATACGATGAGCGAAGCGACGGGCACCACTTGGCCGCGAGCCCTATCTTGGCGGTGTCGCCAGCGCGCAGGTGTTCGACGTCGGACTTGAGCAGCTCGGCGAACAGTTCGGCGACTCGGTCGTAGAGGAACCGGAACTTGTCGTCGGAGTCGTAGCGTGAGAGGGCGATCTGCGCGAGCTGCGCCTCCTTCTGACGCTTCGCCTTGGCAGTCTCCGCCTCGTTGATGCAGCGGCGCTTGGCGCCGTGGCGGCCGCAGTGACCTCTGCTGGCGTCGTCCTTGCGCTCGTCGCGAGGGCCGTGGAGGATGCGGTAGACGATCTCGGGGAGGTCCTTGAGGCAGCCGAACTTGGCGAAGTTGGCGAGGTTGCCAGCGAGGGTGAGGGGGTGGTTGGCGTGCATCCAGAGCGCGGCGGCGTAGAAGCCCTCCCTGTCGGCCTTGCCGAGGCCGCGAACGCCACGGAGATGGCACACCAGCCTGAGCGCGGTGCGCGCATCGCTGGCCCAGGCGACGTTGAGGAGCGCGGCCACGTCGGCGGCCGAGGTGGCGCCGGGGACGACCTGGAAGAAGAAGTCGACGCAGGGGTCACCCGAGGAGGTGTAGGCGAGCGCCAGGCCGGACCGCGGCGCCTCCTTCTCCGTCGTCCGCGGCCGCGAGCGTGAGACGTAGCCGATGGGAGGGCCGACGAGGGAGGCGGTGGAAGCCATGGCGGCGGCGGCGGCGGCGGCGGCGGCGGCGGTGGGGTTTATGGTTTCGAGATCGAGACGAGGATTGGAGGAGACGGGGGAGGGGTTGGATCGGTTATATGGGGCGCCGGCCTTCCTGCCTGCGTGGCGAGCAAGGAACATTTTTGGGATTCATTGTGGCGTATTTCGTTGATGTTTCCAAGTTAGTAGTATCATGCATGTATGTAGCACCCGAAGACTATCTTTTCCTTGAAACGCAAAGTATCGATCGCGTATTCCTAGTAGCTAGACAGATTTTGGTACAAATTTCACTTGCAGTACTGATCTCATTTCGAACATAGACAAGATCCAATGACAAACTTTCCGAGCTGTGCAAATTCCTCAACGACAAACTTTTCGAGTTGTGCAAATGTGCCTAAAATGCTCTGATGCACAGATGATCCTGCATCGAAACACAGAAACAGAGCACGAGACCCCTCCTCCAATCTGCGCCGTCGACCCGCTATGTCGGTTCAAACAAGGGCCCCATCACCGTACGCTCCTCCCTCCTCCCACCCCATATAACCAACTAACATTTCAGATCAGATCAGATCGCCAAAACCCTAGCCCACCAAGCCATGGCCATGGAGACGGAATCCGCCGCCGTGCGCCTGCTCGGCCCTCCCGTCATCCGCGGCGCTCGCCCGTCGCCCGACGCCGCCGCCGATGGCACCCCCGCGTCCCACCCTTTCCTCGACCTCCTCGACGCCGCCTTCAACGCCCCGCCCGCCTCCAAGTCCATGGCCCTGCTCAAGCCGCGGAAGACCCTCACCGAGAACTGCTCCGGCACCTACGCCAACTCCGGCAACCCCTGCCTCGACTTCTTCTTCCAGGTCGTCCCCGACACGCCGCCCGAGCGTGTGCGCGACCTCCTCGCCGCCGCATGGGCCCACGACGCTCTCACCGCCCTCAAGCTCGCCTGCAACCTCCGCGGCGTCCGCGGCACCGGCAAGTCCGACAAGGAGGGCTTCTACGCTGCCGCGCTCTGGATGCACCAGCACCACCCCAGGACGCTCGCCTGCAACGTCGCCGCGCTCGCCGAGTTCGGCTACCTCAAGGACTTCCCCGAGCTGCTCTTCCGCCTCATCCACGGCCCCGACGTGCGCAAGGCAGCCAAGGAGAATGCGGCCGCCGAGAAGACGCGCAGGAAGGCCGACGAGTTCCGCAAGCAGAGAGAGGCCCTCCGCGCCAGGTTGGCCGGACGGAAGCGCGCTCGCGAAGCGGCTCTTGTGCCGCCCAAGCCCACGTTCGCCGACTTCTTCTCCGCTGCCCTCTCCAAAACCAAGAGCAAGCGCGAGCGCGACACGTCCATGGAGATAGAGACCGAGGTGGAGCAGAAACCGGAGGCGATGGAGGTGGATCAAAACAAGCCGGCGGAGATCTCTAAGAAGAAGCCGGAGATGTCCAAGAAGGTCCGGAAGGTGGCCAAGCTCGCCGTGCAGTCGCTGGAGACGTACTACGGCGACCGTGCCTACCGCTTCCTATTCGACTCCGTCGCGGAGTTCTTCGCCGACCTCCTCGCCTCCGACCTCCAGCAGCTGGCCCCCGGCGGGAAGCGGAGGAAGATCGGGCTCGCGGCCAAGTGGTGCCCCACGCCGGGCTCGTCGTTCGACCGGACGACGCTGCTCTGCGAGGCCATCGCCCGCCGCCTCTTCCCACGCGACTCCAACCCTGAGTATGCCCAGCTCTCAGAGGAGCACTACTCCTACCGCGTCCTCCACCGTCTCCGCCGCGAGGTTCTCGTGCCGCTGCGCAAGGTCCTCGAGCTCCCGGAGGTGTACATGAGCGCTCAGCGATGGGCCGATCTGCCCTACACCCGCGTGGCCTCCGTGGCCATGAGGCGCTACAAGGCCCTGTTCAAGAAGCACGACGAGGTGCGCTTCGGCAGGTACCTCGAAGACGTCGAGGCGGGCAAGGCCAAGATCGCGGCGGGCGCGCTCCTGCCGCACGAGATCGCCGCGGCGGCCTACCGTGGCGAGGAGGAGGAGGTGTCTGAGCTGCAGTGGCGCCGCATGGTGGATGACCTCCGCGCCAAGGGGTCGCTGCGCAACTGCATCTCTGTCTGCGACGTGTCTGGGAGCATGTGTGGTACTCCGATGGAGGTGTGCGTCGCGCTGGGCGTGCTCACGTCGGAACTCAGCGAGCAGCCTTGGGCGGGCAGGGTCATCACTTTCAGCCAGACGCCCGAGATCCACGTGATCAAGGGCAAAACCCTACGCGAGAAAATGGAGTTCGTGCAGCGCATGCAATGGAACATGAACACCAACTTCCAGGCGGTGTTTGACCGCATACTCGGCACGGCGGTGGACGCACGGCTGGCGCCGGAGAAGATGATCAGGACCGTGTTCGTGTACAGCGACATGGAGTTCGACAGGGCTTCGGCGAGGACCTACGGGGTGCCGGCGGGGTCGTGGGAGACGGACTACGAGGCCATCTGCAGGAAGTTTGGGGATGCCGGGTACGGCGACGTGGTGCCCCAGATCGTGTTCTGGAACCTGCGCGACTCTAAATCGACGCCGGTGACGTCAACGCAGCCGGGCGTGGCCATGGTGAGCGGCTTCTCCAAGAATCTGCTCAAGATCTTCTTGCAGAAGGACGGTGTGGTGAACCCAGAGGCTATCATGCATGCGGCCATCGCCGGGGACGAGTACCAGAAGCTTGCCGTCTTTGATTAGCTTTGTTGCTTGGCTTGATGCGAATTTCTTTGCTATCTCCGGTATGATTGGAATGTTTTGGATTTATCCAGTGTAGTGAACAGATTTGATAATCCTTCCAAGTGCATGAATTTCTAGTCGGTTGTCGTCATGATTAGTATTGTTCTCAATTCTCTCGTTCAATCAGTGCAGCACCACCATATGCCACTCTGTTTCTCCTCTGTTTAAATTGGTCTTCACCAGTCAATTTTTCTGGTAGGACTAACTTTGGGAAAAAGTAGAAAATAAGTTTTTTTTTCCCTGGACCTGTTTTGATTCTGCACTGCATTGTAGTAGATCGATCGCGTGAAAGAAGAATGGAGGAAACACCTATGAATGAATGGAGAATGCTAGCATTATTGGCCCACAAAATACTGAAAACTTGCAGCATTGTGGTTGTGTATTCAGAGGGTGACTTTTCTTGAGTAGCAGAACAAGCAAGTAATTCAGCACTCTTTCGCTGATGCCAAGGCCACATCAAAGCAGCATCCACCTTAATGAGAGAAGACATGTTGTTGTTGGTTCTGGACCATGCAGTCATACACCTTTCCTTTACCTTTTACATCCAAGTGCAGGCCGCCTTGTTGAATGGAAGCAAGATACAGAATAAGTAATAGGTATATTCCCCTTTCTGAAAATCACATCAAACACGCCAGAATAGGAATAAGATTCATGTTCTCATGTTATCAGGTCCTGTGCGCACAATGAAACCCTCATTCAGTAGCTCCCAAACGAAGAGCTCGAGCGTTAGTACACTGAATCACAGCTAGAGTATACTGCCCATCTTCTATACTGCAGGTTGGAAAAGTAGCTAGAGTACGCTGAAATCTACTCGCTTGCACAGTTGCACCCCCTTCCCCTGACACCAACGACTTCCTCCATCCTTCTCTGTCCCTGAACTTCCATGGTCCAGCGTTGAAATTGCTGATGTTGATTGCACGGTGTCACCGGAGAAGCCGCAATTTTCCTTCTACCGCATCCGATAAGCGAGACGGGAAAACGTGGATTTTCTGCCAAAAGCACCAGCTGCTGATCGAAACCGCGGGACGCATGATGAATCACTGGATCGCCCAAGACATGGCGCCGCCGGGTCGCCCTGGCCCCTCAAACCCTAACATCTTCCCCAGCTCCTTTTTTTCAAGGAATCTGTATTTAAAATCATGTGTAGTCAAATTTTTGACCGCTAGTATATGGATTGACTATGAATTTAGTGTCATTGTCTCCGCAAAAGAAGAAAGAATACAAAAATAGTGTTATTTGATTTGCGTGCAAATTCTTTCGCAATATGTATTTTTGCTAGAACATAATGATTACACGCATAGTTAAGGTCTTGCATTTGATACCACGGAAGTAATAGTATAATAAGAAGGACCCTTCTGTTTGGACAGAGCACGTTGTTAATTTTTTTAGGGAAAGTCTATTTCTCAGAAAGAGTTATTTCTAAGTCGACTATCTTAGATGTTGATTTTTCATCAACAGTAATTGAGTAATTACACATTTAAAAATTATGTGTAACCAGATAGTTATACATCTCCAGACCTAAAGTAGCATAAACTTTTTTGTGTAACTATAGATTTGATAATATACAATTTGGTCGACTTAGAAATAATTATCTCTTAGACGACGTAGAAATAGCAAATTCGTTTCTTTTAAGACTAAATAAAAAACTGTCCCAAAGACCTGAAAAATCAGGCAACGTAAACTTGCACATGACAGAAGGGTTAAGCACGTTGCCATAACAAATTGCTAGCAAGATTGTAGGACTTCCATTGAATATTGTCATCGGAAGAGAGTTCATAAAAGATCAAACCACTTGAGCAAGAAACTAATCAACTAACCATCTCAGGGTTATTACACATGCTAATTAAAGACGAGACCAACTTAATTTAACCCTCAACCTAACTTTAATCCTAACTAAATTTAAGCTGATGCCTGGAGATGGATGGATCCTTGATTGATATTATCTAGTTGGGAGCGAAGAAGATCTCCGAGTCAAGCCTCTTGGAGCGGAACAGCTTCTCCATCTCCGGCGTCGTGTTGAACGACGCCTCCAGCACCCCCGGCGATATCGCTTTCCACACCGACGTCCTCCCAGCCAAGTGGCTAAAGATCGGGCTGCACCGCCACCCAAACAAGTTCCACGCGTGCAATTAATATAGATTAGTTCATGGAGATAGATCGAAATTAATTAATTGATCAACAAACTAATTCAGGTAGCAGAAGGTACTTGGGAGTGGTGATGATGGAGAACCACTCCATGCCGGTGTCGTCGGCGATCTTGGAGACGACGAAGAACCTGGGCACGATGAAGAGGCAGCCTCCCTCGGCGCGGGTCTCGAGCACGCGCGTGCCGTCGATGCCGACGACCTGGACGCGGCCGCTGCCACGGACGATGTAGGTGACCTGGTAGGCCGAGTCGCAGGAGAATCCCGGCGAGCACATGGAGTGGGCGTCGATCCTGACGAGGTCAGCGCCGAGCCCGACCTCCTCGACAAGCGGCAGGTTCTGGGTGTTTAGCACGACGACGCGGCCGCCGTTCTTGATGTCCACGTCGAGTGGCGCCTCGAGGCAGTTGAGCACCATGCCCTCCCTGTCCTTGTCGGACGCCTCCGGCATCTTGTGGCCGTCCTTGACCTTGATGATGCCGGAGCCTGGCTGGGTGGAGACGAGCTTGGCGGCGTCGTCCTGGGTGAGGTCCCAGGCGCGGCCGACGAACTCGGTGGAGAAGCCAGTGAAGATGCCGGTGGAGCCGGTGAGCTGGAAGTTGGTGAACTGGCCGGTCTTGTGGCCCTTGGAGGTGTCGCCGAGGAAGAGGACGACGAGGTCGGTGTCAGCAACGTGGGCGTTGTGCCACCAGGTGACGACGCCAAAGGGGAGCGCGAGCGCGTCGCCCTCCTTGACGGGGATCACCTTCTCCTTGGTCGCCTCCGGGAGCACCACGCCGCAGCTGCCCTTGCCTGCATGCATGCACGCACGCGCGGCAACGAGTTAACGCATAGTATCTGACATGCATGCATGTCGAGTAACGTAGATAGGTACCTTGGAGGACGTATGCGACCTTGGCGGAGTCGGAGTAGCTGGGCAGGGAGAGGCCGCCGGCGGTGAGGCAGAGCTTGGCTGCGCCGATGGAGGCGGCGCCGAGCATGGGGAGATCGGCGGGGGACCAGTCGTAGTAGGCGCCGCCGTCACCGCCATAGGCCTTGGTGGCCTGCTTGGGGCTCAGATCCATGGACATGGCCTCGGAGTTGGAAGTGCGCTGAACCATTCTCGTAATCGTGCCGGAGAAACGAGGTAGCAGATCGATGAGAGTTGGATATTGGTGTGGCTGTGGCTGTGGCTATGTGAGAGAGTATTTATAGGGAAAGATTGGATCATCATTGATAGATTAGTTAGGCTGAACAGATGATATGCTTATCCCTTGCGGGATAATCTCATTGTGTTTGTTGTCAGTTTAACCCTCCGATCGGATCCGCACAAAGTGACGAATAAGTTGCGCATGACTGGGCCTGAGCACCAGAAGAAGAAGAACCATGGGCCGGGCTTATAATCTTTTTCCAGCTAGCTGCGAAGAAAAAAGATACTCAACGAGTAATACAGCAATGTATTCCGATTCGAGTTGTAAAGAATATGAATTAATTGCCCTCCATGAGTTTGCATTTACACTGCATATGCATGGGTAGCTAGCTAGTAATGTGAATTTATTGGAAAATCTTGCTAGTAGCTCGTTGCCGAACCAAACAGATAACGGCAGGCCAAATTACTACGCGCTACCACTGATCGAATACTCCACTAGCTAGCTAGAAGGGTCTGCGGCAGATCCATTGAGATCGTGTGGAGCTCTCGTCAGTTGGTCGTCGCGACGGGTATGGTGGTGTCGCTGATGATGATGGTGGCAGCAGCTTCTGGTACTGTTGATGTTCCAGCAACGGCGGCTACGACGGACGAGGATGATCGAGATGGATACAAGTACGTAGAAAGCAGCAGCCTGCAGGCGCTGCATGTAAGGGTGCTCTTTCTCTTGCTTTCTACTCAATACAGTAACCAAGAACCAATAAAGATGTGAAACAAGCCCTCGTGTGCATCTCTCTGTGCATGCCACCGCCCTCGTGGTCGCCATGCCGCATCTGCATCCGCATCCGCATCCTCCACCACACGGTGGTGCGATGCAACCCCGCACCACCGTGTGCCACCTCTCCATGGCCACCGGCGTCGACGAACTCCCCATCCTGCGGTCGTGCGGCCCCTTGCCGCCCGCTGCTAGCATGGATCCAGCCGGACTTCACGACGACGGGTGCGGATGGTTGCAGACGTTGGCTGTGCCAGTAGCAGCGGGAGGGGCGATGGTTGGAGATGGCGGGAGGGGGAGGAGGAGGGGCGGGCAGCAGCAGGTCGTTGCCATGTGCAGTGCCAGCATGGAGGATGACCGGCACGGTCGGGGTGCTGCCATTGCGAGCGGGCCGGCGGCGTCGGGTGTGCCGGAGCGGGCGAAGGTGGTGGCGGCCGTACGTGATGCTGTCTGCAACGCCGACCGGGTCATCATGTCCGTCGTCGTCGTGCTGCTCGCAACACGGCTGGTCCAGCTCCTTGGTCATCGATGATGGGAGACGGCCGGCCGATCGAATGCAGCCGTGCAGTACCAAGTTACCACACGCTGCCAGGATACGATAGTTTTGAGATTGAAACTTGATGTTTGCTTAGCTGTCGCTCATGAACTCATGATGCAAACTTCTCTATACATTATAATTTGATTGTAGTGGCCTCAAAACAGGTAATGTCAAGCAACCTCGTCAACTATTCTAGTCGGCGATGACAGCGTGTAGCTCCTCGCACAGGAAGATGTCCAGATTTGTCCAGGTGATCTCATTCATAAGCTCACCTCAGGTACGTACAAATTGATGAGCCATCTTGCTAGAAAGATTGCCGTACAATTTATTGTTCCTGACCTTAGTATTTCCGATGGAGGCGTCTCACACTTCTATATCTACCGTGGTGGCCGATGGAAGCGTCTCACTTTTGATCCTAATCGGCGAACAACAGTTGTCTCGGATTTCGTCGATATGATCTTTTTAAGGAAGACACTTCAATCTAATGTATGGTTTGTGGAAGGACCAAACCCTTCTTTTTTTTGGCATGCGATTTGGGGATTTTGCTGTTAAGTTCTTTCATTGTTTGGTTGACGTGAACATGTTAACTGTATTTTAGTCATGTCTCCTTTTTTTAATGTACTTTGTTGCCATATCAATCTTGTAGGCATCTATATGATTCCATGGTGATACGTCCCACTTTTCAGTATTCTATATCACATACTGTAACGTCCTAATTTTTCGAAACCCAAAATTTAGGGCTAACGAAAACTTTTTCGTTATCAATGTCAACCGAAAATACACCCAATTAAAACTTTAGTTCAAATTGATGAAGCTAAATATCAAAGCACGAAAACCCTTGCCCTTATTCCCATCGACCTCCGTTTTGTCGAAACCCTAATACTCCGAACCCCGTCCGTCAACCCGTGGCAACTAAAGCCGCTGCCACGCCCTTGCCACGTCAGCCGCCGTTGCCCCTTTCCTCTGCCGCGGTAAGATTTCTGCCACCGCCGTTGCTATCCTTCTCTGCCGCAGCAAGCCGTTCTTGCCCGACAAGCCTCTGCCGCGCCACCGGTTCCCTGCCACGACATCTCTCAGCAGCTACCGTCCCTGCCATGCCTTTGCCACGGCAACCCTTTCCCTGCCGCGGCAATGCCACACCGTTGTTCCTTCCGCCGCGACAACCGATTTCCTCCGCGACAATTCTTTTCCCTACCGCGGCACGTCTTCCCTTACCGCGGCAATACCGCGGCAACATTTTCTCCGCTGCGACAGCCATTCTTCCTACCACGAACATACTTTCGGCATTCCTCCCCTCTAACTAATCAGTGCCACCCTCCGGAACCACGGTGCCACGCCCCGATTCCCATCTACCGATTTAATCCCGAACCCCCTCTCGAAACCCTAATGCGACAACACCGTGCAACAGGACGTTTGCAACCGCGGCACCTTGTCGACAGATGGTCCCGAGTCAAGATGAAGAGGCATCCAAGAGGTTCCATGCCTTGCGTCACCCTGCCGCGCCCTGAAACCCTAGATCCGATTTCCGATTCTTTCTCTCCTATTTAAAACCTAATTTCCACCACCTTTTCTCTCTCCTAGAGCTTATACACATATACACTATCCCAGCTATGCGTATATACGAGTGAATCGGAGATATTTCCCCAAAACCCTAGATCCGAGCTCCCGACTCCTTTTCTCCCTATTTAAATCTAATTCCCTCTAAAACCCTAACTCGTCGTTATCTCTGCTGCAGTCCTGTGCAAATATACGGGTATATCGGCGATATTTCCCGAACCCTAGCCCCAAGACTTCCTATCACCTTTCTAACCCCCATCGCCAAAATATATACGCTTAGCTTTCAAGCGTGTATGGGTACATACGCTGGAAATCCTAACCCACCCCTTTCGAACTAAGGAGGCGTCCAAGGCCTAGTCCCGTTGTCCTCGTCTACCGAGACTCCCGAATGCTCGACACCTTCTTTTCTGTCCGGTTTATCGAACCCTGGCCCCATGAGTTTCTACATGACGAACCCAAACTCCATCGCACCCCTATACATGCTTGAACTTCCAAGTTCATGCGTGCACCTACATTCCAAAGTCCTATCCTCTGTTTCCACTCTACGGATAGTTCTTCTTTCTCTTACCAAGAATTACTATTGCTCGTGCCACTTCCTTCCTTTTACCGCGTTCGGTGTCAAACTTTCCTGGTGCTCAGTATCACCTCCTTTATTTCCTTTAGCAGCAGCCGTCAAATCTGAGTTACTCCGAGCAGTCACCTCAGCCTCTGTCTCCTAATTAATACACACGAGCAGTCTTTTCTCCCGAGCTGTCTCATTCTCAGTTAATGTTGCCCCAGCTCAAATCCTTTCACCAGCTCTTCAATGCCCATGTGCTGACACCAGGTCACCATCACCTCATTTATCTCCTCCTCCCTGGTTCTTCTTCCACGCACAAAGGCCTGCTTACTCTCCTTCTCCAAGCAGCCAAGCTCATCTTCTTCCCATTCCTTTCTCCCTCTTCCCCAACCCAAGCAGCCTCTTCCTTCCTCCCATCTTCTACCTTTCCTCTCCCCACCTGGCTCCTCTCCCCTTACCAAGTCGAGCCGAGCTTCCCCATTGCCCAGGCCGCAGTTCTTCCTCATCCAAGCTTTCCCAAGTTCTAGGACCGAGCTCCCTTCTCTGCAGATCGAGCGGCCCCAACCCATTTTATTCCCTATTTAGCTCAAGGCAAGCCGGCGGCCAGACCTGGCCTCTCCACGCCGCCACGGTCTCTCCACCGGTGCTCTCACCCAGGCTAAGCAGCCGAACTCCTCTACCCTTCTTCCCTGTGAGCTTGCTCCAAACTCAAGCAGCTGGGCACCGAAGCTTCCCCCCAAGCCCCTTCTTCGATTCTCCCTTGATAGAGCTCCAGCTCAAGCCGACCTCGCCCAAGCACCCCGCCGGATGCTCTGCCGCCCCAGACCGCTTCCCCGTGGGCCGAACTCCGGTGAGCCACCGCGCCCGCGTGGCCCCACTCTCAGGTGCTCTGCCCCTTGCCGCCGCCCTCCTCCAGTGACCACCGTCGGCCGGAGCCAAGCCGCCGCCTGGCTTCGCTCCCTCCCAGCTCCAATCGACGGCAGCTGCCGCAGTCTCCCCGACCGCCGCCTCCCTCCATCACCGGCGAGCCCCCTCCAGTACCGGCCACCGCTGCCCCAAGCTTCCCGAGTGCGCCGCCTTCCCCTAGCTTCATCTCCGAGCTCGCCCTGGCCGCCCTCCGGACGCCGCCGCCGCTGCCCCAGCACCCCGCCGAGGCCACCTTCAAGCTCCTCCGCACAAGCCGCTCGCCGGAGCCGCCCCTCACACTGCCGGACAGACCGCCAGATCCACACCGCCTTGAGTCGCCGGTGAGCCGGCCGCTGTCCCGTCGACTCCCCTCAGTGGTCCCCTGCTTCCTTCCCCATGGCCAAGGCCACTCTTCTTCCCCGGCCGGCCACTCTCCCTTGCCGCCATCCTCCCCCTCTCCCCTGGCCGGATTCTCCATTTTGCCCCACAGGAAGAAGAAGACTGCTCCCTCCGCATCTCCAATTGTTTTCCCAGCTCCAATGGCGCCTTTGGTAAAATACGTTTTCTCTGAAGCAAAAACCACAAGCTATAGTCAGTGGAGTTATAACAAAGAGGAATTAGTAAAAATCCTATTACCCTTGCTCTAACCAACAAATACGACTCATACGTTAATTTCAGAGCAATTTAAAATGCGAAAATAAGTATTCGTTTAAGCAGTGAGGTTAGGATAAAAGTGATTTCTTAAAGCCACATGTATAAAGGTAGGTTCTTTGAGGGTAACATATACACTGTATATGTTATTTCCATAAATCGTAAAATATGTAAATCTCGTTTAGGTATTTCCGAGAATCCTGGAGAGAGTTTCCGTAAGTTTGATAAGTCGAAGGTACAAACCGCTATACGAAGAAAATAGCTAACGAACCCATGTTCGTGCCTAGCCACAAGTCCTTTTTGAACCAACCCCAAAACAAATTCTCCCAACCTGTCCAGTATATTCAAAATAATTTGACTTCCGAACTCAGCTATAGTTCCTATTTTTAGGTTGTAGGTGTACCGTCTATGAGTCGGCGCCAGGCTAGTCACAAGAGTTTCATATGTCAATCCTAGTCGATTAGCATCAGTAGGGCATTAAGAAACGGAGGTTTCACGTTTCAGAACCTAAAGCTTCCAAAACCCTAAAGACTAGTACACTCGCATGTCCACCGGAAACCCTAAGTGCTCGTGTAGGCACGCCGCCTTCGAAGATCCTAGCTCGATAGAAAACCCTAAGCGATGAAGTGCTATGAGCGAATGTTTTCCGCCAAGCTAACGCAAGGCACCCAGCCCTAACTCAAACAACTGCTTGAAATCAAGTAACTAATCAAACGCGTCATGATTGCATGTGTTGATTCTTCCGGTTCAATATTCGATGTTCTTGGTTTTTCCTCGTGCCGTTGGTTTATTCGTCGTTCCCTCGACGTGTAGATACCGATGCTAGAGATATCGCGCGAAGGACCCCGGACCATTGCTGTATCAAATTCAAGACCGAGCCCCGGACAACTTGCCAGGCAAGCTATTTCCCCCTTCGACCATGTCGGATCCTATATGTGCAAAGCATATTTATTTTGATTACGAAACATGCATGCTATGTTTATCAACGATATTTTATGTAGTTAGTTATACCCGATAGATGCATTTGAGCTAGGATTGACTATCCGATTCCTTGTAACCTTAGTTGTTTCGTCGATTGGTTTCCGACCGACAAAAGTCTAAGGTTATAGGCAGTAGCCGTTGCTTAGCCCTGCTATAGTTAAAACTAAAGTTTTGACTCAAACCTCCGGGTACGGGAAATCAAAACCCATGGATAACGTATGTTATCCGCGGTGACTTTCAAAAAAAATGTTGCCAAAATTCAAAATAAAGTTGGAGATGATTTTGATTCGGGTAGGAGGTAAGGTGGTTTGAAGGAAGACGAAGTAGCGGAAGGCTACTCGGTGCGTGCTGTTAAACTGGAGTCCTACTCGAATCAGTTAAGGACCGAACCTAAGTGTCGCTGAATCAGTTCCCCTACCGTACGTCCACATGTCCTTTATGGGAAGGACTTGACTCGGTAACCCGCCTAATACTAGGGTTCGGACCCGTGGGAAGTAAGAAGTATGTGCTAGGTAGGACGTTGGGCCCCTAGAGAATCCCCACGGCGCTATATGGGTCGAGATTCTTAGTGAGCTCCATCTAGGCGTGGGAAAATTCGACACAAAGATGAGCGTTTCTCCGAGTTGTGGTGTCAGGCTGCCTGGGCACAACCGGAGTTAGGGTAAGACTCATTTAGTGGGTCCGACTCTAGTATGAAAGCAGGCGAAAGGTCTCGTTGTACTAGTCCTGTCAGTATACGATGCATAGTATACCCAGGGCGAACTACATCTTGTGGGTAAAGCCGTACCACCTCTGCAGAGGGTTAAAAACTATTCGAATAGCCGCGTCCTCGGTCATGGACATGAACTGATAAGGCCACACACTGGTTAGACTGAGCTTTGGTTGTGAAAGCTGGGAAATAGGATTAAGGACGTGGGCATGATGTGTCCACAGTGGGCAATTTTAGGCCATGTATCGGTGGTAAGGAAATTGCCGAAGTAACCCGCCGTATTGCCGGGAGGGACCGGAATACGGTTTAGTGTTGGAAGACCTAGTTATCAGATAGGTGGAAGCTACCGTTTCGATGGGTGGAGCCATGGCGGGGAGTGGAAGCTGACGGTAATAGGTCATGAGCTGTTAGGCGGTGTTTACCGCATGAGATGAGATGTGTTGAGATGTTTTCTTAAAGTGCTTTAGATTTCGAAATGCTTTTACAATCTACTTATGTGTATTTAAAATAAGAACTTACATTTCCGCACAATTTGCAACTTAGGGTAGAGCCATTCTTTGATCTATTCCCTGCATGAAATATCGCCGTATATTTCCTCCTGGGGGAATAGCTTGCGAGTACATTCAATGTACTCACCTGACTTGTTGATTTGGCCAGACGAAAGAGATTTCAATTCCGAAAATACGTATAGGAACGCGAAAGCTAGGGCGTAACCCCCCAGTCAGTTGCCTGTCGGGTATGGCATACTGATGGGTCACCTCTCCGCTGGATTTCCGCTGCAAGTTTTTAGCCATCGGGCTACAGGTATCAGATTATCGACCTTAACGGTCTATTTAATTATTTACGCGTGTATGTCGATGATATACAGGTTAACTCGTGTGTATCGGCTACTGATCCAGGGACCGGTACAGTAATCACGAGGGCTTACCCGGCCTAAAAACCGGGGGCGCCACACATACGAGCTCAACCCTCTAGACGCCTCGCTCATCACAGAACTTGATGGCCACCAGCTGCTGCTTTCAAGTACAACTGCCATGTCGTGCCGCAGCCGGATTGACAATGGAGCGATTAGTGTCAGTGTCCTTGGCTATGGCGCCTCGTCGGTCGGAAAAACCTAATTGCATTGCCTGCGGTAAAGTGTCGAGACGTCAGTTAGCCGGATGAGTAGGAGCAGCCCTTCAAGCGTGATGTCAGGATGGGTGCGGTCTTACCAGCGATCGTAAGCCGCTGAGGTTATCAAACTTTTTTTGTTATACTTGATCTTAATATTTCCATTCTGTTCATATCCATTATATTTGTCTCTGGTTATCCACTTGGTTTAGATAATGCACTCTAGATTTGACTTCAAGCTGCTATTTGGTTGCCAAATTACAGGAATTGCACATAGCTGATGAGATGGGATTGAACTGCTAACTTTATTTTCAAGGACCGATCTACTCAACGCATTATTCCAAAAGGCCAGGTATTTCCAGTATACTTACTTACATGAAAAGAGCCTCAGAAGGCAGAATCGGCATTTAGGACAGTCATGGAATTACAGTAATGCAGCATCCTGCATCTGTTTCAGTCCCAACAATGGTTATGAAATAATAGACCTGAGCGCGGCATGTCTCGTATAGTCTTGCCGGTTGTCTTTTATTTTTCATAAAAACATTAACAATTTATTCCGCTTTACTCTTGTTTTTTTTAGGGAAGCTTTATTATTGCTTTGATATTAGGGTAGAAAAGAATTCATGATAAGACTTGTATTGAAAAGAAAAGCTTTAGGGGGAGTGGGTATACCCCAAATTTAAAAAAGAAGTATGTAGAAAAGAAATCCAGACTATTTCATGTTGAGCTATCTCTTCTGAGGATTAAAAGCAGGAGAGATCACAGTTCATGAATGGTTCTTTTCTAGGAATCTCGCAAATAATTTTATACCATGTAATATTTTACTTAAGAGTAATCTTGTCTTCCCAGTATTTTTGCAACTTAATTTACTCTCCCTGTAGGAATTGAAACGAGCTCAGCAGCACTGGAGTTGGAGGTTATACTCGTTTTTTTTTATCAATGTGCTGAGAAGATATGATGACCATCTGAAACAAATCATTCAAAACACCTTCAAGTTGATTGTATATCATTGGTTGAAATTGCTGACCGCGCTTGCGTCAAGGCCACTTGTCTTTTCTGGAATTTCTGTAAACTAACTCGGCAGCAGTGGCGCTGTAGCTTGAATTGTTTTCTTTTTATCAATACTTACTAAAAAATGTTTAGTTGTATGGATCATTTGTATATTTTGATTCTACCGTTTATCAGAAGTCAGAAGCGATTTCTTATTTAACTGGGAAGAGATGAGGAATTCGTTATATGCACAATAATAGTTACACCTTCGTGGTTAATAGTTAAAAGGTGAACCACGAAATATTAATTAAAATGGAAGTGGTTTGCTATACGAATTGAGTTACCGCACATTGGCCAAAGCAGAGTAAGGGCCATGACATGGAAGTAGGCGACCTCGAGGTATCATCACTTTGAATTATGCCGTGTGACTTATAGTAATCCCAGTACACTGTATTTTAAGCTATATTATATATATTAAATATGTGTTTAGATATAATTCTCTCAGTGATTTTTATCTTTGTATTGTATTTAAACAAGTTGTCATTTAATATGTTTTGCGAGAGAAAAAAACATAACTTATCTTGGGTTCTGCGATAAGAGCTTTATTAAGATTAAGATACCGCATCTTTCTTTTCTCCTTAATTAGGACTCTACATTAAAATTTTGCTTAGATGACATGTTTAAGATACGGTAAAATGCTAGAAATAGTGGTGAAGATAAAAGTGATACAAGACATTTCTCAATAATGCCTCAAAAGAAAAACAAGAGAGGCACTTTCTAAAATACCTCTAAACTAAGGAGGCTGAAAGGACCGAAGGTGCTGACTAGAGGTGGGTGAATAGTAAAGCTAATTAAATTCACTTCTTTTAACTTAGTTTATCAAATTAAGTCTTAACAAGTTGTAAGGATAAGCTAGCTATGTGACAGGTGAGCAGCACAGGCAGTATAAGATGTGTAAATTAACACGTAGCTGTCACACAGGTAGGTAACACAGGTGAGCTAAAGACTTAGAAACAGGTGATCAAACTAGATGGTTGTGTAACAGGTAGCTGACACAGGTAAGAGATATGATCTACAGCAACTGAGACACAGCTATGTTAACACAGGTGAAAAGATGATCTATCACAAATAAACAGAATATATCTAAGAACACACAAACATACAGATAAAGCAAGCAACTAGAAGCAATATAATGAGTACTCAGAGAGACAAGGTGTTTTTCACCGAAATTCCCTACTCTTTTCAGAGAGATACATCTCCGTTGGAGAGGCTACTCCGAAGAGATCACCAGTACTGAATCGTGCTTGTTCTCCGAATACCTGAGTGATCAGGCCTCTTGCTTTGCTTGTGGAAATCCTTTAGCCTTACAGCAGGTAGACTTCAGATCACCTTCATAAACTACTGGTTCAGCCCACACAAGCTTGGGTGATACCAGCAACTCATACGCTCGTCTAGGAGTAGATATTTCAAGAATAACAGATTCAACAACAACGACTCTTGGAGGAACCAATGCTCTTTACTCAAAGGCTCTAACTCTCTTAGAAAGTTTGGCTTTTGTTCAGAGGGTGAGAGGCTTGCAACGGTCGAATATGATTCACTGGTTTGAGCAAGGTTGAGGTCGAATACCTCCCCTGGTCTCCTATTTATAGGGTTCACAGGCACCTGACCGTTACACCGTTGCCACGTAGGATTGAGTGAGTCACCGGTGACAGACACCGGTGACACAGCCATTCACAACGCACGACTATAACCGGCTCAGGCAGATCGACACCTGTGTCACCGGAGGCACACACAGGTGAACCCTTAACTGATGTAGCCTAACTACCCAGTCTGATCTTGGCACATCGCATGCCCTCAGCGCATAATTAACTCTGATCCCTAATAAGGAGAGAACCTCCAACAGTTTTCTGACTCAGCAGACAAACTATTGCAGTGCAGGTCCCTTAGCATTTACAATCTCTCCCCTGGTACAGAGATGTACCTGAGTTATAGAGCGCTAGACCACCTGTGACACAGCTACGTCACACCGGTGACTCTAACCTTTAGGGTTTTTCTACTGCTAGCACTGCAGAGTGCTAGCACAAGTCAGTTTCACATTTGTGCAAAACTGTTGATACAGGGCCACTGACCTCAAAGCATTAGTGCCACTGTCCAACACCCTGAGCATTGAGCAAAAGAACCTCCATAGATCGTTACTGCTTCATCCCTCTTGATAGTACAGGTGTTTCCTATGGACTCAAGGAAACTAGCAAATCTAGACTTTACCTGCCACCAACTGCAGTCACGGTTATTGACGCATCAAGCCACCATCACCTTACTTGCAACTCCTTGTACAGCACCGGCTTCTTCACAGCTGTGACACAGTTGCCTAGCACAACCATTCCTTTGTCCTGGAAACCATTTTTATACTTTTGGGTGACCATCCTTTCCTTGATGACACTTCTTCCTGGAACCTCTTATACCTGCTTACACTCATTGTAAATATTAGATTCCAGTTTGAGTTGTCATTAACCATCAAAACCAATTAGGGGCCTAGATGATCTTTCAGAGGCATTTTCTAAAATGCCTCGAATGATATATCTCTGGTGTTTTCAAGAATGTCTTTAAACAAAAATTTAGGCTTTTTCTAAAACGCCCTCAAATACACCGTTAAATTTTTTTGGCACTCGCAGAAACACCTTTAAAAGTTTTTTGAGGCATTTTTCTAGAACACCCTAATTAAACTTAACAAAATTACGATGCAATGGTAAATGAGCCAGAAATAGCATCACGACAAAATTTAAGAACACTACAACGAGGTCAACATAGCAGGCAGAGACTTTAATCTGTAATGCTTGCCTAGATTAATCTATGAGCATCACAACATGTCAAATCTACAGGGAGCAAACTAAGCCGGCCTTGGACTTGCACCAAGTCCCTATTCACAAATTAATACGAAAACATATTACACAGATACACATGGAATTAGCAAAAATAAGTTCATAATTAGTTGTCATCTTGAAGCATCTGCACCTACAACGCATTAACTTCTCAATAATGATTAACCAAATCCACTTCTTCCACCAATGCTTTTGCTGCTATCAGATGAATTGTCAGCATGTTGTAATATGGTCTCCTAAGAGCAAAATAATGTGCAATCATGAGGTAAGCAAGATAAGGAAAGCATCTAGATTCGATATGCTATGGGTTAACAGAAGCACAAGTAACTAGTAACCAATCAACTAGCAAGAGAGAAAACAGGTAAATTAAATGTTTTCCAATAGTAGCTACTTATGTAAGAAAAATAGATCCTAAGATGGTCTACTTAACTTGACCAATAGTCGTGACATATCGAATGATACACTTCCATTTTTCAGGGTCCTACTAGATGTGCAGACAATTACTTACTTAATTGCAACCAACATTTCAAAATATGAAGTGCATTTCAAATTAATTACTTTGCTAACATCGTGAAGTTATCATATGTTCACTGTTGTTATAGACTTTTGCAAATAGACATGGTGGGTCGTTATTACCTACATCCCTTCTCTTAACAAGCCTCTGATTTTTAGCTGGAGCAAGGATCTCTTGAGTTACCTTAGAGTGTAATGGTGTACTATCTGTATCTATGACTTGTAATTTTGGTTAAGAAGAAAAGTTTGAACTAGTTGCATGTACATGAACTAGGCAAAAGAATTGGTAAGTTGCATGCATCATACGTTTTGCCGTGGCCATGGAATATATAGAGCTTGAGCATTTCTCAACCTTCTAGTCTTCCCTTGTGCACGAGGTAGGAAGGTTGTGTCATTAAATACAATGTTGATAAGCACCTCAGTTTTCCTATCAGTTGTCAACATAATCAGCTAGTGGCTAGCCGTCTATAACTTTAGCTTTCCTATCAGTTTTCTGAATGGTCCCCAATGCCACCATCTTTGCACTATTATGTGATGTCAAGCCAACTTCCATGCCACACTCTTCTAACCCATCTTGCAAGAAGCTAAAGTCCTATGTCTTTCTTCTAATTTGCTAGTTGGCTAATAAGATGAGAAGAATGTAGAAAAAGCACATATGTCCCTTTGTGGAGTGTTGTCTGGAATTTCCTTGATTCTTATGTTCACGTGCCTTGATGTTCTTTGGTTTTGGCATAAGACTCTGCATTGGGGATTGGTGACGACGGCGGGCACGCTACCAGCGGCGAGGCTTGTTGATGACGGGGTGAGGTGGCTGCACATCCTGCGGTCGGGATTGGTGACGATGGCGGGCGTGCTACCAACGACGAGACTCGGTGACAATGCAACCAGCGCCGGAGCTCGATGATGAGGCAGCCACGCGTCTAGCGGCAAGGCTCCGCGGCCACGTGCACGCGGCTGGGACGAGACGGGCATGCGAGGATCGATCACGACCTAGTTAGATTTTTTTCCAGAGTGGGTTCGTGTTTTTGATAAGTACCTATTGATTTGGATCGAGTGAGGGAGGTACGAGGGTTTGATTAGAAATATTTTTTGTTTAGGGTTTATGTGTAACATTTGCACAATATTAGAGGCATTTTCTCATGAAATCCTGGCTAAACTCTACCAGCGTTTTGCAGAACGCACGTTGGTTGTACTACGGTGTTTAGTAGAACCAGGTTTGGAGGCAATTTCTCCAAACCACCGTGAAGACCATGATTTTTAGGCACTTTCGAAAAACGTCACCATCAAATATCCTCGGCCATGCTTTATGGGTAGCTATGTTTTCTTGGTTGGGGAGGACGGTGTGTAAGCTGGCATCGAGTTGGCATGGGGCATTCGGATCAGAACCACCGAATTACTCATCTAAATAACTTTGTTCACTTGTGCATGCCATGATATTTCTTCTAAGTTGGACAACTGAACATATATTACCTTTGTAGGAAGTGAATGATTTCTAATAAACTGATTATAATATCGTGAATCTGATTTTAACCTTGTCAAGTTACTTTTAAAATTTGAGGTGGAGCCTATCATGGAGTGGAGCAGAGCGGAGCCAGATTTTTTGCCTGACGCGGAGCTAGAATGCGAGAGTTGAATATTGTCATCACTACATGTCCCCCTTCACTATTGATATAATATTGAGGCGCTTAATGTGCCACCATTTGTTACCGGAGGTGATGAGAACCACGACGGAATTTTGGAGAAGACAATGGCACAAGACGATAGAGTGACATGGAAGAAGTGACGACATAGCGATGATGGAGCTGAGGATGCGAGCGAATAGGAAGGAATGTGGGAGGAACAAACACAACACATTAACTTCTTGCGGGGTGGGGGGTTGGAGGAGAAGACGGCCGTCGGGGAGGAAAGAAACCATATGTGGGCATGATGGTTGCTGGAGAGGAAGAAAACGAGAAGAAGACGTCAATATTTTCTCCATGACACGACTAGAAACTACGATGGATATTCAATGGAGTTTGATAAGACAATGATGCGATAGCGAAGTGACGTGGAGTGGAGCAGTATGATGGCAGAGTGGAGCGACGGCACGAGCCGGGGGATTTGCAGACAACAAGGAATGGAGAGGAAGACCAACACCTTGCTTTCTTACGAGGAGGGTTGGAGAAGAAGACATTTCTTTATTGTTTCGTAGCACCATGTAGATGTCTTATATTAGATCTATAGTAATTTATATATTTATTTATTGTTACGTAAAGGCATCATTTGGAAGCCGCCTACGGTTCTCATATGAATATTTGGCCTGACCACCTGGTGGCTGTACGTGATGCAGTCCTTAGAGATTGAATATTCAATTAAAAAAACAGAAAAACTGAGGGAGGACGTGGTGAGAAAGATAATGTTGGACGATTCCCCACTTTGTATATGTGTGAAGGGCTATGAATCTACACAGAAAGCTCCTCGCACGGTCACACCCTGGAGTGTAATTTAATTTAATTTAACTGGGGGTAATCCGATTGGCTAACCTTTCAAGCTAACAATTGGTTGGGTGTGCTTAAGTTCATCCAAATTATTAAATAATAAAGCATTGGAATCTGTCCTCCTGCTAGAAATTTTTGGTTTTCGCCCGGTTCCCTCATTAAACTGATCAATTCTTTTTTATTTAACAAAAAAGCTGATGGTTGCTCCAAAAAAAGAAGAAATTTTGGCGTGTTTGTGTAACGGGTCCCGCCACTAGAATTGCAAAAAAGCAAATATGCATGACCAATTAACAAAGTGCCCAGACGCATCAGATTCTATTCCAGTCGTGGCTACGGAGGAGGAGAAGTCTACCCAAGCTGCCGACTACCTGCAGCGTGTCAATCGACTAACCAAAGCTCCAAAAAATATTCTCAATCAATCCATCTCCATTGTCCACAGGAATCAAAGCAACACATACACACGGGGAAAAAGGAGATGGAGAAAGAGAGTAGTAGCTTTAGAAAGTTCTTGAAATTTTGTTACATGTTCTGTTTAGTTTTCCCTGATGCTTTGCTCCTGTCCCGTTCAAAGTTAACTCGAATTTGGGCAGCAGGGTTCATACTCGAAAAGATCACTTCGAGGGGCTGGCGATTCATGGTTGTGCTATTTAGAAGTTGAGATTTTTGCCTGCTTGTAACTCGGAAAGGCACGGTGATGCATGGAAAGGCTATTTTGCCAGGTGCTACTAGTTGCTAGCTAGTACAGAAATTAAGGATTGTTTCAGTGCAGCTTCTGCGGAGGAGAAGCAAGCATGATACGACGATTACACCAAAAAGTTGTCCAAATTGGCCTAGGTATTGGTGCAACAATTACTAATTGGTATCAGAATATGACACGCACAAACGGATCGATTTGACCAATCTCAGAAACTAGAGTCCAGTGGTGCATAGCATGTGAGGAGAAGCTCGTAGCTTTTTTCAACTGCTTCCATGGCCCTTTCTCCCTTCAGCAGCTTCCACTTAATTCCTTGGATTTTCTGAAACAGTGTATTCTTTCTAGCCGTCTCCTGCCTGCCGCTGTCTTCCAGTTTCAGGTCTGCAGCTAGCTAGCTAGTTACACGTTTCATATATATCCATCTAGTCTAGTGCGTACATGTTGATGCAATACAAGTTTGAGGAGGCAGGCATGATGAGTAGTAGTAATCGAGTATGAAAAGAACGGAACACCAACCCAACCATTCCCCGTAGTGCAGCAGGATCTGCAACAATTATAAACAAACAAATCATTCACCAAAACTACCACTACTAGCTAGTCAATAAGAGGCTAAAGATGTACATTAATCTGAACCCACCGAGCTAGAAAGCACGTCACATGCGTAACTCTGGTGGTCTAAATGTCAACAAATTAAAGTGCCCAACAATTAATCTATTCTATGTAGTTTTGGAAACGGAGGAGCAATTTAAGTTAAGATGGCCGAAAGGTACAGATTCCATGACAAAAGAAAGAGTGGTACCTGTTGATCCAAACTTCTCGAATTGTTTCCCTTTTCTTCTCACTGATTTCGATCGACGTCGACTGGTAGTCTGTATATTATCTGATGGAACTGTGCAAATTGATCTCCCTCTGTCTTATTCCACGTCTTCTTCCAGCTCTATACTTCTGCGTTTACTAGCTAGTTGTATTTGACTTGCTTGGTAGCTCTATGATGAATGAATGAATGTCTCGTTCTGCAAGAAACTAGCTAGTAAAGCATATATATCCGATGCCATGCATGTATGCTATGTTCAAAGCTGAAGAAAATGAAGATGTGCAGTACTAGTATTAGCAATGAATTCGATCTGTACGTTAGCGCAGCGGCTAGTTTCAGAATTCAGAGGGAGAATACAGCCAGGGCCATGCACTGTCTTTTGAGTGAATCCATGAGCGCGCATGTGCGTGCCTGGCATCGAATCTGTAGACGCAGCAGCGCACGTGGATGCCATCTCAGCATCATCGTTAAACTAGGGAAATACAGACAGAGCCTGAACTTATCTGCCAAAATTGCGTATTAGATGCAAGAATCGATGTAGATCGTCCAGTAACGGGCTGATTCTACTGACATGTACTTGACATCGTCGTCTTATGCAGTCGTCCCTGCTAATCTTGTCTGCCAGGTGAAATGGCCAGTAGCATTAGTAGCACGATGGCTCAATTAAACTCTAGCGCTAAACTCTTAATAGCATCCAAACCAATCGAGATTATCCTGGGTTTTGCAACTTGGCTATGAAAAAGACATTAGCCAAACACGCAAATATCTACTAAACGAGATTATCTTAATCGCGGTCGCGGTCAGTGGAATGCACTGAGTAGAGAGTACTCTGGCTAGCTTGCTTCAATTCCTTCAGGTTTAAAAGCTTGGTGGGCAGTGGGCACACGTACACACAAACAAGAAGAGAATCGAATACCACCAACCCAAACTCCCAATGGCGTCTCTGCTTCTCAAGGGCGTGCACAAGAGGCTGGGCTTGTCATCCATCTCCTGCTCCTCCGCCGACGCCACCTCCGTCGTCACCGGCACCACCAGCCGGACCATCGACCGCCACTCGCCGCACCTCCGGGACCCCCACAGGTCCTTCACGTCCAAGCCACCCAAGCTCAACACAGCAAGCAGCAGCAAAGACTACCCCTCCAGCCCCAACTCCAACTCCAGCTCGAAGCAGCACCACGGCAGCAAGAAGAAGAAGAAGAGCACCACTGCAGCTACTACTACTACTAGTAGATCATCAGAGAAGAGGCTCGTCAGCCCCGCCACCTCCTCCAGGTTCCTCCTCAACTCCTCCAGGCTGCAGTCCGACGACGTCATCGTCGACCAGCAGCTGGCGCTTCCGCCGCCGCCGCCGTCGTCGTTCATCGACATACTCCCAGCTGGCGACGTTCCCTTGGCCGAATCGGGAGTGCAGGTAGCAGAGTCGTCTGGCTCCTCCTCTTCGTCGGAGATAACAGCCGCACCAGTGGGAGGAAGTAGTAGTAGCGCATGCATCGAGCATGATGGGAAGAAGGCGGTCATCATGAGGTCATGCTCTACAGCTACAAGAACACAAGGCCAGGTACGTTGGGTCGTGAGATGGAGCTTTCCTATGCACTGATGAATCATGAGAAATTAAGAAAATGAATGAGTTAGATGCATGCAGGTGCAGGTGCAGGTGCAGGTGGTGGTTCTGAGGGTGTCTCTGCACTGCAAGGGTTGCGCGGGGAAGGTGAAGAAGCACATCTCCAAGATGGAGGGCGTCACCTCCTTCGACATCGACATCGCCACCAAGAAGGTGACGGTGGTCGGGGATGTGACGCCGCTGGGGGTGCTCAACAGCGTCTCCAAGGTCAAGGCCGCGCAGTTCTGGCCCTCGCCGCCGCGCGCATCCGCATCATTCTGATCGATCGCTTTGGATCACAAATATCGATCGAGTTTATGACAACTGCAGTGTTAGTAGTAGCTTGTACTTTGTGTTCTGCATTTCCTCTGCTTGTCTTGCATGTGAAATGAAATCTACACCCTTAATTTTGCTACTGCTAGCGCTAGTACTTTACATTCTCTCTTCTCATTTTCTTTTGTACATTTTAATACAATGCATACCCATGGCACTCACGCGGAATGAATTCCTGTCAAGAAGTATCTAATTCTATAAGAAAAGAAAAAACGAAAGGGAAAAAGTGGAAAGTCGAACTTATCTTGGAGCTCATTGTTTAGTGGAGATGTACCTACCCCTTGTTCTATATTCGAATCGACGAGATCACGGAGAATTTTTACTCATTATTCTCTCATCACTTGCAGCAGTACCGTACGTATTGCAAAGGGAAGGGAAGAGGAAGACGTCCCTCCAAATTAACAGCAATATTGATTAATTATTGTCTAAAGCATAATCGATCGACAACAGAGCTTAATTTCAATTTCACAACCTCAATCTGCATATATGGTACTATGTGGAACGATCTCATGGACGTTAACATTACTAAGATCTCTAGAAAACAATTTATTTCCCTTTCTTAGAGAGCAATTCTCGTTTCAGTTTAGGGCGACCTGCCTGTCATGATTGATACGATTAGATAATGGAAAATGAAGTTGTGGTTGTGGAAAGGTAGGTCAAAACTAAACTAAAATGTATACATGTACACGGCCTTCTTAATTTGCTGTCAAAGCGATAGAGAAATCACTCGGAAAGCTCCATCCATCGATCCGCAGTAGTAGGTATGCAGAGCAAAAGTATTAATCAGAATTTAGTCCAAAGAACGCATGGACTTCGCAAATGGTCCATGCGGCTTTGAACCTTTCCTCTTGGCAGTGGCGCGTTGGGATCGATGGTTTTGATGGCTGCTCGACCTGTATCTCATGCTTGTTTAGGTGCTAATTAAGTGCAAATGACATGTTTACGATTAACTTGGCACATTACGCTTCAACACGCCAAAAAAGCGTCCGATGACATTTCGATGGGATGAGAAACATGTTTGAAGAGCTTCTTTTGCACCACTAGGGCGTTTGACCTTGTCGAAACTCAACTTCTGTCTCTGCAGGATGCTAGATTTCCAATCTGATTGAGATAATCTGCATCAACTACATAGTAATTTCTCGAATAATACATGTTTTATACGATGAAGGACAACATAAGCAATATCACAAAATTAAATACACAACACAGAAGTAAATGATATACCTGGTGGATGAGGAAACTGATGTGCACCGAAATAATAGTAGTTAGCAGCCTTTAGCTGACTCAAAATTAAATATTAGATATCAAAGAGGACCAAGCGTTCAAAATGACCGCATAGCGCAGTGGATTAGCGCGTCTGACTTCGGATCAGAAGGTCGTGGGTTCGACTCCCACTGTGGTCGGTTTTTTTCATTTTTGCGTTCGTGACCTCATAGCGAATGGGCCTCTGTAGAGATGGAAAAGGAAGCACGGCCAGCCCACCCATCTCCAGTCTAAAGCCTGGCGATCGTCTTAATTAGTTTCAACATTCTTTTTCCTCTATTTTAGAAAAATACCCTTCTCTTTCTCTGTTTTTTCTTTGTCATCATCATCCTCGTTCTCTGATTGTGGTGCCCCCACCACAGCTACAGCTCCTCTACCAGCCCTCTTTTCCTTTGCCGATCTCGCCATCTCCTCCTCCTAGTCCTTCTTGACCTTGAAGCCTTCAAATTCACCAAGTGGAGCATCTTCTTCAAGGCGCTCCTCGGCTAGCACGTTCTCCTCGCCCACATCGGCGGTACTGTGGCACCCAACCCTCCAGAAGTCGCGTGAGGTGTAGGATGACTGCAATGTCCTCTCTATCATGAACGATTCCATCGCTCTGAACGTCCTCGACATCATCCTCGAGCCGAACGCCACAGAGCACCTCTTCGACCACAGCAACGAGAGCCGCTTAGTCCTCTTCCTGAAAAAGTTCCACAACCTCCTTTAAGGTGGTTTGGCGATCACCACGTACTGCAAGTAGCATCTTGGGGTCGCTCTTCACGACACTAACTCCACGATCTTTGATCGCATGCTCATCCTTAACGTGTTGCGCAGCCTCAGCAACTGCATGTCCTAGGGAGCCACCATCATGGCCATGATGAATTCCCTCCCAGCCTTCACCAAGGCCTGGTCGATGCTTCTCATGGAGGAGATGCGCCTCTCCAACTTCGAGAAGAACTCCGTTGCGATCGTCCTCCTCTCATCCACCGGCAAATTGTCCTCTTGCATCGGCAGCTCTTACCGTTGCGAGAGTTCCTCCTCTAACTCCTTTGAGAACAAGGGCGGCTACGACAAGGCAAAGAAGAAAGGCGACAACGGTGGCTTCGGTGAGAGCTCCTCATCTAGCTCCTCTAAGAACAAGGGTGGCTACGGCAAGGCAAAGAACACAACAACGGCTCTGTGAATAGGGGGATCAGGAATAACGGTGGTGGTCGCTCCTCCAACATCCCCGTTGGGCCCTGGTTTTGCTTCAACCCCAGTCAGGTCTCCTGGCAAGGTGCGGGCGGTCCGACGTGGCAAGGTTGTTCGTCGAGTGGTCAAGGTCTCCTCGGACCACATCCCCAAAGCCTACTCCACGACAACGGCACCCCTATACCAGCCCCAATCGGCTACCTCTCACAGTGCTCAGCCATTCTAGGATAGCTCCAACTCCATCAACGCCATGAACATCTCTCCATGTAGAACGACGTTGGGTCATGGACTCGGTGCGTCTGCCCACATGACCGCCACCATCCCCAATAAATTGCATCGCCATTCCACGGCTTGCATTTTTCTTGGGTAACCACCTCTTAGAAAGGTTATTGGTGCTAGGATCATGTGATCATATTAAAATTCGCTTAGTTAAATTTCACATTAAGAATTGATCTAGATCATAATTATATTAAAAATATCTATTCACCCCCTTTAGGCAATATCCAAGGTCCTCCAAACACAACGCACACAAGGCCAGCCGACCATGGGGGGCATGTAGTTGACGACGATGGCCGCGAGGACGTGGGACATCTTCAGGCGCGCTGCCTGGGAGCGAAGGACAACACGGCGTGCAGAAGAGTAGAGGGAGAGGAGGTCGGGCATGGCATCATATCATGAGAATGTTATGCACGGTGGCCTTGTGGATGATCGAGGGCGGTGATGGTCTGGTCGATCGAGCGCGTCCTAGCTCTAGCGGTGGTGCTCCGGCAGGCTTCATCGTAGACTCTAGCGATTGCCTCCGCAGGCTCTCCTCCTCATCCTAGGAGCACAATGAGTGTGCGTGTGTAGGATAAATTCGGTTTGCAAACAAAGGAAACGAAATAGGCCAAGCCTGTTTGTACCAGAATGAGAATGGGCTCTTGTTTCACTTCTCGAGAAATCATGCTGATGCTCCACCAAAATATTTCTGAATTTAGAAGAAAAGACATAATTTTTTCAAAAATCTTAGAAAGTTTCTACAAGTTTAGCATTATATACACTACTATAGAAATGCACACCTTATTTGACACAAGAAGATTAGGCCATTTTCACGGCCGGCCATTTGATCTAAAATCTCCACGCAATCCAGGCTTGGATCTGTTCGCTCTAAGGGTGCAATCGGTTCAGATAGTATCCGGACCGAAATCTTCAGATAGCTTTTCACATAAATTTTTCGGATATCCGTCGAATATGGATAGTATGTATTGGATACAGATACAATATGGTTTAAGCAATATTTGGCCGTATCTAATACTATTCATATTCATCCGGTTATTATCCGGATAACTCCATACTCTAGCTGTTATCCCATGGAATAAAAGAAAGTTTTATGCTTATAGCATAGGATTTGAACACACCACCTTTTGATAGAGGTCCAAGTTCACATACCACTAGGTTAGCATGCTCCTTACGATTTAACATGTATGCATCTCTTTATTTATAAGCGTTAATAAGAAAAGTCCAACCCAAAGCCTAAGGATGAGGTGACGAGTGGGCCTGACGATGGGAGTGATTGAGTGACTAGTGAAGAAGCGGTCATGTGAAGAAGTACAACAATTTTTATCGCGTTGTTGTCATTCATGGTTTCATGGAACTATTTTTGTATTGTCATTTTGGG
Organism: Stipa capillata; assembly: GCA_019208055.1. Classification (NCBI taxonomy): domain Eukaryota; kingdom Viridiplantae; phylum Streptophyta; class Magnoliopsida; order Poales; family Poaceae; genus Stipa; species Stipa capillata. The sequence continues at coordinate 289,072 of JAGXJF010003653.1, read as the reverse complement.
TGAAATAGTTTTATATCGTACTCCGTATTATTGTCTATTGTCATGCACTGTTTAAAAACTTATATTTTGTTATTTTGTAATATAGCGGCTCGTATGGTTGGTGGTGCTATGTACTATATACATGTTATATGAATTCTATCTTTTATGTGATATCCGACAAGATATTTGTTATCGTACCTAATTTAATTGGTATTTGTTACCGATATTGTTGGTATCTATGTTCGTACCCGCATTCCAGTAACAAAATGAAAACAAGTATAAATTACGAGGTATCTACGCCTAGATCTGTTTGCTCCTCCACCTTAGTAGCGCGTCCCTCCGTGTCCGCCAGGAAGCCACCGACAGAGACTCACCCCAAGCAGGGTTTGGTCACTAGGCCAAAAGCCTCGCCAAAAAGGAAGGGGAGAAAACCCTCTTTGGCCCATAAGCTGTCTAGAAGGGTTATTTGAGGTTGTGTTTAAATTTTAAACACTTCATTTCTGTTGGTGGGAGGAATCTGCATTTTTGGTGCTTCCCGACCTTCTTCTAGCAAACTTTACCTCGAATGACCATTTTATCCTCGCTACTTCACGTTATTTACCCGCCACGCCACTGACTATATATTTAAAAAACCCTTCCATTCGCAACCCCAACCCCACCCGCACCCCCTCCTGCCCTAGCCCGCGAGGTCCAACCTGGACCCACCCCCATCGCCGCCGGCCCCGCCTCCCGCCGCCGCCGGCCTCGCCTCCCTCGGCAAGCCGCCCGACGCCTCCCCTCGCCGCCGGACGCCCTAATCCCGCGGCCGCTGCTCCCGCCTCCCTCCGCAAGCCGCCGGACGCCTCCCCCCATCCCGCCGCCGACCACTGCTGCGCCTCCCTCCGCTGGTCGCCGCCGCCACCGCCACCGCCGGCGCCGTCGCTACCTCGCCACCAAGCCCTTCTCTTCCTCCCCCCACCGAAGCACGCCTGCGCCACCTCGTAGGCGTCCTACCCTCTACTCGACTGTCGGCGTCGAGCGAAGATCCGTCCGGACGCGGTTCGTTTTTGCTGGTGAGGAAGCCCTAGCGGCGGTGGCCATGAGTATCCAAGGTGAGGTCCCTGGCGAAGGCTCTGACGGCGAGGAGGTCTTCATCAACGAGGAGGACATCATCCAAGAGATACCCATCGACGAGGAAGGTCTGTCACTACCTGACCCTACCCACCTAGCTACTTCTCCCTTTTGCTTGCACTGCCACCGTGCTTACTGCTTTCTGCTGGCCTCTGGCTTTGTTCAGATCTCCCAGACCAAGACGATGAAGATGAAGACGACGATGACGGGATGGGTATGTGCCACCTAATTTTACTATGTACTTTTCTTATATTTTCTTCACATAACTTAGGTCGCCACTCTCCCGGGTGATGGTGCAATGTCAAAGTTTCTCAAATTTCGTATTGGTCTATGATACTTTCACTTCTCGGGAAATCATGCTGATGCTCCACCAAAAGAGGAATTTCCATGGTGGCATTTGATCCACCACAGGATGTTCTTTAGGATTTATCTGTTTTAGCATTCTGGTGTTATATTGTGTCTTACTCAAGCGCAATGATCTTATCGGATCAAGATACAAGTACATGATTGCATATTCTATATCTTGTTCAATACATATTCCAGTGATAGATCTGAGTATCTGACTTTGCATTATAGATATTTAACTACTTCGTTGTGTTTGTTGCTAGTTCTGTCTTTTTATTAGTGATGGATGTTGTTGGCTTTTAATATTTTGATATTGTCATAGTAGAATGTTGGCTTTTATGCTGAATCTTTTAGTAAGTGAACTCAGACATGGCTCTTCTGCTAGGGGTACCTTTTCTGTTTTCGAGATGCTACCAGTTGTTTGCTTGTTTATTTTGCATGCAGTACATTCTGAATAATCTGAATTACTTTACTTGTGATTTTCTAATGGACTAGTAATTCATGTTTCCTTTATTTTCTGTTATTCCAGAAGAGGTTGATGATTCAGCATATGCATTCCATCGGCATACAGGCAAGATCTTGTCGAACAAATTAATTCAGTACTTCATATTATATGGTGCATTGTTTCCGACTGATAAGTTAGACACACCATGCATTATTTTCGCTGCAAATTGGTTCTTTCTACATCTGAGTTCATTTATGTTCAAGAACAATTATGATAATAGTCGGTATTCATATCTTGGGTGCAGATGAGGTCTTTGCTGTTGCGTGCAGTCCTGTAGATGCATCACTTGTGGTTTCTGGAGGCAAAGATGATAGAGGATTCCTGTGGAAGATTGGATCAGCAGAGGATGTTCAGGAGCTGACTGGTATGGTTGACTCATCTCCGTAGGAAAATTATGATTCCTGTGCTCGATCTGTTGTATATAAATGTTCCGTGAGACTTTTTTCTATGCTTCATTGCTTATACAATATTACCTCTTAAATATATGCTCATTTCCATTCTTTATCTGTAAATTACAGAGTATTTTTGGTATCTGCTTTTCGTTCCCTGCATCAATTAATGTACCTTAATTTGTTGATGCATGCCTAGGATCATGTCTATGGAACTTACATAATAGCTGTTGCCGGTACAGGACATGGAGATACTGTCTGCACCGTAGCTTTCAGTTCAGATGGGAAATTGGTGGCTTGTGGAAGTATGGATGGACAGATAAATGTTTGGCATACAGCTACACGAACTCTTCAGGGAACCCTTGAGGGTTCTGAATCAGGCTTTGAGGTGAGATGATTCTGGTCTCTTTCATTTGTTTAGCTGAACATATTTCCATTGTGGAAAACTTGTTTCCCCCTCTTAAACTGTATGTCGGTACTCGATCACGGTGTAACTATAGATGTTTGGTTTTTGTAGTGGCTTAAGTGGCATCCACGCGGTCACTTGATAATTGCAGGATCAGAAGATTGTAATGTATGGATGTGGAATGCTGACCACAATGCCTTTCTGAGCACATTTGCTGGCCACAGTAGCACAGTGACATGCGGTGATTTTACCCCTGATGGTACTAAGCCATTTCCTCGAGTTACTTATTTATGTTAACTTGGTTAAGCCGCCCCTCAATATGGTATAAATTGCTTGAACTGCCTCAGCATGAAAATTTCACTTCTGTGCGGACCAGCTTTGTTTATGCAGCTCCAGTTTTCAGAGAAAAATATGGATTTTGTGTATTAGCATTTCTATTTCTCTGAGGGCCCTCAATTTCGTGAAACTAGGAGTGATAATCACAGTAATAAATGGTGGAGTAAATAACAGCACGACTTGTATAGATGATTTTAATAATTTGGATCTTTTTCACCTGTTTAATTTATATCTCTGATATAGCATATTTATTTTTTGCTAATTCACATGCTTCTTTCTGAAGGTAAGCTTATATGTACTGGATCAGATGATGCATCACTGAGGATATGGGACCCCAAAAATGCGCAAAGCAGACATGTTGTTCGAGGTGAATTATTATTTATGTAGTAATTACCATATATTCGTAAGGTTGTTTTTGTGCCTTCTGTATGAACCTTTAATATTTGATCTCTTGTCCCCATTCTAGGTCATGGCTATCATACTGAAGGATTGACATGTTTAGCTATTACTCCGGACTCCCAATCAATTGTTAGTGGCTCAAAGGATAACTCTGTGCACATTGTGAATATAAACTCAGGCCAGGTGTGCATACGCTATGATTCAAGCTAGCCTTTCTGTTCTGTTGTTTTCCATTGTTTCTCTGTTTAGCGTTTAAACAAAAAGGTTGATCAGATGAGATTTGAGTCCCTCCCATCCAAGTTGGCTTGCATAGAAAATAGAAGTGCTCCACTTTGTGATGCTAACTAATGTTTGAATGGTAACATTTGTAACAATATTTTAATTATTGCTTACCTTATCTTGGTTTTAGCAATTAAGTGTCCAACAAGTTCACGAGTAATCTGTTTGGAAGATATATTGGAGGTTTTGTTTTGTTAGGAAAGTCGCATCTCTGTTGGTAGTTTTTTGTACCAGTAGCAATCTGCCATGGCTTCGGGGCTAGATAGGTGGTAACAAGTGTTAGTTGTTTTGCAGGTTGTTGGTTCATTAGTTGGCCACACCAACTCCGTCGAGTGCGTTGGCATCTCACCGAGGTACTGCTCAGTAACGTGTTGTTGGATCCTTGTGCACATCGCTTTGGTACTGACGTAGCTACCCGCGGCCGCGTTTTGTGCAGTTACAACTGGTTGGCTACAGGGAGCATGGATCAGAACCTCATCATCTGGGACGTCGCTCATCAAGCAATTCGATCCACTTGCGAGCACGATGTGGGTGTAGAAATGAGTGTACTTTTCTTCAGTCTTATTTATGTCGTCGTGAACTTATTTATTGTGGGTGGTGGTGTTTGATGAGCAGGAGGCGTGATATGCCTGGCATGGCTGGGCTCGTCGAGGTACGTGGCGTCAGGGTGCATCGACGGCAGGGTGCGCATCTGGGACAGCCTCTCCGGGGAGCTCGCTCGGACGTTTAGCGGGCACGGCGACGTCGTGCAGTCGCTGGCCGTCTCTGCCGACGGCAACTCCATCGTGTCGGTCTCTTCGGACAAGTCTGCCCGCGTCTTCGACATTTCCATGTTCAAATGAGAAAAAAGCCAAAGGCAGGTTTTATGGACACAAATTGTACTACTAGTTTTTACATGGAGTCATAGTGAGTGCAAGTTGTACAAGAATCATCTTGATATTGGAAACTGTTTTGCTGCTCGTTGAAGAAACACAAAACAGGCTATGTATTGCCTTTTCATGAGGTTGACGAGAAACACACACTCCCTCACTCTTAAAAGTACCTCGTAGTCGTTGCCTCGTTGCTCTGCTTTGCATAGTAGCGCGACAGACAGGAAGACAGGAGGATGGCCGCGGGAGCCAGAATCATGCGAAGCATCGCTCCTCGCCTTGGCTTCGTCCCTCCTCCCCCCTATCGCGCCGCCGCCACCTCCAAGGTAAACTAGCTAGGGTTTCACTTCGGCACATTCCACTTCCACCGCACGACGTCTCCAAGATTCCGCAGCAATCCCAGCATCCCTACCTCCACTCTTCTTCTCAGTCTTCTTGGAAACTTCACAACTTAAGCATCAGCATTCTGGGAATATGACCAATTTGTACTTGGTGTTCCTTTTTTCTTCGAGAAAACGCAATATATACAGCTTGGTTTACAGCCGGTAGGATCGCCCATGCGTTGGCTTCCTCGCGGACTGTGTCCAGCAGGCGTTGAATGTCCGTGTACTTGGTGTTGTATTGCAGAAACAATACTCACTTATGTTTGGTGAGTTTTACTTCACTTGTTTTTCTTACCCCTCATTGATCGAATGCCAACAGGTTAGCAGTTTGAAGGCCGATGATTGCAGTGGTTTCCTACCTTGGCTAAGGAGGAAAGCAGGGACCGACATCTCGTCGGTACTATGTGTTGGAAGCTCATCCTTCGGAAGGTCTTTCAGTCCCCTGTTTCTTCTCTTGGTTAACTTTGAGCTGATTGCTCCCTTGTCTTTATTACCATGAGAAAATGCTTTGTTTAGTTTCTAATTGATTGGAAAATGTCACTGACGTGGCACAATGCTGATAATATTGATGTATTCTTAAAGGAAATATAGTGGAGAAAAATAGCGCACTAGCAGATGGCCTGATGTACATCTTTGGAAGCTTGTATTACATAGAGGGCCAGCAGCTTCACTAGCTTCGGGTAGATAGGATAGTGGATTCCAGGTCATATGGCTTCTTAGTTCATAACCCAGCTCCATGATGAATAAATGGCACTGTTTTCTTTCTTCTTCTGAATATTTGGTTAAAAAACTTCAATGAATTATATAGGCGCAGTAAGTAACATTGGCAGGTGGGTGGATACAGATTGTTCATTTCTACAACTTTGTTTTCACATTTGTGCTAGAAACTTATAATTACCGTAACATACCCACTCCAGCCATTGAAGTCATGTTTATTCATATACAGTGAAACCTCATCTGCAAACAAATATACTACCCTGTATGTCATGTAGTTATGTGGTAAAAAATGCAAAAGACCACTCTAGATTATACTCGGCCGTATTTTTTTTACTCTAATCTCTTTATTTTTCTAATGAGTTAGTTTTACTTCCAGGTTGGAGCTCACTCCCATTTGATCATTAACTATCAATTGCTGTAAAGTGTAATCATTAACACTGTCTGGCTTTCTTTGTCAGGTCCTTGTTTGCTTCCCAGCTCATACAAGAGGGGGACTGTATAATGAAAGTACCTTACAATGTTGTATGTTCCTAAGCAATTCCACTTTTCAAAAAATATCCTGCTAATTTAGATAATTTATTGAATAATAATTTTTTTTCTTGTAACATGCAGCAACTTACTCAAGATAAACTTCCTGAAGAAGTTCACCTATTACTCGATGATGTTGCTGGAGATACAACCAAGATTGCTGTGCTCCTCATGATGGAGCAACACCTGGGACATGTACGGCATATTTGGTTCCCTTGCTCACACTTGCCCAGCCTTTGTTTCGTCTGAAAATTTTCTTCATGTATCATTTCGAATAAAAATGAAAATATGGGTGAAGATCTACCAACTTATGGTTGTTTCCTTTGTAGGAATCAGGATGGGCGCCATATGTTAGATCTCTTCCATGCAAGGATCAGATGCATAACATGGTATGCACATGCAATAGAAATGATAAGTAGTGCTACAAATTTTAATTTTTTAACGTGCACTGCTGACATAAAGGTTCTGTTTTGTTAAACACACACACACATAAAGGTTCCATGGTTAACCTTTTTAGAGGGGGAAAATGAAGATTGTAGGTTTGATCTGTATGATTGTTGACATGGCAACGTAAGTGCCTATTTGCTGAGACTTATACTTGACATTTCCTTGTTGGATGTGTAACTGTTGACGCGGTTAACCTGTTTTTGGAGTATTGGCATGGCTAACTTGATAGTCTTGAATTCTTATGGTTAAGATCCTTATTAGGTTTGTTTTATCTGATTTTGGAGAGAAACACCCATAATTTTATCATAGACCAAAAGGGCTATGTATATACATCGTACATTTACAGAGATAGGATAGGAATAAGGGGAAATCGAACCTAATTCTTATACAATAAAACACCATATATACATTAGAAAGTTACTCATTCTTTTTCCTGATGAACCCATGACCATTTTATCATATTCTGGAAAAAGATTTGATGCAGCCAACCTGTACTTCCTCCAGATGTTCTGGGATCTGAATGAGCTTTGTATGGTCAAAAATAGCTCAATTTGTGATGAAGCCGTCGAACAGAAGGAAGAAGCGAGGAAGGAATTTTCAGCAGTGAAGCCAGTTTGTGCTCTCTCTCTCTCTCTCTCTCTCTCCAGCATTGACCCACCATTTTTTTTGTTAATTAGCTTCCTAACTGTTTGCCCTTTTCGTATGCAAGGCTCTTGAACGTTTCCCACATTTGTTTGGAGAAATCAAATTGGAGGATTTCATGCATGCTTCTGCATTGGGTATGCATTAAGAATCTAAGATTTAAAATGTCACCGAATTCTTCATGTCTGTTGCTTAGTGCATGCAATTTGAATATATGCCTTACATCATTGAGCATTATAATTAAATGATATTTTGGCATCTCAACATGTTGGAAACTAGGTGGATAATACTCCCAACTGTACTCAAACTATATAGTTGATTACCTGCGTTAGAACATGAAATAACCCATCTAATTTTATGATAAAAATAACTTAGCAAGAGGGATACTTGTACTGGACCTTTTTGTTATGTGTCATAGGATTTTTCTAGTCAAAATGGGGTATAGTAGGAGTGCATTGCTGCATTTTTAAAGTTGTGTCCTCTTCCTGTGATTAAACTTAAGAGTTGAGCCTATTTTCGTGGCATGTGCAGTTTCATCTCGAGCTTGGAAGACTTCGAGAGGTGTATCACTGGTATAGTTTTGTAATTCATTGCCTTTCATTTATTTGTAACTAACGGATTGCATGCATTGTGCATCGACATATTTGCCAATCTGAAACCATCGTTTAGATTCCATTTGCAGATTTTCTTAACCATGATGGTGTTTCTGATTCTATATTACTATATGATGAGCAGAAAGATGTTTCCGAGGTACATCTATGGTTCAATGTCTAGTTGTGTAATTGTGTTGTATGGTTATGAAGAAATTTTACTTATTTTTCATTCTTTTGTATATAAGTATTCATACTTAGTTCTTACTTTCTGTTACTTGCAGGTCATTGCTGACAGGAACTATGCTGTTGGTGAACAGGTGATTTTTGGAGCCTGTTATTTTTTTTGCTTCACATTATGACAGTTGAATAGCCTGATTAACTGTGGCTAGCCAAACTCATGAGCTGCATCTTTATGCTCTTCACAAAAAAACACCTCCGAAAAACAATTCTGAGAGCTTTGAAGTGTTCATTACATTTGCAGGTCATGATAAGATACGGGAAATACTCGAACGCTACGTTAGCACTTAACTTTGGATTTACACTTTCCAGAAACATATATGATCAGGTAAACTCATGGTTTCTATTAGAGAGTTGTATTGTATTAGGAGTACATCTCATATTAAGAATATCTCTATGTACTTGTACTATATATGTTGACCCATGGCCTTGAGCAATGTACAAAGTTGCCTTCATAATGGTTTTTCATGGCACCATGATTCATACTCAGTTTGACGCTCCCATTCATGTTTTTCGTGCTGATTCTGCGGGAGAGTATCTATCCGGAGCACTTCGTCGCTTTCTTTCTGAGCATGACACTTTTTTTTTCAGTTTTCCTGTCTTGGTGCTCATGCTCAGAATGACGTTGCTGAGCGTAAGCATCGTCATCTTCTTAAGACTGCTCGTGCTCTTATGCTTGCTTCTGCTGTTCCTCCTCATTTTTGGGCTGAGGCTGTCTCTACTGCCACTTTTTTGATTAATATTCAATCTTCGTCTGCTCTTAAGGGTGGGATCCCCGTCGAGCGTCTTTGTGGCTAGACACTCAACTAATCTAGTCTTCGCCTCTTTGGTTGTGGTGTGTTATGTGCTCATTGCACCTCATGAGCACACTAAGTTGACCGCTCAGTTTGTTGAGTGTGTTTTCCTAGGCTATAGTGCTGAGCATAAGGGATATCGGTGTCGGGATCCTATTGGCTGACGGATGCGGGTTTCCCGGGATGTTTCTTTTGATGAGTCTCGTCCCTTCTACCCTCGTCTTTCTTCTGGTTCTTCTCCAGCTTCTCTTTTGAGCCACTTTCTTTTCTGACTTTTCCTGATACTTTCATCACCTTTGTCTCCCTACCACGGCCGGTACTTTCTCCTGTGGCGTCTCCACCATCTTCATCGTCGTCGCCTTCTGGTGTGGCGTCTTCACCAAGAGCGCCTCCTCCCGAGGTTCCTCGTGGTAGTGTTCCTTCTTATCCTCTCTACTACACTCGTCGTTCGCAAGTTGAGGATTCTTCGACCGTGCCATCTCCTGCTGTACCCTCCTCTCCTGATGAGTCATTTTCTCCTGATGAGCCATCTTCTCCTAATGTGTCATCTTCTCCTGGTGAGCCATCTTCTTCTGAGGCTCCACCTCGTTACGCCCTTTGAGCTCGTCGGATTCTGCCTCCTAACCGTCTTGGTTTTACTAGCATCGCTCTTGCCGAGCTGACTTCTTATCGGGATGCTGTTGTTCATCAGGAATGGCAACATGCCATGGCGGAGGAAATCGTTGCCTTTGAGCGCACCGGCACGTGGGATCTTATCCATCTTCTTCCACGTGTCCATCCCATCACTTGCGAGTGGGTCTATAAGGTTAAGACCTGCTCCGATGGTTCTCTTGAGCGCTACAAGGTTCGTCTTGTGGCATGTGGTTTTCAGCAGGAGCATGATCGCGACAATGATGAGACTTTTGCTCTTGTGGCTCACATGACTACTGTTCACACCCTTCTTGTCGTGGACTCTGTTCGTGCGTGGTCCATCTCTTAGCTTGATGTCAAGAATGCCTTGCTTAATAGTGAGCTATGTGAGGAGGTGTACATGCAGTCACCACTAGGGTATGTTGTTCCAAAGGGCATGGTTTGTCATCTTCGTCGCTCTCTTTATGGGCTTAAGCAATCCCTTTGTGCCTAGTTCGAGCGTTTTTCTTCCGTGGTCACCGCAAGTCGTTTTTCTGCCAGTGCTTATGATCCTACGCTCTTTGTCCACACTTCGTCTTGTGGCCAGACTCTCCTTCTCCTATATGTTGATGACATGATCATTATTGGAGATGATCCTCAGTATATCACCTTTGTGAAGGCACGTCTTAGTGAGCAGTTCCTTATGTTTGCTTTGGGTCATTTTCGTTGCTTCCTTTGGATTGAGGTTTCTTCTACGCCTAATCACTTCTTGTTGTTGTGCTTCTCTCACAGATCAATGCACTGTTGAGCTCAATGTCCACCCTTTTCCTACTGATGATGAGCCTGTTGAGGATCCTACTCACTATCGTCATCTAGTTGGGTCTTGTTTACCTTGGTGTCACTCGTCCTGCATTTCATATCTAGTACATATCCTGAGTCAGTTCATCTCTCTCCCACTTAGCTCCACTATAGTCATCTTCTCCCGTGTCCTGTGATAACTTCGTGGGACAATTGCTTGCCGTCTTTTCTTTCCACGCTCCAGCTCTTTTCAGCTTCATGCATATTCTGATGTGACTTGAGCTAGTGATCACTCTGATTGTCGGTCTCTTTCTACCTACTGTGTTTTTCTTGGTGGTTCTCTTCAGTAGTGATCACTTTTTCACGAAGATGCAAACTCGAGCACAACATAGCTTTTTATCTCTCCAAACTTAGTGTTGTTGATCCACCATGAGGTTTTTTTTTGGAGGTGTTAGAGAGTTGTATTGTATTAGGAGTACATCTCATATTAGGAATATCTCTCATATACTTGTACTATATATGTTGGCCCATGGTCTTGAGCAATATACAAGTTGCCTTCATAACAATTTCAACAAATAAGTGTCTAGTCTCCCAAGAAGGTGTAGTTAGTACTTGTATCTAATGAAGCATTGGAGCTTGTGTGCAAGAAATTCTGGCATCTTGGTCCTCTGCAACTTCAGCAATTGGATAATAGAGGGCTAATTAGCATGTTGAAAAATATAATTATTAAGTTTTAGTAAACATTTTTTTTTCCATTGACCAAACAATCATATGTGCCTGCTACATGCATATTTATTCTTGAAACATTGCCCTCATGATATTTGCTATTGCACATGGATAATTTGACTAACCTATGCATTTTAAGGCACATATTTTGATAGATATGCCAGAGCAAGATCCACTTTACAAGAAGAAGCTTGACATATGGCAAAAGCATCGTACTCCAAAATCTGAACATATGTGCAGCTCCGGCTGTACTAAAACTTCTTTTGCCATAAAGTATGTGGTTGGGCAGTTATTTATGTCTAATTTGATTATAATTCAATTTTTTCTAAGTTTGCTTTTTAACATTTGTAATGCAAACATCGGACAGTTTAGGTGCAAATGTAAGTAATTCAGAAATTGGCATTAGAGACATATTTTCTGACAGCACAGAAAATGCAGAAGTTTATGCCAATGCTCCTACCATGTACAGTATCTCGGTAGTTTTTATTTGAAATTAGCTATGTAAAGTTCCTGCATAGTCTAGTGATTTGGAATGCACGGAATCAACGGATAGAGTTTTACTTGTACATCTTGAAATTGGCCAGTGTTAACTGTTAACTTTTTTAAAACAACGGAGGGCCTCATACTCGAGTCCAAGTCGTGTGCACATGTTAGACTAGGATTGCAAATAGTGCTTGGCTATGCTCGAATTCACTTTGAACTACCAACTTTAGTATTTTCTTCTGGAGAATTTGCATTGGTAAAATTATTTCTCATATACATTGACTGATTCTTCCTGGATGCCAGCTAATATTTCAAATAGCTATGATCAAGTCTACAATAACATGTTCTGTGATAGCTTTTGTATGATGAGAACGTGGTCTCTGCTTTGTGTTTCTGAATATGAAGAATGGAAACAGGGAAGTCAAATACTCCGGAGGCAAAGGGATTGGGATTCCCCAGATCTTGCGTGCATTTTTCCGGGTTTTCTATGCCACATCAATTGAAGGTGCTATGCTATTATCATATTTTGCTTCTTTTGCATATAGTTCCTTCATTCTGATAATTTACCTTTAGGTTAGATATTAAAGAGTTTCAGTTAACGTTCAATGACATGGTAATAACCTCTTCAGAACTGGAAGAGATGGCCACGGATGCTGCTGAAAATGATGGTCGCCTTGCGAGGCGTCCTTTGAAGAATGTGGAGAGAGAAATCCATACTCACCGCAAGTTGCTCTTGCACCTTGACGACATGATTCAGGGCCATTCTACAGCTATTGAGGTGAGGACGCTAACAACAACTGCGAATTTTTTCTTGTCAGAAAACAACCGAGAATTCCAAGTAACATATACAGTATGCCACACTATCCTGTTGCAATTTTCTTTGTTGCATTCTGTTGGCACTCAGCACCTATGTTGTATGATAAGGATGGAGAATTAAAAATGGTGTTACTATTCTCGCAAATACTAAGTTCTGCATAGGGTTCCATTTGTACAAGATTAGAAGTGGTTATGTAAAAGAATGGCCTTGGTATATTATTTTTCTTTACATATGCTTTTTTTTTGGCAAAGCCAAACATATAACATAGATTTGGATGTTCCAAGTATAGTAAAATTGAGGCATTCATATTTCATGATTACTATGATGATAAGTAAGAGACGCCTATCAATTGAAGCAAATGAATAAAGAAATAAAAGGAAACTTTGGATAACAAGACGTGTATATCTGTTGATTATTCCCCACTTAATAATCTGATTCGATTTTATTTGCAGCAACTTAAAATTGTTGATAGTGCCGCATCTAGGAGCGTGCATCCATTCAGAAAAGAGATGGCTAATGATATACTTGCCGGCGAGCTCCAGGTTTTGCAAAGCGCTCATGCATGGGTTGCAAACTATTGTGAAACTGTAAACATGTCATGATCATCTCGGTTTTGCGTAGCATCACAGGCCCTTTTCAGATGCATGGCAGTCACTTGATAGAGATGCTTGTGAAATTCAGGTGTATTGTAGTGTGTCGCCAGGAATATTAGGCCTGTTTGGAATCTAGGAATTTCACATAAACTTTGGAGGTTTGATATTTTTCAATGAAATTTATGCATTCCAAATGGCCCTGTTTCTTTTCTCCATTCCATGCAAAAAGTTGATTAAAGATCAGACTGGCTCCTTGAAACAGTATGCATTGGCACATGGAATGCATGGTATTTGATCCAGCACTTCCACTGCACTTGATCCTTTTGCATGTGCCATTTAAGCAGAGCTTATTTCTGTTGTGTTCTCCTTTCCTTTAACCACTCACCATCTTTGCTATATTTAGCCATTGATATATCGGCAATGAATGGACTTGGCTATCAGCCTCTCAATGGCATCTCCTCCCTCCTCCTTTCTTGTCTTTTCATCTCCCACTTGTCTCTTCTCGTGGTATCATCCTGTATAGGAGAAAAGATTAATGCCAACAGATTGGATTGGATTCTGGACGAAGGGGCAGAGGAGGCAGGATGCTGCAGCGGGCGGCGAGCAATGCGTACTCATGGTGGTGGGCGAGCCACATCCGCACCAAGCAGTCCAAATGGCTCGACAACCACCTCCAAGGTATATCTATCTGCCCTTCCAATTACACAGGATTGCACATTTCCATGAATCTGTCAAATAGGAGTTTCAGATTATTGGTCGGGTCTATCCTCCGAGTTGTTCAATCAGGAATCATGAAATTAGTCACATCTCAAAATTAATATGCGTAATATTTTGTGACTTATGAAATTAGTCACATCGTAAATTTAGTATGCATATATTGTGTGCTTGTCCGGGTAAAATGTGCACCATTAGTTTAGTTTAGGCCCATTGCATCCCTGATCTGAAAATTCCAACCTTTGTTGCCTATGGATATGGGACTTGATCAGTGTCAATTCGACCAAATCTGATTGAAGTAATATCTACAGTTATACTACGTCCATTCTTTTGTAAAATCATGTGCATTATGGGCAAAATTGTCTTGATTAATGGCATTCATAATTATGTTAATTTCATATAAAATAGCATGAAATCTCAAAACTGTTTGTCATCTTGCATATTTTATTTCTTATTTTCAGCAGTTTTTTTACTGCAATTATCCTGCTAGCAAAACAGAAAAATTTAATGCGCTAGCCAAAAATATTTAAAATTTATCAGCAGCACTTGTTCAGAGAATTAGAGCACCTTTGTGAAGTTCTAAAACCAATCAGATTATATAAAAAATTTATTGCTGTAAAATGATATATATCTCCATGCTTCTGATTGATATACCATGAAAATTTTCCTTTGCATGTGCAGATATGGAGCACAGGGTCAAGTGCATGCTGTTACTCCTTGGAGAGGAAGCTGATTCCTTCTCAAAGAGGGCAGAGATGTACTACAAAAGGCGGCCAGAGGTGATCACTCAGGTGGAAGAAGTATACCGGGCGTACAGAGGTCTGGCAGACCGGTATGACATCATGTCAGGGGAGCTGCACAAAGCAAACCACACCATTGCGACTGCCTTCCCTGACCAGGTCCAGTATGCAATGCTGGAAGAAGAGGATGACAACATCCCAAAGGCGTTCACCCCGGTCGATCCACGCAAAATCCACAAGTCAACTGTCGATGGACTGATGAAGAAGAAGAAAGGGGAAGAGCCTGGGGCGATGCGCCACGGAGCGAAGAACACCTCAGTAGCTCCAATCGATAAGGAGAATGCACGTGAGGAGATCAGCAGGCTGCAGAAATCTATACTTGTGATGCAGACTGAGAAAGAGTTCATCAAGAGCTCCTACGAGAGTGGCATCGCAAAGTACTGGGACCTTGAGAAGGAAATCAATGAGATGCAGGAACAGGTTTGCCACTTCCAAGATAAGTTTGATGAAAGCGCGGTGATCGAGGATGATGAAGCCAGAGCCTTGATGACATCGACTGCCCTCAAATCCTGTGAAGACACCATTGTCAGATTGCAAGAACAGCGAAAGACATCTGCGAGCCAGGCATTGGACGAATCCAAAAGAGTTAAGGTTTTGAGAGAGAAGCTCAAGCCTATACTGAATGAACATGGCAAGTCTCTACCAGATTCTTCTGATAAAAACATACGAAAGAATCATATCACGGAGATGGGGGATGTGTACCATGTCAAGCTAGGTGAAGTCGAGATGCAAACGATAATTGACAAGATCAAGGGACACTTTGAGAGGGACTGCAACATCTCCATGGCAGAGATCACAGAGCAGATTGACGAACTTGTCAATAAAGTTGTTGACTTGGAGCTTATGGTTTCATCGCAGACCTCACAGCTCGATAGACTGCGTCGCGAAAACAATGAACTGGAGAATTTCGTGCAGAGTCTGGAGGAAGAGAACACAACCGTTGTCAGTGGCTCGAGCGAATTGGATGAGAAACTGAAGCAGGTAGAAGACGAGCTCATCAGAGTGCAGGCTCTTGAAAGCTCGTTCCATAAAGACGAGAGCACAATACGTTCAAACTTCACTGAAACGATAAGCAGATTCGGTGATTTATCAGAGATGTTGCAATCGCCAGTTTGTGAGCACCAGGCCGGTTCTGCACACACGTCAGCAACAAAGGAAGAAGCGCCACCTTCGGAGCCATCAAGCAACTGCTGTGGTGATGACATGGAGGAAGAAGAAAAAAAAGAAGGAAAAGAAGGGAAGGATACCTCCATGGCTGATCCTTCAAACGAGCTGCAGGCTCCTGAACCACATGAGGACACAATTGAGCCAGCAGCATCTGGTGATGCTGCTCCACCAGATGATCCGGATAAAAAGGAAGCGGGCGCGAGCACTGATGCACCCGTCGATGCCACTAAAAGTTCAGATATTGGGCAAGACAAGATTTCACGGCCGGGTTCGTTAGCACGGCTTCGCCATATCTCCTCTGGTAACTTTGGAGGACATGACGAACAAGAAGAGATGAGCAAGCAAGGTTCGGCTGATGGCATTGGTGACATGAGGAAGCTGCAGGAGCGGCTCATGGATGGTCTTGAAGACAAGGAGAAGGTCCTGTTAGCCGAGTACACTTCGCTCCTCGAGGACTACAAGGACGCCAAGAGACGGCTGTTGGAGGTGGAGAAGAAGAACCAGGAGTGCCTCCATGAGATCAAGTCGCTGCGTGAGCTCGTCGGAGACAACCAGAGGAACTCCAGTGCTTGCTCATTGGAGAAGGGCCGGGGTCACAGGAGGACACCGAGCTATGGTCAGCAGAGGAGGCAGAGCCTTTCTTCCATGTCTAGGCTGATCAGAATGGGCTCAACCATGAAAGAAGGCAACCAGAGCGATGCTGCTGCTGATGTTAACCTGGAAGACGTGAGGCTGCCTGCCATCGCCGAGGTAGAGAACCCGTCGCCGCTGGAGGAGAAGTTCAGGAGAGACATCGACACGCTGTTAGAGGAGAACCTCGAGTTCTGGATGAAGTTCAGCTCGTCGCTGCAGCGGGTGCAGGAGTTCCAGAGCAGGTATGATGACCTGCACAAGGCGGCGGCAGACGGCGGCGAGGAAGAGAAGAAGCTTCGGGCACTCAAGACGGAGCTGCAGGTGTGGTCGGAGCAGAACGCGATGCTGCGTGGGGAGCTACAGTGCAGGCTCACGTCGCTGTGCGACATCCAGGAGGAGATCACGGCGGCACTGGAGATGGACGACGACGCCGAGCAGGCGGAGGAGGGGGCGCCGCGGTTCACGTCCTACAGCGCCGGCAAGTTCCAGGGGGAGGTGCTCAACATGCAGCAGGAGAACAACAGGGTCTCCGACGAGCTGCAGAGTGGGCTGGACCACGTCAAGGCGCTCCAGACGGAGATCGAGAAGAAGCTGAACGAGAGCGTCAGCCTCTCGTCTTCGCCGGCGGTGCCGCATACGCTGGCACGCGTGCCGTCTAAGGCCAAGGTGCCGCTGCAGAGCTTTCTGTTCCCGGCCAAGGCCAAGAAGCCGTCGCTGTTCGCGCGCGTAACACCAGCCATGCTTCAGAAACAGCAGATGGACATAAGGTTTCTCGCCAAGTTGCCAAGGTAGCACAGCACAGCAGAGCAGGAATTATATAATATACATATATAGCTTAATTAGCGGATGAGATAACTGCTCCAAGCATGATTGAACCAATCTATTTATTTCCAGGGCGATGTAACCTCTGAGATCAATGGAATCGCACATCCTTTTTTTCCTTTTCTTTTTTCATCTGCTACGGTGTCAAAAATCCTGTTGTAATTTCCTCAATGAGGACCATAATACATTTAGCATCCTGCAAGACTCTCGTGTTATTCCGGTCTCATGCATATAGGGATGCCAAACTTACTTGATGCTGCAAGATTGCAGGTCCAAGTACACAGGTTTGCAAGGTATAACAGCAACTGAAGGTCCAACTAGAGAAACAGGGATTGCGTCTACAAATTTATTGTGTGGTGTATTTATACATAGAGACGAAGCGTGAAAAAAAACAAGAACACTATGCAGAACATCTGTCCTTATTCGGAGGTGACAAATACAAGAATAAGAGCCACAGCCCACAGGATTTCGTAACAAAGAATTGGTCAATTTGTTAGGTCCCAAGTGCTTGATTCAAAGGACTCGGATCCACCGCCACTGGCCTCTCATGCTTCTGTTGCACGTAACTGTGCTAAAGTTTCAGTCCAGAGTGTATGGCAACTACACCGCCCACCAGATTTTCATATTCTACCCTCTCAAATCCAGCTTCGTGAATCATCTGAGCAAACTTTCCCTGGAAAAATAGTAGTAGTTTGATCACCAGAAATGCAGAGCATAGATAAATTTTTTTGCTGAACTTTATAATCCTGACTTTTAGCTTCTTATCTTTCGTTGTGACAAGAACAGGCAATATACATACTGTTTTAGAAAGTACTAGCTCAACTTTGCCTACATATAATAGGACGGTCCATGGTCCACACGAGTTAGAAAGCACTAGAAAGCCACCTGATTTGGAAACCGTCGGATACTCTCGACCAAGTATTGGTACGACTGCCTATCACCAGCAACTAGCTCTCCCACAGCCGGAATCACAGAAAACGAATAAACGTCGTAGCTGCAGGGGGGGAATGGATTGTGAACGGAAGATCAGAGAGCAGGGCAAATAACCAGAAACAGTAGAACAAAACACTCACATTGGAAGGGTGAAACAACACTAGCATCATTGCAGCAATAAACAGAAAAGGAAGCTTTTCCCGTTGGCATTGAATAAACAACAAAAAACTTAAGAGTTTTTTCATGGGCAACCTTCAGCAATGTTCAACCCATAGGTTGCTAGACATGATAACTTTGTTGCAGTGCTGAGTGCAAATAATGAAAACTAACGGTGCAAGTGTTGATAATTGATTGTAGCTGTGGTATCTGCTTCTTTATTTTTAACAGAATGTTCAAGACATCCTCCTCCTACAAAGATAATATACTTGACTAAAGAAACTTACATGTCTTTAAAAATTGGAACATCCACGTGACTTAACTCCAAGCATAGGAACCTTCCTCCTCTCTTTAGAACTCTGAAACACGCAAATCCATGTGAAACTAATCAGATGTGTAGAACATAGACCAGTCAGATTCAGAGGACATGAGACAAGTCCTACAGCAAGAAAAGCTCCTGGACACCAACTTCTAATCCAAACATGCAAAAGTGTGCAAAATTGGAGAAACACAATCAAATACAATATTTAAACAGATGGAGACATCCAATTTGCAGCACACTCTAAACTTCAGGAGATTAAACAGGAGATTGATTCTTCTACACTCTACAGAAAGATGCCGTTATTTGGTTTAGGATTTTTATGTGATCCACCTGTAAGCTTCTGATAGAGCTTTCTCAATGTGTGTGACATTTCTGATCCCAAATGCAATAGTATAGCCATCCATAGATCCATCCTCAAAACTCAGAGCTTCTGCATCTCCCTGTACCCAACTAAGACAATGTTCTTCACTGTAGCCTGAAAATAAAAATAAAACGTTGGACAACAGAACACAATGTTTGAAATTAAGGTGGCATGATAAAAAATAAGTTTCATGAATCAGGACCTCTTTCAGCAGCACGTTTCTTTCCAACGTCCAGCATATTTGGATTAATGTCACAAACGTATATGTGAGTGTCTTCTTCAATATCAGTAAGAGTACCCTGCGTAGCTCTGTGGCTCACGCTCTTAATTCTTTCCATTACACGAAATGCGACATCCCCTGAGTTGACATAAAGAACTGTCAGGTACGTTACTTAAAATTTCATAACAACTACCCATGAGAATTTGACAATATACTGGTGTAGGAACTTCTTAGGAACATAGCCTTTCAAATGAAAGAGGGACACAAAAGCATCCATGAACAATAAAAAGAAGTAGCAATGAATCGGAAGACAAGGTGTACAATCAATTCCCTTATTTTGGAAATTAGCATACATTTTTTTTTAGAACAAAGAAGAGGTCCCTAGTTAATGCATCACCCCATAGATACATATGTTCCCTTATTTGCAATTTTCAGAGGAACTATGGACACTGAATCTTGCATTTCCACATGGAGGTAGTGTGATAGTGTTGTCTGGCACGCCCAAGTTTACAGAAAAGCTACACAAGTTTAAATATTATTGTTGTAAACGATCAGAAATGACAGCGGAGAATAAAGGAGGAGCTACAAAGACATAAAGTTCAGTCACACACTAATATTGAAGTAACATTAGCAACAGGAAATGCATAATTCTAAGCAAGCGAAAGAAAGGGCAATATTGTGAAATCTGTATGAAGGTCATGGAAGACAACTACTTAGGACGGCTCAACGTAGAAAGTGCCAATGAATATATCCACCAGGTCAGACATTAGCAAGAACATATATGTCCTATCATTTGGATGGGTCACCAAAATATATGTCCCTAAATTTGTTTTTGACGGTGGCATGCCTCCTATGTTACTCTAATTGTGTTAACGAGTTATCTGATGCCATTATAAATATTCTGAAGGCAACAAGTGGTACAAAAGAAGAGACGATTTCAATTATTTCTTTACCTGTTCC
This sequence comes from Stipa capillata, assembly GCA_019208055.1. Taxonomy (NCBI): domain Eukaryota; kingdom Viridiplantae; phylum Streptophyta; class Magnoliopsida; order Poales; family Poaceae; genus Stipa; species Stipa capillata. Next base: position 269,000 of record JAGXJF010003653.1, on the reverse strand, counting down.
ACCAGCCACATCGAGATGCTTCATCCCAGGAAAAGGATTCAACTTTGAAATCAGCCTGAATAAAGCAAAAGAAGTATCAGGTAAGAATGAATCCCCCAGGATGGAGCAAGGGAGGTAGAGGGAAAGCAAAGTTAACCTGTCCTTCCAAAGCCTATGCAGGCCGACGCTCATGAGGTCATTCATGACATCGTAGCTGGAAGCAACACTGCTGAAGACATTGCCGACCAGTTTGCTCTTTTCGTCTTCACGCACCTGCTTGAATCCTGAGGAAAAGGAGGAATCTTGTTTGCTTTTAGATGAGCAGCATGTGTGCAGTGCAGAAAAGAGAGAGAGAGGAGGAGCGGGGGAGGTACCGAAGCTGGTGGCGTGGGAGTGGAGGAAGGCCGTGGGGGTGGTGGCGGGCGAGAGAAGCGCCGGGAGGAGGAAGTGGCGGGTGGAGGACGCCAGCCTTAGCCTTGCGGCGGCGGCTCGCAGAGCCAGAGCCATGCCCTTAGTTCCTTCTCGTATGGATCAAGAACGACGGCAGTGGCGGGGACAGAAGTGGAGGTGCGAGGCGACAGAACGGCGGCGAGGGCGAGTAGTGATGGATGGGCCTACTAAACTTGGGCCTTCATGTAATTGGGCTTGGCTTTGTTGTTTTTCTTCCTCCTTTTTCCTCCTACATTTTTCTCTTTCAAAAATAATTCCTCGAGATGTTCTCATAGATAGATATATTAAGTTAAAGCAGCTGGATAGCAAGGTAAACAGCATTGTAATCCTAAATAGACACCGAATGAATCCAAAAGAGTTACACCGACGAATCATGTGTCTGGGACTGGCTGCATGCATGGTATTGTTTACTCCTTAGCAGCAGAGGGCATCCCAATAACAAGGGCTACAGCTGCTTGTTGGTTGATTTTGCAAGCAGCAGCTCCTATCATGGCAACTATGGTTTACTCTCTAATTCGTATTATGGCTGCTCCAATTACTTTGCTGAAGCTTTCCCTTGCTCTCTGCTTAGCCGGTGTCATGGCCTTCGTCTGCGCTATTGTTGCCGAAGATAAAAAGGTGCTCCGAACCACTACTCTTTTTTGATCACTTGTCAATGATCGATACAGTAGTTGCTTAATTAATTGATCGATGGAGTACGATGCAGCCTTATTTCGGAACTGTCATCACCACCGGAGAGGATTTTGTGCTGTGCCGATTCCCTCTTCTCAGCGTCGTCATGGGGAGCGCCTCTGTTGTATCACTCCTACTCACCATTCTCCTAGGCCACGTTGCTGTCTTCCACCCATACAACAACACTAAACAGCCAGCAGCAGCAGCAGTTCCTCGTCGAGCTCTCTTCCGAAGCACCACCCTCCTCATCTTCTTCCTCGTCGCCGAGTAATCATCTTGCCCTCTCTCCAATCCAATCCATCAGATCGACTAGTTGAGACTTGAGAGCTCATCCATCGATCGATTATTATTAATTGCAGGTTGGTGTCAGCTTCGGCTCTGGTGATGCTGCTTGGGGCAACCGTCACCCAAGGTCGCCATGGCAGCGGCAACGTCCACCAGTACCAGCTGCTGCAAGTGCAAGCTGACGATGACAACACGAGCTGCCCGTCCACGCCCAAGTTGGACGGACACTTCGGCGGTGGCGCGCTGCTGGCCCTCGACGCCGCGCTCATGTGGTTCGTCTGCCAGTTGCTTGCCCTCGAGGCGCGGGAAAACTACCTCGACCGCCACGGAGACGATGAGGACGACGACGGCAAGAAGAAGAAACAGGATGGGGGGGATGGCCAGGTTGCGTTCGCTGCTCATGCATGATCCTCCATCGCCGCTCAGTCGTCATGCGTTTACGACCCAGACAACATCATATGCTTCTTGTTGCTACTCCACTTAATTTGGTCATGTGCTAGTATATGATTATCAGTTTACTTTTCTGATATCAATTTGTGATAAAAAGTTTACTGAGTGTTGTACTCCCATACCCAGAGGTGCAGTATTACTATTACTCTAGTGTGAAGCATGAAGGACACGAGGGTGCAAATGATGATGGTATATTTTGGCTACCTTCTTTGAATGAAAATGGCAGCTCTCTGTTCTTTCAATATTCTGGCTATCTTCTTCTACTTTTACAACTCGGGCCACAAAGCCTACAGGATGGCACCTGTAAAAATTCTCTTCTTCAGGACAAGATGCCAGTTGCAAAACTCAAGTCATGTTTTCCCCCAACAAAAGTCTAGTTTTTGTCACCACGTCAATCGAGTATTATTTAGTTTTAATGAGTCTCAACCTTCTTGTAAGCACAAGAAGAATCCAGCCAATGATTTTAGCAGGTACTCCGTTCAACCGGAGATAGTAAGGACCAACATAATAATCAATGAATATTTGGCCCTTGGATGCAACAACAGAAATGAAACTGCCAAACCACTCCTTACACACTGATGATCCCAAGTGAATTCTTATGATGCGTGAATCATCACTGATTTGGTCTGCAGATCCAAGGTAATTCATAAGGATAAACACAAATCAATTGAACACGACACTTAGATCACACATTTCCTCTCAAAACTGGGATCCTCTTTTACATGATTGTTTCTATATAACTGTGTGCTTCTACACACTGGAAACACTGACTGAACAAAACGAAATAGATTTTTTTTTCTTCCCTGGCATGGTAAAATGGACACATATTTCTACGAAGTCCATCGCTAATGCAATCGAACTCTGTCCAACATCAAAAGTTCACTGAACTGCATCCAGCTTAAAATATTTATACAACGGAGACTTGAAAGCTGGATAGGAAGACGCTGCAAAATGAAAGAGTGATATGAGATCAAGGAATCTCAGAAGGCTTCATCCCATGTTTCAAATACTGCTCAAGTTCACCCAGTCGCAAAAAAACACTGATACCTGCAAGTATGCAGCTGCCAGGTTTCTCCAAACGAACAGGGGTCATCACAGTGATGACAGGTTGCATTCTCGAGCTCATGCAAAGGAATATCTCTAGCTGTACATATTAGAAGTCAAAATAATATGCTCCACCCTATATTGCTCTAGTCAGCTCAGGAGCATGTCTGCACGTGATGTAGAAAGGACCAGCCAAGATATGAGGATATAGGATATTTCCAGAAAGCATCAATCATAGTCAGCACTTCTGCACAAATGTTGAGGTACCACCACCACCCCTTAGTGAAAGCAATGGCCCAGCATAGAACCTCTTGCTGATAAGCGCAGAGTCCATGAACAGTACTACAACAGTAATATCATCATGGAAGTGTCTCCTGACCCCACGATCAATCTTCTTCAAGTCTGAGTATCTCATTTCTCTTTTCTTTGCCGCCTCTCGCAGAGCTGCTTTTATTAGTCTTCTTGCAACACCCTGCATAGATTTTGTAATATTTAGCAACCAGCATTTGACATCCGAACTTCCAAAGCATGCAACAACCCGACAAAGGGAATTTATGATCGCAACAGAGAGTGCCACCTATGACGACCTTCTAAAATGCAAGGTCACTGCCCAATTTCCGATTAGTAATACAGGGCGCTTCGAGCACTTGCCCTGGACAACCATTCAGGCAATTTCATAAAAGAAACCTTGTGGGATATCCTGAGAAGATAAGCTAGGTGATTTTACTCATGGTGTAACAAGATAACACTCACTGCATTGGTGCATCCTACACAAAGCAGGGTCTAGATAGAAAAATGAGAACAAAAGAACCAGGGGTGATGGAAATGACATGGATTAATGTACCCTCTTCTACAACAGTGCTAACAAAACCAAAAAAGACATGATGATGAAGTGAACTGACATAAGCAAATGAATGAATTAAAAAAAAACAGAACACTGACGCGAAGCACTGTGCAGCTAACCTGGTTTGAACAAAGAACTCAAGGACCTTTTCTGCGAACAGAAATTATACATTCATAGCAAATTAGTCCCATTCGACTTAATCTATGACATAGAACTTCTGAAGCAAAACAATGTTATGTGCAATAGAACTTCTGAAGCAAAACAATGTTATGTGCAACCCAGAGCAATTTTAAGGTTCTGGAATAAGGAGAGTTTCTCTGAATGGTCTTACTCGTAAACTCTACACATATTGACATAACAATTGATGTCAACTGTTTTCTTAAATTTTAACAATGTAAGGCATGCCTGAACCTGAAACAGGAAGTGTTTCACAATATTGCAAAAAATTAAAATAAGAGAAAGTACCGCAAATCATCTTACATTTCGGGGTGAACAATTAACTATATCCACAGCTTCCTGATTGCTCAACTGCTCCCACAGTCCATCTGAGGCAAATATAACAAATTGATCTTCCACACACAGTTTATGTGCTTCTATGGATGGTTCTGGACAAAGAATTGGTTTATGGAAGGGTTCTGGAAGCCGGAACCGTGCCAGAAGAGGCTCACGGTTGAATTCTGAACTTTTTAGATAGGCATCACCGATTGTTCTGGAAACCTGAACACATAGCAAAAGGCCAAAGCATGAGTATTTATGCTAATATGTTAAAAGTGAGTGATCTTGGAACTTTGTACAAATGGCTTGCCCTTAGCAAGTTGTAGCAAAAAATCAAGCATTAATTCATGGAACAAGGTGCACATAGAAATCCTAATTAAACTCCTGGCCCAAATTTATGTGGAGTTTTTTTAGACATCGTCTATTTTATAGAACCCAGTGAAATGAAATACCTGAATAATGCCTTTCACACGCCAAACATTGTGCTTTAGGACCACAATTCGTGGATCATCAGGGTGCAACTGTCTTAATTCATCTCTTACAGCCTGAATGCTTGCGTTATGCTCGGATGACAGCTGAACAGCCTTAACATCTCTGGCACCCCTTTCAATTCTCCCTAGAACAGCACGCGAATCACCAGCGTTTGCTACATAAAGAACTCCTTCGTTGATGATGCCAACTAAACAACATGAACCAACCGAGGCAATTTGTGGTTTGATGAACCATTGCTTCCTTACAAGATTGAGAAACCCCTCCTCCGTGGCAGCATAGGATTTGCGTATGACATCAGGCGAAACGGTCTGTTGTTCCGTTGCGAACTCTGCAGTGAAGCAACAATCAGTTGTCAGTAACAAATAACAAATTAATTGGCACTCTGATTCGGCTAAAACTATATGACAGTTGAGGGAACCAGCTTCTAGGATGAGGTATCTAAGCCTTTGGTATTTTAAACTATCCAAATTCAGTATGCAACTACAGAATCGATAAGGTCTTTATATGACTTTTGGCGTCAAGATTGCACAATAAAAGAGTTGTGATGGTGCAAGCGGTGAGATTGCATACTCTTTAGATGGCGGAACAAATTATCGGTGATGAAACGTGCAGTCTCCGGCCCACCATGGCCATCATAGATGCCGACGAACGTCCCGCACGGCCCTGCGGAGCTCTGGGCGTCCTCGGCGACGAACGGGCCAGCCTCAATCTGGCTTCCGTCCTCAAGCAGGTTGTTAGCCTGCACGACGGCCATGGAGAAGTCACCGCAGGCATGCCTCCCGGTGTCCTTGTACCAGAGCAGGCCATCCCTGGTCCCGCCCCCAGCGCCGCCGACGGCGACCTGCGCGTCGGGCAGAGAGGGCTTGAAGCACGGCCGCACGATACGCATCATGGTCTGCCCCACCATCTTCCCAGCGGCGGCACAGCGGTCGGCAGATGGATGATGATGCTAGGAATCGAAAAGGAACCTATGAACTCGGCAAGATCCAGCAGCAGCAAAAGTAAGAAGGAACCTGGAAAAATTCCAACTTGATGATGCTGGGGACAGCTTGAAGAGGAACAGTGCATGAAACCCCGCAGCGAGAGATCGGGACGGGGAAGAATCGACGAAATTAGCTGGCGCAAGAGACCGGGGGCAATACGAAACCCGAAATTGGGAAATCGATTGGGGAGTGGGAGATGAAATAGAAAGCGAACAAGGCCAGCGAATCGGATCGGGCGCCTGAGTTGTTCAAGGAAGGAGGAGGAGGAGGAAGGAGGAGGAGGCTTCCGGGAGCGCGGCGTGGGATTTGGGCAAGAACATGTGACCACCTCTCTTTCTCACTTTCTCTTCTCTGCAGAGCTGCTTATTTAGATTTGGAATCTCTCTGGATGGATTAGATTAGATTAGAGAGATAGCAGCGCAGCAGCAGATTAAAACTATTCTACTACTACGGCTTGTTTTGCCCACAGGAAGGAAGAGAGGGTCAGACACAGCATGGTGCCATGGTTTGGTCTTTGTCCCCTACAATTCCTTCCTTTTATTTTTTTCCCCTTCCCTGGAAATTATTCTTCTTCCAAGAAGCATCTTACTTCCATTTTTTAATTACTCCACCTGATTTTTAGAATCGTTTGATAGGATCTGAATGAGCTTGACTTCATCATCACGAATAACGGCGAAAATTGAGATAGCAGCTACTGGCTATTTAATTCATGATGCTGCTCTCTTGTAACATGCGTCCCAGACATCTCAAGATGGCTCGTTCTCTCTTCTCTGTTGTACATGGCCCACGACACTCTAAATTTCTTTTTCTTTTACATAGTAGCGGTGTAATACATAAGAAAAAAGAAATTATGTGTGATTGCTTGAGCTAAGGTTTCTTCCTTCTTTGGCATTGTAACTCTAATAAGTAACCTTCAGTCTCCTCCCGGGTGTGTTGCTCTCTTCTGGAATTTTAGGTATCCTCTCTAGCTTTATTGGTTTTGACAGAGAAGCTAATTTGGGTTGCTAGATTAACATACTGACCTGAAAGGACTCTTTTTGTTAATTTAGGGGGCAAAAAGGTTTGATTAGGCGTTAGAATTAAGTTGGGATAACCAAACTCATAGCAACCAATGGCTTCAGGTCAACTCTTTTATGACTGGGACTCATCTCTATCAAGAAACATGATAAGTCGATACCCCTTTGTATATGGAATCCTTGTGTTTTTTTTTCCATGGAAATTTTGCACCTCCACATCATGGTCCAAGGGAACGGTAATAGAAGGTCAATCCGATCAAAATTAAAAGAAAAGGTAAATCATGCGAGATGAATGAGAAAACCGAAGACTAAAAGAAAGAAAGAAAAGGGGGCTCCCTGAGAGATACATGCAGGGGGCTCAAGTTTAGCACAGTCACTGAAAATTAGCAGTTATGTTGTCTTGTTTTAAGTGGACACAACAGAAATTAAGTAGCAGTGGTAGTAGTAGTCATATTGCTTTTTTCCTTTTTGTGCCAAGTGGGGTAACCAGTAGCTGGATTAGTTTAGTTAGGTAGGTACAACACTTTTCTCCCGAAATACTGCCTAAAACCCTCGCCTGGTTTGGAACACAAGAGTTATTTTTCTATATTCTTGTATGAACTGAAATACAGTTTTCTGTGAAATTTCCTAATTTTTTTTATATAGAAGCTGCTTTGTTCTAGACATGGCATTGGTAGAAATATATGCTGAGCCGTTTTTTTAGGGGAGGATATATGTGCTGCAACCCTGCAACCACCGGCAAACACACATTGTACACAACAGTAGATCGCACATATACACACTGACTGGATATTTAGGAAAGAAAAAAATTCGGTGCATACACACATTTATAATTCTTTCTTATGTGATCGTTTGAGAACGCAAACTGAATTGTATCATAAATTCAGTTATGTAAATCTGCTACCGGCCGCAGTTAAGTTGGATTAGAAGACAGAAGTTCTTTGCTGCGAGCCACGCTACATGATGCATGAAAGCATGTAAGAACATGGAGTGCTTTAAGGCTCATAATCAGTCATGTCACTGCAAGTATGTCGAGTGTGATTTGTGCGGCACAAAACAGCTGAAGAAGCCTTTTATTTTGCAGTTTATTTCCGACTCACTTTACCTCACATTGTGTTTTCCAGACCCACAGAAATCCAATTTGGAGAGCATGTGTAGATTGAGGTAAGTCGAGAGTAAAAGACATTTGTTTGCAGTATCAGTAATAACACTAGTTATATTTATGTGCTGATGAGCAGCGGCCACGGCCAAGTGGGTGGGGGTGATGGAGCTCACTACTACTTGAGTTGGTCAGGGAAGAGTTAGTTATCAGTGTAGGGAAGATAAGTTGATGGAGCTGCTCCTCCAATACTGGACTTGGCTTTTGTCTGGCTGATCAGGGAAGAGAGTTTGAAATATGAATAGGAGCACGTGCACTGATGTAAGGCCACAGTTCCTTTCCACAATTAGAAACAAACTATCTGATCTATCAGCAGATGATGCATGCAGTTCCTAGAGCAAAGCATACCCTGCCTGAAGCATCATCAGATCACTTAGTGCAGCACCAACAAAATCACATCAACCATTGCAGGATAACAACAGATTGGAAAGAATCCAAAGCTTTCTGCGTTGTTTTTAGGACAAGCCAAGCCTTGATGGCCAACTTGGTACCCTCCATCCAGAAGAAGAAACATTCTTGTCAACTTTACAAGCCTGTAAATCAATACAGCATCCACTTGTAGCAAAGCTACTAGTAACAGCAGCAGTAGAAGAACAAGGGCACTGTGAATGACTGCAAGAGAGTGCGTGCTGACTTTTATTTTTCCATTTCGGGAGAGCAACTTCCTATATGCATGATGGATGCTGACCTGACATTTGCCAAACTGAAATAGAATGTTCTATCCTTACGCCGTACCATCTCAGACAGGAGTATCGTATTGCTCAAGGCTAAATCATTGCAGCATCACAAGCACGCATGTATTGTAGACACCCACATGAGCAGTGCAGTGGTATAAACCATGATAAGAGAAGAGAAACGATCATGTTATAATTGCCATGCAGAAACCTGCATATTAGCTAGCACAGGCATGATTTCGGAGGGAGCTCCTCTACTCTAGTCTACTCTATTCTACACTTGCAGGAAAGAAAGGAGGAGACGATGATCCTGTTGTTACATTGCAAAGTTAGAAACAAACACATTAGCAGTAACATTACTACTAGAGCTAGAGGAATGAAGGAACAGTAACAGGGACAGCTAGCTAAGCTAGTACATGACAAGATTATTAACTTGCTGCCATGCATGTTGATAAGCACAGTAACAAACACACCCTCTTGTCTCTTTCTTCTTCCTGCTGGATGCTGGATCGATGCTGATGGAGTGGATCGATCAGGCGTAGATGACGCCGGAGGATAGGGCCATGAGGAGGATGGCTGCCCTCTCCTCCTCGCCGAGGCATGATGGTTTCCTCCTGCGCATGCGGCGGCGCTGCTTGAGCACGACGTCCTTGGCGAATCCGACCATGTGGAGCTCCATGGTGTTGGCTTGATGAGCCCTCTCCCCCTCCCCCTCCCCCTGCCCCTGCCCCTGGTGGCGGTCGTGGTGAGCAGCAGCAGCGGCAGTAGGCTTGGTGGTGGTGTCTTCCTTCTTGGGCTTCTTCTTGACCTCGGTGTCGAGCCCCAGAGCCTGTCTCCTCTTCTTCCGGTACCGGATCCCACACGCGTTGCAAAGCGACTGCAGATCGGATCGGATCAGCCACGGTCAATGATCATTCATTCATCCACCACACAGGGGAAAACAAAGGGGAAACAGAAGTAGGAAAAGGGGAAAAGATTGGACCTTTGGGCCGGTTGGTCCGCCGCGCCATAGCGGAGTCCTGGTGGTGTTGCAGTCGGCGCAGGCCTTGGGCTCGCCGGAGGCGGTGCACTCGTCCGGATCCACCTTGTCGGAATCCATCTCCAAGTAGATCGATCGCTGCTTGTGGATTTCTGCGGGTACGGATCGCTAATGGATGGATCGATCGCGCGGGGGAGGGGTTGGAGATGGAGGGAAGCAGCGAGGCTAATCAAGCGAAAAAGATTCGTCTGCTCGGGAGGGTTTAGTGAGCGAGTGAGAGGAGAGGAGAGGGGTTTAGCTTTAGTTTTAGTGAGTGGAGTGGAAATGGCGGCGTCGCGGGGAAACCCTAATGCTCCCCGCCCGCCACTGTGAATTGACCACATTACCCCTTTCGGACTGGGCTCCATTCCGGCCCAAGTATATATAACGTGGGCTTGATTGATGCTGCTCGGATTCGGATTCGGATTCCCAAAAAAAATCAAATAAATCATCGTCTCTTCATCTCAAAATCAAAAATAAATACATCATCGTCTCTTCAGATTTCATCTATTCCATGGGAACGACAGAAGCGAATTCAGCTACCGCAGCTCGGGGTACTTGAGGATGCTGTCGGAGAATGAGGACTCGTCGTGCATGAGGTTGTCCATGATCATGTCGTGCGACCTCACCGTCCCCGACCTCGCCCCCGCCGGCGAGAACGCCCTCTCCGACGACGCCTTCCGAGGCCTCTCCAGCGCGATCGCCTCCTGGATCTCCTTCACCACCTCCGGCATGCACGGCCGCCGCCGAGCCTCCGCGTCGATGCACCGCACCGCCGTCTCCGCGATCTTCCATATCGAGTGCACGTCGTAGTACTCACCTTCCATCGACGGGTCCACGATCGCCTCGATGTCCCCACTCTCGTAGTAAAACTTGGCCTGCAAATCCATTATCAGCTTTCACATTCCAATATATCACTCTAGGTACTGCAACCATCGACTTACCCATGGCCCAATGTTCCGGAACTGCTCCCCGAAAGTCATGGTGGATATCGGCGGCCGCCCTGAGATGAGCTCCAGGAGGATGATCCCGAAGCTGTAAATGTCACTCTTCTCTGTCAGCTGCTGAGAGGTGTAGTACCTGCACGATGCATTGCTTCATCACTAACCTCTTCTACATAAATATAGAAACACTCACTCAACTCAAGTTTATTGATCAGCAATTGTCTTTTTTTTTGTGTTTCAAAAAGGAAGATTTTATCGATCATCCGGCCTCTGCACCAAGCTAATGCATACAGCCAATCAGCAATTGATTGAGGCATGAGATAACACTCACTGTGGGTCCAGGTACCCCAATGTGCCGCGGACATTAGTCGAGGCATGGGACTCCTCCGCGGCGAACTTCGAGAGCCCGAAGTCAGAAACCTTCGCTCTCATCTGCTTGTCCAAGAGGATGTTGCTGGTCTTGATGTCTCTGTGGATGATAGATGGCGTGCATCCAGTATGAAGGTATTCAATTCCTGCAACCCTCAGGATTTGTTATATATATATATATATACGCATATGTTCTTTCCATGATCATTTTCTAATGGTCACTAATATATAATGGCTTGAGAAAGACAAAATATATAGAACCTTTTGCTGAATCCTCAGCGATCTCAAGACGCTTGATCCAATTAATGTGCTTGTCTCGTCCTGCAAAGGATCATATCTGTTAAAGACAATTCAGTCTTTTTTTCACACAGAAAAAAGAAAGGATGTGATCGATGCACAAATCAATGGAATTAAATTACCATGAAGATGCTCTTTCAGAGTCCCATTCTGCATGAACTCATAAACCAGAATGTTTCTCCCATCTTCATGGCAGTAACCTAGAAATGCTACCAGATTCCTATGGTGTATTCTTGAAAGCAAGGATACCTGAACAAATATTATTGGTGTTAAGAGTACACGCTGTATTCAAGGCTATGCTTGTCATTAATGAAAATCCAACAACTGGAAAAAAAAACATGATTAACTTTTTTTAATAAGTTTATCCATCAGGTGCTTGTGCCACTACCCACTGGTATACCTGTTCAAGAGCAACTTGACATATTTTTTCAAGGGTATTAACCATTTATCCCTAGCATTTGGTTTGCAAACCTACCTCATTTGTGAACTGCTTCTTCCCTTGGTATGAATCGTTTGTTGGCACTTTCACTGCAATCTCCCTTCCATCTGACAGCTTTCCGTAATACACTATCCCAAAACCTCCAGAACCAAGCCTGGTTGCAAAGTTCTTGGTCGCTGCTTCAAGGTCACATAGTTTGTAGGGGTGAGCTGTCTCAGTGGCAATTTCACAGGACTGCGTGCTTGCCTTTTGTAACTTCTGCGCCGGCAGAGCCTTTGTAAGGTCATCTGGACCAAGGGAAAGTTATAAAGAGTTCAGAACACACAAAAAAGGACAGTAAAAGAAAATATTACATGATATCAGGAGGCTTGCTGCTTTCACCTTCTGGTGAGTATTTCTTGATGGTTTTGCGTGTGAGCACATAGCAACAGAGGAAAGCTGCAAGTAACAAGGATATGCCAAGCAGTACAGATATAATGATTATTAGATGGCGCTTCTCTTGCTTCCCTTTTTGAAGTTGCGTGTTGCCTGAGTAGCTGAAAATTTACAATGAGGAAAGCTTAGACTAGCTGATAGCAAGCTGTTTAATAGATATCCTTGAAACATGAAGAAATCAGAGGTTATCGTGATTGCTAGAGAAATGAAATAAAACAGCAAGAAATTAGGTTGCATACATCAAGTTTTCAGGAGTAAATAATGTAGTTACAGCAGTTGTTACCAATAATACAATAAGAACCAACAAATGGGAAGCCAAAATGAATTTTGCAATAGCTAGCCAAGGACATCCAATGGAAGAAACATCACATGATAAAATCCACAAGTAATGATAAATTGGTAATATAGCATATCAAGGAAAGAATACGAACTTAAAAATAATGCTTTTACTCAGCAGAGCCCTGGGAATGGCTCCAGATAGCTTGTTATTCTGAAGATACCTGCATTAATAAACATCGAAATTTACGTTTAGGTAAGGCATAAGAATGATGAACTACTACTAATTTTACGCTATAAATGATGGTTTCTCATATCAGAGGGTTAATGTTCGAAAGCAAGTGACCATGTCATATCCAACAATCTGAGTAAGTGATCGAGCAAACACATGAAGAAAACTCCAGAAAAAATTAAAAACTACATTACTTGCCTACTTTGAAGCTTCTGACTACCAGTGTAAAAACTATGCAAGAATGGCAGTACAATTATCCAATGCAAATCTCATATCTATCTTGTTTTGTGATCATTTGTTCAGTAATATGCCAGGTAACTGCAAAGGATAGTAACCAACGGTTTGATGAAAGACTTACAGCTCACTCAGCTTCGGCAAGCTGCCCAAATATGAAGGCACACTGCCAGTCAGTTGGTTGTTCTCAAAGTGACTGCATTTTTTCAATGAGAAAATATTCATTCATGAGAAAGACACAAGCGGGAGATGAAAAACAGAATTCAGCCAACTGATGTAGTTCCTCACATGATCGACAGGTTTGAAGAGCCACCAAGGTCTGGAATCGAACCCGTCAACATGTTATTATCTAGTCGCCTGCAAGGAAATTTTACACATCATGTTCAATCAGCCCTTGGATGCAAGGAATAGGGATATTCATGGACCAATCTCCATTCTCTGAGCAGAAAGGCAGTGCTAAAAGTTCCTACATTTCTGCTAAGCATGACAAACCCGATAGTTCCGGTGGTATGTTCCCCGTCAAGTTCTTTCCTGAAAGATTTCTGTTCACAACTAAGGTTGTCAGTACCAAGTTCAAGTGCAGATACTTTAATTCAGGAAGAGACGAAGCATTTAGGAAAACCAACAAGAAACTGAGAAGATCCCCAACACACAGAGACAGAGGTTTGCAATTGGGAGTTACATTGAAATCACTCTTGGTTGTGGTTCTGCAGTACATTTGACCCAAGACCACGGCGAAGGCTGACACGGGTCGCCACCTTCCTTTGCCCAATCAGCGAATGCATAGCGTGACGCTAAGCTTGCCATGATGAGTGCTGCCCATGGTCAAAGAATTATGGTATCAAGCAGGCCAGATCGACCAAAGCAAAAGGTAGCAAAGATGAGAATTTACCATCCGGGGAGCCAAGATCAATCTGGATATATTTGTATATCTCAAAGGCATTGAGAATAGGACCCTTGGACGAATCATTCGTTTTACGGAATGCAAACGAGAGGACAAACGGGAGGGACACGTTGAAGTAGCCCGGCTCGTATAAGCGGTATTTCCCTGGAGCATTTTCATCAATGTCCACCGTTGGTTTACTGACATCAGGCAAGCCAGGGATGAAGAGCTTGAATTTGCGCGTCTGGGGCACGATGAAGTCTTGGATCTCGGCGAAGTAGGAGAATGCCCATCCATTTCCGGGGAAGCCATTGAGGTTGAGGCGATACGTGAGCTCACCGAGGGATCCCACAACCGCAGTCTGCATCACCTTCTGAGGAGGCCTCTCGCTGGAGCTCACAAAGACGGGCTTATCAGTGGACACATTGGTTGTCCCAGGAGCAGCATCGACCAAATAGTTGGCCCTCCTCACCATGTCAGACTCCCATATCCTGTCATAAGGATCATCTGGGTACCTGAATTAATCATTATCAGATGAGTAAGAACAAGGTAACGTACATTGTGGTCAAATCAATCAACAGACTCCCATATCCTTAATTTTGACTGGATACGGGTGAACTAACGAATTACCTGACGGGATCGGTGGTGGGAGCTCCAAAATTGATCCTTGCGGCGAGGCTGAGGAAGTAGTCGGCCTCGTAGGCGGTGTAGTAGAGGGAGCCGTTGAGCTGGCGGAGCTCGAGGGTGGAGATGAATGGGTGGCCGGTGGTGGCGTTGGAGAGGCAGACGGCGATGGTGGGGGAGGGGGGCGAGGAGGACCATCTCCCTGGTGACCACCCTGGCCTCGTCGTAGATGACGATGGCGGACCAGTGGGAGGCGCCGAGGTAGAGGTCGAACTCCGGGAACACGTTGCTGCTGTCGAAGTTGCCGTACAGGAAGGTGGCCCGGACCAGGTAGCGGGTCCGGGTGGTGACGTTGAGCGTGTAGCAGTACTTGTTACCGTCCGCGGGGAAGTAGCGCAGCGTGGAGTACTGGGTGCGATGCTCGGAGGGGACGGAGATGGTGGCGGCCGTGCCGAAGGGGGTTAAGCCGGCGTCGGCCGTCCACTGGAGGCCCAGCTCGTCGGTGTAGTTGGCCGTGCCTCCGCAATCTATGCTGACGAAACCTGCGAGTGAGCCATCGATGGAGCCCAACAAGAACAAATTAAAGGCAGGCAGGTATGGGGGAAACTTAATTGTCACAACAAAGAAAGAAGAGGAAAAGGAACTGACCAGGCATCTGGGCGAGTGAGACGGAGGAGAGGAAGAGGAAGGAGGAAGAGAGCAGCAGCAGCAGCAGCAGGCATGAGTGAGGGAGCTGCGTATGTGTTGAAGTGGCCATTGATGCTGTTGGCATGGCGGAGGAGCAGCAACTCCAATTAGTTCTCTTGCTTGCTAAGTAAGTAGTAGCGGTCCTCCCCTTTCCTTAATGAAATGGGGAGTACCAGTAAACGAAACACTAGGCTAGGCTCGCTGAGTGATGGTGAAGAAGAAGGAACGGGGAAAGCAATGAGGACAGCAACAAGCAAAGCGATGCACCCCCTTTTTACAGGTCCAGCTTTGAGTCCCTGAAGTGCGGGACCATGCATCCTTAGGGACTCAGCTTTACTGTCTCTGTCTGTCCATCACTCCATCTCCATGGCAATGGTGCAACTGTAAAGAAGAAAGATATTCCGAAAGAAAGATGGGATCGCTCTCGCCTTTTTCCTTCCGCGTGGAGCCCACTCAACTCTCCCTTCTCTCTCACCTCCCGCTACTGCTACTGCCGCTGCTGCTGCTGCTGCTGAGTCTCCTCCGCCGTTGGTCTATATGTATCCAGAAAAATGGTCATATTTGGCATGCTGACTACGGTCAATTCTGGATTTGGCCTCGCTATTGATGCAATGACAAAAGTAGCACGGCGATATGCGCGACAAAGACGCGTGGCTATTGTCGGACTGGCTGAGGGCGACGCACAGAGGTCGGACCCGCCCGGCATGACTGGCCAGCGTCGGACTCGGGCGAGGCGACGCAGCCAGCGTCGGAGTCGGGCGATGCGACTAAGGCAGCGTCGGACTCGGACCGCGTCGCCTCCACGGAGGGTGACGCTGGCTAACGCCACCCACTGTGGCGTGTGATTGGGTGAGCTAACGCCACGGTTACTGGCATTTTCTCGCTTTGCAAAACGCCACGGCCTCTAGCGTTAGGCCACCAGATTGGCTTCCGTCCTCGCGTCGGATGTTCTGACACCGGCGCGAACGCCAGAGCCCGTGGCGTTTGGTTGACTGTGCAAACGCCATCGTCCAGGACGAACAGCGCTGTGGGGAAGAAGAATGGGGCCTGGTGACCTAACGCTAGAGGCCGTGGTGTTTGGCTAACAGGGAAAACACCAGTCATCGTGGCGTTTGTAAAACCGGGCAAACGCCAGTGACCGTGGCGTTTAGGGAAAAGGGAAAACGCCAGTCACGGTGGCGTTCGGTACTTCGCCACGTTGGCGGATCGTGGACCCGGGGCCGAACGTCATTGACCGTGGCGTTAGCTCACCTAGTTATACGCCACGGTCTGTGGCGTTAGCCAGCGTCACCCTCCGTGGATCCGACTCTCCCGTGTCGGACTCGGGCGCTCCGACGCTCGCGTGTCGGACTCGGGCGCTCCGACGCTCGCGTGTCGGACTCGGGCGGTCCGACGCTCCCATGTCGGACTCGCCTAGTCCGACGCTGGCCGTGTCGCACCGGGTGGGTCCGACTGCGGTGCGTCGCCCTGAGCCAATCCGACGGGAGCCACGTGTCCCTCGTCCCGCGAGTCGCCCTGTTATTTTTGTCATTGCGAGAAGAGGCGGGTTAGATCTGGCATTGACCGCAGTCAGCCTGCCAAATATGCCATTCATCCTATGTATCCATCTATGCACCTTCAAACGATCCAAGCAATGGCAAGGAATATACTCCCGTTAACGGCGCTAGCTTCATCGCAAAATAAAAGCTACTTCCTGTCAGTCCACCATGCACTCGATCACGTGTTCAATTCCATGCTCCCCTCCATTTCAATTCGGTGTCAGCAAAATACAATCCCCTTTTCATCCTTCCTTATCTTTAGTTAGATGCATATACAGCATGGCATGTCATGGCATGGCAGCAAATTAAAAGCTGCTTAGCTTAGCTGCTGGATGTGTTTAGGCCGGAGATGAGGAAAGGAAATTAAAGCAACCTGCAGCTGTAATGCAACGGGCCGGAGCAGCAACGTACAGTGAATAAAGGCGCGCAGTATCCTTCCACGTACGTTCGTAGCACATGATGAAACCGAAAGCATACCATCGATCGACGTCCAATGAAAATACTATACAACCAAGTGAAAGTGCACATGACAGGCATGCTCCATGTACATGCAAAAAAGCTACCTAGCTAGCCAAACCAACAATGCTAGCTTGGTGCTTGCCCGCACGCACAAGAAAAGTTACCATGGACCTGCCTGCCTGGTGCCTGCCTTTTCATCCGCCCATCCAATCCGGACCTCCTCCCTCGTGCACGGATCTATCTTTTATTTTACTTCTAATTGTCAGCTATTACTCTCTTTTTTATTTTCTTCAAGGTTCAGCTTTCACTCTTAAACAACAGCAGCAAATTAAGAAAAAACTATCTAATTGATGTCTTTGGTTTGTGTTTGGGATTCCTTGCTGCTCCGAGTTAAGTTTCAAACGACGACCCAGCTCTGGCTTATCATGATCCCACCCAATATTCACTAATCAAAATTCAATTAATTCCTCAGCAAACTCGATGATAACTCCACTAGTACTCTTTATTCGACTTATATAATTGCATGAGGTAGAGGCGACCAGCAGCTACACTGATTTCAGATAGTGTGTCTTCATTTCCGTCCATTCCACCGGAAGGAGACTGCTACCGCTCATCAGCCTTCACAGATCTCAAGAGTAAATACATCCATAGTCACTAAATTTGTTAATCTTATTCATTTTGGTCACTGTATTTAAAAAGTACAAAAATTATTAAGGTTGTTAAAGGGGTTCGACATGGTGACTAGATCGCTTTATTTACGTATTTACTACCGTATTTATCTTTGGTTAATATACACATAGCCAACATAGCTGCATGGCCTATCTATCAGTGAGTCAATCATCGCTATGGCCCAGGACAAAGAGAAGAGAGGGATGACATGGAGCAGAGCAGAGGAGGTGCCCATGGCTTTGGTAGTTGAGCTCACCAGCAAGGGGACGCGTGAGGGAGGTGGGTGACCACAAAAATGGGTTTGGTGCCTCGCATTGAACTTGTCTAGGGTGTCGGTCGGAACGGAGCAGCACTGCACAATATCGACGATGAGCACGGGTGGCTCTGACATCGAGCTCGCGTGAGGGAGGCACTACCGGGGCGGTGCTGTCCGATATACTAAGTGGAAATGACGACGAGGAGAGGGTCGTGCAGGAGAAGTGGCTCGTGTCGGAACTCACCGTGTGTGGAGATTGAGAGCGGTGGTGGTCGGCCGGAGTTGAGGGAGAAAGACACAATTTTGGTGATGTGGTTACCATGGCCCCAAATTGAATTGAGATTTCTCTCTCTCATGTCACGAGCCACCTCTTAGTAGTAGGAATCGAGCCGAAAGGCTTCGGCTTGCCGGATTACAGGCAGTGGCGATGGTTGTAGGACCTTATATGTCGCCTAGAAGGCGGGAGTGAATAGGCATTTTGAAAATGACTATGTTCTAGGCCAATTCTAATTGTAGAATTTAACTAAACAGATTTTCACAGTTCAATTCCTAAAAAAACAAGGCTCAACTTAGTGCACCAGCAAGTCTAATTTAAGACATCTTATCGTAGGATGACAAGCAAAGCAATTTTTACACAAGATAATTGCACAAATATGAATAGCAAGATATTGATTGCAAGAAAGTAAAGGAGACAAGGGACATAAATGATGTTTATTCTTGAAGTTTTGTATCCATCGATATCCTACATCTCTGTTGAGGAAGCTTGTCCTAACGAACAAGCTGGCTCCAAATCGAGCTCTTCTCTCAAGGTCCTTGTCTTTAGCAAGAACCATTCACTTGGATAGCTCCTTCCTCCACCCCGGAGATGTTGAGCTTTACAAACACTCACAAGTCCCCAAGTTTCTTCATAATCTTCTTGGAAAGATCACTGAGCTCAATTCCACCAAATTGTTTAGGAGGCGGTGGCCTCCCAGAGTAATAAGCTTTCAGACTTTTACTCGAGCATAATCGACGCAGAGAGCTCAAATAGATACAACCAATGCAATCGCCACAATGCGCAGACTCCTCTCGCACCTCATCAAGAACAACACATGTCTTAGATGCTATTAAGTGGGAGAGAGCAGTAGGAAGGACTCAATAATGATCTTTTAGGTGCAGCAACTCACTTTTCAAGCCGTCCAAGGTGGATTAGTCGTTACACACTTTGTGCACAAAATTTGGAGGTTCTGAAATTCAAACCAACTGCTATATCAGCTAGACAGAGAGGAAACTCGGAGGTTCAGGGATTCAAACTCAGAGAGTCCATAACCCAATCTCGGAGGTTCTGAGATTCAAACGTGGTGAGTTTAACACCTAATCTTGGAGGTTCTGAGTTTGATCTCAAAAGTTTCGAAATTGCAAATTTCAGCATAACGAAAAACTGCCTAGAAAGCAAACGGTTGATCCGAACTAAGAAATTTTTTCTCATGATGCAATGGTGCAATCGAGTTATCAAAGACCAATGAAGGGGTGGCTAGATTATAAAAGATTTAAACCAAGATCAATAAAAAGGAGGATGTAACCTATGCAAATGTTTGAGCACTTAATGCACGGCTTGTTCAAGCTACTTATCTAACGATTCCTCTTGATATAACAGTTACATATCCTATAACGCAGGCTCTCTCCAACACCTTGAGATCAGTAAAACTAGGAACACCTAGCTAAGCATACATTTAACTTGAGCGCCCCACTTGAGCTTGATGAAGGCGATCATCCTCGCTCCAAGCCAAAATCTTTTTTCAATCTTCTTTGCTTGTTGAAATATTTGAATATGCTCCCCCATGAACCAATATAAGAAGTCTTTGTTTAATGACATCTTCACTAACTTGTCCACTATAGCTTGACGGACCACAAATTTTAAGTATATGTCTTCACATAATGCTCAACTTGAACTCACACATCTTGATATCGTCATCTCTTGGTGCTTATCAACATTGAAGTTTTACTTGAGGTTCATCATTGCTTGATGAGCATCTCAACCCTTTTTCAGCACCACCCTCATATGAAGCACCCTTCAAAGTTTGTGAAGCACCCTTTTTCGCGGCTCGGCTCGGCTCGTAGGAGAACGAGCTGGGCTGAGCCTCCTTCTCGGCTCATAAATCTCGTCAAGTCGAGCCCAAAAAGCTCACGAACCATTCATAGGCTCGTTGCAAAGAAAAGCTAGCTAGTCCTCTTTGTTTTTACCTTTTTAATCTCGGAGGATTTCTTGTCTTGGCTCTTGGAACCCAGAGCTAGGCCTCTTGCTTTTGCCCTTTTTAGTCTTGGAGGATTTCTTGTCTGGGCTCTTGGAACCCAGGTTTACCCAGGTGTAGTCACTCGGGATTGTGAAGGGGTCAGTGTTGTCCGTGACCTGCAATAGATTCACCAGCTTTGGTATGGAATTCTTTGAGCTCCACCTCAGATAGGAGCTCTTGTGCATGTCTGGCTTAGGCATGATGGATCCTGGACCTGGGCTCACCAAGAGGCTGGGGTTCGACATCAGCGTGAAGAACTCCTCTCGCTCGATGAGAGGAACAAACTTGGTGAAAGTGATAACTAACCCCATGATTAGAACAACAGGAAGCGTAACATGAATGAACAACAGTGTGGACTACCCGGTTTTGAGGCCGGATAACCCTTGTGTTTACTGTATCGATCCCTGGATCAGTAGTCGATACACACAAGTACTTGATACATAACCATGCCATACATCGTTTATTACAGACATTAACCATACTTGGTCTTTTAGTTCTTACAAACCGGGCCTATTGGCCGAATTAAAACAGCAGCGGAAAGTAAATACGGTGGATAGCCCATCGGTATGCCACAGGCAACAGACTGGGGAGAAAGCCTACGCATCGAAGTCGCTGTCGCTATCACCAGACTGGTACTCCTCCTCATCGTCTGGCCACATAACAAGCCAGGTGAGTACATTAAATGTACTCGCAAGCACTCCGCCGGGGAGTTTAATACGGATATGAACATGCTCGGGATTTAACAATAACATGGCTCTATCCTATGTTTCATGTTGTGCGAGAAAGTAAGTTTGCATTAGAAATAAGCACATAGATGTTAAAGCAGTTTTCGCAAACCTCGCGGCATCTGACTTC
The DNA here is from genome assembly GCA_019208055.1 of Stipa capillata. Lineage (NCBI taxonomy): Eukaryota > Viridiplantae > Streptophyta > Magnoliopsida > Poales > Poaceae > Stipa > Stipa capillata. The sequence goes on along the minus strand of JAGXJF010003653.1, from coordinate 247,969 downwards.
CCCGCAACAACGGGAAATCAAATCTGCCATCCCTACAGCGACGGGATTCATAACTATGCTCTTCCTTTTCACCGGAAGGCCTGGTGGTCACCGGTTCCTCAGGGAGACAACGCTCACACCCCGTACTTACGGTGACACTGGGTTTGCCCTACTGGTACGGGTCAATACCTCAGTCCAGGGCTGCCCTACGAGTACGGGTCAGTCCCTCATTCCAGGGTTGCCCTACTGGTACGGGTCAATCCCTCCTTCTCCTCCATTCCCGACAAGACCGAGAATGCACGGAACCCTGCGAACACAGCGGTTCGCGTCCTTAAACCCATAACCCACAAATCTTTTTGGGGCTCAGAAAGCCAAAACTACTTTAGTGTGGCCCGACCAAATTCGTCCATGACCGCGGACGCGGCTATTCGAATAGTTTTAACCCTCTGCAGAGGTGGTACGGCTTTACCCACACGATGTAGTTCACCCTGGGCATACCGTGCACTGCATACTACCAGAGCTAGTACAACGAGACTCTTCGCCGGTGTGAACCCAGCCATGAACCCGTCAGAAGGACATATTCCACACCTAGCTTGAGTCAGTATCATCGCTACAAGGAGGTTGGTGTTCCAACTCTGTGGCGAATAATACCTCGTTAAAACCACGGGTTTATCCTCTACAGGGGTTAAACCCACCCCATCCGCACTCTACTAACTGCCCACGGGTTCATGCTAGTCCAGGCCGATTACTAGATCAAGTCCTTCCCACAAAGGACATGTGGTCGTACGGTAAGACTTGGCCAAACGGCACTTAAGACAGGTCCTTAGGTGATCCGAGAAGGACTCCACACCTCTCCCGATAACGGGCAGCGAGAACCACGACGGCCTTACCTCGCTCTTTAACATCTCCCTACAAACACCCTTCATTACCAACCCGGATCAAAATCTTCTCCCTTTTTAGCTCGGTTCCACAGAACCCTTTTTGGTAGAATATCCCAGCCCATGCATATCCTACCTTCCATGCACCTCTACAACCGGACGCGACGGTCCGTTTCGATATTCCATCACATGAAATATGGGTGTTGCTTTCCTTTCCCTTTTCGAGAACCTAATTCAACTACTGCGGGGCTAAGCATATATATACATACACTATCCTAGGTTCCCGATAATTCTCCGGAGTACAGTAGTCCTAAGGTGACAAGGATTATAGGGTCGGACTAGGGTTTCCTATCATCGGGAATATCTACTCTACACAAAATAAAGTGGAAAAACATAGCATGCATAGTTTATAAACAAAATAATGTTTCGTAAATCTGGGATTCAACATGATCAAGGGCGGAGGCTTGCCTGGCAGGTCTTGGCTCGGTTCCGGACGCGGAGATGCTTCGGGTTCGTCCTGGCGCACGTACCTCACACCGTCAACTACACGTTCGGAAAACTTCAAATAAGAACCGAGTATTACGAGAATCAAATAATAGAATTCAGTATGCATGCATGCCAGGTTCTAACATTTCTTGAAGATCCTAACTTGATGGTGCTAAAACTAAGAAGAACAAAATGCATGAAATGTCGATTAGGGTTTCTAATGTTCGGAGGATAAGCACATGCTTTCTTTGGCTCTTGGACTCATGCATCTTATGAACGAATGACTACTGATATGTTTGACAAATGTTGGATGTTAAACCTACTGGACAAATGGGATGCATCATCTAATCAACTAAATTCGAAAAGGAATATCACTATATGCATGCTTATGACTTAGGGTTTCATGGTTTGATCTAATCCTTTTATTCTTTGAGCTAAGCAATATGAAAGCATGCATGTAACTTGTGCAAGTGGATGGAAAATGCTGGAAACTAATATACTGGAGTGCCCTAGTTTGAATATATATCAAAAGGAAATTTTAAAAACAGATTTGAATTAGAAGTGGCTACTGGATTGGGCTGTACAGAGAGAACCAAAGAGATTTTCGAAAAGTGTTCTATATGAAAAAGATGGGGAAGATAATTCTGAGAAACTTTTATTTGGGACACTTTCTGAGAATCGGCCTGGTTCAAGCTGAACCGGCTGGACCAGAGGAGGACAGTGTACTGGGGGAAAGTAAACCGGCCAGACCGGCGGCTCAGGGGAGGGGTGACGTGGAGGGAGAGTCGGCGCCGGCTTCAGTAATGCTGACAGTAGGGACCCACACTGTGGCGTACCCGGTTTTAGGGCCGGATACGTCTCCCGTGTTTACTGTACCGATCCCTGGATCAGTAGTCGGTACACACAAGAACTTGATAACATCCTCATACAATACCGAATATCTTACATAAATAAGCCATTATGGTCTTTATTCAACAACAGGGCCGATTGGCCGAGTAGAAAGTAGCAGCGAAAAACAACAAAGCACAGTTATTAACCCATCAATATGCCCATCCACAGGCAACTGACTGGGGAGAACGCCCTAGCTCTCGTGGTCGCTGATATCTTCCTCGGAGCACCACTCTCCTTCTTCATCTGGCCAAATCAACAAGCCAGGTGAGTACATTGAATGTACTCGCAAGCTTTTCCCCCGGGAAAATAATACGGCATAGTTCATGCAAAGGGATATCTCAAAGGAGAGCTCTAACCTAGGTTTCATGTTGTGCGGAAATGTAAGTCTTTATTGTAAATAACAATAATAGATTAAAAGCGAATTTTGTAAAACAACGATCCCACCGTAACACATCGTCCTCCGTGGTAGCCCTTGCTACCTCTCCTTCCTTTCCTCCGCGGGATAGCCGCGCTCATCACCGCTTACCCTTTCGGCTTCCGCTCACACTACCCCGGCAGTGTAGCTAGCCTTTTCTTCAGCAATTCCTAGCTACCAATCCGGGTAGCGTAAATTGCGCCCTGTGGACACATCATGCCCACGTCCTTAATCCCTTTTCCCAGCTTTCACAACCAAAACATATTCTAACCAGTGTGTGGCCTTACCAGTTCATGTCCATGACCGAGGACGTGGCTATTCGAATAGATTTTAACACTCTGCAGAGGTTGTACGGCTTTACCCACAAGATGTAGTTCCCCCTGGGCATGCTACCGGTCGCATGTGTCCAGGGTTTGTACAACGAGACCCTTCTCCCGTGTTCACACCAGAGCCGGACTCGCTAGGAGGACTACCCGACCCTCTGCCTCTCAATTGACAGAAATGGGACTCTCCCCCTTTGTGTCGGACCATGTTCCACGTACCTTGTAGGACTCTACTGAGCTTTACCCCCACAATACGGTGAGACCCATGAAGAGCTTTTCCCCTACTCAGTCCCGTGGAGATCCTCTAGGGATTCTACGGATCCACTAGCACTTCAACCTAACTTCCCACGATTCCGGGCTCCGGCATTAGACGAGGTACCAGGTCCAGTCCTTCCCATAAAGGACTTGTGGACGTACGATGGGGAAACTGATTCAGCGGCACTTAGGTTCGGTCCTTAACCGATTCGAGCGGGACTCCATAACCAACCAACTCCACGGGTAGCAACCGGCTACCCGACCATTCCTTCCGCAAGTAGCATCCGGCTACTCTACATCCTCATAACACCCTTAGCATTCCCGCCCGAATCCAAAATTCTCCATCATTTCATGTGGGATTTCACAAATGTTTCCTTTTTAAAAGATTTCCTCGACATGCATAAGCAAGCCGAGGGTTTTTATCCCATACCCCACGCACTTTGTAAAACTTGTTTTAACTAGAGCAGGTCTAAGCACAGCTACTGCTTATACTCCTATTACCTTGCCGGTCGTTCCCGACCGACTAACTAGACCTAGGGCTACAAAGAGGTGGTTTCCAAACCTACGGCACATGCATCTACTGGGTATAACTTTACTAACATAAAATACCAGTAATACCAAAATAGCATGCAATCTTTCGCAAACAAATTACTTAAACGTAGCAAATATGGGATTCAATATGTTCAAGGCGGGGAAAGCTTGCCTGGCAGCTCTGGGTCCTGCTCCTGTTCTTGACGTGAAGATGACGTCGGATCCTCTCGCGGCACGTACGGCACTCCGCTAACTACGCGTTGAATGAACGGCGAATAAGAAGCAAGCGATGAAACTTCAAATAAAATCCAAGAACATGCAAGAAGGTCACATGAAATAACGATGACTTAAATCCGGGACGAATTGCGTTATTAGGGTTACGTGTTCAACCTATTACTTTTATGAATTCCAGGGTGTTAGTGGTATTCTGACGTGCTGGGGATGAAGGACCTCTGCCTCGATTATTCTGACAGTCACATATGGAGTGTATATGTGGTGTTTTAAGAAAATAAAACTCTTGCCCTAATTTGATTCCTACTAAAAGAGTTTTAAAACGAATCCCAACCTCGAAATTATACGAAGATGGAAATCTGAACAGACTGACCTACTGGTGATATTTAAGCATGTTGGTGGCACGGCATATTCCGTTTTGGTTATTCTGGAAATGGGTCAAATATAGTGTATATGTGGTTTTTTTTAACAAAAACAAAAATAAAAGCAATGCCCTACTTATCCTCTACTGCTTTTATGAAATCATTGGTGCTAGGGCTGTGTCAACGTACTGGTTGTATAAATTGCTCACTTTGTTTGCTCTGGAAATTACGCATATAGTGCATATGTAATTTTAATGAATAAACGTAACGCCCTAACTAAATTCTTATTCTTTGAATTCAAAACGATTTAAACCTGAAAAGATGTTTGAACCAAACGTCTTTATTTGCTTTTAGCTCTCTGGAACCGGAACTATCCTTCGCTAAACCGATCATTAGCAGCATGCACTAATCGATCAGCTGCGCTAGGATTTTAAAATAAACTACTGCATTAATTGTGCTTCTTACCGGTTCACTGTGCCCTAACGCGGTCGGAAACGGGAAATACAAGGGCGCTTTCCCTGGTTATGAAGCTGGGCACTCACCCGTTCAGAACAGAGCTCCCGTGCCTACCTAATTAGCAAGAGCGGCGGCGGCGGCTTCTCGGACCAGGACCACCGGCGGCGGGATCTCCAATCCGAGCTGGGGAAGGGCTTCCAGAGGGGGTTGGGGGAACTCCTAGGCTCGTTTCCCTCCTGTCCTGGAAGCTTGGGAGGCTCGGGCGGCTTGAGGGGGCTGGCGGCGGAAGGTTGGGCAAGCGGCTCCCGGCGGCGAGCTACTAACCGGAGGCGAGGGATTAGCCAAGGAGTTGGGAGGAAGCTCCGGCTTCGGACCCCTTGTCTGGGAAGCTTGGGGTAGCTGGAGTGTCTCGGTTTGTTGCTGTACAGAGGAAGAAGAAAAGGGATTCGATTGGAGCAGGGGCTTAGGTTACTGAGCTAAGCTGAGATAGAAGGAGCTTGGCAGCTGTTTGGGCTTGATCTGAAGGAGGTTTTGTGGTAGAGGGGATGGCTTGGCGGAGGGAGGAGCTCGGGCTCCCCTTTTATAGCTGGAGCTTGGCGAGGTGAGCTGGTGGTGCGGCGGTTCCGGTGATGGGACAGCTCCGAGCGGCGACAGCAGCGTGACTGAGGCGGCAGGGCGCGGCAGGGCGTCGTGGCGAGCGGCGCTTGCTTGGGCGGCACTGCGGCGACGGACGGCGCGGCTTTGGCATCAGCGGGCGGTGCGTCGAGTCGGCGTTCGGCGCGGCATGGTCTCGACGGGCGGCGCGGGTACGGCGCTGGGTTTGTGGCGAGAAGCCCTCCCGAGGACCTACAGGAGGCGTTGAGCTGGGCGGAGCGAGGGGACAGCTCAGGGCAGGGCGCGGCAGGTACTGGTGGCGAGCTCAACGGCGGGCGGTGCGCTGAGGCAAGCGGCGTGGCGAGGGATGCTCCCGAGGCACAGCTGGCCGGTGAGCTGGACAGGTTGATGGAACGGGTCATGGCGTGCGGTGGTAGACTCCGGTGAGCTGGACGACGCAAAGGGCGGCGGGCGGCGCGGTCGTGCATGTGCTGGCATGCTGGTGCTGCCCCAGAGCGTGGCCATCTCGTGCCAATGGCTGGCATCCGCGTGCCCCAGCCTGCCCAGGTGAGTGTGTACGTGTCCCTCGCGCCAGGGTGAAGAGGGGAGGTGTCCGAAGGTTTTGGCAGTATGATTCACGATGTGCTGTAAGGAAGAGTTGACGACTCGCGAATGAAATGTTGTGTCAAGGGATAAAGCTAACAGGAACGGGACAAATTTGTGCAACCAAGGCAGTGTCAAGTGCTCAGGCGTGCTGGAAGGATCGGGAAGAGAACCCTACAGCTGGTTGTGATCTTCCCTTTTGACTGGGCTCTTTCTTTCATGCGTGAAGTGTACACGTGTAAGGTGTTTGACGCTGGCCATGGGAGATTTTGAGCTAAGCATGGCTGTGCTGTTGTATATCTAGGTTCGTGAGCAAGTTGGGACCATTGTGTGCTTTAGTTGGATTTTTCTGATCTACACTTTTATAGGTTGCAGTACAACGCACATTTCTGCCCTAGGGTTTGTTATTTCCAATTGTTATTATCTTTGAACCGGCTTGCATATTTTATTTTATATTTGCATTGCATATGACATCAGGTCGTTACATGAATTTATTCATAATTAATAGAGATGCCGAGGATGGATGAATTTCACGATTAGGGTTTTCGAGGAAATATGAATTTCAATAGGGACAGGGTATCGGACTGAGGGCTAGGGTTCCAGGGTACGGCAAGGTGACGGGAACGCATGAGAGCGCTTCAGAACGTTAGTGTCTTGGTCTCGGAGCTTTCGGTCTCGGGGTGCCGTAACCACGTCGGTGGGTATGAAACGTATTGCGGTGAGGTGTTCTAACGCTGAGGGTTAGTCGGAAGGAGGGAATTTAGGTTTTCCGGGCGTGGCAAGGTGGAGGGGGTCAGGGTAGGTCTCATGGATTCTCTCTCCTTCACTCAGGTACATTCGGTGATGAGGTGCCGTAAGCGGTTTAGGGTATTCTGCGAGTGTGCAACGTTTAGGGTTTACCTGAATTAGGGTTTTCCGAGTGCGGTAGAGCGGAGCAGGGATATGGGTGTTGGAGATAATCCTTTTTATCTTGGTTCTAGGTGGGTTGGTGGTAAGGTACCGTCGACACAGCGACAGATACGGTGCGTGCATGTTTTAGGGTTTTAGGCGTGTATATAGTGCGTGTGTGCAGGGGTGGAATTTAAATATAGGGAAAATGGTCGGGAGTTAGGGCTAGGGTTTTTAGAAGTGCGGCAAGGTGAGGTGAGTGCATGGGAACTCTCGGAGATCCTTTTCCTCGACTTAGAGCTGGTTGGTTCCAAGGTGCCGTAAGTGTACTGGCGTATACGGCGTATACGCAGTGTTTGGGTTTTGAAGGGAATTGGTTTTAAGTGGGGAACAAGGGTCGAGCTGGAATTAGGGTTTCGGGGCATGGCAAGGGTTGAGGGAATATGGGAGCGATGGGTTTCTATGTGCTGGTGTTTAGCTGCATTGTGATTTGGCGAAACGTTTTGGTCAGGTGTAGTTTGACTGTCGTCATTAGCGAAAAGTTTTTATTGGCCCTAATTTTCAGGTTTTGGGAGATTGGGGTGTGACACACACGTCAGTAGCAGCGAGGCGAAGCGGTATGCGGGGAGGTTCTGTTGGAGCTTGGTCCCACGGGTCAGTGGCAGAGAGATGGGGGAGGGAGCACACGGGGGAAAGGTCCGGCGGGGTTAGGTTTCCGGTGAGGTTTCCGGCGAGAGGAACGGCGAGAAATTGCCGTGGCGTTAGGAGGAATTAGGGGGAATGGCTGGTACGGATGGGTTCAGGAGTTCAAGAGAATTCCATTTTTGCTATTAGGAAGCTTGTGCGGTTGCTGATGTGGAGAGGAGCTGGTGTCCAGCGGGGTTTGGTGGTGGTGCTCGGCGTTGGAGAAGAAGACTAGGTAGTGGTGAGCTCAGGGGGGTCTTGAGGGGTTAGAAGAGTTTCCAGTGGTGGTTTGAGTGAAAATGACGGGCTCTGGAATCCTTTATATAGGCGAGGTGTGTGAGGGTCGAGTGCCCGGCTGCTCGGGCCACCGTCCTCGCCGTGGACCTCGCTCCAGTGGCTCGAAGACTTCGCCAGTGGTCTCGACTTGCTCAGGGAGTGCACGAAGTGACTGCGGCGTGGACATTGGCTCAGGCGAGGCAGTGGACGGTGGTGCAGAGCTCAGGCGCGCGTGTCTGGCATTGGCATGGGCGCGTCCAGAGCGCGCACTGGCGTGCCACGCGTGCCTGGGTGCCTCTGGTGAGTGACAGCATGTCAACCCATGTCCATGGTGAGTAAACAGCTGGAAACGATGGCGAGGTGAGGTGCTGGCTCAGAAACAAACAGAGGGGAGGTTGGCCACTGCTTGCCATGGCCGGCATGGAGGGACTTGGGAGTTGAATCCCTGCTGATGGTGACTTGGAATCGAGAGGGAATAGGATAGACAGGTCCTGAGCTGAATTGAAACTGCTAGCAGGCTCCTGGTGGAAGTTGGTTGGGAGTTGAGCTAGGGTTTAAGTAGGGAGAAGAATTAGAGGTAAAGTGTTTGATAGATGTCCTGGCTGATTCTTGCACTGGAGATGGAAATGTTTTTACAGAATTGAGACAAGATACAAAGATGAGCTATGTGTAGAATTTGTGGAATTTTCTAAGCAAGGAAAAAGGTAGCTGTAGTTCAAAGGGGAGATTTGACCTAATTGAAATTTTGAATGTAATTCAAAATTTTGAACTGGACTTCCCAATTTTATCTTATAAGGTGGTGAGGAATATACTCAAGGCTCTATTGGTAAATTTCTAGACCTTTTGGAGAAATAAAAGTGCATGCGATAACACTTTCTTCATTTCTGGAGGCAGGAAAACCTAATTAGGGTTTGGGCGACGAAAGGGGTTTTTAGGGTTTTCGACGACGGCAAGGCGACGGTAGGGTACGGGGAAGTTGGGGTTTGGGTTTTGGAGGTCGGGAACAAGAACGGACGAGTTGCCGCTAGGGTTAGGGTTTGAACGGGGCTCGAGCACATACGGCGCATGAGCTCCGATTAGGGTTTGGATTTTTATGCATGCGATGACGAGGCAACCTCGAATGCTGACATGAAATGCTATGCATGAGAAGGTGCTGAAGATCCAATAATCCGACAAAATACGTCTGAACACATACGCATATACGCGCTTAGGGTTTTGGGTTTTATAAAATCCCGATTAACGAAAAACAGGGTGTGACAAACAGACTCATCAATTAGCTGAATTCACATATACGAAGGACTCACAACCTACATGAACAATAGAATCATCGGTTATCTGAACCCAAATATATCATCTTTAAGCCAACACTGTATTACATCCGTAATAGGGAAACCGAAAGGAGAAAGGACTAACACATAAGTGAAGTAAACCAATTCCAAGTTTCCAACAATAATTCGTGAGAAGTAGGATAACGCGGTCTTCAAAACATGATGAAGAAGCAAAAGGATAATATTTCAGCAAGTGGTAGTGTTTGCACTTCAATGGGTGTTTACTTTTTTGAAACATGGATTAAACCTTAAATTTTCCGTGCTTGCTTATCTCTAAACCATTTTCTACCATGGTGAGATAGGTATTACATATCATTTGTACTACAAATGTACAACAACTCACAGCATTGATCAAACATGGAAGTTGCCTCTTTCCTCGACAATGCACCATGCCGATGAGCATGTGAGCTGAGTAAACTCACTTAAATTTTTGCTGTAAAAGCTGTCCCACATTTACACACATCGAGCTTACACTATTGTGCAATAAACAGTGAAGAACCATTAGCATGCGGAGTATCATTCCTTGATTGTATGAAAAATAGCTAAATGGTCCCAATTGTGGCAAATGATAAGGAATTGCAATCACCTAACCCCTACAACTACCAAATCAAACGACAAGAATTTCCACGCACATGGGGAGTAAATAGAAGACCATTAATTAATTACTTTGCTTGGTTTTGAATGCCTTCTGAGTTTATTTACATTCATTTGGGCAAGGACTCTTTTCCCTGTTAAATTGCTACAACATCATTCTAAAATCTTATCAAATTTTACAGCCAGTGAAACTATGTGTTCTTGCGTGACCAGGAGAGCAAACTGAATGTTACCTTCACTAGGAATGTCCTAGGCGGGACCTTAGTGGTGAGCAGCCTGTGGAGGTGGCAAACTGTGCACATGCGGGTCGCCAAGATGTCCAACAGTGGCAAGAACTCATCGACGCTCAGCAGGAAGCCCTCGGTGAGCCATACTGTGGCGTACCCGGTTTTGAGGCCAGATAAGCCCTTGTGTTTACTGTACCGGTCCCATGATCACTAGCCGGTACACACAAGTTAACCTGTATATCAAGGTCATACACACACTTATTAGCATATGATATAAAACCGATCGTTGAGATCGAAAAATTATACCTTTAGCCCAACGGCTAGAAATCTTGCAGCGGAAATCAAACGGTGAGGTGACCCATCAATATGCCAGACCCGACAGGCAACTGACTGGGGGTTCGCCCTAGTTATCGCGGGTACCGTCGTTGCTTTCGAGTTGTCAATCCTTCGGTCAGGCCAAATCAACAAGCCAGGTGAGTACATTGAATGTACTCGCAAGTACTCCACCAGGAAGTTTATCACAGATATATGCATGCAAGGGAATTATCAAGAAATTGGTTCTATCCTAGGTTTCGTATTGTGCGAGAAAGTAAGTTTGCATTTGAAATATATGTAAATAGATATAAAAGCAATTTTAGCACAACATCTCGACGCAGCGAGATAAGGTACCTGCTTCAATCACTCCACCCGTTACAACGGGGAGATCATCTCTGTGCTTTTCGTCGCAACGGCAAAGCATGGTAATCGCCCGGTTCCTCAGGGAGACACAGCTCACCTCGTACTTACGGGGATACCAACAAAAACACGGCAATCACCCGATTCCTCGGGGAGGGAAACATCGTCCTCTCGGTACTTACGGGGATTCTAGGGTTTGCCCGAGTCCACGGGGAAATCCCTTCTTCACTCATTCTGCCACGACGGGCATTCTCAAGTCACCCTGCGAACACGACGGATCGCGTCCTTAAACCCATAACCCATTTTTGACTTTGAAAGTCAGTCTACTTTAGTGTGACCCGACTAAATTCGTCCATGACCGCAGACACGGCTATTCGAATAGTTTTGACCCTCTGCAGAGGTGGTACGGCTTTACCCACACGATGTAGTTCACCCTGGGTATACTGGGCCCGTATACTGACAGGGCTAGTACAACGAGACTCTTCGCTGGTGTGAACCCAGCCATGAACCCACCAGAAGGACATGTCCCAAACCTAGTTTGAGTCAGTAACATCGCTTGCAAGGAGGTTGGTGTTCCAACTTTGTGTCGAACAATGCCTCGCTAAACCGTTGTATTTGTTCTCTACAGGGGTTAAACCATCCCATCCGCACTTTACTAACTGCCCACGGGTTCATGCTAGTTCAGGCCGGATACTATGTCAAGTCCTTCCCACAAAGGACATGTGGACGTACGGTAAGACTTGGCCAAACGGCACTTAAGATCGGTCCTTAGGTGATCCGAGAGGAACTCCACACCATTCCCGTAAACGGGCAGCGAGAACCACGCCGGGCCTTACCTCGCTCTTTAACAAACTCTCTGCTTTCACCCTTCATTTCTGAACCAGATCAAATCCTCTCCATTTTCAGCTCGGTTTCACAAAACCATTTACGGTAAAACATACCAACCCATGGCTATGCTACCTTCATACACCTCTGGACACGACGGTCCGTTTCTCAAAAGTTCACCACATGAAATATGAGGTGTTATTACTTTTTCTTTTTAAAACCCTAATTTCACTACGGCAGGGCTAAACATGAATATATGTATATACTCTACCCTAAGTTTTTCTGATAATATTTCTGGAATACGTAGTCCTTAGGGCTACAAGGAATTCAGGGTCGGACTAGGGTTTCCTAAGCATCGGCATAGCTATGCTACATAAAATAACAATTGTAAAACCTAGCATGCATGTTTCGTAAACAACATAATATTTTGAAAACTTGGGATTCAACATAATCAAGGGTGGAGAGCTTGCCTAGCATTATTGGCCTTTGTCCTGGGATTCGCTCTTGGGGTGACAACGCCTTAGTTCCTTCCGTCGCGGTATCACTACGTCGTATCTACACGTCAGAAAAACACCAAATAAATGACGGTGCGAACGAAAACCCAATACGATTCGAAGGCAGTAAGAGAGCAGTACAACTCATACCATCCTAATGTATCATGCAGCTGGTGTTCCTATGGGTCTAAAAGAAAGCTAACAGGGATATTTTAAGCTAACCTTGCATGAAGAACTGATTCATTAAGGTACTTTCCTTTTAAGGAGTTGGAATTGTGTAGGGTTTTTTGAAATGGTGAGAAGGAGCTAACATCACATGCAATTCCAACTTGTTGTAATTAGAAAACAATGGCTACAAGGATTATTGTCATATTAGCTTTTATACGCTTTTGGTTCTCTCATATGGGTTAAGTCCAGTGGACATTATTATGCTAGAATGCTTTAGAAAAGCTAGATGAGGAACTGGTTAGAACAAGAATGAAATGGATATATGCGCATACACTCAGGGTTTCTTAGATATATTTTTTTGTGCTTACAATTTCCTTGCTGTTTTTAGTAGATGCTTTGTGTTAGAATATTATCTGGACGAAGAATGGTTTCGCTTGGAGTTTACTTAAAAGGATAGACATGCATATGACATGTATAAGGAGATTTTTGCTACTCATCGAATTTCAAAGGACTTGGAGAGCTTGCCCTTTGCACTGGAGTGAAGGAAAAAGAAGAAAAGCAAATAGGAGTTAAGAGGGAGAGAAGCCTTGGCTGCTCGGGTTGCCTGGGGAAAAGGTGAGAGGAGCTGCCGCTGTTGGGGGTTCGGGAGAGAAGGGAGAAGAACCAGGGGAGGTGGAGCTTGGAAGTTGCGGGAGAAGCTCAGAAGGGAGAGGGAAGACCGGTGAGCTCGGGCTGGGGGTGGCTCAAGAGAAGAGGAAGAGTGAGGAGCTCGGGTTGGATGGGATGAGGGAGCTCAAGCAAAAGGGGAAGGAGAGATGGGGCTGCTGCGGTGGGGAAAACACTGTCGCGGCAGGGGCACAGCAGCAGCGGCAGGGGTGAGGCGGCGGCGACAGAAGCGACGAGTTGCCACGGCAGCGTCCTGAGGGCGGCGGCAGGGAGAGCGGTGGTAGCTGCTTGCCGCGGCAGGGCGAGATGGCTGCGGCAGTGCCGTGGGCTACCGCGGCGGGAGAAAAGGGACAGCGGCGGCGACGCGTCTGGTAGGGAGGCGCTCCGGTGCGGAGCCGCGCACAGGCAGCATGGACGCGGTGCGGGGAGGGGTTGAGCTCGCGCTGCAGGGTGGCCTGCCGGCGGTTGTAGCTTGGAGTGGCGGAACCGGTGACGTTCACTGGCAGCGGCGACTTGGGGCTGGGCGGCATTGGGGAAGGGGTCGGCCGGCGACCAACAGCAAAGGCTAGTGGAGGCGTGCGGCAAGAATGGCGGGGTGATGGGAAGTGAGGAGAAAAGGTGCCGAGAAAGGAGATCCGGGGGTAGGCCGGCAGTTGCGGTCGTGCACTTGGGCGCCAGCTTGGTGAGGCTGGACGGCGGCTTAGGAGGCAGGTGGCCGGAAAGATCTGTGCCGACTAGCTCGAGCGAAGAGGAGATGTCTGGCTCAGGCTCTTCGGCTGCTTGTCTTGGCTTGCAGAAAAATCGAGGAAGGGGGAAACGAGGCATGGGAGAAGCTCGCTGGGGAAGAGGCTCTGGAGACAGCTTGAGAGGGATGCCTAGGGGTGGAGCTCAATTGTGCTGGCCGGCAGAGCTCTGGTACTGGGACTTGCGACCGGGCTGGGGAAGTGGCCAACTTGGTTATGCTGGTGACGGAAGCACGTCGCCCGCAGCTCGAGGGGGTGGTGGATTCCAGCGAAGAGGAGGAGGGAGCTATGCAGGTGGAGGAGAAAGAAGGAGAGTGGGTGCTAGCTCGAATGGAGAGGAGCTGGAGCTCGGTTAAGGGAGAGAAGTAGCAGCTCCTGCGTTGGTTCGAATTGGGATGGAGCTGGGCGCCCAGAGAGGAGCTAGATGATGGGGAGCTTGGGGAGATTGAATGAGGTAGCTCAGCTTTGGCTGGTTCCTGGGAGTAGCTAGCTGGTGCTGCTGCTGTGTGCGCAGGGAAGAGAAGAGGCAAGGGAGGCGTGTTGGGGAAGAAGAGCAGGAGGTAGCGTGTAGAAAAAGGTGGCGCAGGGCTGAGCTCAGGTAGGAAAGGAGTGGTTGGCTGCTGCTGTAGATGCTCGGAGACAAGTTGACCTTGAGATTGAGTAGAGAAAATGTACATGGGTAGCCTGGTACCATGCAGGGTTTGGATTGCTTGGTTGGATGCAATGTTCAGCTGGTAAGAGTAGAGAGAAAAACAGGTAGCTTGTGCGATTGGGGTTCAATAAATCAGCTCCGAGTTTGGGCTGGCAGGGTTGCGTGCTCAAAAGAAGCAGAGCATGCTTGTTTGAGTCCTGCAAGTTTTCGGTACGATGGATAAGTGAGCTTGCGCTGGCAACATTTAATTCATCCCAGGCTTGGTGCGGTGTAGACAGGTGATGGGGCATGAGACCTGATGACTTCAGAGGGAGACTAGGATTTTCTTTTAATGCATGTGCACCTACGCAGGTATATGGCATAGTTGCATGCACATCTCTGGTAGATTGGGGAGTTATTATGGAGAGAGTTAACGTGGCACATATGCTCATGGATACATACATATGCAATTCCAGTTGACTCGGATATATGAAGGGAGAGTAAATCATAGTGGTTATGGTCTTACGGGGAAAAGAAATAAACTATGGTTCGGGGTGTATATGTCCACACACACTTGGTTATTTTAGCATACATGGGATTTGTGTGGGTGGAATGGACATGCGAAGCTACTGTGAGCTGTGGTTTGATTTCGGGTGCCGATACGTGCGTATATACATGCATGAGGTTTTGTCGACAGGAGGGGGAAACAAGGGTGTCGAGAATTAGGGTTCGCGTATGTGCATATACATGAAAGCAGTATATATTGGCACATACTCGCGATAGGGCATGACGAAGTAGATGGTAGACTTTCAGGTCATTCGGAAAAGGTTCAGGACGTATATATGTTCCAAGTTCGCAGAAGTACCATGTGGGCACTTAGCGGCAGATGTGGGTTTAGGTTGTACCGACGAGGAGGGAGGGGAAGGGGTGCCGAAGGTGTATTCGTGGCAAGATAGCAAGGGCGAGCAGCCACGCATGGAGACAAGGTGTAAGGCAAGGTTTGAACTACTTGCCGGACAGAGTTTCGACAAAGCAGAGGTCAAGGGAACAGGAACGGAGGGGAGAGGTTTTGATTGCCTTGCTTTAGGGTTTAAACAGAAGCATGATTTGAATAAAAGTTTTATTATGGTGTATTTTAATCAGCATTATTCGCAAAAAGTTTTTGTTGGCCCTAATTTTTAGGTTTTGGAAAATTAGGGTGTTACACATACTGTTGGCCGCAACATTTTCACCATCTCCTCCTTCCACTTGGCTACCCCATCATCGCGTGCCGGCCGAACACACCGTCCTTGCCATGGCCCACCGACGCACAGGTTGGCAACCGTCGTGGCAACTCGTCCACGTTGTTCCTCCTCCTCTGTGGCGTCCCCATGTGCGAGTGTAGCCGTGGCACGTTGCGCCTGCTGAGCATGTAGCAGCTACGCCTGTGGTCGGCGAAGGAGCAGCAACGTGACCGTACTAACCCTAATTGCGTCGTTGCGGCCTCATTAGTGAGAGAGAGGGAGTGCGGGATTGAGGAGAGGGACTGAGGGAGCGCGGGTCGAGTGGGCCGACTGCCTACTCAAGTGGGGACCTGGCTCATGAGCCGGTCTGAGCCGGCTCGAGCTTGGACCAAACCTGAGCTGAGCCCATTCCTTGGCTCGTTGGTGCGGACGAGCCAAGCTGGCTTGGCTTTTCTCGAGCCTGGATGAGCCAGCTCGACTCAGCTTGTTTCTAGCCCGAGACGACAATTAATGCACCGTAATGACCATCAATACTTGATGTCATTTTCACTTGAGCTTTAGTGAGGTCATCATTTTGATGTAGCATCATGAAGTGAACCTAACTCTCACACTTTTTAAACACATGGAACATGGTTGGTTCATGAGCATGATTGATAGTATCACCAAACCACTTGATCATTTGTGCTTCATACTTCAAGTTCTATCATGATCTCCTGAAGTCACTTCTTGAATTCTTCTCTTGAATTCCATGTTTGGAGACCTTGATCATACACGGCTCATCTCACGAGCTCAATCTTGACCATCTCGAATTCAATCTTAAACTCAATCGTGGTCAACACTTGTTCTTTTGTTGAACTTCACCTCGATCACATGTTATTCACTCCCTTGAACACAGTCTTGATCCCTTCAAGTTCATATCTTAAGTTTTGATAGTCATATAATTCACTTCTTCAAGTTCTTGATCTTTAATACATCTCTTGATTTGATTCATCACATGAATTCATCCAAAATCCTTTAAGCATCATCATCATCATGGGTTTATAGGTTCATCCTCTTGATGCAACCTCACGGAGTGGTTCCTAATCCATACACACATTTTTCAAACTCAGGAAAATGGTTAATCGATAATCCCAGTTGTTATTAATAAAAAGCCACTAAACACAAGGTTAGGGGCGTAGATGCACTTCAGCTGTGGCGGCTGCAACGGCGGAGGGGCTAATGGTGACGGCGGCTTGAGCAGGGGCAGGTGGCAGCACCTCGGGACAATTACCTCCACCTGAAGAACTGCACTACCGAGCATTTTTTCCCATATCAATTTCAAGCTTCAGCCACCAGATCGCCGGAATCGACCTCATCTTCTTCAACGCTGGTCAGACTTCTTCATAGCCGTGCGCCCCCATGGTGAGCTCCTCTCCAATTCCTTATCCCTGCAACGCCTCCTAGCCCCCATGATCATTTTCTCTTGACCAATTGGTTGCTTCCTCCACCTGAGCTCCCTATCCAGGATGGCCGCCCGCCGCTACCATTAGTTGTTGCCGATGGCGACCGTGCCATGCAGCTCTACCTGGACCAAGGCCATCAACAGGTTCCCCACGGTGACCTGGTTTCGTTTTCATCGTCGCCCGTAGCCCCTTGCAACCATAGAGCCGACGAGCTTGAAACCTAGCGATGGCGCCCCTTCCTCTGTTAGCTCCCAGTCATGGCGAGAGTTCAAGCCATTGGTTCATCGACAAGTGGGTCCCGCAACCATGTTGACCAAAGTGTACATTGACCGATGACAAATACGGCAGCAAATATATAAATGAGATAAGTTAGTGATCGTATTGGATCCCTTTAGCAACCTTAATGACTGTAATTTACACCTTTTTGAATATAGTGACCAATATGAGTAAACTGGACATGTTCACTGACGATCGATGCATTTTACTCTTCGGGATTCATTCTTGAACTGGCACAAGCAGAAACACTAAAGGGAACTGTTTTAACCCATCTCGATTGCGGGTACCTAAACCCAATCTTGCTCCTCTAACTAGATAGAGCACACCAACAACGGATAATATATAGACTTAAACCTTGACCAGATAAACAAATAAACCAAACTTTTAAGTACATGTCAGCTTAGAACAACATGTCAGGTAGACTTAAACCTTGACCAGATAAACAAATAAACCAAACTTTTAAGTACATGTCAGCTTAGAACAACATGTTTTTACAACACCTATTGGCAGGAAACTGATCTCATCTGCAGCATAGAGCATACAATGGCATCAACTACATGACACCTCCAAAAAAGGAGAGAAGCCATCACTGTTCCTATGAATCCTTAATCCTGTAACAAGTACAAGCTACCACCACCTAATATACCTTTTCTCTCACACCTTCACCTCCTTGACCTGAAAGATAAGAGAATAACATTATACTATGCAATACAAGAAAACAGGGCTGCATTATTACACAGGAAGAAACTAAATCCAATTACCTCGCTGGGTATACAACATCTTCATCAGGAAGGGAACAAACAACCCTATTCACTCCGGATGCACCTTGCAAAGGCCCATTTCCTGAAGCAGAAGATGGGAAGTCGGTGAGGCGAAAGCTGACAAGTGCTGGTCCAAGGGCACTGATTTTCCCTGCACCCCCAAACGCTGCCTCAGCATCCATGCGCCTCTTGAAGATCACCTGGGCACACTTGGGATTGTTTGCGATCTCTGTCTTGGCTTCATTCACAGGCCCATATTGGCTGAAGATCTTGATAAGGTCGCTGCGTGACGGAACAGCACCTGGCCTGCCGAAGTGCAGCACTAGTCCAGCAAGTGAGGGATTTTCCATTTCTTCAGCATTTAGTTGAGCACCATTTGCGACGCTCTGTTTGCTTTCAGCCTTTGGTTGCTTCCATTCTCTGAATCTTGTTTACATTCAACAGTTGGTTGCTCTACATTTCCAGACACACTGATGGCTTCTTGGCGAGTTCCTCCGCACGATGCTCCTTCTTGCTTGTTCTGTTCTTACCCTTATCTTTCTTCTTTCTGAGACTGGATAGCGGTTCCTCCACATTGATGAGAATGTCAGCCCAATAATCATCCTTCATATGATCAGCCAAGGGCGCCTCTGAAGGACTGGGCTCAGTGTTTGTTGCCTCCTCAGGTATCTCCTCATCAGCATGGGAACTAGAAGCATAGCGGTCAGTGTTGGCTGCCTTCTTGGGTATCTCCTCCTTGACATCAGAACTAGAAGCATAGGAGCTCTTCTTATAATCAGCAAAGAAGCTAACACTTGCAGGGGAGATTTTCCCTATCTTCTTAAGATCACATGCTGCTAGACAAAGCTGTGACAACATATGACCACAAGACAAAGAGTCTTCTGTCAAGGCATCTTTCTTGACCCTATTCACTTTCATAGAATGGGGAGACTTGTCTGAAACAGTTACCTCTCTGTTGGCCCTACGCGATTTCATCTGACATGCTGCACTATTAGCTTTGACAGCAGGAGGTGTCTCTGCACCATTAGCTTTGACAACAGGAGGTATCTGTGACTTCTGCCCAGCACCTTTGTGCAACAGTTCTCCAACCTTTGTGGACTTCTTACGAGAGAGAGGTTGTGACTGGGAAGACAAATCCCCCAATGTGTCGAGCTTCTTTCTTTTCCTAGTCATCACTGTATCCTCCATATCATGATCAGGATCCTCAAGTTTCTCAGTTGACGCATGCAAATAACACTTCCCCCGAGCCTTGCTCTTACCACCAGGTGCAGGATTAGGAGGAGTATCTGTCGCTGCCATAAGTTCAGAAAGTTTCTTCTTCTTCCTACCATGCTCTGAGACTGAGATGGACGCATTCTTATCTACTGAGTTCTCACCACGCGCCGACCTTTTCTTGCCAAGAGAAACAGAATCCCTGGCACTGCCATCTGCAAGTCCATGCCCATCCTCTGTGATTTTATCCTTCTTGCGTGCAGAGCTTGCTCTGCGCCCCAGGTTGCCCTCCTTGAGCAAAGCAGCATCTCTGTCTTCCCCTTTTATAGTTTCACCACCATCATCCTTTCCCAGCCCTTTCAAACCCTCCAAAGCCTCTTCTATCTTGGATCTTAGTCTGCGCCCTGATTTGCTCTCACTCAAAGTGCCAGCCACAGCCTTCTTGGCTGGCATTTTTCTGCCACCAACTGTTTCAAGTCCATCTGCATCTTTAGAGGTGTCTTTCTCTTCTTTCCTTTACTCTTACTAATCTTTGACTTCCTTTTCTTGCTCAATGTATCATCTGTCGCCCCTCTACTGGGCATAGAACTGTCCTCATCCGTAGCCTCTTCCTTTGCAGGCTCCGGTAGAGCCTCTCTCTTATCTGTGTCTTCAGAGATGTCTTTCTTCTTCTTCTTCACTGGACTCTTCCTATGCTTTGACTTCCTTTCCATGCTCAATGTATCATATGTCTCCCCTCTACTGGGCATAGAGCTGTCATCAATCGTGGCCTCTTTCTCTGCAGGAGCCTCTCTCTTATCTGCATCTTTGGAGGTGTCTTCCTTCTTCTTCGCTGAACTCTTCCTATGCTTCGACTTCCTTCCCTTGCTCCATGTATCATCTGTCACCCCTCTACGGGGCACAGAACTGTCCTCATACATGGCCTCTTTCTTTGCAGGCTCTGGTAGAGCCTCTCTCTTGCGTGATGAGCTCTCACCATGCCTCGATTTCTTCTCCTTGCTCGGAACATCATCCCCACCGTTTTTCTCCATCCTTTTCCTCTTTGTGTGGGGGCGTCGCTTCGGCAACATCCTCAATCCCATCATAGATGACAAACTCAGGGAGGTCCCTTGTACCCCTTGATCGATTGAATGACCTGAGCTGCGCTTTGGCGGTTGCAAGGTCAAGACGATCGGCGCCAGCCAATGGATCCTTCCCCAGTGCTGAAATGTAGTCAAGAAATGGTTTACCACGGAACGTGTCCCTCATGTATGCATCGTCTACGACAGCACCATAAGCCCCTTCCCGGATACCAGAATTCTCAATCTCCTGCTTCTTGGCAATGCTAGCAGGAAAGCAAGCACAGGAGAGGCCTGCCTCCACGCGGCGCCCAACCTCTTGCAGCACGGCATCGACGGCCGACACGAAATTGAAGATGGTGCTCTGGCCGGCCAGTCGCGTGAAGTGGTGCGAAAAGGGAGCAGCGCGGAGGCGTCGCTCCAAGCGAAGGTCTTGTCCCAGAAGTAGGCAACGAGAGGGGCGCCTGGCCTAGCGTGCTGCAGCGCGAGCTCCGAAGCGTCGGCGGCGTCGAATACCTGCGCAGGCCACCACGGGTGGCTCCGCACCTTGCACCACACCAGCTCCGGCGGCGTGAACTCGCGGCCGTCCCCCTCGTCCTGGAAGGCGCAGTCGTAGCGCGCGCGCGCGCCGTCCTCCTCCTCCTCGTTACCCCCGTCCTTGTGCTGCTGCTGCTTGGGTCGGCCACGGCGAGGGCTCCTGAGAACCTCCTCGACATCCGGGCGCATGACGCGGAGGCGCGAGGGTCGCGTGGAGGTGACCCCTTTGTCCCCAGAAGCGTTCTTGGAAGCTTTGGAGCGCGAGGCCATGGTGATGCTGCTGGGCAAGAAGCAAGGAGGGGTTAGGTTTGAGAGAAGAAAAGGCACGATTTTTGCCTGTGAGCTGTGCTTCTAAGAGAGAAAGAGAAGGGCGGAGCGGATAGGGGCTTACGCTTGAGGAGGCGCTTCCCTTCCAGACAGGGCTTGGTACGAAGAGGTCGCCGGAGATCTCACCGGAGGCGGAGATGGAGACTCGACTGGAGTGGGAATCGGAGGGTGATTGAATGGGTTGAGGAGGCGAGGAAGAGGAATAGGATGGGTGAGTTTGCGAATTGTGGTTAGGATGAGGGGTCGGATGCCAAAAGTTAATGTACATCTTTCTCCTGTCCTCTCTGCTTGAGTTTGAGTCTTTTCCATTTTGGCCCTCTGCTTTCTCCTTTATTTTCCCAAAGTTTGGTCAATCAGGCAGGCTTCACACCGAAAACGTGAGTTGAAATTTCTTTACAAGGCTAAAAATGGTAGAAAAATATTTGGAGAACTTCATAAAAATGGAAATGCTCACGAGTATAATTACGGATATTAATTCTCGTAGTGAAAGATGCAACAATTATTCTTGTGATACAGATTTTATGTATAGTGTCTATTTGGATGGCCAAAATTAATTCATCCAAAAGATGGCGGATGCATATTTTTCTTACAAGACATTGATTCCTGTAGCGAAGATATTGGTGGAACAAAAGGTGTGATTAGAAACATGAGTATCCATTGACTTGTAGCTTTGATGAGTGGGCATAGCACGATTCATACTTGCAAATGTTTCTCCCTGCACTTAGACAAATTAAAGCAGAAATCACGACTTGTTTTTTTTGGGGCTGCACAGCAAAAACAAACAAGTAATTTAAGGACGGTTATCTGGAGGACGGCTGCACAGCTAAAACAAACGAGGGCTGTCATAAACGGTTACTGATCCAACCAAACAAAACGCCGCGGTGGTCCAAACCCAACATTTCACTCAACATTGTCCAATGCTGTGTTATAAGAAAGCAATGGAAATGCAGAACCTGAACATACAAATCAAGACACCACCTGTCTGTTGTTTACATATATCGCATCGATGATATTCATATCCACTCGTCTTAATTTTGCAGTTATTTAATGAATCAAATCAAGTGAGATACGACTTTATTTCTTATCCTACATCATCATACAATCCAATGAACCAACACAACAAACAATGCAAACAATCTATTTCCTTCACACAACGGTGAGGTGACTTAGTACTTCAACCTTTCTTCATGGAGATGCATGTTAGCACATATCTTCAGAAACCCAAGCCTCACCGTATAATCCCTCCCTCCGGCCTGGTCTTTCCACTTTGCCAGATGAGTCTCATTTGTCATTGCTCCCACCATTGCTTTCAACAGCCACCTGCTGTACCTTAGGAGGGCCAGAATGCCGCCTCATCGGCGACGGAGGCGCCATTCCAGCTGGAAAGGACAACCTCTTCTTCACAGAACCAACTGACCCTCCTTTCTCCGGTGTTTCAGCAGCGCCCTCATCAGTCAACGTCGGGCTCTGAAGCCGGGTCTTGGCCCTTGCTGACTTCGTAGACGCCATGTAGCTCGGCACCGATGGGGAGGAACCCGACAGGCTCGCATCGTCCGGATAGTAGATGCGTCGATGCTGTGCCTCCGGGGCCGCTCGGACTGGACACTGAACACGCTCCTCGTGTCGTCGTCTCCCCGCATGCACGGGCCATTCTTCGGTGTTGCGCATTTCTTCCTTGCCAGCACCGGCATTGCCCTACTGGAGGGTGTCGAAGGGGACTGCCGTGAGGCAGGACGGACTGGTTTCGGAGTTGTAGGCCAGGGCTTTTCAGGGTTGGAGTCCCGGCGGTTGTAAGCCCTTGTGATATCTCCTTCTCCGAGGTTCAGGCTGGTGCTGTTCACGGACATGCGGTCGATGTTGCTCTCTTTGTCAGTCGTCCCATTGCGACCCTCCCATGGCTTAGCTGCCATCCATCGCTCCAGCCAACTCCAACCCCAATGCGGGTTGTTTGGATCGACAAACATTGGGTTTGAAGACCTTGAAGTACTCTTCCACTGTCAAAAAACAGGAATATCCAAAATATCTTATCATAACAAAGATTGTGAATGCAAACATCTAACATGACCGACTGGTAATTGCAGTGATGCAACCAACCTGATGGGAAAACGCATATGCAAGTGCTCTTTCTCTTCTAGCTGCAGCCTCTTGCCTGCTTACGAGACTGGCTTCGATTTGCTCTTTGGATTGCAGGCTGGCATCCCATTGCTCTCCCATCTATTATAATATATACAATAGGGAAGTGTTCAGTACTTGTGTTTTGATGCGGCGTGCTTTCATGCTGGAATTAGAAAAGTACAGGCTATAAAATGGCCACGATTGAATTAAAACAAAAAATAAGCTAAACTGCTAAAATCTCATACCCTTTAACTACCTATGGTTGGTTTGACTTGCACGTCAAATAGCATAGCAATTGCTGTTTTAATTATATGCAAGAACAAGAGCCAAACAAATTAGAAAGGGTAAAGCTAAAATGGAATAATGGATACTGAAGTTTGCATTGTAGTTAAACTCAATGCTAGCTGGAATTTTTAAAAACCAAAGTTCTCTTGTATAAAGAGCAGCAAAAAAGCACACATAATCAAATTAAAAGTAGAGAAATCCTGACTAATAATTCAAACGCTGCAGTATGACAGTGATTATTCAGAGATGAAACACTAACAACAAAGCCACAGTGTTGGGAAGAAAAATTGAGGCTCAAGAGTCCAAGACTCCAGCAGCACAACACACGCAAGGCCCCCCTGTATTTTGCCAGCAAGTAAAACAACTTCCAGTATTTACCACAGGTGCATTCAGTTTCAGTTCAGGTCCAATGAATGATACTGCTCTGTTCCGCATTGTTTTGTTCAGCAACACTAACAATGTCAGATTCAGTTCTACATATGGTACTGAAATTACCTCTAGGAATCCAGTAAAAAGTATGGAGGTTTGAAGTGTTTTACTATAAAGAGTCTTAGCACATGATATTCGCATACCCTCAGATTCTCTAGTTCCTGTTTCAACAATAGCTGCCGCTGAAGAGCCTGGTTCTCCTCAGACATCTTGAGCCTCCTTGACCGTATCTGGGACTGGACTCGGGCTAGAGTCTGCATACAGCGAAGTGTGCTTGTGGCCTGGCGCTTAACAGAGTTGCCTTCAACCAGTGACTTCAATCTGACGAGTCCCTTTAATGCTCGCAATGCCCTCCTTGCCTAGATATTTATGGGAATAAAGGATATCAGTAACTCCTCTCGGTGCATTCACTTTTCATAATATCTATACCAATATAAAAGGTATAAGTTTACGGAATCCAAACATCTGAACCATCCATTCAACTCTAATCCGATGACTCACAAATTTAGTTGGACCTTTGCAAATTCAGCCTTAGTTGCACACTAGCTCCCATAATATGCCCTACTTAAATCTTTGCAAATTCAACATGGTTGCACATTAATTAAGCTACTTGATAATATTACCTTTGTACTTGATTGCTCCGTGAACAACTAAGAATATGATGAATTGGTTGATTTCTTGCAATATTTCTAACCACGATTGGTACAAATGTTTTGCAATTTCCATGATTCTGATGAATTTTTCAATAGTAGATATTTCCAACCGCAGTTGGTATCATGTGTTTTTGCAATTTCTATGTGTTTTTGCAATTTCTATGTTTCTGATGAATTTATTTAAATGCCTGATGTAAGTTCATGATGTTTCTATGATATGATAACTTAAATTGTTTCATCATTGGAGCTAAAATTCTTTTGGAGGTGCGCCAATGATCTGTTGGATCGACAAGTGATGTATAATATGAAAACGTGTATTGCACATGTATGGCTAGTAGTGAGTGAAAAAATGATAGTGTCCGTAATGAAAGAAAGAAAAAGGTGGATGCTGTAATAGGATTACAAAATTACCACTGCCAAGCTAGACCAAAAAAATGTAAAATTTCTGGTAAGGCAATGACACACAATTAGCATAGAAACATGATCGAGTGAATCACTACGACAAGTGAAAGGCTATTGCTACCATCTCTTGCCAGAAGTCCATGAACTGCGTTTTCTAATATGCAGCATGCATGATTGACTTCCAGACCATCACATAAGCAAATACAACATTCATTCTAGGTGTCAGCCATAGTTCCAGATGACGCCTAGAAGCTTGAATTCAGGATTTGCTTTGACATTACCAGGTAACCTCTGAATGCGGTTTGGATCTTTGTTGCAGCAAGTTCCCTCGACATCCTAGAAGAAGCCACAGTGGCGGCCTCTGGTGCAGCAGCAGGGGGTGCTTCTGTGGCTGCTGCGACATGCTCTCTCTGCTCATGCTGCTGCTGCTGCTGCTGCTCCTGCTCCTCTTCAATCACTGGGACTGGAACCTTGATCTCCTGGGTGTGAGCAGGTGGGAGAGTGGGAGGTGGTGTCACTGAAACGTTGGCCTCCAAGGAAACGGAGGGTGTTAGATCCAGCGGGTTTGGTGCGCTGGAAGTGGCAGCCAACCTCCTCCTCAACTTCTGTCAGATTGAAGTGCAGAGTTTGGATTTTGATTAGAATTCGGTCCAAATTAGTTGCAGCAAATCAGGTAGGACACATCCATTACTGCATGTAAACCACGAGAGGAAAGCATACATATGACTGTTTAATAGTATAAAATTACCTAACGGCACATGATCAAAGTAACTGAATTTTACTTAGAGCGCAAGAGCCTATATTGGAAGATCTAGAAATCGTACAACTCATGTGTGACTACAAGAGAAAAGGTAGCGTTTTTTAGCACAACAGGGACTAATTCAGCAATCAGAATTAGTGCGTTTCCTGTTCCAATTTTGTTTCGAGAGGCCAGGTGAAATTGTCTAATGGCGGGGAGTGAAATTGTCTGATCTAACTGAGTTGGAAGCAGAAAGAAAGGAAGGAATACATTACCTCGTCCTTGGATTCGGGGGTGAAGACCTTCTTGACAGCACCGAACCACTTAGGCTTCTTCCCCATCCCAGGCCCAGTACAGGGTCACTTGACTCGAGCGATAAGAGCAAGAAAGAGTCAGAGGAATATGAAGGCAGCTAGGTAGATCTGCAACTGAAACGGCCAGATCTGTCTCTGTTGCATCGGTCGAGCACTGGGAGCTAGGTGACAGACAGGAGCAGCAACAGCAGCAGGAAGAAGGCGTGGTGAGGAAGCAAAAAATGTTTTGGTGGGGAGCGAGAAGGGAGCGAGGGGGTGGTGCGAGGTGGAAGACGACACTAGTTAGTTGTAGTTGTTTGAGGGTCCTGTTGAAGAAGAGAATGCCTTTGCATTGCCTGGCACTCTTGCTAAGGACCAAGAGAACAAATATTATTCGCAAGCACGCTTGTTCTACGATATTTATTTATAAATTCAGTAACCTTCCAAATGGATTAACATTGAAACACAGAAATCTTCACACCGCTACAAAACGAGAATGACAGCACACACAAGACACAACTAGAGAGTTGGAGCGGTGTATTCATTTGCACCGCCACCGCTTGTTTCCTTTACGTACGCATATATGTACGAGTGTACGATGGACGGGTGGCTAGCTACATGCAGGCACTAGTTGTTGCAGCTACTACGTACGTTTTGAATGACATCTCGTGAACGTACGATACCTACGTACGTACGTGTTCAATTAATTTTGGGAGGTTAATTAATGGCCATTCAAATTCAATGCTGGCTCCTACTACGCGCGTACATGCATGGCCAATACGTATGTGCTTGCTTCCTAGCTATTACGTCCACGTACGGAGCTCCAACCAGTTCCCAAAGCTAGAGTATTATCTTGCCATTGACCTTGGGATTGCTGACTCGTCATTGAATCTAGCTAATGCACGTTGATAGTAGCTAGTTGATCGAGCTGCTAACGGCTATTTCATAGACACTGAGAAATTGTTCTCAGTCACCCGAGTTACATAGAAAAAATATAACTTAGATATAGAAAATGTATAACTTCTCAATTATGTTCAATTGCATATTTCTAAATCTAAAGTTACACATAATTTCTAAAATATGTAACTATCTAATTAATTATTAGATTAATAGTTAACGTCTAGGATTATTGACTTAGAAATAACTATTTCTAGGTCAACTTAGAAATAGACACTCCCTTAATTATATCGGTTTTCCACCGATCATACGCATAGACCAACGTATACGTAGTACTAAATCTAAAACATAAATAAAAGATAATTATACATATCCTTATTAAATTGAAAGAAAAATACATATTACCTCCCTCAATTATAGTCTACGTTTAAGTTTCGACCTCGAACTCTAAAACAAGTTAAACCATACCCCTAACTCTTAAAAGCCTTTTACTTTACCCATGTAACATTTTGATCTGAAACACTCTCAATGCTCTGCCTACTTATGGGGCAGGCTCATGTATACATAGCATATATTTTACATTTCGTCATTGCTTCGCGTAAACGGGTTAACCCGAAAGTGCTACGTTTAGAACACAAAGATATATATGTTGAACCAATTCTATCTTAAGTTATTCATATGTGACTAATCCCACCATACAACTATACTTATGAACCTCCACTCTAATGAGACGAGGTATTACAATCCCCCTTACCCAGACCGCAGTGGTTTTGCTCTGACGTGGCGCTGAAGTGGCGATTGGAACCCATGTGTGATAGCAGCCACGTCATTGGCCCTTGCCAACTCATCCCTTCATCCTCCTCTCTCTCCCATCCTTCCGCACTCTCTCTTTCTATATTCTCACGATAGCGTCGTTGCCTCCCGTTCTTGGCGTGCGCATGATGCCTCCATGTCACATTGCCTCCCTATAAACCCTAGCCCCCACCAACCTATAGAATCCACTACCCTTCCTCTATCTCCGTGTCCCCGCACATCGCCATCAAGCTACCGGCCGATGCCATGGGCTTCCGTCATCGTGGCATGCAATCGGAGCAACCGAGTCGTCCCAGCTCAAGTCCCTCAGACTAGAGCTTTGCACTGGCATGCTAAAGTCGTCGCCACAATCATTGGCTCGCGTCAGTCACTGTTCCGCCAGAATTGTGAGCTTCATGCTCAACTCCGGCAGGATCCCTATGGTTTTGTTCTTCTCAGGGGGTGAGCATCCTCTCGAGTAATATTCGCACTTCACCACCTCCTCATCCTCCTGAGCTCTTCCCCTCGGGCAAGTTTGAATTTCAGCCACCGTAGCCCCCTCGTCACAGCAACCCACCTTGCCTCCTGTTGCTATTGCCAGCGATCGCACCATGCTCCTCTTTCCTGTACTGGCCCTACAACCCAGGAACGCGGACCAACGAACGATTTGAGGAGCGGGGCGGTATGGCTGCGGTGAGGTTTGGAGGAGAGGCATGGCTAGAAAAATGGGAAGGAAAGAAGTGAGAAGACGAAGAAGAAGCCAAAGAGGATGATGTGGCTTCGATGACGTACACATGGCGTCCATATCAACATCAGTGAAGGAATGTGTCCACGTAGGTGTCGCGCTTGCATCCAAGTGGACGACACGTCGGAGCAAAACCACCCGAGGGAGGTAAAGTAAACGTTTTAGTAGTTGAGGGGTGTGTTTCTAATGGTTTTGGAGTTCGGGTTGAAACTTAAACTGGGCCATAGTTCAGAGGGGTAATGTGCACTTTTCTCTTAAATTAATACTACAACCATTTAATTTAAATAGGGATATAAAGTAGAAACATTACGGTAACTACACTCTTGATATTCTCAATAGTCAAACATCTTGAAACAAATTATCCCTAGACCAAGAATAAATATAGTGAAACGGAAGGAGTAGCCAGCTGCACCATCTCTTCCCATTAATAGAGCTCGTGTCTAGACTGTCTGTATATTTGTGAGTTGTCTCAAAGCTCTGATCAAGTTTCATGATACAGCTCCTGCTTGTTTTCTCTGCTAAAGTCATATTGGTTTTCTTCTCAAAAAATGTATGTTGCTTTTATACGTGTTAATTAAGCAATAGAGAGCAGCAAGTGTCGCATCCCACATCCATGGTCCTTTCATCCCTTCTTTATTAAGATCGACGAAAAATTGCATTACTATCTCGTGAACAAGTACTTTTTCTAT
Organism: Stipa capillata; assembly: GCA_019208055.1. Taxonomy (NCBI): domain Eukaryota; kingdom Viridiplantae; phylum Streptophyta; class Magnoliopsida; order Poales; family Poaceae; genus Stipa; species Stipa capillata. The sequence goes on along the minus strand of JAGXJF010003653.1, from coordinate 218,891 downwards.
TTGGGTAACTAGCTGTAACACTTCATATATCAGCTCTACCTGAAATGCCATCACATTATACTAAAATTCTATTCAGTCAAGAAAATATTATAAATTTTGACAGTCTCCCTTGTTTATAAGGACATCCATGACAAATAATTAACAATTTAACATAAGTATCACAATATATAATCAACCACACAGTTATAAGTAGCCCCGTCCAACCATGCATATAACACCAAGTAACAACATGACGACCACCCATTGAATTATATAGGATCACAAGACTCCAACTGTAAGATATATAAGACTAACTATAAGTCTAAGCAATGGTATAGAAATCAACAAATAAAGCAAGAATGAGTAAAAGATACTCAGCCAAATACAATTAAAGCCTTAATAACAACAATCACCTTTTGTTCTTCAAATAAATACCATGTGGACACCTACTTCCTACAAAGTCATCGAATACCAAAGCAAAGAATTCCAAGAGCATCACAGACTAGTCATCACTGACGATTCTCACCAACCAAGCTTAAGCACAACGAATTAGTTCACATTTGATGGTTTCACCACCCTCAATGGAGTAGTCTCAACGCAGCTAACTTAAATAATCATAATACACAAATGCAAGAATATCAAACAAGACATCAACCAAGAACGCAAGATGAACCTACAATTGGCAACCATATAACAAGATGAATTGTTATGCACTTGCCCCAGGTTCGACGACTAGCTAAAGAACTAGCCTCGGCTCCAAAACGTCCCAAACCTGTGGAACAAATCTTGCTTAAGATTCTACACTGTGACAAGCATGATAAAATAGACTAATCACCCCTAAGCCTAACAAGGAAACTCCCGAAAAACCTAACTTTTCTTCTCAACTTTACTCAGCATGACTTCTGATTTCCCCCATTTTATTTCCATATTGTTAATTCACTTATCTAAACATAGCAGATGATACCCCCGTGGATATCTACATAAAATTATCTACAACTTTCATGCTATAACCATATTTCAGTTCTGTCTCGAAATCAATTAACACTTACTAAACATAAATCTACTCTAATTAAAAACTTCGGGCCAACAAAAGTATTTATCGTAACTCACAAACCATTAACATGAATCAAACAAAATCAATGCCGTTGGAAACCTTACGACCAAACCTACGACTTTCTCAATTGGATCAATTCGCAATTTGCAACATCACTATCCCAACGATGATTTCAAGTAAAAAAATGTGGTCAGAAATTAAAAAAAATTCTAGGTAGGATCCTCGTATGCATGCATATAGGTTACTTGAATGCGGCATAAACTAACAAACCCTAAAATGTGGACTTAATACTAATTTAAACAAAATTTGTGAAACAAGTATTAAACAAAAAAATGTGAGTTATACATGAGAAAGATAAAATTTAAAATCTAAGCCTCATGTGGGCAATCGGATGCGGTAGTCTTGTCCGTGTCGTCGAGGCGGTCAAGATAGACTATTTATTTGCGTGAATTGGATACCGAATGCAAATATTAGGACCGACACAAATTCTAGGGCTTGGATTAATCTACAGATATCTATAATAGAAGAAATAAAAATAAATAACAATAGTAAAATAAAAAAGGGCAAGGGGCACTCGAGCATCCCCAGCCCCATGTCCTCTGCGCACCGAGCCCGTCGGACCCTTCACCGTCGGCCCACCACGACACCGCCCTTGCTCAGCAGCCGCCCTCCCCCCTCCCGTCACCTCCCGCGTCACTACCCTTCTTCCCCGTGCTCTCCGCCACCTCACCGGGCGACCGCTGCCTCCCACCGTGCCGCTCCGCTGGCCCGCTTGACGCTCACCACTCCCTCTCCCCGCTGCGCCACCTCCTCCTTCGTCAGCTCGCGCCGCTACCTGCCTCGGCAGGCACCGCCGCCGGGGAGCCTCAAGGTCAGCGAGCCGGACGTCGCCGGCCATCTCCACCGCGCCAGTCCGCCGACCTCCTCCTCCCCCTAATGCGTGCCCTCCCCCTCGCTCGTGCTCACCTCGGTGCCGCCGCTCCATCAGGGACAATCGCCGCCTTAGTCCGGCTCGGCTGCCACTGCGGGCAAGCATCGGCACCGGCCACTCCGACAAGCTGCGGCGCCACCTCAACCACCACGCAGCACTCTTCAGCATGCGCCGCCACATTCTTGCGGCCGTGGCCGTCGCTGCCGCTGCCATCGACATGGGTCTGTGCCGTCCCTAGGCCGACTGCCCTTGCCACCACACCGCCGCTGCTATTTGCAACCCCGGCCCCTCCACCCACCAGTGCTACCGCCGCACCTCCGCAACTCCACAACGGCTGTGATCGCCGCTGCCACCGTGCCCTGCTCGTCTCGCCTACCTCCTGCCCAAGCAAGGCCGATCTGACTGGTGACACCCGGTCTGACCGGCGCCGTCAACCGTGGGCTGACAATGAACCAGTCGCTGCCTTGCCACTGCTTGGTGCCACTACCCTAGGAAGGTGGAGAGCAGGATGACGTCGTTGCCCTAAAACGATGGAGGAAGGATGTGAAAGGAGGAGAAAGTAGAAGATGGAGTAGGACGAGCTCGTGCTGAACCAAAGTCCGACTCACAGCCTTTATGTCGTCATCGCCGACTTCTTCATGGTGCACACGTCGAGGGTAATCGCTAGTGCTCGTGTATACGCTACACATTGCGTGAATGCGATGAGTACAACATTGCTGTACAGTCTTAGTTTTTGACGAGTGTAGGTCTTTTAGGCCTCCTCCAATGCACAGGTGCTTAGATGAGGTGCTAAGTGCATGAAAGGGCTTAGCAACTAAACTCCCCAATGCATAGGTGTTTAACTTTTTGTAGCTAAGCTTCCTTCATTTAATTGTTTAGCAACTAAACTCTCCAATGCATAGATGCCACATAGGTGTTTTGCATAGGTCCACGCGCTTAGCACCGTTTCTTTCTGGAGACACCAAAACTGCGGTAATACACCGTACAGAGTGGCACAACGGAAGCATCGCGGCGGTCCATATATTACAAACTGAAATTACAACTTGCAGCAAAATACAAAGTCTTACAAACTGATTCCTGAAAATACGGGGAATTTAAAACCGTTTATCATTTGGCTGCAGCAAAAGCCTTCCTACTACTCTCGATTCGACCTATTTTTCTACCCAGCGTTGCTCTCGTCGCGGAAGTCGACATAGTAGTCGACGCCTTCACCCTCCATCTTCGGCGCTTGCTCTTCGGGAACGTCCTCGTCGGCCTCGACGTATATCACTTCCATCTCGGATGTCGGCTCACAGTCTAATCAAGGGAATTAGAATAGAGGGATGAGTACAGAAGGTACTCAACAAGTCCAGGAATAGCAAAGAGGTGTTTGATGCACTATCTGCTGAGAACGGCAACGCTCTCCAAAAGCAATGCAGTTTGGCAAGGTAAGAGAATCAAGTTTTAATCCAAAGACTACGATCTCATGTCTTACAGGCTACTAGGATCCCCGTTGGATCCCTTTCCTGCCGCGTTCGCAGTTTCAACCAAGAACATGAAGTGACTCAGCCATAATTCTTTACACTCTGTAGAGGTGCGCAACTGTACCCACAAACGACGATAGTCATGCAACTGAGGTGGCCAAACCCCATCTACACTCCTATGGTCACAAAGCTATTTCGCCGCCCGCTCAGTCATACCCCGCGTCGTAGTCCCGCGTAATAGGCCAGGGACTACCAGTCTCACGTTGACACTACGGGTCCAACGCCTTGTGGGTAGGCTACTGCTAACACCACCTTCCCAACAGTTGATACTTCAGATCCAACTGTTGAGGTCTTCCTTTCCCAGGGGAGTATGACCTATGGCAAAGGTACTTTGGCTTAGCCCCGCCTATACAGGGTATGTGGTTTGCGCATTCGCTACGGCGCTTAAGCACAATCGATCATTGGTTGCATTAACCTTATGTGAAACAAACCCGTGTGATGAAATCCGCCTTTCGATGTGCCTTCGGCACCTTTCCAGGATTTCATCACCCACCATGCCATCGCCCAAGAACCGGCGATCAAAATAAAATAACAGTTGCTTTCTCTTTAGAAGATAGATTTCTAATTTTTATGCAGGTTGTAGACAAGAGGGAAATTGTGGATCATTCTCAACGGACATGAACAAGAAACTGGACTTGCCTGGTAACGAGAAGGTAGTGGAGTTTGATGGTTCTGCTTGCGGAACTCCGGTCTCTGAAGAAGGAAAAACAATACAGTCCGATAAGGACTTGTTCAAAAGATTCAAATTATGAATGCGTATGACATGGCATGGCATGATGCCTATATGTGATGATGTACCATAAGTATATTCTAACGTATTCTAAACATGATTTACTTACTCATTCTCTAGAAGAGTTAAAATCAATCAGAAGAATGATCAAAGCCTTAACTTCTATTATCATTCCTATTATCGTTTTCATTCGGCATTGATCTTTCTTATAATAACTTAGGTCAGCTTAGCTTTTACTCACTTTATGTAATATTTTTCCTTTCATTTATCTCAATTGATTCAAGAATCAATTCAAAATCTTTAGGTAACCCGCTTAGACTTCATCTTCCTTATAAGGAAGAATGCCTCTTACTCAATTCAAAGAAAATCTGAATTTTCAAATAAGCTTAGGTTCTTCTCTTCAAGAAATTTTCTTAAGTTAAGCAACTACTAGGATTCCCAATTCTGAATATTTCTATGCGTATACTTATTCCTATATCATTTCTTTACTTCTATGCTTAAAAAGGAAAAGAAATAATTCAATTCATTCTCTATTTTAAGGAAGTTAGAAACATATACATATGTAGATTTATTTATGTATATACGGTCTTAATATATTCTTTCCTTTAAAATCTTCATGTTATTTCTTTATTTATTTCCATTTTTTATTTTTATTTTCTTTTACTTTGAACCTAACTATTCTAACCTAACCCAAGAGTCTCGTTCTCCCTCTCATTTCTTACCTAAATCCCTAATTCCCCCATGGCTCCAGCGCCGTCGCCGTGGCCCCCGGTCTTCCTTGCCGGTGTGGTTTCTCCTCCCCTCGCTCTCGCGCACGCCACCACCTCTTCAAGCTCCTACAACGCCGCCGGTGCCTCTTTTGCCTTGGCCCTCTGCGCCGCCGCACCGGCTCCTTGCGCCGTCGCCTCGGCCTCTTGGTCGCTGCCTCGGCTGCGGGTCCGGGCTCGGCCCCGTAGGCTCCCGCTCGGGTGTCGCCTCCTTGGCGCCGCTTCGCTCGGTGCCACGCCGCTCCGCCGTCTCACGTCGGCTGCCGCCCGGGTTGGTCGTGGTCGACGTCATAGCTCCCTCGCCGGGGCTCCGTTGGCCCGCCTCCCGTCGCCGGCCTCCTCTACATGTAGAGATTTCTTTCCCAATTCTTCTCTGCTTTTCCCCCAATTTTTCTCTAATCACCAGTTTCTGGGGTTCTTACCAAATTCCCCCAAATTCTAGGGTTCTTGCTTTGGCTGGTCCGATTAATATTTAGTTGATATTGAAAGATTTGGTAAAAATTGTTGATGCTTGAGGTACGCTGCAACTGCCTAATTAATCTTGATTGATGGGTTAAAATCGTGATTATTGCCTAGGTTCCCCATACTGGGTGCTCTACTTGGTCACTGATGCTTATGCTGCAGTTTGGCTTGGTTCTGGTTGACATGCTCCCTAAAACAGATGCTACACTTGACTTGGCTAACTTGTGGTTACATTCAGCATTTGGGACATTTGCACATGTGTGACTGCGTGTTTTACACACGGATAAGAATAGATCTACTGCACTAGTTGCCTAAATCCATAAGTTCTGTGATGAACTTTGAGAAGAAAAGAGAAATGGTACATGAATCTGATGAGAACAGAACTACTTATGCTGCCTATTTGTTGCCTTTTAACACCCTGTGATGAATCTAAAGCCTGAGGGTTTTTGTCTGAGTATTCCCATGGTGCCCATGCTAAGAACAGATGCTACCAACTCTACAAAAATTCCCGTGATGAGGATTTGATTCTGAGGGTCCCTTTTATCATGCTAAACTCTTTGGCATGATCATGATGTGAGAATCTAAGTGATGTTTTACCTTGCTCCTAAGCTTGCAATGGTAGGTTGGCTCCTAAGGTTGCTGTTCTTCCTTGCTCTCCTGGTCCTGGTAGTGACCTGCCCTCTTCTCCACCTTGGCTGGTCCTCCTCTTTAACTTGATGGCCTGCTCCTCAGCTGGTCTCCTGCTGATCCCTTCGGCCGATCCTTCTCTGCCTTGCCTTGCTCCCCTTCACTCGGTTTTGATGGCTTTCTCCTAGAGCTTGGCTTGGCTTCGGTTCCTCCTCTGGAACTCCTCCCTAATGGCTGCTGCTGCTGGGATATGGCTGTGCTAGTTTCAGGTGGCTGCTACTGCTGTGGCATTAGCTCTACTCGGTTGCTTTACTACTGCCTCTATCGGAGCTCCCTATGAACTCCTTGGCATTTGTGTTGCCACCTCCTACCTGCCTTGTTTGCTACGTGGCTGATCACCTGCTACCTTTCTGGCCTATTACCGAGGCCCTTGCCTGGTCTTTTGGTTGCCTTATTCGGTTAGGAGAGTACTGCTCAGCAGCACTTGCTACTGTGTATGCACAGGAACTTCTTGTGTTTGATTCTGTTGCCTTGCCGGTTAAGATATTGACTAAGGTTAGATTTTATGAGTTCCACGATGGCTTCGGTTGGGTTGATATTTATCCCTTGGTTTGAGTTTTATAATTTCTTTGCAAAACCAAATTATGGAGGCAATTTGGAATAGGAATAATAAAATTTATTTTAAATATTCCTCACCTCTTTTCTCCCTAATACAAATATTATAGATCAATCCAATTGAGGGTCATAGCCATTGTGGCCCTCGGACAATTTTAAAAACAAAAATATTTTTCCAACCTAAAATTAGAAAATTATTTAGGTCGTCGGCGTTATTTTGCCCCCGCAGCTGAGCCTGCGGATGTCGGCGGAACTGCGCCGATAAGACCACTCGTATTTTAAAATTGTTTTTGAAAACCTGCCTCCTACAACAACGGCACGATTTCAATGGTCTCGAGTATCCATACTCGACGACCTCGGATGACGCCAACATTTCCGAAATCTTTCCCCCCATCGACTCTCGGTGCTTCTTCGACTTGAAGACTTCGAAGACTTGGAGATTAGGGTTTTATATACTTGTATAGGTAGAAATCTGAATCTTGTAATTTTCTTTTCTCCTTCTTTAATCAATTTATAATCACATTATTGTATCACAATTTTTGTAATAATCATCATCCAATAATGTTAAGTTCTAATTTTTTTTGAACGATGAATGCAATGAATCAATGCATGCCATGAATGATGCAATGCGCAACCAATTCCCCCTCTCTCTCTAATTCTCAACGTTCCTCGGTAGGTCTGGGTCAACTCAGCAGCGCGAGTTGATCCGACTCCCACCTCACGTCTCTTTCGACTAATGCTAGAACTAGGGTTCTCACAAAAACTATCTCTCTCCTTCTTAATTACCCCGCCACATCATCTTTTTGCCTATGTGGCATGTCTTAGCACCAGTCCAAGGTGGAGCATTGGGAGGGGCCTTATAGGGCTGAAGTGTTCGGGGGCTGTTTTCATGCGTTTATTTTAGGTATCAGGAGTCGAGCTTAAAGGATCATTGGTAGGCATCGATAATAGCTTCTCTTAGAGTACCTATTCGCCATATTCCGATAATCCATTCATGAGTTACAGCCCTGTTAGCACCACTGTCCAGATTTTGTTTAATACAAGATATACATGCTTATGTGATACTAAAGGCCACGTGAATACCGAAAATTGAAACATTAAAATTATATGAGAAGTGTTGCACACTTGTGAATCTTAAAATTCCATTTGAAGTATTTACTGCCTCACTTTAATTTGAAAGAACCCAATTTACACCTGAAAAACATGTCATACAGCTAATATCATCCTGGTCTGAAATTTAATATGATGTGGTAGCTAAATGAGTTATTGTCTTTAAACCTGGAATTTTGCATCATATCTAAAATCATGCACACACCCACATTTTAGTTCCATCCATGATTGAAGATGAACCTCAATTAAAACTAAATCAAAAAGGAGAATAAATCCTAACATGACTATGCTAGTTCTCTCCTCATGCTAATCCACCTTAGTTGTATTCTTACACATCATACAAACCTTTCTTCTAGTTGATCACCCATGTTAACGGTAACACCACTTAAACGAAAATTAAAATGTGGAGTTAATAATAGTATGCTTAGGCTAATTCTGCATTTCGTCTTGAATTTGTCGTAGTTGCATCTCATGCATTTTTAACATGTCCATCATGGCATCTTAGATTCGTTTTTTCCTCTTTTAGACGTGATTCGCATCTTCATGGTATTTCCGCTCTTTAGCGCATCTTCACCAAGCTTCCATGCAAGCTCTGCTACTTGTTGAAGATTCCAATTGCGTTATTAATTGGACAAATGTTAAATTACTGCGTCTGTTTGCCGGATGGTTGTTTGGAGTTGTCCAATTGTTAAATCAATGATTAATTCAATTGAAACCCCTAATCAAGTGAGCGAAAGATGTGGGAGCATGGTTGTGTGGATGGGCTATAACATTGTTGTGGTTCACTCGAGCCCGACGTCGAGCATTAAATTGGAGGTTACAACGAGCGATCCACACTTGATGCTTCTTGATAGTCATAAATATTGGTGGTAAGAGGACCACATATGTCATGTAGTTGGTAACCGATCAATGGAGACTAGCTACCCCCATGTGAGGGCCCTTGAGAGCATCTGCGGGGCTATCGAGCGGCCAATAAAAATGAACTGGTTGATGTTAACCCGTTGAGTTTTATCTTGAGTTCACATGCTTATTAGATGATGTTGACCTGTTAGGTATTATCATGAACTGGTTGATGTTGACTTGCTGGGTCTTATATTGAGTTCCTCGTGTAAATATTGATGTTGACCTGAACTTGCTTCGAATAGACTACTAATGATACTTATATCTGAGCTAGGTTCATATAATCTAATGAAACTTTTCTGGTTAATTGAATCCATATGATGCTTATGTTGAACTTGTTTCCTGTGGATCTATTTAGGTTTCTGCTATTATTCCTTATGATGTGTTATGAATGCTTAATTGGTTACATTCGTGTTAATTGCCATGCTTTTGTATAGGTCAATGTCATGCTATGATTAAGCTGTTATAAAATGTCTATGAAGCAATTTAGCATTCCATGTCTTGTTTAAGTTAATTGGAATAACTTAGCATCTTGTGAGTCACAGGGAATTCAATTTCTGCAGGTGAACTTGGTGTAATTGGTTTCATGTTTACTATTGCACCGTTTATCTCGCCAGTTAAAAGATCTTGGGGGTGCTCTATAGTTTTGATGATGGTCTCCTAGACCATTGAGTTTAACTTGTATTCATGCTTTCGCTATTTATCTTGTGCGGTACTTGCGACCTACGGGTCTTTGATTGTAATGTAATTAGTTGCCCAGGTATAAGGGATGTGCTTATTTATCTAGTAAACCTTTCTGTAGAGCTTGTGTGATGCTTATCAAGTTCTGCACCACGTCGCTTCACACACGGTGCGTGTATGGATGAAGTGTATGAAGCGGCGGTAGAGAGTTAATATTCATCTTCTGTGTGGGTCGAGTGATCATGGAGTTGAGTGACCCGCTAGTTGAGATGCGAATGCTGACTGTGCAGGGTGTGGGCATTAGTGTCGGGCCTTCGGGTGATCCACTAGTCGTGTTTCCGCCGATTGGGTTAGGGTGTGGACACAGACGCGGGGCTCCTCTTTGTGATTGCGATTCTCATCGCAGCTGAATGTTGTTAACTCCCTACAGGGTGTTTGGAATTCTATTTGACTTATTGAATGATATCCGTTTCTAGCAGGCTGGACTAGCAGTGAGACATACGACCAGGTGATCAGGTGGAGTTTGTAGGCGGTGCTGATTCAGTGTCGGACCCTTAACGGCAAATACATGTGAGGTAAGCATGTGTTCTAGTTATGTGGTTTTTTGGTCTTTGACGACATATCATATGGTAGTCATGTATAATTTCGGGCCCCAACACAATTCTGCATGATTCAAACCCAGTTTTGACAATAGGATTTCTGTTCCATGACTCCAATACTAAAAACCATCTCCAGCAACTCAATCCATTCACCAACTGCACCCCAAGCATCTAATGAGTACTAGAGACATTACCCTTATTGCGTGGACTATGAAATCATCGGTGACAATGTCGAGGTTGCGGATCAGGCTTCACCTCTAGTCCTCCACCATGATCTTCTCCAAGTCATCGCCTTTTCTTCTTCCTATTTTCCACGAGTATGGCAGACTCCCCTATCTTCCTCTTCTCCTCTCTGCCTTGCTACCTTTCATGGCCATGGTTAGCAGGATGGATAGCTGCATCATGCAGCTACACGCATGCATGCTAGCATGTGGCAACCTCGCTCGGCAACAAGGCCAGTAGCAGTACATGGAGGCACTGCACAAGCATTGCCAATGACATTGCAAGCAACTAGTGGCAGAGGCAACTATGGTTTGCAAATGGATGAACCGAGGTCAACGGGATCGTGCGGGAAAGGAGGGCGACACCTTTTTCAATCGTTGGCATGGTCGGTGGCCAGGTTGGACCTAATCATTTGTTAATTTTCTCTTTACTTCCTTTCGTTCTCTTCTAGCTGTGTTGAGAAACATGTACCAACTTTGTGACAGTATGAAAATTTTCAAATTCAAAATCCATTTAAAATTCTAAAATCCTTTTGGGCCTCATTTCTTTTTCTTCCGGCCCACGAATCGTTTCCTCAGCCCGTCTGGCCCATCTCCCCAACTCCTCCACCTCCCATGCCATCTCCCCATCGCTGTCGCTAGTAACACCACCGCCGCCCGTCACGCCGCCCTCCGCTCGATGCTGGTAACGGGGTGGATCTCGTTCCTCTGCCAAGGTGCCGCCCCCGACGCCACCTTTCCATGTGTCGCCCGCCTCTCCTTTGCTTTGCTCCATCGCCCTTCTCCCTCTCTGCGCCACCGCTTCCCTCCTCTCGACACCGACATGCAAAGGCTTGCCGTCTGAGCCTCACACGCCTGAGCAGCACGACGTCCGAGCGCAGGGGCTTATCCACTGGAGAGCTCATCTCCTTGGGAGATGAGCGGAGCACCCCGGCCGCACCGCTCCCGCCTCCTATAAAAGTTGGCAACCCCGTCCTCTGTTCTTTTCCCCCAATCCCCAATCTGAGGTCAGCTCGATTTGAAATCTAGCCGAGCCGACCTCCCCCGAGCCATGCCCCTTCGGGCGGCTCGGACTCGAGCCGAGCCACCGGCTCCTCCCCTTATCAGGCTGGCTCAGCCCCCTTTGGGCCATCTCCGATCTCTCTTGGGTCGAGCCCATTTAGTTTAGGAATTCTTTTTCCTTTTTATTTTTATTTTTCTGTTAAGCCCTAAGCCCAACCCATTACCCATACCAAGCCCATATCCAACCAAGCCCATATCCAACCCAGCCCATGTCCAACTCAGCCCAACCCGAAACCCTAAAAACACAATTATATACCGTTTTGATCGTCTCAACGCCACGATTCTATTTCTCGGTACCATTAGACCTAATTCCCACTTTTTCATACCCAAAATCCGCAAGACTTTTCTTGTACCACATATACCCCGGTTCCTCGTCCGAAACCTAACACACACATGTATCTTTCCCATCTCTCCAGTGTTCCGATTTCAACCCTGCACACCTACACCCTTGATCCCTTTCCGAGACTCCCCCCACACCCCTCCTTCCTATTTATAGTATTATTTTAAAGTTATTTTACATTTTGCTCCCAGCTCGCATTCGTCGAGCCCGGACTTATATGTGTTTGTTTGGATCTTTTTGCAAATAGGAAGCGATAGTGACGATTCGACGCATAGAAAAGATCCCGACAGTGAAGACCTCCCCGAAGACAATGATTCGACAGACTGCAGTGCAGTAGGCAAGTCACACTCCTTTGCCCATGTTGATCCCACATGCCTTACTATTTATTGTAATACTAGTTTAGTTAATTACTTCTTACATGTTAATTTGGTATGAAATATTTTTGAATGACATGCTTGTGTAATTAGCGCCTACCACCTCACAGTCCAGCTATTTTTGTAGGTCATATTCACCTTGAAGACCTTAGGATAAAAGTAAATCATATCAATATCCTTCACCGGCATTAGAAGTTAAGTTAGACTGTATAGTAGAACAACAATAACCCTAGTTCAAAACTCGGAGAATGTGGTTTTAAAAAGAAATTACCGACTGTTGGGGACAGAGAAGATGGGGCCCTTCATGTATTAAATGTGCAGCCATACCACTTCCGTGGAGTAAGGGTAAAATGGTGGATTACTTTACTCAGGGCAGTTAAGGACAAGACCCTTGTGCTAAGAAATAAACACAGAACCGCTCAACCACATGTTTGACTTGTCAAACCTGGCCTAGTAAATCTGCTCTACCTGCTGAACAACTACAGAATAGCTTGTCGTTCCTCTTCTCTGGAAGGCCCGCAGAAGCGAATGAGGTGATAGGCCATTTATTGGGAAATCATAACTGGAACTCATCCGACTCCCGGATTGCGAAGTTGACACTGGCCCGTCAGCTCCTGGGAGAGCGAGTGATGTAGTGTTCCTGGGTAGAAACTTTAAAAAATAGAGCAGATAAAAAGCCTTGTTAACTTACCTCTGTCGACACACCGATGGGCGTGTGTAGATTTGCAGTGACACTAAGAGGTATAGGTATCATGTGGGTAAAGCTGAGCCACTCTACAGAGTTAATCCAAATGGTATTCGAATACGCCGTGCTTCTGGTTAATGAAGCTGTGTTTAGAGGTGATTCTCAGTACAAGGCACAAGTAGAAATTAGTGATGATTAGTTAAATCTGGCGATGACCCAGCAGGGTTGTTTAAACACTAAGATTTATAATCAAATGTTTAAAGGAAGAGATTTTAAATACTAAGATGGAGCTTAGAGCTATGCATCTACCAAATAATAAAACCTTATACCCCTCCTTTAAAATCCGAGGCATGTAGTTATATAATGTATCTTCCCAAAGTGGCTTGCTGAGTACGTCATGTACTCATTACTCCACCCATCATCACATATACACAGGAAGACGAAGAAGGACCTTTCGATGAAGAATATCTCGATGGAGATGACTACGAATACTAGGTCTTATCCGCGCTCGAGGCGCCTGTGGTGTAGGTCCCTTGTGAATGTAATGCAAACTTTGGGCTCGGATGCCCCAACCAATTATAAGATAAATCGCTGCTAAGCATACTTTCCAGTTCTGTAATAAAATTTAGATGTTCATCGCTGTGTTGGCAATGTGACTACTCTATGTCCGTAATTGAAAAAACTCCTGGGCAGTTGCGGGCATTATTTCACGGCTCCGAAGTTCGGGGTCGTGACAAACTTTAATCACAAAAACACCATGCAGAACAGTTGACCATAGGTTCAAACCTTGAGAACACCTTTTTAAAATTATTATTTGAATCTAAGTTGAACTAAGTGACATCGAATGGCTGAAACTTCCCGAACTCGTCAAAATTGATCCAAACTCCTATTTGGGCAAATATACAGTCCATTCCATACAAGGTGTGGGTTAAATGTCAGACTTTTGCCCTCTCTTTACTTGTTTTGGTTAAATTCGTACTTTAAAATTTGGAGTGTTACACAGGCTTGTCTTAGATTTGAGTTTTACTGCTATGTACGATGATCTAGCATCCAATGTCTATAGGACATGGCTAGATGCCAGTAGAATTTTTGACAACGTGGTAGAAAGAGAAAAGAGAATAAGGTTGTGTGTTACCTCTTGGTTGATTTTTTTAAGACGTGTTTTGCTCGGTGCAATTTACAAAGTTGAACTTTGGCTAAAAATTTCTATTCATACTTTGCTCATAAGATCACAACTATTGGGTAATACTTGTAAGGGAATGTATATGATATTTGTCTACATTTCAATCATTTTTACGTCTTTAGATCAATCTCAAACTCTCTCTATCTAAATCTCACTTTATATGTAATCCATAAACTAAAAATGATAGTAACTTTATACTAAAATTACACACTTTTAATATGTAATTTCATACGATTTAGAAGACCCTCGTAGACGCGGCTTTATGGACGGTTTCCTTTCTTCTTGTTTTGTCGCTGCGTTATGAAACAAAGCGTGTACAAATTATGTACAGAGAAGTTGTAAAAGTAGGGCGTTGGGTAGGTGAGACCGGGTGGATGGACGGACCCGTACGGAACGGGAGAAAATCAGATTTGATTGCAGCCGACGCGTCCGAGCCGCCTTCCCTCCATCTTCGCGACAAAACAAACAAAAAAAGGGGGCCGCATCGGCATCACCGACCCGATTCACACGCCTCCTCCACCGCCGCCGCCGCCGCGTCGATTGAGGTCCATGCTCTGATTCAGCCAGCCATGGGGGACCTGCCTTCCACCTGCAAGGTAACCCGCCCGCCCGCAACTCTCTCTCTGAGTCTGCAAGTGTAATCTCAGCTGATTCTATGGGTTCATCCATCTCAGGATAAGCTGGCCTACTTTAGGATCAAAGAGCTCAAAGATGTCTTGACTCACCTCACCCTACCCAAGCACGGAAAGAAGCAGGTCACCTTCTTCTCCCCTATCCCCTTTATCTATTACTGCTTTATCAATCTTAATTTTGTCTTTGTTCTCCTTTCCTATCAATTACACATGCTACATCATTCAAATTCATGCGTATAAATCTTTAGTATTTTGTTACCATCGATGCACACTGTGTGTATTATATTCATGTACCAAATGGCATTGCTACCTAATTTAGCTGTTTCAGTCTTGCCCTCTAGGAGTTTCTGATCCATCTCCCGTTCTCGAATACATATCGCAGGAACTTATCGATAGGATCCTCGCACTGCTGTCAGATGACCAAGGTCTCCTTTCGATCCTCTTTGCATTTTTGCAATGCATCTTGTATAAATTAAAAGGGATCATATTATTGATTTGGGTTTCCTTCATTGGCTATACTTTTCTAGTTTCAATGCATTGTTCCTCGCAGAACAGCCATAGTTTTATTAACGACTTAGCTGTTACTAACTTGCTCTGGTATGTGCCTGTATCAGGCCAATGGCATCTTGGACGGGGGAAGAAAAATGTTTCAAGCAAGGAGGCAGTGGCAAAAATAGTTGATGATATCTACAGGTTAGGTTTCACGCTCTTTTCTAATTTCCATCCTTCCTAATCTTCTATGCTTTCGGTAATTGAGTTATCATAGCATCGATGGCATGGCAGGAAGATGCAGGTGCATGGTCCTCCTGACCTGTCATCTCAGAGCCAGATTGGACCAGATTTCAACCATAGAAAACCCAAAAAAGAACAAGACCACTCTTGCCAGTTGGACACTAACTCTCGCTGCATTTGTGGTAAAACATTTCTTCTCGGGAATGTTCTCAAGGTATGCCAATCTAGCCTTCTCTGGCTTTATTTTTCTCCCAAATAAACCCATCAGATTACATAAATCAACAATCTTTTCTACATTTATAGATCAAGCTTCTACCCTCTTAATTTGTTTTCTGTGGTCTGCTTCTTCCAGTGTGACGATTGCCAAGTGGAGCAGCATATCGACTGCGTACTAATTTCAGAGAAGCCTATGGAGGGTGTAAGACCTGAAGTTCCAGCCCATTTCTATTGTCAATTGTGCCGGCTAAGCCGAGCAGACCCGTACGCCCTCTTATAATCCACTTGATTTGCTATTTCTTTCTGTTTTGTCATCTTGAGAAATATGATGCAATACTGTTGCTTGACAGCAATCAAACTATTCGTGACTTCCAGCATTCAAAATTAGGATATCCAACCAAATGGGCACTCTAGTGTTGTCAAGCAAACCAATTTAATCATGGTTTCTTCACTGATCCTTTACATATATCCATGCATTATTTCAACTGTTCTTGTAACAAACTTGTCACCTAGAGAGTTGCACCTAAATTTTCTTCATATATGATATGCCGTTGTATCCACACATTTTATGAACTGTTTCATCGATTGTACATGCTCCATACCAACAAATTTTCTGCAGGTTAAATAGTTTATTGGATCACCTAGTTTAAACGTCACTGATTTGTGGCATCAGCTGTATCTTCTATCCTTGTGGTTAAAGTTTTATAAAATATTACCTGTTTTTGCAAATGGTAGGTTTTTGCATACTGCAGTAGGGTAGTGGATCTTTTTATGAAAACTATTAGTCGCCTCACTTCTCCCTATTGATTTGTTTGTTGAAGTACATCTCTATTGATTTCACTATAACATTCAGAATCTTGATGGGTTGTCTGTATGTGCATGACAGTTGTCTCAATGGCCATTATGGACAAAGACACGAACTGTATAACTAATTCGCTAATTCACACTTTGTATTTGCCAGTAAGCAAGAGAGCCATATGGATCCTATTAGGAGCTCTGGAATAGCAGTACATGAATGCTTATTGTAGTATATCATGACAATTTCCTTAAAAAACAAGATTTAAGCTAAATGAGGATGCTTTCTAATTCCTGATTAAATTTTATACAACTTTGTGCTGTCTTTATTCCTGTGTGCATTGCTTGGAATTGAATATTTGCTGTCCATTTACTACAGTGACATTTTTGAACCTGCAGATTTTTGGTGACCACTGGAAATCCATTACTAACTATGAGATTGATGTCCTCAGATGTTGCAAATGACGGGTGGGTACTACATTATAGGCAATGTATTTGCGATAATTGGCAATCGCTGCTATATAATCTAACTTTTCATGGACTGTCTGCCACGCCATTCTGTACTACCTGTAGTCCACAATCCTATCCTTACAGAATGTTCAACTCTTTCCAGAACAAATGTTTCTCAGAGTGTGGATAAAACATTTGTACTCTCTCGAGACGAGAGGGAAACTATTCAGAGACCTGAATATGATATTCAGGTTTGCTTCCCTCTTCCGCCAAGTGTGCTTGTATTTTCTGTATTACCTGTTTACTGTAACTGACTGTTGTCATCCTTTACATTTTCTTTTCTCAAGGCACTTTAATAGTGTCACATAGGAAGCATACAGTTTGATAGTGCTATGTCATAGACCCTTTTCCAAAGGGGAGGATGTTATAAGTAATTATATACTGAAGAAAGTTACATGAAATTTACTCAGGAGTGGCATGTTCGTGGTTGCTTGTCATATTGTCGAAAGCAAACCTCCTTCAAGGGTACTAATTTGCAGATTTTGCGATTCTTAACCTTTTACATAGTGCTGGCTGTCTATTTTGCATAAATAAATTATTTAAATGCTATATTTGTACAGTGACAATAATTTGTTCAAAAAATGTATGCTTAATTGTTTATATCGTGTAGGGCTGGGCTGCTGGAGCGTTATATTCTTTCTATAGGATTAAACACCTTAGTTGTTAGTTTGCAAAGCAGTCTACTAGTTTCTTATATCATGCAAGTGTCTTATCTCACTGATGAGAGCATGCTTATTTGCAGGTTTGGTGTATGCTTCTAAATGACAAAGTTCAGTTTAGGATGCACTGGCCTCAGTATGCAGAATTGCAAGTCAATGGTATATCTTTCAGCTTTGTAGTACAATTCAGACATGAAAACATGATTGATTATGTGATCTATGAGGTCGTGTTTTGTGTCCTCAAAGTTTGAGCCTTTTTATGCTGCAAAGTAGAAGTTGGGGCACAGTACCTTTAGAAAGGCCCTTTAATTATGTTGTTGTATGCAGCAGCGAATTTATCAATTTATCTTTTTGTATGTTCAATTATATACTATATGCAGAGATGTACAGTGAGCTTTCATAGGTCTTTCCTAAAATTCTTTCTATGAGTGAGACATGGAAGATCAATGTCAATATTTGTTTTATATTTTCTTCAGGTATACCAGTGCGAGTAGTTCCAAGGCCTAGTTCTCAGTTACTAGGGATTAATGGACGGGATGATGGGCCCGTGGTGAGTTCACTCCTATTTCATTGCTAGTGTATCTTGACCAACAGATCTATGGGTATCATTTCCCTTTAGTCATCTTGTAGTTATCAGTTGCTTTACTTAGTTTTTCAATTGTCTGATTGTTTACAAGTTGCTCTTTTGTGGGTTAGAAAATAAGCTTTCAGAATAACATGAGTTTTCTTCTCATATGCACCATAATTAGCTTTCAGCTTTTATGCCTCCAGTTCACGTATGTATCTGCCCAGTTTAGGATTTCTACTCATATGTTTTTGCACTATTTTGCAGATAACAACCTTGTGCCGAGAAGGGCAAAATAAAATATTTCTATCAAGTGTTGATACTCGACCATTTTGCTTTGGGATCAGAATCGCGAGGAGGAGGACTGTTGACCAGGTATTTTTTTTTGGCCTGTTTACTTACCAAAACTATTGAAGTGAATTCTAGAAGGTGCAAACTTTTCTTGCTTGCTGATGTTTGAGTTGGATTTTTGTTTAGGTTGGATTGCAATCTAAAAAAGAATAATGTCTATGTGGAGCATAGATGTGCTCACAATAACTGAAACAAATAATATTGCCCTAAATGCGAACTATATTACCGGGTAAAAATTAATAAACATGTAATTCTTGGAATGTGGGTAGGCACAATCGTCAGTTTCTGGACTTCCTATATATGCTCTTGTCAATGCTTTTTTCTTAATTCATATGTGCACTTCCATATTACTTTTGAATGCCTGTTCTGTTTATCTTACTTCGTTAATTTTGATGAGATATAATAAACGCTTTAATGCCTGGTCTGTCAACATTACCTTCTCAGGTTCTAAACTTGGTACCAAAGGAAGCCGATGGCGAATCTTTTGAGGATTCTCTTGCTCGTGTTTGTCGCTGTCTCAGAGGCGGAAATACTACAGATGATGCTGATAGCGATAGCGATTTGGAAGTGGTTGCTGACTTCTTTCCAGTCAGCCTGCGTTGCCCTGTGAGCCTTCGTATACATATTTTCATTTTCATCTGTTGAAGGTGCCTCTTTTTTATTTTTATTTTTTTTGGAAAAAACCTCCAGATTTGAACGGTACCTATGTCCGCTGTAACTTTAGGTATACTCTGGCAGGTCAATCTCTGTTGTTGATCAATGAGCTGGGCCTTTTAGTGTCTGCACTGGCCTTTACATGTTACACTTTTCCTTATAGTTTAGAACTACCGAGTTGATTCCAACTGAGTGGTTATCTAGCTGTATTTGGCTGCCATGATTTGCTTATATCATCGCCATATACAAACTAGCTTTTTCCACAGTGCTTTGTGAAATTATGATATGCAAGGTTCCAAACTTAAGCATTTTTTGTCTGATGATATTTTGCAGAATAGTGGATCCCGAATAAGGACAGCAGGAAGGTTCAAGCCTTGTGTTCACATGGGCTCTTTTGATCTACAAACTTTTGTAGAACTGAATCAACGGTCACGAAAGGTAAGAGTTTATTTCTCCATCTGTCCAAAACTAGGATCTCTACATAATGGAGAGTACATACTTCCATTTCCAACCTGTGCTCTGTATCTTCTAAAACTCCCGATTGAAAAAAAATTCTTGGCATGCAAGAGTATTAAACAAGGCTTTGAGTAAATTATGAGAGCGTTAAATAAGGTTATTGTGGCCATTTTCATTCATGCTTTATTCATGTGCTAGAGGCTAGGCTGGCATCTATTTGGCAATGGAGGGGGTACTTATGGCTGTTTTGTGGGTTTAAATGTATCTTTTCTTCAAATTATTTATTTAATGTGGCCCAGTTTTGATGGAATCTTATTGGTTTTGTGCAGTGGCAATGTCCAACATGTTTAAAGAATTATTCTGTTGAGAACATGATTATTGATCGGTACTTCAACCGGATCACTTCTTTGGTAGGTTTGAATAATTCTGTTCATTGCTGTGTATTGTCAGTGGTTTTATGTTTTGCTTAGTGTATTATTGTGATGCAGTTGCAGAGTTGCAGTGAAGATGTTAATGAGATAGATGTGAGGCCTGATGGCTCTTGGCGTGTGAAGGGTGATGTTGAAGATATAGAATTAGCCCAGTGGCACATGCCTGATGGCTCCCTTTGTAACCTGAAACAAGACAGTAAACCTGTTGCTGCTGATGTAAACCAGTTTAAGAAAGGTGGTGGTTATGATGGATCTGAAAGTTCAGAAATTGGAAGCAAGGGAAATTTAAATCTTAATGGAATCTGGGAAGTTAGTAAAGCTGATGACATAAAGCCCTTGATGGCTGTAAATCAAATTGAAAATATTGAATACCCTGTTCCCGCCATGGTACCTATGAGCATTAGCCATACTGGGATTTACAGAGATGGGGAATACCTAACTCCAAGCGAGTGCAGCATGCAGTTTAATCTACCTTCGATAAATGGACATGAGTTAGACAGTTTTTCTCACAAGTTTGGCCAGATGTACAGAATGGATAATAGACCACAGAAACAGCTTAAAGATGCAGATGTCATTATTCTTAGTGACTCCGATGAAGAAAATGTTGTGGTAGTTTCTCCACCAGCTGCCTATGATGATGACACTGCTAACATTAGTGGTTTTGGTTTTGCTGCCAGTACTGCTGCAGGAGTTACTGAAAATTACCAGGAGGAAGGTGGAGTTGGGGGCAGTGGCCTTGGTTTGTTCAACAGCAACAGCGGTGTTTTTGACATAAATCCCTGGCCAATGCAGTCCTGTACCCAACCAGAGCAAGGCTTCCAATTTTTTGGAACTGATGCTGATGCTGCAAATACTTTAGTTGATTCTCATAATACATCTGATGTGGCACCAAATGCTTATACCCTTGACTATAATGCTGGCTCTGGTGGTACTTCTATGTTTCAAGATCTTTCTACTTGTCATTCCCGCGCTAAAAGCTTGGTTGATAACCTGTTGCCTTTTGACAATGATGATTCTTCTTTGCGAATTTTTCTTCCTAGTCAACCTTCTAGTGTTTCCACCCAGGAAAAACGGAATGAGCATGATAATATTTCAAATGGAGTCCAGCCTGATGATTGGATATCCCTTACACTTGCAGCAGGTGGAGGTGGTAATGAAGAGTCTGAGCCAGCAGATACCTTGAACCCACAGCCACAAATTCCATTGAAAGAGAGAATGGTGGAACCATTAAGTGATGCTGGTTGGTCTCTTTCTTATGAGTTCAGTTATGTTTTTTTGTGACTTTGATGGTTCTGAATATGATTGTCACTTATCTTTTTTTTCCTGATTGATTAACTTTGCCAACAAACTAATTAATTGACTCAATATTATCTGCCAGTGTTTAGTTTCTTTAGTATTGACAGTTTTTTCTCTCTTTTCCTTCGTTGTTTGCAGCAGGTTCATTTCTCAGCTTGAATGATGACAGGTATAACAAAGAGAATTCAAATACAATGGTTGGACATATATTTTCTCATCCACGGCAGCCTCGATCTGTTAGGCCTCGACTACGGTTATCAATTAGTAGTGATTCTGAGTAGTTTTGATCGTACAACCAGACAGCGCATGGCTGCAGGCCCCCCAACCCAGCCCATGGCAAATGCTTTTACCTTGGACGGTTGTCATGTACTGGCCAATGTAAAGAGAAACCAACATGGATACTTGCCTAGTTTAACCTGCTGTACAAAGTTCAAAGCGGTGGACAAATGTGGATGTGCATAAAGAACACCTGATGGTGAGTATAGCTCTCTTAACAATGTAAAGTTGCAATTTTTTGGTATAATGGGAATATGTAGGGTGAAACCAGATTGGATGTTTGATGTGGATAGCATCCAGACCATCTCGACAGCCACGTTTAAGAATAAAAATGATTACTATTATCAATTTTGAATTTGGATATGTGCACATCACTCATTTTCACATAGCTTGCTTTGGATTTTTGGTTCTATTTTTCTTACAAGCTATAGATGAATTAGCTCTAGGCTTCCCCACATTGATATGGGACTATGCTAAGCGAATTTAATATGATATAGTTTTACTGTTTTAGTAAGTATCCATGTATAAATCAAAATTGGGTTTTAATTTCTTTGATATGTTTCTGGATTTGGATATAGACATCACATTCACAATCATTTATTCTGTTCGTGAACTCATTGTGATAGAGTGTTGCCAAGATTGAAATTCCTGTCCTAATAGACGTCTTATTGGACATGATAATGTCATATGGGAAAAGCTGGAAAGCTTTATGGCGTTCACTTCAATTGCATTATCTATACTATTTTCATACTGTAGGCAGTAACTGATAGATCTTTGCCCTTTAGATTTAACACAGATTAGCATCATGTATTTCTATTCTTTTTATTGCCTGGAGATTCAGAGATGAAAGTTGGTTGGCACGTGAGATGCATATGATTCAGTTACCAATAAAGAATTTATTCTGAATTACTGCAAGTCACTGATGTATCTCTTTTCCCTTCATTCTTACAGACATCTTTTCTAACCAGAACTCAAGGCTTCATAGGATTTCTGGCAGCATATTGTACATTTCACCTGACTTTTACTGGATATATGCCCAAATGGAAGGCAAATACATGTGAAGGTTTGTGTATCATAAGTGTAATTAGGGTCTCACTTGCTAATTGAGATGTTCCATACCCTACTATTTACAGAAAGTAAATTATTTTTCATGATGACGCGTTCCATAAGCATAGAGCCACTGTGCTTTTGATTTACCTGGCAATATAGTATTATTTTGATTTTGATGCAACGCATTTTTTGAGTATGGGTGCGGACGTAATGTTGCTTCATCGACCAGCTGATGAAGTCAGTGGTAATGTTGTGGTAATTTTGTGTTACATTTTCTGGATTAAAGTGAAAACAAAGATATTTCCTAAAGTGAGAGTTGTGGACATGTGCAATATGTGAGTATATGATGATATTTACGTCTACTCCATAAGCTTGTAAAGTTGTCGTCCCTCTTCCCCGTGTCCGGCCGGCCGGCGACTGCGCAGCGCAGCTCTTATTGCATGTGTGCATGCATGGTGCGGGGCAGGAGTTGAACATGCATGCATCTCCGGTCGAGCTGGTCGCTCTAATTTTAGACCCTAGGTAGCGATCGAGCTAGTCGGAATCCAAAATTAAACAGGTATGTATCGTAATATGGTTTTTCTGGGCAACAAGGATAAGGACTGATACTTTCTCCGTCCCAAAATGTAAGGCGTATTTTATTTGGTTAAGACAAGAGTTTGATTAACAATTACTTTATCGTGTTGGCTATTTCTCAGGTAACTGAAATTTTTGCAAATCTTAGTCGATTTGCTGAGCGGCGGCGACGACGAGGGCGAGCACGCGTCGACGAGTTAGGGTCGTCGAGCCGGAGCCCGGCGACGACGCGAAGCGGCGGCGCCGTGCGGAGGCGAGGCGGAGTCACCGGCGCTGCGAGGTTGGGGTTGCCGAGCCGGAGCCCGGCGACGACGCGGAGGCGAGGTGGAGTCACCGACGCTGCGAGGTTAGGGTTGCTGAGCCGGAGACCGGCGACGACGCGGAGCGGCGGCGCCGTGCGGAGGCGAGGCGGAACCACTGGGGGCCGTCGGGTTAGGGTTAGGGTGGGGGGTGCGGAGGCGAGTCGGAATCACCACCGGCCACCGAGTTTAGAGGAGAGGCCTGATCCGGCGGCGGCGGCCACCGGACAGAGCGTCGGGGAGAGAGAGAGGCGAGGCGGATAGAGAGAGAGAGAGACGAAGCGGAGATTGAAGATGATAGATGGCCATTGGATCTATATCCAACGGTCCAAAAATTTGACTGAGATTTAATACGTGGTTTATGTGATTTAAATTTATGGTCCACGTATTCTGGTGTACGAGTACATGGCGCTGGGGTCACTCGCTGACCACCTGCTGCTGCTGGACAAGCACGTCGACTGCAAGGCCATTGGGACTGGGATGGGCATGAGCTGGGGAGACGCGCATGCGGATCGCTCTAGGCGCCGCGAGACCGCCAACCCGGCCGTCATCTACCGCGACCTCAAGACCTCCAACGTCATGGGCACCTACGGCTACTGCGCCCCCCAGTACATCAGGACCGTCTACAGCTTGGGCGTCCTCCGCCAGGCCGGCCGCCGACCAGGTGCTCGTCAGCTGGGCTTCAAGGACAGAAAGAGGTACAGGGAGCTGGGCGACCCGCTCCTGCGTGGAGAGGGACCTCAACCAGGCCGTCGCCGTCGCAGCAATGTGCCTGCAGTACCAAGCCTCCGCCCCCCCCTCGCCGAGGCAGCAGCGGCCGCAGCCCAACCACATCCAACCCCTACATCCCCAATCACAATCGGACCTACTTAATTGGATCCATGACGCTACCACCTAACTAGTTGAGATTAATTATTACAAGTAGCTTAGCTAGCTTAATTAGCGCATTCTGTTTTTGCATTGCTGTACGAATTTTCGTGATATGTGTACAACTAGATATGTAGGCCCATTTCTAGACGGTTTGTGCATAAATTAACTTAAACTTCATTATACCTAGAAGGTCTGGTGTGAGGAAATCTTGATAAGCTCTTATCCTCTTCTAAACAACTTCTGAGATTTGAGCTTATGACCAGAGATGAATTATAGAAAGTCTGTAATACCCTTTGACTAATTTGTTGGATGTTTGAGTGATAATAACATTATCTTTGTCTGTTTGTTATGACGGTGGCCACGGTCTGCTGCGGTTCGCGGTGGAGGCGCACATGCTGCTCCTCGGCAATAGGCTTGTTGGCATGGGGGAGGCGGCCGAACGTGGGAGAGGCGGCGGAGCCGACGTGATGTCACACGGGAGGGCGTGGATGTGGGGGAGCTGGCTAGGATGTGGGGGAGCCGGCGGGATCTGGACAGAGGGAGGTGTGGGAGAAAGAGACGAGCTAGGGAGGGTGGAGTACGGCAGTGTGTGGGTGTGGGGAAGGGTTTGGGGTCCGTCGAGGACATATTTTATGTAATTTTCTTCAACATCAAGTACAATGTCATAATGAATGGGGCCATAAGCTCGGGAAGCATCTCAAGTTAAACTTTTCATTATCAATATAAAAATTGATAGACTTATAGCCATAGCCAGTCTTAAACTAACCCTTCTAAATAGTATATGGTTTTCTGTGATCATAAGTTTATCCATAAGTCCTCTAGAAAGGACCATAGTCTCTCTGCTAGAGATCCATTCTGAATTCCTGTAGGATAGATCCAACTGATACTTGAAAAGGTTGACGTACATACAGTTGCAAAGTCCTTGTCAATCAAAAGCATATCATATCCATCTTATACGTAAGCCGCGCGATCGCAACGTACGCGCGCCTAAAGAAAATGGCAAGCGTGTAAAAGGTGACATTTGAACACATGCCATGCATCAACAAGGACTGGACCTGGCTTGATTACAGGGAGGCTACATGCAAGACACTTTTTTGGCTGAATATATAAAAGCGAGGTATTAGCAATCTCAATCAAAAAATATATAAAAGCGAGGTAAAGTAGAAAAGCAACAAGCTAGGCATGGACCAAATCTCCTTTACTTACCGACTGACATCCGATTCAACTCAAATATATAGCTCCATATTTTTGCCCCCACCCTTGCTCTTAGGGGAACCCAGATCCAACACTCCATTACCTTAATCATTAAGCATCACCATAAACCTGAGGTATCCGGCCCCTATTTCTCCATGATCCTTTTCTGCTGAATATATATACATGCATGTATACCTTTGAATATTTTGCAATTTGTGAAAGACAAAAGGCGAAAAGGGCAGATCAGGCAGGAAACACGGACAAGACTATGAAACTGAAAACATATATGGTACGTGGGAATTCACAAAAAGTGAAAGTTTGAAAAAGAAAGGCTGTGTCAGATGGATTTCCAGATCATACACAGTCGGATCAGGAGGAAAAGCAGTCAAGGGAGAAAAAGAAAAGAAAACCAGGCTGGCTTGGCATGCAGCAAACTAAACTAGCTAGCTAGCGAGGGAATGACCGAATGATGAGTACCTGCATACGGTAAGTAGCAGCAGAGCATAATATAGCCAAGGCATTGGATTGCATGGCATGTACCAACCAATTAGCCGTATAGTATAGCAGCCAAGAAGAAGAACAAGAAGAACTACCCGAAGGAGCAAGATGAACTACCAGGGGCAGGGGCAGCAGCACCTGAGCAACACGGTTATCGGTTACCTCAACCTGCTGACGCTCCTGGCCTCCATCCCCATCATCGGCGCTGGGCTCTGGCTGGCGCACACCTCCGCATCGTCATCGTCGACGACATGCCAGTCCGCACTGCAGGCCCCGCTCCTCGCCATCGGCTTCGTCTCCCTCCTCGTCTCCCTGCCAGGCTTCATCGGCGCGCGCTACCACGTGGCGTGGGCCCTGTGGCTGTACCTCGCGGCGGTGCTGCTCCTGGTGGTGGGCCTGCTGGGGGCGACGGTGTTCGGGCTGGTGGTGACGGCGGGGGGTGGCGGGACGCAGGTGCCCGGGAGGCCGTACCGGGAGTACAGGATGAGGGAGTACTCGGCGTGGCTGCAGAGGCAGGTGGAGGAGGAGCGGTACTGGCGGCCGGCGCTGGCGTGCGTGGTGGGGTCGAGGGCGTGCCCCAAGATGGCGTACTGGACTCCGCTGGACTACCTGCAGCACGACCTCACGCCGGTGCAGTCCGGCTGCTGCAAGCCGCCGACGTCATGCGTGTACAGCTACAGCCCCGATGTGATGGCGGAGCAGGAGGAGGACTGCTACCGGTGGAGGAACGACCCGGGCGTGCTGTGCTACGGGTGCGAGTCGTGCAGGGCCGGGGTGCTTGAGCAGCTGCGCAGGCACTGGCACAACGTCACCATCCTCAACGCCGTGCTGCTGCTGCTGCTCATCGCCGTCTGCTCCTGCGGCTGCTGCGCCTTCCGCAACGAGCGCCGTGCCGACTACGCCTACGGCGGGATGTCCAAGATCCATCCACGCTGGTATTACTTCTGGTACCTGCCTACCTCGATCTCATTTCTGAAACATGCATGCATGTGATAGATTTCTTCCTCTCTGACATCAATTATTGGCAGGTCGAGGTGGTGGCGTGGCCAAACAGATCAGCTCTATTAATTAATTCCGTTATAATTAACAAGGACAAGGAAGCTAGGTTTTACTTGCGAGTGCTGTGCGTACTGCAGTTTATTAGTTGCTGTAGAGATATATAGATACTGTACTGTGCTTGCTCAGCTGGAGCAAATATATATGTAGCAGATCAAGTAATTCAAGGAGTGTTTCTCTTGTCCCGTTGTGACTACCACGAATCCTGTACATGACGAAAGTTGAAGAATATATATACACATATATAGGGTTATATATGCTGTCTTTATCTCCATGCACGCAGGTCTAAATCAAAGGAAACCAGTGTGCTAGAATTAACGGGCTAGCCCATTTAATTAATTCTTAATAAAATCCAAGACCCATATATTTGTATTGATGTGTAAATTTTTTAGTCACATATTACTAGTTTAAGTAGAAATTAATACTCTGATTTAAATAGGTGGGCATGTTACACCTCCTTGTGACATTGGAAAGGAATAACACAACACGTGTGCTCACTTGCTCGCCTCGTCGAGCCGAGCTGGGCCATGGCACATTAGTAACAGATGTGTTACGCAGTAAAGTGCACCTCAGCACTTTGTTGCTCTCTTCTCCTCTCGTGCACAGGAGCCCCTCCACGAGACCCTTTGTTTTGCTGTTGCTGTTCCAAGGCTTCCCCATCCCGCGTTTGCATGCATAGGCCTTTGGAATCCCATCTCTTGAGATCCTGCACCGGGAGAGGGCTGTTTTTGGGGAGCGCTTCCGCACGACTGCTCATGTTCGTCTACACCAAGCGGCGCGGCTGCTTCACCTAAAACAAGCATATAACTACTTCATCTACTTCACACTGCGGGGCGGACTGCTTCATCTACATCAAGCGAGGTGTGGTTACGACTACATCAAGAGAGGAGTGAGGCGCGATTGTGTACGAGTACCTCGCCTACAGCAAGCGAACGACTACGTCATGGCTGGTGATCTGCTTCTGCTGTTGTTTTTCGCGCATCCTTCTGCCTATGCTTGGCTTTGGCGTAATTGTTTATGAGAATATGAGAGATATGCTAGTATACTGCTTAGTTGAAACTAGCATGTCTAGACCGTCTAAGAATAGCTTGATAATTAAATCTGCTGCTAGAATAATTGTCATGTTGTATTTCATGTTTTTCTAGATTAGTTTAATTTGGAAATTGCTTAATATTCCAACATAGTGGTTACGAATATTTATTTGTGGTGGACTAACATGCCAGCTTGCTCGGATGACATTGATAGGTTCGTCACTTACGGTTCAAAAATGGTTGAATCACAAACCCCATCAACCTAAGAGGTTCTTCTTCGAACATTAATGGTTCGAACACCCGGGCTTCAAGGAGCAACTCTCCAGAGGTGGGTGAAGTCTGTGGGGAAGGGTTAATGGTAGCTCAACCACAACAGACAAATGGCCACAAGGGGTACGGGGCCTACGCAAGTTTCTTAGGGGGTGGGGGTGAATGTAGGAGAAGATACAAGGAAACAAAAATCAAATATTCTAGAGAAGATCAAAGCCTTGGACACATGAGTGAACCACCTGAGCCCCTCCAAGGACGAATGGGGACCGAGAGACCAACTAGAGGATCAAATGGTCAGCATCTACAAAGGGGAAGAGATTTATTGGCAACAACACAGGGGTGCAAAATGGATAAAGGCGGGTGATCAGAACACCACCTTCTTCCATAGCGTGGCTAATGGGAGGTGATGAAAGTGTGTGATCCTTAGGCTCGAAGAGGGGGACTTGGTACACACGGAAAAGGAAAACATTGAAAATCACATATGTAGCTTTTACCAAACCCTCTTCAGATCGGCCGAGTGGACAGGGGTGACGGTGGAAGGGGACATATGGGCTGAGGATAGGAAAGCAAGCCCAAGCTTTTCGGAGGAGGAGATGTAAAGTGTGTCCAGAAGGAAATCTGGACACTTTAGGGTTCGAGGCAGAAGACCTCTAAAAATGGGTTTCATGGCCGGAGTTATGCCAGAAAGTCTGGATCGCCAAAGTATCTAGAAAAAGTTCGAATACTCTAGGTCCAAGGCAGAAGGTTTTTCAAAAACTGATTGCATACCCGGAGAGTCACTCCGACAGCCCGGACCACTCGGAGTATCTGACAATCCGGACACTCTGGGTCTAAGATAGGAAGTCCCACAAAATTGGTTGCACACCTGTAGACTCACTCAGAGTATCCGGACCAACACTTACCCTAAAGAATGCTCTACACCTGGAGTATCCAGGTAGAAATCTAGACACTCTTGATGTCAGATAGAGCAGAGATAACTTAAAAAATTTGGAGATATTTTGAGACTAAAGATATGGTTAAATACTTTGAGCACTAAGTCACTATTCCAACCCTTTAAGTAGACCCCCCTTTCTAGTATGGCTTTTCCTATACTCAATATGATCTATCAAATCACATATACCTAGAAAATGAGTTCTAAAGCAACTAGAGCCTCGCCGATCCTCTTTTCATCTTTTTAAGGGTCACAATTGTTGGTCGGACTTCACATGTGATTAGAACCTGCTTAGTGATGAGTCTATTTTGTACTCATCATTTTCTCCATGTTTTATCCTGATTATTGTAGTTTCATCGTATAAATTCCTGTTGATTGTTGCTAATGATTAACTAATTGTTAGGAGTGTGAAAATATCTCTTTTTGAACTTAATGTGTGTAGGATGTTGGAAAATGGTACACACACACACACACACACACACACACACATATGTGGAAAGTACACGTCGAGAAGAGTGCTAATGAAGAAACGACAAATCAAATGGAGCATCTAGTGAGCTAGAAGACCAGTGGTACGATCACGACGCCTGTATCGCATGCCTATACCGAGTGCGTACGGCACCGCCGCGTGAAACAAAATCTTTTCTGTGAAGGGACCCCGAGGGAAATCACGACGTATACTCCACGAAACTCTAAACATCACCTACAATCTATTTAAGAAGAGGGAGACACCGCAATGGAGTTAACCGGAGGGAAGGATCCCCTCAAGGCTATTCAAATCTAATCTACAATCTCCATCATAGTCTTAAAAACAGTTGTAAGGGAGATCAAGAGAGGAAAAGAGGAAGATCATCTCCACTAGGCCATGCACATCATCTCCACCATGCCAAGCATCATCTCCATTGTTTCTCTCTCTCTCTCTCTCTCTCTCTCTCTCTCTCTCTCTCTCGTAGTCTCTTTTGTTACTTGTACGATGAACTCCTTGTTGAGTAATCTATTATTTCTTGCCTATTGGTAATCTATCATGTTATTGATCTATGAGTTTTTGCTATGCATAAATGTAATTCTGTAGTACCGGTAATGGATGGATACATTATCAGATTAACGCTAAGGGGTTGTACTGATGAGATGTGTAGGATAGGTATCGCGGTGACAACGCATATCCTGATAAAGTCATTGATCATTTATTCAGGAGAATCACGAAGACTCACTTCTTTATACCATTAATTTGGTAGCGAGGGGTATGGATGTACCTATCTTTGACTCCGCCATTCATGCTTGCATACATAGACTTTAATATGTTATAAATCCAATAGTCTAGAAATTATTCATTACTTATTGTCCCGTCGTTGTGTCCTTTTATTTATGTTCGTAGTTTATTTTCTCGTTGTCCTTTAGTTACTTTTTCTTAATGCTTTTTTTTTGCTTGGATAAAAGTCGATAATCTAGTATATTAATTCTGAATTACTATTCGGGTGCAAGCGCAACTATTTGTGTGACAACTCTAGTTGTGAGGAAGGGGAAACATTTATCCTTTTCTCCCGTGGTTCGATAATCTTGGGCTTAACATATCCCTTGAAAGGTACTACGATGATTCGGATCGCATACACACTCAAAGTTCACATTAGTTCTTTAATCATTTATTATTAATCACCAAAATCCACTTAGGGGCCTAGATGAACTTTCAAAGATGGTCGAGAAACCAAATTTTGGAGAGATGTCTGGCTCGGCTCTTCCTCATTAGAAACTTATTCCTGCGCTTATATTTAGTTTGTGAACATCTTGAGTGCAAAGTTGCCAAATGGTTGGGTTGGAGACAATTGGCACATAGGAGTTCAAAGGTCCTTTGGAGAACACGAACTTCAAGAATGGAGTGCCCGCATGGGAGAGCTCCAAGGGGTGGCTCTGAACCTTGATCCCGACAAAACAGAATGGGCCCTAGAAAAGAAACACATCTTCATGATTCATTCACTTCATAGACTCATATTATATGGCGGAGTATTTAATGTGAACCTACAATGGGCGTGAAAGGCTAAGGTGGCGCTAAAAGTTAAGAGTTGTATTTGGCAAGCGAGATAAGATAGAATCACATCAAGACAACAACTAGTTAAACAAATGTGGAAGGGCTCCGACAAATGCGAGCTATGTGGGGAGATAGAAAACGCAAACCGCATTCTTTTCGAGTGTACGATGGAGAGATTTGTGTGGGTCAGCATCCACGAGGCCCTCGGTTGGGATGTAAGGCCAACATACTTTGAGGATTTTTTCAGGTAATGGGTAGCCAAGCAAAAACAGGTGAATATATGCGCGTGTGTTTATGGGTTTACAACTATTGTTTGGGCACTTCGGAAATGTTAAGAACAAAATGACAATCGAAGGCAAACTTGTGAGACAGTCAATTGACACTGTGTATAAAATATTGTTCTTATGTGGCAATGAGAGCTCCTCTTTGGGGAGAAGGACAACGAGAAGGCGCGTAGGCTGCCTCATGCATTAAACTGAAGGTTTTAAGACTGCAAAGCAAGGAGGAGGGGTGCTAGAGACTCCTAGCTTTATGCCTTTATTTTGTTGTTTTTGAATATGGCCTATGTGAGCTCGCTATTGCATGTCTTTATATTATGATGTAATATGTTAGACTATATATGTGTGGTGATGATGTTAGTTCGGGTAGAAAGGTCAGCTGAGTTAGTTTAGAAAGATTTATGATTATTTTATTGGTATTATAGCTGCTGTTTACTTATTTTAGATTAGATTTACACAAAAAATACTATTAAAATTTTAAACCGATAACTCTAGCAAACCAGTGACTGTGATAAGCTTTCAATATAACTCGGACGGAGTGCCGTTTTCTAAGAAACGGCTGAATATATATTTACTACTGTTAAAGAGCACTCCAAACTTTACACACGGAGAGACAGGCTACAGAAGTCTCGTGT
Organism: Stipa capillata; assembly: GCA_019208055.1. Taxonomy (NCBI): domain Eukaryota; kingdom Viridiplantae; phylum Streptophyta; class Magnoliopsida; order Poales; family Poaceae; genus Stipa; species Stipa capillata. The sequence continues at coordinate 186,764 of JAGXJF010003653.1, read as the reverse complement.
TTGATGAAGACAAATCTGAACAAATGTACGTAAGTCATATATAAGAAAATAAGCTAGCGCGACACGTTAGAATACCATATTTGCTATAAGAAAAAGGATTTACGCATCTCAAAAGGAGAAAAGAAAAAGGATTTACACGCACACAGCTAGTGAAAACGAAAGGAGATGATGATCCTGGAATTGAGCACAAGAGAAGAGAAAACAACTTACTCTGCCCCATCCCTTATTCCATCAAGAGAGCAGAGTCTCTTCCAAAAAAAAAGAGACCAGAGCAGAGCAACGCAGGGTGCAGGCAGTACGCAAACCCATGTTGAAGGCGTATTCTCTGTATTCCGTCTCCAGGTCGTTGCGCATAACACAGAAAGGGCCACGCGTCATCTCCTCATTGGCGTAGCTACGTGTTCCGTCACGGGCTTCCAAGAAAAGAAACGGGTGGGGTAAGGAAGAAGAAGCACCGGTCCTTGTCTTCAGGAGGAAGAGGACGCCGACTGAGATGGTACGGCCATGGCGGCTGGTGCTGCCCCTGCTCCTCCTCTACTCCCCCCTCGTCCCAGCGCGAGGTAAGGTTCTTCAAATCCCCTCCTTATTTCTCTTCCACCATCCATTTTGCTTTCCCATATGTTTTTTAGGTAGAGTTCCCCATTGACTCGGCCAGTCTTGGATCTAGAGGATTATCCCAACCATGTCCAACTCTTGGATCTTGTACTCTCACCTCACATTGCTCCTCCTTTGTTGCTCTTTTTTTCAGCTAATATCCATTTTATTAGGTCTTGCCTTTCTCCATTCTAGACAGATAGGTCATGTGCCAAACTGCTACCACTTCATTTCGTGCTAGATTCTAAATTCACAAATCAAACATTTAGCTTCCTGGGTCGAAAGTCAACTCTATTTACTTGTGCTTCCATTAATAATTTTACCAAAGGATCTCATCAGATGCTGTAAGATGGACACACTACAGAGGAAATATCAACCATTTTCCTTTTTCTACTTCATTCCCTAGTGCTAACATATACTACCTTTGTTAAAAAATAGGTAACGTTTTAGAAAGCATGCAAATATTTAGAGTGGTGAGTGAAAATAATAATATTATATTTGTCATAAAAGATATTTTTGAAATATGAATTTTTTTTTGCTAACATAAACATATAAAAATAACGGTCAAAGATATATATTGGAGACCGTGTCAATGTCCAAAATGACAGTTATTTACCAACTTTATTGAAAGTGCAATCAAATAGTTAATTTTGACCAACTGTGTACATTCTTAACCCTTCCTGTTACTTCTACCAAACGTCTTTTGTAGAGGTCCTTCTGAATAATATACAGAGTAAGGATGAACGAGGCAAAACAAGACACAAGAGCATGTTTCCATTTTGTTTCCTGGTAGACTAATTTGTAACCAATATCTTTTTTTTCAGAAGGCCAAGATAATGATCCTGCTACTTTGTTCAAAAGAGCCTCAGAGATGATGAGTCTAAGGAAATATGATGGAGCACTTGGTCTACTAAATGCTGTCTTGGAGGTTGACCCAAATCATTCAGAAGCTTACAGGCAGCGTGCATCAGTGCTTCGTCACAAATGCAGGTAAATTATGTCCGTTAGACTAATTTATAGTCCGTTCGTATTTCTTTTAGGGTGCCATGCTCATACTTGAATACCAAACTGATAACTAGAAAGTAGTACATCTTTCAAGTTGTTCCTTTGCACCCTCAAAAGCAATTGAAGTTTATTATGGTTTGGCCTTATTGGCAACACAGATGTTTTTTTTTACTTCTATTAGAAATAAGGTAATCTTGAGTGCTAGTGCCACATCGGTGCTTCCATATCTTATAGAAGAGTACCATATTTTTATTTCGTTCTAACGGGATGCCAGTTTTATGCGTGTTTGCATTTTTCATTGTTCCTTCTTCCTCACATGTCTAGATGTGTTTTTTCTGAAGTTCAGATACAAGCAAGCCGGAGTGATTATAACAAATACCTGGAGCTAAAGCCTGGGACTGCTTCAGTGGAAAAGGAATTATCTCAGTTGCTGCAGGCTCAAAATGCATTAGAATCTGCTTATGACCAGTCTGATTCTGGAGACTTTTCAAAAGTCCTGGAATACGTCAACAAAATTGTGCTTGTTTTTTCTCCAGGTTGCTTAAAGGTACATTTTGAGGGATTTGCATACCTAGTAGTTATGGGCAACCAAATGTTCATGTAATCCTGCCCCCAGTAAGCTGCAGTAATAATGGTTGATTTTCAGGCAAAAGTTCTCAAGGCTAAAGCATTGCTAGCATTGAAAGACTACTCAAGTGTTATTTTGGAGACGGGATTTATTCTGAAGGAAGATGAAGATAACTTGGAAGCACTGTTACTTCGTGGTCGAGCATACTATTACCTTGCTGATCATGATGTCGCTTCCAGGTAAAGTATGCCTGGTATTTTAGATTTGAAAATTTTGTGCTTGTGTGCTGGTGCAGACACATAATGCAGCTAACATGTTGACATTAAATGTTTGGTATACCAATAACAACACTTTCTGTTTAGGCACTATCAGAAAGGCCTCCGTCTAGACCCTGAACATTCAGAATTGAAGAAAGCATATTTTGGGTTGAAAAAACTTCTGAAGAAGACTAAGACCGTGAGTATTATTTGATTATTTCTTCGTATCCCTTACTTTTGAGTTTACTACATCATAATAGTAAAATCAAATGGTTTGCACGCAGGCTGAAGATAATGCTGCCAAGAGTAAGCTACGGGTGGCTGCTGAGGACTACAAGGCAGCGCTAGCAATGGATCCAGATCATACTTTGTACAACGTACATCTTTATCTTGGGCTATGTAAGACTCTGGTTAAACTTGGGAGAGGCAAGGAGGCAATCAGCAGCTGTACAGAAGCACTCAACATAGATGGTGAACTTGTTGATGCTTTGGCGCAGGTGACATTGCTTGCCTGGAATTACACACAATGGAATGAACTTAGTCACTATTCCAGATTTGTCAAGTCTGTTACTTAATCTGTTTCTTGGACGGCATCCTTCATACTTGTTGCAGAGAGGTGAAGCTAAACTTCTCTCAGAAGATTGGGAAGGAGCGGTTGAGGATCTAAAAGAGGCTGCCCAGAAATCCCCACAGGTGATTTTTATGCAATTTTGCTTTGCTGTCCTGATATATCACAACTGAGCTCATTTGTCAGCATGTCAAAAAAATTTCCTTTTAAAACTTACATGTTGCTGCTATTTGATTTCCTAACAAATGATCTGCTTCTGTTGATTCAGGACACGGTACTTTGAATGCAATTGCGTTCTGATAAAATTGGTCCATTATGCTCAATAATTATCCTATACATGTACACATAGTTCCAGGTGGATGAATAATCTGGGCTTAACTGCTTGGATGGATAACGTACAAAACAATAGTTGCATTTTCGAGTGGTACAATCTTGTTTGCTTCATCCATATAAGTTTGCCCCTGACCCACCCCCCACCCTACCGCAGCAGCCTTTATTGTCTTTTATTTGCAGCAATAGGGACTGTAGGTTTGCTCCATAGGCTTTGTTATCAGCGCCTGTGGATGGTGAAGTGGAACCAAAAGCTAGACTTTAGTATAATACAAGGTTCAACTTGTGCTTTAACATTGATGATCACGTAAATTGTTTGAGAAACTATCCTGCTAGATTACACAGCAGGAAGTTAGCTTCTTTTTTTTACGCAACCGGTAGGAGTACTGCCTGAACTTTATAGCTGGAAGAGAGTTACAAACACATGTTTACAGGATCAAAAGAAAGGCTGATAAAGGACTCGTCAGCCAGAAAACTAGAGAGCTAAAGCCTACTCTCCCTGATCTATTACAACGTGTTCAAGTTGAGCTGACCGAAACAGGGAAATGTCAGCCTTGATCATGATGACCACCTCCGCTGCCTGCATATGAATGTGATCAAATTATAAAAAACCATTCTGTTTCTAGCTTTCTAGATGTTCCACATCTGTTGCAAACCCTTCAATCGATTGCCAGAGCCTCCACGAAAAGAACACTCCCAACAGGTGGCCAAATCGTTGGCGGATAGGAAGTTAGCTTGTCAAGAAGTCACTGGCCATCTCTTGTTTTCCTCCCCTGTTTCTTAGGTTAAAAATTCAGATTCCAAGATCATGCATATCTGGTGGATGTTTTACTAATCTTCTCCCTGCAAACTTGGTTTCTGGCTCCTATAGTTAGTGGTATAACAGTGACTGTTTTGTTGACACTCAGGACATGGGAATCCGAGAAGCACTTATGAAAGCTGAAAAGCAGCTTAAATTGAGCAAAAGGAAAGATTGGTACAAAATCCTTGGTATTTCAAAGACAGCATCAGCTGCAGACATCAAACGTGCCTACAAGAAGCTGGCTTTGCAGTGGCATCCAGATAAAAATGTGGAGAACCGAGAGGAAGCAGAAAACATGTTTCGAGAAATTGCTGCTGCTTACGAGGTATGAGTAGCAAAAAAAACATGAACCACTGTTGTTCCGTGAAGATTTAGAAACAAAAGACTCGTGCATTCCAACCTTCAATTGTTCCATGTTACATTTCTATATACTACTGGGCTTAAATGCAGCATTTTATCGACGAGTGTGTCATATTAGATATAGCTCAATCTGATACGGCACATACTCAAAGGGCGTAAACATTGTTTGTGGCTCTTGTTAATTAGGTCTGCAACTGACATGTTGCGCACAACCTGCATCTGACATGCCGGTACTTTAACTATGTGCAATCGCCAATATGCAGGTGCTAAGTAATGAAGATAAGCGTGTAAGATATGACCGAGGAGAGGATCTTGATGAGATGAATATGGGAGGAGGTGGTGGTTTCGATCCATTTGGGGGAGGAGGTGGTCAGCAATACACATTCCATTATGAAGGTGGATTCCCCGGAGGAGGATTTCCTGGAGGTGGCTTTCCTGGAGGCTTTCAGTTCAACTTTGGATAAAGCAGGCTTACTCCCGCCCATTTCCCATGATATTTTTTCTCACTGTGGAGCTGTTTTAGGAATGATGAGAGCTTAACGACATGTGTTAATTATAGGCCGACCGAGATCAGTATACCTAGTGTTTTAGCACCTACAATTTTTCCTCGAAATCTGTTCTACCTTGGAATTTTGTGATTTGAATGGAAATAAGGGATGCCTTGTGTATTAGTTTCCCATGAAGTATCACAACTGATGGAAGTTTCTGCATGGAGTAGTCTATCATTAGTTGCCAGTGGGGTTCTCAAGCCCCTCTTTAAGAGAATTGTAACAATTCGCCTAGTATGGCAACATAGCAAGTATTGTTTTCTTCCAAAATGAAGAATGTTGGGCGATGCTTTAGGTACGAAGTTGGGTAAAGACATGCAACATGTCTCATTGCTTGGAAAAATATTGAACTTGTGAGAGAGTGTCCCGGACGATGAAGAAAGGGTTGATACTGCATTTGCAGGACTGCTTACGTGATGTATGAACATATGTGTCGTGTGTGGCTCCACGGTGTGTTTTTATGGTTTTGTCCTGCCGTGTTGTCGCCGCTCTGTGTTCACCGGCTGGATCCGGTGTTGTGTTTGGTATTGTAATCAATGCAGTTTTCTTCACACCCGCCCTCTCACCGTAAGCAACCACCCAACCTTCTCTCTCTCTCTCTCGCTCATTTCCTCCACCACCGCATCTCACGCATCTCTCTCTCGGCGGCCTCGTGGTCGCAGGTCCGCAAGGGTCGGAGGCGCGTTGCTCAGAGGCTGACGAGGACATTTGCAAAGCGCGGCGGCGGCTAGCCGCTGGTGCGGAGTAACTCCGGCGCCGCAAGCTCCTACACCGTGATCACCGGGTCGAAGAAGGGAACCTCAACTAGTGCACCCATATTTCTTCCCTGCTCCATCCAGATCCAAGAGACAGGAGGAGATCGATGGAGCAGGAATCATGGACTCATGAGAAGGTGGACGAGCTGGAGCTGGCGACGGTGGATCTGGACACTGAGGGGTTCGTGGACGAGCTGGTGGCGGCGTGCCGGGACCCAGGCGTGTTCCGGCTGGTCAACCACGGCGTCCCGGGCGACCTCTCCGCCCGCCTATTGGGGCTGGCGCGCGAGCTCCTGGAGCTGGAGACGAAGAAGGCCCAGCCCGGGTACTTCTGGGGCACACCGGCGCTGTCGCTCCGCGTCAAGGAGCTCAACTGGGTGGAGGGATTCCACGTCGCCGCCGCCGACCATTCTTCCGGTGACGCTGAGGACGACGACGCGTACTCCTTGTTCAGGAAGGCCACGGCGGAGTACGTGGTGCACATGGCGCGCATCGCCAGGAAGCTGTTCGACGCCCTGGCGGGGGAGCTGGGGCTGGAGGCGGAGCAGTACCTGGCGGAGCAGGAGGGCATTTTCCGGGCGTACCGGTACCCGGCCTGCCCATCGGGGCGGTACATGGGGATGGAGGCGCACACCGACAGCTCCGTGGTCTCCATCCTCAACCAGGACCTGGTGGGCGGCCTGGAGGTGGCCCAGCCCAACCGAGATGGAGATGGGGAGAGGTGGTGCGGCGTGCGACCGGTGGAGGGGACGCTGGTGGTGAACCTAGGCGACATGATGCAGGCGATGAGCGGCGACGAGTACCGGAGCGTGCGGCACAGGGTGGTGGCGAGGCCGGACGAGGAGAGGATGTCGTTGTGCTACTTCGCGTTCCCGCAGGAGGACGCGGTGATCCACAGCGGCAACAAGGACAAGTGCTACAGGGCATTCAGCTACAGAGAGTTCCGGGAGCAGGTGCAGGCCGACATCAGGGCCACCGGTGCCAAAGTCGGCCTCGACCGCTTCCGGTTCCGCGTCCCCGACTGATTCTGTTCTTCATCTACCGAATTAAGGCAGATAAGACTAAAATTCGTCCATCAAAGGGGGAGCTAATCCGCGAAGCTGCGCCGCACGCTTTCTTGCATGTGTCTGGACCGGGCTTGTCATACGAGCAAGCAGAGCTCCGTCCCGACCCCTTTGCTGCCGCCCTTCCCACTGTTAATGCTGTCCTTCCTCTTCATCTCCAGCGCCGGCGAACGACGACGGCAGAATTAGAAAAAAAATCAACAAAGCTTTCAACTAGATCAACCTAATTTTTAATTTTTAATTTATTTTTTTAAACTCAAATTAACATTCAACTAGACACATTCTACTTTTCAGCCGCTCAACAATTTTCAACTTGTCTATACTCTTATAAAGATGTCTATCGGTGGTGATGGTTCGCACACTTTCTCCTCCTATATAGGATCATCTTTAAATTTTGGTAAAATCCATATGTTCATATTGAAACCTCAATAGATGTTCTCCTCATTCATAGACTTCAAATTAAAAAAATTAAAATTTGCCCAAGGTGCTACTTCCTCGCAAACAACTCCTAATTCTGCCCGAGCTGAAACTTAAACAAGAGCTAAGACGAAACCAAAGGCTTGGCATGGAGTGTGACAACAATAATTCTATATGCTAATTTGTTTATTCGCAACAACCTATGGGTATTTGACTAGTAATTTAAAAATTTTCTACAAACTCAAATCGACTTTCAACTATACACAATCCGTCTTTCAACCGCTCAGCCATCAAATTTCAACCAAGCAACTACTTTCAACTACGGAAAATCAAACTTCTACCTCAAGAACAAGGACTCTCAAGCTCAATCACAATGGCTTTTCAACCACAAGTTACAAAAACACTAACTCCAAAACCATAGAAAAAATAGGAATTTTTTTTCTTAAAACCACATATCTAACCTCTCCTACCTCCTCATTTTCCTCAATCATTAGCGGTGGTGTCGGGGAGGCCGAGGGCAACATCGGTGATGGCGACCATCGCTGGCGACTACAGCGTGGCCGTTGGGAACGACGGAGCCATAGCCCGCCGCAAGTCTTTGGTATGGAGAAGGGTGACGAAGGGAGATGTCAGCAAGGTGACCACAGAGGAGCGACAAGATTGGCTCGGGAGGAGGGGGAGGAGCAGGAAATGAGGGAAGCTTACGACTCTCTAAGGTTGGTGAGACCTGTTCACGTGGTTGCCCTCCAAGCGAACGCTCATCAAAGGATCTAGGTTATCGTCTAGAAGGGGTGAATAGGAGATTATCAAAAACTAATACTAAAAGTAAATCATACGCAAGCAGTTCTAAAAATCTAAGTATACCCTAGCATGCTAGTCAACAAATTACGTAAGGAAATAAGTATAGAGGAATAAAAAGAAACAACCACAGGAAATAAGTATAGAGGAATAAAAAGAAACAACCACATAGGGGGACACACAAGATCTATTGTCAAAGTTCAAGCCTTTGGCGAGACTCTAAGTCTCTGTTGAGGAAGCTTGATCCTAGATCGAAGGCAGCACCGAAACATGCTCTTCCTTTAAAGGGCTTGCCGATGCGAAGCCCTCTCTCACTAGTAGCGGCTCTTCATCTTGCGGTAGGTGAACTCCAAACCCTTATAAATTTCATGGGCTCTTCACAAACTGCTCAAAGTATCCCAAGTGACTCCTAGCTTACCTAACAGACTTATGACTTGTTCTCGTAGGCTAACTAACCAAATCATATGATCTAACACGAGACTGGATAAACACCGCGCCCCCACCACATCTATCTATATATGCTAATCCTTTTACCTCAATCTACTCCTTTCCTTCAACAGGAACTCAACGGCTAAAAGAATATTATAGACCCTTCCTATAACTGGCCTTACTAAAACTTACGAAATGATAATTTTACGTCAATCTCCAAGAGTAACAGGCTTCAATCAGTTCGACTTGGAGATAAGTTCTTGCTTAATGCTCAACTACAAATCAATCTCTCTCTCTATCTTTCTCTCTTAGATTTCCTCAGAAGAATCGCAACTTGGGCATGAGGAAATGTGAAGTAGCGCTCAGGAGAGCAGATGAATGGATTAGCAGAGAGTTATGTGTGCAAAGAGACTTAGGAGTATATATAGCCAACCCCAAAAAACTAGCCGTCATAGCAAAATCGACGGAACTCAAGTTCCGACTTTACAATCAACGGCTATATTGTATATACAGCAACAGATCTCGGAGGCTCTAGCAAGATCCCGGAAACTCTGACTTTTAGAGTAATAACTGTATAGCGTGTCTAGCAACCAATCTCGGAGACTCTGGTAAAAACCCAGAGGCTCCGACATTCAAAAGCACAGCGAGCAGAAGCACATGTCGGCAATTACAACATTTTCTTTACTCTTATAAAGATTCGGATTGGTGATCATTTGTTCACCTTATCAAGACTACTCTTTTAGTTGCCAATAAACTACCGCAATTATTATTTATTCTATGTGGTGGATATATGTCATAATTTTATATCTAGTTAATTAGATTGATACACATCTATAAATATTATAACGGGTTATAGAACGCACGACTGTTTCTAGAATGTCTATGTGTCTAACTAAGATGTAATTAAATAGAAAATTATAGGTTGTACGTGGCGTGGACAAGTGGTCTGCTCGAGCCCCCCTCCCTCGTTGACACTATAGCTAATCGACACAAGAGAGCACCAGGCGTATGTACCGGAGAGCACCGAAGCGCCGTCGTAGGTGAAGGCGCTGCCTCCAGGAACTAGGAGCCTTTGTTGCCTCTGTCAACACGGATACGCTGCCGAATATAGTGAAGGAGGGCAGCAGGATCCGGCCTGCCTCCCAATACGTCCACATCGTGCCGAGAGGAAGCTGAATGGCTTGCCTTTGATTTGAAAACCATCGTCGATGCCGGATTTTATACCAGTGTAAATAACTGATTTTGTAGTAACTATTCAATCTAGACTTTCTTGAAAAGTAAAAGGGGCCAATCTAAACATACTTCCTATTTTATATACGATGAAAGCACTACTGAAATCTCAATTAAAAAATCATTCTCATGGTAGCTAGCTAGTTTTAAGGGCTGCGATGTAGATACATGCAAACTTTCAAACTTTATCAATCAACATGCAAAAGAAACAAACAGTTTTGCTAATTCCCGATCATCTAAAGTTTTCTCGTTTTCTTATCACTTGGTCATCTCAAATTGCACCCTAAAGTAATGTACAATTTTGGTGTAATGCAGTTTCGAGTGTCAGTTAGAAATTTGTTCCTATTTTCATTTTGTAGGGATCAATTAGTCTTATTATTTTCTCTATATTATGTTAATTATTCATGTATGCTCATATCAAAGGATGACTGTACATAAGAATTGAAGGGATTAATGCCCTCCCCTGCCTCCCCTCTCTTCTCCCCATCCCGGCAGCCACCCCTCCTCTTATCAGGCAGGCCCGGCTCTCCTTTTGGGCCGGTTTCGAGCGCAACGGGCCGGTTCAGGTCGGCCCAGTTTTATTTTTTATTTTTTTATCTGTTGGGCCTAAACCCAATACCAACCCACTACCCGAGCCACTTTGAGCCCATTTAGTTTAGGATTTCTTTTTATTTTTATTTTCTTTTTCTATTGAGCCCTAAGCCCAACCCGTACCCTATCCAGCCCATATTCAGCCCACAGCCCATATCCAACCCAGCCCAACCTGAGAGCCCTAATGGGCCCAATTCAATTTTTGCGGGCTAAGTTGTGGACTACCCGGTTTTAAGGCCGGATAAACCCTTGTGTTTACTGTATCGGTCCCTGGATCAATAGTCGATACACACAAGTACTTGATAACATAACCATGCCATACATCGTTTATTACAAACAGCAGCCATACTTGGTCTTTAGTTCTTACAAACCGGGCCTATTGGCCAAATTGAACAGCAGCGGAATAAAAATACGGTGGATATCCCATCTATATGCCGAACCACAGGCAACAGACTGGGGAGAAACCCTATGCCTCGAAGTCGCTGTCGCTATCGCCAGACTGGTATTCCTCCTCTTCGTCTGGCCACATAACAAGCCAGGTGAGTACATTGAATGTACTCGCAAGCACTCCGCCGGGGAGTTTAATACGGATATGAACATGCTCGGTATTTATCAATAATATGGCTCTATCCTATGTTTCATGTTGTGCGAGAAAGTAAGTTTGCATTGGGAATAAGTACATAGATGTAAAAGCGATTTTATCAAAACATCTCGACGCGGCGAGATAAGGTATTGCTCAAAACACTCGCCCGTTGCAACGGGGAGTTCACTTTTGTGCTTACCGTTACAACGGTACAGCACGGTACTTACCCGGTTTCACAGGGAGACGCTGCTCGCCTCGTACTTACGGGGTTCCCAATCACCCGGTTCCTCAGGTAGACGACGCTCACCTCGTACTTACGGGGATTCTAAGGTTTGCCCGAGTCTACGGGAAAACCCGACTTCACACCTCCCGATACGACGGGAACTTGGCAAACTGCCCTGCGAACACGACGGTTCACGTCCTTAAACCCATAACCCAGAAAATCCTTTTTGGGCTCAGAAAGCCAGACTACTTTAGTGTGGCCCGACCAAGTTCGTCCATGACCGCGGACGCGGCTATTCGAATAGTTTTAACCCTCTGCAGAGGTAGTACGGCTTTACCCACACGATGTAGTTCACCCTGGGCATACCGTGCACTGCATACTACCAGAGCTAGTACAACGAGACTCTTCGCCGGTGTGAACCCAGCCATGAACCCGTCAGAAGGACATGTCCCACACCTAACTCGAGACAGTATCCCTGCTACGAGGAGGTTGGTGTTCCAACTCTGTGGCGAACCAAACCTCGTTACCTACGGGTTTAGCCCTCTTCGGGGCTACCCGCCCCATCTGCACTCTACTAACTGCCCACGAGTTCATGCTAGTCCAGGCCGGTTACTAGATCAAGTCCTTCCCACAAAGGACATGTGGACGTACGGTAAGACTTGGCCAAACGGCACTTAAGACAGGTTCTTAGGTGATCCGAGAAGGACTCCACACCTCACCCCGGAACGGGCTGCGAGAACCACGCCGGGCATTACCTCACACTCAACATGCTCCCTGCATTTCCCCCTTCATCTCCGACCCGGATCAAAATCTTCTCCATTTTTAGCTTGGTTTTACAAACCATTTCACGGTAGAATATCCCAACCCATGCATATCCTACCTTCCATGCACCTCTACAACCGGACACGACGGTCCGTTTCGATATTCCATCACATGAAATATGGGGTGTTGCTTTCCTTTTTCTTTTCGAAAACCTAATTCATCTACTGTGGGGCTAAGCATATGAATATATATATCTACACTATCCTAAGTTTTCGATAAATCTTCGGAACACAATAGTCCTAAGGCGACAAGGTTTACGGGGTCGGACTAGGGTTTCCTATCATCGGTGATATCTACTCTACATAAAATACAGGGATAAAATATAGCATGCATGGTTCGAAAACAATATAATATTTCGTAAAACTGGGATTCAACATGATCAAAGGCGGAGGGCTTGCCTGGCAGGTCTTGGCTCGGTTCCGGACGGAGATGCTTCGGGTTCGTCCTGGCGCACGTACCTCACACCGTCAACTACACGTTCGAAAATACCTCGAATAAGAACCGAGCATAACAACAACAAATAATATAGGTCAGCATGCATGTTTGCGGGGTCCTAACATTTTCATGAAGAGTTTAACATGGTGGAGATAACTAAGAAGAACCTATATACATGCATGAAATGACGATTAGGTTTCTAGGGTTTCAAAGATAAGCACTGGCTTTCTTGGCTCATGGAGTTATGCATCATGGACCATGTGATGGGATTCGTAGCATAGAAAACAAAAATTTTCCTACGAGATGCAAACGAAAACCTAGATCCAATCTAGAAAACCAAGATCCAATCTAGAAGAAGCTTGCAACGAGAGACAGATCATGTTTACATACCCTCGACGAACACGTCAACGCAGCGGAGAATTTGACCGTTGTCGATGAAGCCCGCAGCCTCCCGCAGCTAGGTTATACCTCCCAGCCGCGAGAGGGATCTTCTCGTGTTCCAATCCGATCAAGCACCGCAACGAGCGGCACCTCCGAGATGTGCACACGTACGGCTCGATGACGTCTCCTCCTTCTTGATCCAGCAAGGTGAGGTGGAGAGGTAGATGAGATCTCCAGCAGCACGACGGTGTGGTGGTGGATGTGGTGGAGAAATTCCTGCAGGGCTTCGCCTAAGCAGCTGCGGGAGAGGAGTAGATGGGAGAGAGGGAGGGGCTGGCGGCTAGGGTTGAAGGAGGGGCTGCGCCCAGCCCTCCCCCCCTTTATATAGGCTCGGTACTGTTCACGTGAACAGTACGTGAACAGTAACTTGCCTCCCAAGTTCCCCTTTTTCCTTTATCTTATCTCTCCTATTTTTAAGGGATATCGATCTTATCCATCTAGGAAGGGGGGGGGGTTACAGTTCACGCGATACTATTCACGTGTGTACTGTTCATGCAGTATCCTTGGTCCATGTGGACCCCTCCGGGATAAGTGGGCCCTACTCTAGAACCCTCCGGAACCTTCTAGAACTTCTCCGGAACTCTGCCGGAAAAATCCCGAACCTTTCCGAAACCCTAAAAATACTTTCCCATATATGAAATTGTATCTCCGGACCATTCCGGAGCTCCTCGTGACGTCTTGGATCCCATCCGAGACTCCGAACAAAATTTTGGTCTCACCATATTAATATCTCATTTTATACCCTAGCGTCAACGAACCTTAAGTGTGTGACCCTACGGGTTCGGGAATATGTGGACATGATCGAGACACCTCTCCGATCAATAATCAATAGCGGGACCTGGATGTCCATAATGACTCCCACGTATTCAACGAAGATCTTTATCGGTTTGAACCACGATGTCGAATATTCCATTCCCTTTGTCTCGCGATATTTTACTTGCCCGAGATTCGATCGTCGGTATCACCATACCTAGTTCAATCTCGTTACTGGCAAGTACTCTTTACTCGTTCCGTAATGCCACATCCTCTGTGACCAACTCTTTAGTCACGTGCTTGCAAGCGATACAGAATGTGCTTTACCGAGTGGGCCCAGAGTATATCTCTCTGTCACATGGATGGACAAATCCCACTCTCGATACATGCAACCCAACAAATACTTTCCGAAATACCTGAAAGACACCTTTATGATCACCCTGTTACGGCGTGACGGTTGATGCCCCAAAGCATTCTTCCGGTACCAGGGAGTGGCATTATCTCATGGTCTAAGGATCGAAACATTTAACAATGGAAAGCTATGCAATATGAACTTTGTGACGTGATCGAATTGCCTAACTTAATTTGGGTCTGTCCATCATGTCATTCTCCTAATGACATGACCCCGTTATTAACCGACATCACATGTCCATGATTAGGAAACCTTAACCATCATTTAATCAACGAGCTAGCCAGATAGAGGCATTGCTAGGGACACGGTGTTGTTTATAAAACCACACATGCATTATGTTTCCGGTTAATACAATTATAGCATGGAGTATAAACATTTATCATGAACAAGAAATATGATAATAACAATTTATTATTGCCTCTAGGGCATATTTCCAACACCATTGTGGGCTATTAGGGTATATAGCAAGATTTGGACTTTAAACCTACTGGACGAATGGAATGCATCATCTAATCGAACTAGTTTTGAAAAAAGAGTTAACACTACATATGCATGCTCACGATCTAGGGTTTCATGGCTTTTATCTATTCTTTTTAATCTCTAAGCTAAGTAACATGAATGCATGAATGCAACTTGTGCAAGGCTAAGGAAAATGACAGAGGCTAGAATACTGGAGTTCCCTAGTTTGAATACATTTCAAAAGGAAGTTTTAAAAACAGATTTGAATTAGAAGTGGCTACTGGACTGGGCTGTACAGAGAGAAGTATTGAGATTTTCGAAAAGTGTTCTATATGAAAAAGATGGGAAATGAAATTCTGAACAACTTTTATTTGGGGAGTTTTTTGAGAACCGGCTCGGATTTGGGTGTATCGGTCAAACCAGAGAGGATAGAGCATTGGACCAGAGAAAACCAGCCGGTTTATTTAAACAGAGGGGGGGGGGTGACGTGGAGAAATCGGCGCCGGCTTTACTAAACCCGACAGTGGGCCTGATTGCCGCTCGGGCCCGCTAGCAGTGGCTCGGGGCGGCGTACCATTTCGGTAGAGGCGGCCCACCGGTCAGAACAGAGAGAAGGGAGGAGAGGGTGCGCGCGGGGAGGGTTTCCGGTGAGGAATTAGGTTTCCGGTGGACTCCGGTGAACTCGACGGCAAGGAATTGCGGTGGCTTTAGGAGGAATTAGGGAGAATGGTCGGTACTGCTGGGTTCAGGAGCTCAAGGAGATTCTATTTTTGCTACTAGGAAGCTTGTGCGGTTGCTGGTGTGGAACGGAGGTGATGTCCAGTGGAGATTGGTGGTGGTGCTCGGCGTTGGAGAAGAAGACCAAGCAATGGTGAGCTCAGGGGGGGCTTGAGGGGTTTGAGGAGTTTCCAAAGAAGGTGTGAGCGAAGATGGCGAGCTTGGGGGTTCCTTAAATAGGCGAGGTGGAAGAGGGTCGAGTGCCCGGCTGCTCGGGCCGCCGTCCTCGCCGTGGACCTTGCTCCAGTGGCTCGAAGACTTCGCCAGTGGTCTCGGCCTGCTCAGGGGGTGCAAGGAGTGACTGCGGCGTGGACATTGGCTCAGGCGAGGCAGTGGGCGGTGGTGCGGAGCTCAGGCACGCGTGTGCGTGTCTGGCACTGGCATGGGCGCGTCCAGAGCGCGCGCACTGGCGTGCCACGCGTGCCTGGGTGTCTCTGGTGCTGGCCAGTGTGTCAACCCGTGTCCATCCTTGTCACTGCTTGGCGTTGAAGCCTGTGGAGCTCAGCAGAGAATGGGACTTCGAGTGGATGGATGGGAGGTAAGAAAATAGAGCTGAGCTCATGTCGGCATGGTTGATGTTAGGGTTTAAACTTATGGCTGTGGCTTAACACTGGGAGGCAAGAGAGTTGACAAGGCTCAGAGCTGAAGAGATGCTGCTGGCCAGCTCCTGGAGTGAGGTGGTTGGCAGTTGAGTTGAGTTTAAGAGGAGAGAATGAAATAGAGGTAAAGTGTTTGATGGATGCCCTGGTTGATTTTTGCACTGGAGATGGAAGTGTTTTTACAGAAATGGAGTAAGGATACAAAGATGAGCTATGTGTAATTTTTGTAGAATTTTCTGAGAGAGGAAAGGAGGGGTTGTAGTTCAAATGGGGATTTTGACCTAATTGGAATTTTGAATGTAATTCAAAATTTTTGAACTGGACTTCCCAATTTTATTTTATAAGTTGGTGAGGTATATGCTCAAGGAGCTACTGGTGCTTTTCTGGACATAATGGAGAAATAAAAGTGCATGTGATAACACTTTCTTAATTTCTGGGTGTAGGAAAACCTAATTAGGGTTTTGGGCGACGGATGGGGTTTTTAGGGTTTTCGACGACGGCAAGGCTGTGGTAGGGTACGGGAGAGTTAGGGTTGGGTTTTGGAGGTCGGGAACAAGAATGGGCTCGTTGCCACTGGGGCTAGGGTTTGAACGGGGCTCGCGCATATACAGCGCGTGTGCTCCGATTAGGTTTAGGGTTCATGCATGCGATGACGAGGCAACCTCGGATGATGACATGAGATGACATGCATGAAAAGATGCTGAAGGTCCAAACAATCCGGCAAATAAATCTGAAACACATACGCATATACGCGCTTAGGGTTTTGGGTTTTAGGAACACCCGATTCGGAAAAACAGGGTGTGACATAAGTCCGACCCGTCGGTCCTGAAACCCTAAAAACACTATTATATACCGTTTCAATCATCGCGACATCACGATTCCGATTTCCCCTCCGAAACCCTAACCCGCGACCTTCGACTCCTTCCATCTTTTCAATATCCCGGTTCCAACCTCACACACCCCACTTCCTATTTCTAGTATTATTTTTCAAATATTTTACATTTTGCTCTCAGCTTGCATTCATCGAGTTCGGACTTATGTATGTTTGTTTGGATCTTTTTGGCAACTAGCTAACGGTAGTGACGATCCGACACTTGGAAAGGATCCCGACTATGAAGAACTCCCCGAAGACAACGATCCGACAGACTTCAGTGCAGTAGGCAAGTCACACTTCTTGTTCATGTTGATCCCACATGCCATTCTATTTACTGTATTACTAGTTTAGTTAATTACCTTTTTGCATGTGAATTTCATATGTGATATTTTTGAATGACATGATTGCATAGTTAGCATCTACCACCCCATAGCCTCAGTTAATTTTTGTAGGCCATATTCACCTCGAAGACCTTAGGGTAAATATAAGTCATATCAGTATCCTTCACCGGCATTAGAAGTTAGGCTAGACGATATTCAGGAATGTTGGTAACCCTAGTTCAAAACTTGGAGTATGTGGTTTTAAAGAGCAAATGCCGACGGTTAGGGATAGAGAAGATGGGGCCCTTCATGTATTGATTGTGCAGCCATACCCCTTCCATGGAGTAAGGGTAATCTGGTGGATTGCCTTACTTAGGGCAGTTAAGGACAAAACCCTTGTGCTAAGTGGTGAACATAGAACCGCTCAACCACATGTTTGACTTGTCAAACCTGGCCTAGTAAATCTGCTCTACCTGCTGAACAACTACAGAACAGCTTGCCGTTCCTCTTCTCTGGAAGGCCCGCAGAAGTGAACGAGGTGATAGGCCATTTATTGAGAAATCATAATTGGAATTCACCCGACTCCCGGATTGCGAAGTTGATACTGGCCCGTTAGAGCGAGTGATGTAGTGTTCTTAGGTAGAAACTTCAAAAGATAGAGCAGATAAAAAGCCTGTTAACCTACCTCTGTCGACACACCGATGGACGTGTGTAGATCTGCAGTGACACTAAGAGGTATGGGTATCATGTGGGTAAAGCTGAGCCAATCTGCAGAATTAAGTCAAATGGTATTCGAATACGCCATGCTTCCGGTTAATGAAGCTATGTTTAGAGGTGATTCTTAGTACAAGGCACAAGTAGAAGTTAATAATGATTAGTTGAATCTGACGTTGACCTAGCAAGGTTGCTAAAACACAATGAATTGTAGTTGAAATGTTTTAATGAAGAGATTTTAATTATTAAGGCGGAGGTTAAGATTATGCATCCACCAAATGCTAAGTCGTATACCCCTCCTTTGAGATTCAGAACATGTAGCTAATTAGTGTACTTTCCCAATGTGGCTTGATGAGTACGTCATATATTCATTACTGCACCAATTATCACAGATGCATAGGAAAACGAAGAAGGATCTTTTGACGAAGAATACTTCGATGGAGATGAGTGTGAATTTTAGGTCTTATCCGCGCTCGAGGCACCTGTGGTGTAGGTTCCTTTTGTTTGTAATATAAACTTTGGGCTCGGATGCCCTAGTCTGCTGTAAAATAAACTATTATTAAGCATATTTTCTAGTTCTGTAGTAAAGTTTGGTGTTTAACGCTATGTTGGCAATGTGACAACTCTGCGTCCGCAATTGAGAAACTCTTGGACAATTGCGGGTATTATCTCGCGGCTCAAAAAATTGGAGTCGTGACAAAGATTCAAGAAAAAATAAATAATTAACCAATATACACTCTAAAAACAAATGATCAAAAGGTGCGGAGACAGGCCTATAAAAAAGTACGAAAGGTAAGACTTTAACCCCAGACTGAGGATCAAGGAACCATATAAATCCTTACAAAGTACGAAAGGATTGTGATGTAGTGCTCAGGCTAGCCAGCCGTAGGAGTAGCTTGGCCCTGCTTCCGCCCCCGCTGCTACATGGAATTGGAATGGCTTCTCTCTAGAAATTGATGGAGCGAATTTGGTACAGAATTTAAGTCAAACACAAGTACATTGTCTGAGATAGTAAATTCGGTGCATGTTTGGCTCAACTTGTAATTGTCTCAAAACAATACACAGTAATGATAGGAATTAAGAAGCATATCCACCTGACTTGAGAGGGGGCCATGAACTAGATTGACTGAATTACTGGTGGCCGTTCGACGGGCGATCGGACGATGAGGATGTTCCGTTGGCCCTGGCGGCCATGAGCGAGTATAAGAGGTCCCCTGCCTGCCGCTGCACCTCCTCCCTCACCATCTGCCGCATCACCGCCATCAGCCGCGCCGACTCATCAGCCCCGTCCACGGGCTGGGGCAGGGGCAGGGGCAGGGGCAGGCTCAGGCTCAGCGTCAGCGACGTTGGCGGGTCATCATCACCGGCAGCTGAGCGCTGTCGCTCGTCCTTGCCGGAGTCGTCCAGCACGATATTTGGTGTAGTGCTGGCTGCTGCTGCTGCTGCTGCTCTTGCGCGTCGTTGGCATCTTCGGAGGTTGGAGTTCCAGTGGTTCTTGACGGAGTTGTCGCTGCGGCCGGGGAGGAGGCGCGCGATGGTGGCCCACTTGTTGCCGTAGCGCGCGTGGGCGGCGAGGATGAGTGCGTCCTCCTGCGGGGTGAAGGGGCGGTGGTGGACGTCGGGGCTGAGCTGGTTGCACCAGCGGAGGCGGCAGGACTTGCCGGAGCGGCCGGGGATGGCGGCGCTGATGAGGCTCCAGCGGTGGGGGGCCGTACTGGTGGACGAGGGTGGTGAGGAGGGCGTCCTCCTCGGGGCTCCAGGACCCGGCCTTGATCGGCGCCGACGAGGACGACGATCTCATCACCATCCCATCCTATCCTCGAGAGTGAACAATTGATAAAGAGAAGCTACGTACGCTAGATGTTGATCGATCGTGAGGTCGCACCTGGTCCTGGAGTAGCAGGTTGATGCATGGTACTCGTGTACTGTACATACGTACATTGCAGGTAGCTGGAAAAGGCAGTGTCTGTTTGCATGCATCCAGACCTGATCCATCTAAGGAAACGGCCCAGCCCACACTAGAGCCTAGAGCTCTTCTTCCTTCCTTCCTTCCTTCTTTCCGCCATGCGGCCTCGCTTTCCTCCTGCTTTTGCCACCAAAGCCGCCGCATCACATCACCATGCCACCGCCGCCGCCGTCCTTCTCCATCCAATTCCTCCTCCGACCACGACGAGCTCCACATGCCACCTCCGGCAGCTCCACGACCACATTGCCCTCGGCCACCTCTCCCTCGCCCGCCACCTGTTCGACCAAATCCCCAACCCCGACCTCCGCGCCTACAACGCCCTCATCCGGGCCTACTCCTGGCGCGGCCCCGCCCTCGCCGCTAACTCGCTCCACCTCTACCGCTCCATGCTCCGCCGCCGCCTCGCGCCCAACAAGTACACCTTCCCTTTCGTCCTCAAGGCCTGCTCCGCGCTCTCCGACCTCCACTCTGGCCGCGCCATCCACCAACACGCCACCGACGTGGGCCTCCAGACCGACCTCTTCGTCTCCACCGCCCTCATCGATATGTACATGAAATGCGCCTGCTTCCATCACGCCACCCACGTCTTCGCCCAGATGCCCACCAGGGACGTCGTTGCCTGGAACGCCATGCTCGCTGGCTACGCCCTCCATGGCATGTATCACCACACGCTCGCCTACCTCCTCCGCATGCAGGCCCACGCTCGCCTCAGGCCCAACGCCTCCACCCTCGTCACGCTCCTTCCGCTCCTCGCCCAACAAAGGGCGCTCTCCCAAGGAACCACCGTGCACGCCTATTGCGTCCGTGCCTGTCTCGATGACAAGGATGGAGTGCTCCTCGGTACTGCACTGTTGGATATGTATGCAAAGTGCGGGCACTTGCTTTATACCTGCAGGGTCTTTCAGGCCATGCCCGCTAGGAACGATGTCACTTGGAGCGCCCTCATTGGAGGCTTTGTGCTATGCGGCAGAATGCTCCAAGCCTTCAGTTTTTTCAAGGACATGCTGGCTCAAGGACTATGCTTTCTTTCTCCAACCTCTGTCGCGAGTGCTCTTAGAGCCTGCGCCAACCTGGCTGATCTTTGTGTCGGTAAACAGCTCCATGCTTTGCTTGCTAAATCTGGGCTCCACACTGACCTGGCTGCAGGGAACTCACTGCTCTCAATGTATGCCAAGGCTGGGTTGATTGACGAAGCAACGTCACTATTTGATGAGATGGCCGTCAAGGACACCGTCTCTTACAGTGTTCTTTTATCAGGGCACGTGCAGAATGGCAAGGCAGAGAAAGCGTTTCTTGTCTTCAAGAAGATGCAAGCCTGCAATGTAGAGCCGGATGTTGCGACAATGGTCTCACTCATCCCAGCTTGTTCACACTTGGCAGCTTTGCAGCATGGGAAGTGCAGTCATGGTTCTGTCATAGTCCGTGGAATTGCATCAGAAACCTCTATATGCAATGCCTTGATAGATATGTATGCAAAATGTGGAAGGATTGATCTCTCCAGGCAGATTTTCGATGTGATGCCAGCTCAGGATATTGTGTCATGGAATACTATGATCGCAGGATACGGAATCCACGGATTCGGGAAAGAAGCCACTACACTGTTCTTAGACATGAAGAATCAAGCTTGTGAACCAGATGATGTCACATTCATCTGCCTAATTTCGGCGTGCAGCCATTCTGGACTTGTGACCGAAGGGAAACGCTGGTTTCACATGATGTCACAGAAGTATGGTATAACTCCAAGGATGGAGCACTATATCGGCATGGTTGATCTTTTGGCAAGAGGTGGTTTCCTTGATGAAGCCTATCAGTTTATCCAGAGCATGCCACTGAAAGCAGACGTCCGTGTATGGGGAGCCTTGCTTGGAGCTTGCCGGGTTCATAAGAACATTGATTTAGGAAAGCGAGTGTCAAGGATGATCCAGAAACTAGGACCTGAGGGGACTGGCAACTTTGTTCTGCTGTCCAACATATTCAGCGCTGCTGGGAGATTCGATGAGGCAGCAGAAGTTCGAATAGTACAGAAGGAGAAGGGTTTTAAGAAGAGTCCTGGCTGCAGTTGGATCGAGATAAATGGCTCTCTACATGCATTTATTGGTGGAGACAGATCTCATCCACAATCACCTGAGATTTATCAAGAGCTGGATAAAATCCTGGTAGATATTAATAAATTGGGCTACCAGGCTGATACCAGTTTTGTTTTGCAAGATCTGGAGGTAGAGGAAAAGGAAAAGACGCTTCTTTATCACAGCGAAAAGCTAGCAATAGCTTTCGGTGTCCTCACTCTTAGTGAAGATAAGGCCATTTTTGTTACAAAGAATCTCCGTGTGTGTGGAGATTGCCATACTGCTATCAAGTACATGACCTTAGTCAGGAACAGGACTATAATTGTCAGAGATGCCAATAGGTTTCATCATTTCAAGAATGGACAATGCAGCTGTGGAGATTTTTGGTGACAGCAAAAAGAGAGTCTGGTTCATGACCTCTCAGTTTCGTCAGTCTTGTTCTTGTACCAGTCAATCAGTTGCATCTCTTGAACGGTGAAGCACTGTCAGAGATCCCCTTAGTTTCTTGGCCCATTTAAAATTTCAAGATATGCACTGTGAGGTGCCAAGTTTCTATGTCCCTGCAAGTTTTGCCCTCACAAAGGGTGATCCAAAGTGAAGTGATGTCATAAGTTCGAATAGAAAATCTTCAAGGTGTGTTATGTTGCAATAAAAAATGAAACAGATTTAGGACGTGTGCATGGCAATGAGGGTATGATCTAAAAAAAGCATCTGATTATGTAGATTACAATTTACGACATAGCACTAAATTGCTGTTCAGGTTGGTGCTTTCGCTCTCAGTCACAGGGGACTATAAACAAAGTTAGAAAAGCATGTAGTAGAAGTTAGAAAGGCATGTAGTATGCGATCAAGGTAGAATGACACAAATAGAACTTCCATCTTAAGTAGAAAATTGACGTTTGGTTTTGATTATGCAGGATCGAATTTCAGAACCTTCCAGGGGTACATATTTACTATCATCAGTTCTAGAATTCTGAACAACCAGTCCAGTTGATTGTGATATGGTGTCACAAATATGCTCCAGTGCACCTCCATATCCTGAAGACTGGAAAAGATAATTGGCACGTGAAGGTAGATCCTTAAGCATCATAATTTGGACTACACGCAATTCTCTTCTGTTTAGCACTTCCTCAAATAATATGCATGGAGGGTAGAAGGATGTTTTGTACAACTCATGAGCTCCTAGTTCTGTACAAAATGCGCACAAGATACTTCACTGTTTAAGACACCAACTTGAAAGTTTTTATGAAAAATGTGCAAACCTTGATCTCAAGTTTTGTGAAAGTAATAGTATGGAAAATCAGGCGTCGAAGCATGAAAATTGAGGTACTCCTCAAATAGCGTCTAAACTGTGATCCATAATGAGGCGAATATGTTCCTTAAATCTTAATGTAAAGTGTCATGAAACATGTCAACAAACCATGAGCTATAATATTTTATAGTTGCATCTGTGACTTTTTGTAGATTACCTTGAATTTTTGAGATTTTTTTGCCAAGTGGATAATTCTCACTCAAACAGTGAGCTCTAGCAAGGCAAAATGTAGGAATGAAACATTAAACTTAATGAGTCGGAAATTTTTTCCAAAAACTTGAGCTTACTCAAAAATTGTAAGCTATTAGGCGTTGAAACATCAAAATTAAGATAACACTTAAATTTCCTTAAAACCGTGAAGCTACGCAACACAAATCTGCTTAGGAACCTGTAAAGTCAAGTTTTATGAAAAATAGCACAAAACGGTGAGTTGTATTATTGCATGTTTTCTTATAAGAACACTATTTTTCTATTTCTCAGAAATTATTATTTTAGTACAGAAAAATTACTCGTAATGTGATCTGCGGGCTTACTCGAAAACTGTGAAGCATAGTAGAGCAAATCAGTTGCAGAATCATCTAGATTGGGATAAACCTAATGTGTGTTAAAGTCATTCCATTTTACTACGTTAGCCCTCGCTATCCCCTATCCTTTGCCATCCCTAGGTACATCTCTGCACCTGAATTATTTTGTTCCAGATTTCCGATCTAACAGGATTGAGGGTTTTCTGACACTTTCCCACTGTACACTTAATTCATTGACAGCTCCAACAATCACTTCACCCATTCCATTCCAACTAAGTTTCTTTCACACCTTAGCTCCGCGCACTTCCGGTCATTGTCGAACAATAAGCTCATAGGAGCCACCTGTCATCTGAACACAAGCAATGTCCAAGTTCTCGACCTTTCTTTCAACAGCTTAAGTGGCCTAATGCTGCCTTCTTATTACAGGAGAATTGGATATCAGGATATTTCTGTATTGAACTTGATGGGCAACAGATTCCAGGGATCCTTGCCCCCAAAATATGAGGAGAAGATGTGCGCTTGAGGCGCTAAATATCAACAGGAACAAGCTGGAGGACAAGCTACTAGAATAACTGGTCAATTGTAAAATGCTAGAGTGACCAGTTGGTGGGTACTTTTTCCAATTGGTTGGGAGATCTCTCTCGGTTGAGGGTGTTTCTCAAATAGATACCATGGTCCCATGGCCATTGGTCATTCTTTCCAGCGTTGCAGTCTTTCTTGAAATGCTTTCAGTGGTAGGATATCAGCAGTGCTTGAAGAAACTGAAATTTCCATGATGGCATCTTCAGAAGATGATAGTCAGATTGGACCAACTGGATATCAGTATTCCATTGACATGTCTATGAGAGCTTTGTCACCGGCACCCCCAAGATGCTAGATGTAACGCTAGTAAGGATCTTATCAATCTTCAAATCCCTTGATCCCTCTGACAAGAGCTTCGAAGGCATTGTGCCCCGTGAGACAAGTTGTTGAGCTGCTGCATGTCCGCCTTGTATTATGGATCCACTATCGCCGCAGCTAGGATATGTAGTAATCTTTTGAACTGCACAAGTACCGAAACCAAATAATGGGTGCATATGATGCATCCATACTGTGGGAGCTGCTAGTTGAACTTAATGAATATATCCATGGCTATGCTCAGCGTGTCAGTGCTCTGCGGAGATTATTTTTTCGAGTTGGGCAGGCAGATAAAATTCCAGGAACAGGTGGTTATGAGTTTGAAACAAACACTGCAGGAGCCCGTCTAGCTCAGTTGGTAGAGCGCAAGGCTCTTAACCTTGTGGTCGTTCGAGCCCCACGGTGGGCAAACTACTTTTTGCCAGCCAGCCTCTACAATTTTGCTAGTAGTTGTTTGATGGTCGGCTGTGTTGATTCCTTAATAAACTTGTTCCTATCTGTGTCAAAATCTTATAATTGGAATCAATGGAACTTGTTCCATTTTGACGTCCGAATCGCTTTGGAACCTCTCCTGTTTTGTACAAGTAGATAAAATTCCAGTGATGCAACCCATCTTTTTAGGGTTCCAGGAATGCAACCTGATTTAACTTTATTTTAGAATCTGCGTGTATGCTTCAAATTTGGGACGTATACAGGCAGGGTCAGTAGAACAGGATGTTAACCTGTACAATACAAAAGGGTGCATTTTCATTTCTCAAAATTCAGCAGGGAAAGAGGATCATAACTACAACAGAATTGATTACACGGGAATAATACATACTGTATCCTCTGCCGTATACAATGAATTCCTGTGAGAGATCTAAAGCTAAGTTTAGTGATCTAACCATACGTCTTACTGTTTATGTATAACAGGCACAGCAGGTGGTATTGTATTGGTATTGGTGTTGGTGTTGGTGTTGGTGTTGGCGACACTATTTGAGGTGAAAACACCTGCAAACCTCACATCCATGTGTTGCTGCTGCACGGCGTTTCCATCTCCATGGCTCTGGGAGCTGGAATCGTCATCTCTGCGACGATACAGCTTATCTTGCACAATTTGATAGCCATCAGCTGTCCTGACCTCCTGAGCAAGAGAGCAGGGGCAGAAGCACAGCCACTGGAAACAGTCAGTCACATCCGGCTTGCCGCAGCACAAATCATTTGCAGGAAGGCTGAATCTCCTGCGCATTTGGATCCTCCAGAAACCTCCATAGAGCAAACCAAAAACACAGAGAAGAATTCCTCCCAGGCCCAGCGCGTCCCTGACCGCCTCGTTGTCGATGTTGATCGCCGCCAGGTTGAAGATGAAGATGTTAGAACTAATGGGCTTGGCCCATGTTCTGAAATTCCTAATAAATCTCAAAGACCCATGAACAAATGGCAAGAGGTGGTGCAAGAGTTTAGTCCCATACCGCTAGTGGAGGAGGTGGGAGACCGCTTTATATAGTAGGTTCTCCCCACCACACTAAGTGATTGGTATGAGGAGAGAAAGGGAGCACCACACACGCGCGCGCTCGCCTCGCCTGGCATGGCTTGGCACGGGCCAGGCCGAAGGGCGCGGGCGTGCGACATACGCGTGAATGGTCCGCCGAAATCCGGTCCGTGGCCTTGCAGGAGCGCGGCTTCCTTTTGCCGTTTTATTTTTTGGTTTCTTGACAGGCAAGTTTGTTGTTTGCTTGATCGGTAAGTTTTACATGTTGGAAACCTAAACGGTTTAGATCGTGATCGCGACACGAGACCGCGTGGGCAAAAGCGTGGCTTTCCGCGCGGTGCGGGGCTCCCGAGCCCCCATCTCTCGGTGCGAGTAGGTCCCACCGCTCCGAGCCCGAGCAGTCAGGCTTATCCAAATACTTGTTGTCGGGCCGTAAGACGTTCGAGCAATTAGCTGTACCCCGAGCACGTCCGAGTCAGGGCAAATAAGCCCCTGGCCACCGTGCTCCGCTGGTCAGCAAGACCCGAGCGCCACCCAACTTCATGTCAGCCGGATAGCTTCACTCCTCGCGCTCGGGACAGGTCGGCCGACCCGAAAACCCGAGGGCCGCGTTAACAGGCAAACCCCCCGGGGGACCTGTGGAAAACACCCCTTTTGCCAAGAAAACCATATAATCATTCGCAAAGTGAGCAGGTTCACCATGATGAAGTTCCCGGGCACCGCCCGCCAGATCAATACCAAGTCACAGAGCGCCAAGTCACCCTGAGGCCCGATCTCTAAGCTAAGCTTCTAATCGCATTTCTATGTTTTCAAAGCTCCCGAGCACTATATATGAACGACTAGTTTTTCCTCGCCAATTTTTCCCAACTGCCTTCTGTGCTCGCGATGGGTTTATACCTGAAGGCAGCGATGAAAGTCACGGGGAGTGCTTCGGGTTGTCCGCTCAAAGCCCTGGTGTCCTGCCTGGTTTCTTAACCCTGGACATCAGCCTGGTAAATAAGCCGCCCAAGTACCCTACGCGCTTTCACACGCGCCCGGCGGTGTCTTCCAGTAGCGTTTCCAGAGACATAAGGAAGCATTGCCGAGTTAAAATGAAAGTTCTCAAAGTTAGGAAAAATCATGTAGATACAATGATTAACGCAATACATATCAACAGTTAATTGTTGCAATGATTGTCCCGAGCGCAAAAACTTGGGCAAATTCTGCAGGCAAAGTCAAGAAGATAAAAGAAGCTCGGCTCGGGGACACCCTGTGTCCCATGGGCCGGGCCTCCGTAGCTTCAGTCGCAGCGCGTCCAGCTCTCGGGGGCTGGGGGCTTTGGGGGCCTTCGGGGCGTCCCGAGGACCGTCCTCCGTCCCTCTCCGAGCAAGAACCGGACGCTTCGCCCGAAGCAAGCAAGGAAGTGAAGCCATTTCCAGTACAAGTACAACAAGAAAGAAAAAGCAAGGATCAAATGGCTTTCGGGCCAAAGATCTCTTTGCATATCAGAAGCTTAAAAGTTCTTACAAAGGGGTCAAGCCCCGGGCTAAGAAAACAAAGACAGAAAGAGGGAGGGGAGCTACTCTCCGCCGGCGCCGCCGTCGCCGTCGCCGGCGCCTTCGCCATCGCCTGTGCCGGCATCCCCCGAGCGGGAAAACCGCTGGGCAATTTCATCAGCCGCCCTGCGGACTGCCTTCCGGGCTTCCTCCTCGGCGGCCTCATCGATCACCTCGAGCCCCTCCAAGGCTGGCGTCAAAGGAAAGTTTGGGTCACGGCCGCGGTAGCACGCCAGTGTGTGCTCCGCCACCACGACCGCCAACTCCCGGCCTTCTTCCTCAAGGCGGCGGCGCACGGCTTCGCCGAGCCCCTCGAGGCGCTCGGCGATCCTCTCGAAGCCCAAGGCGACGTTCGCCGGGTCGGCGTCGTAGCCCGGCAAGGAGGCGGTGCCAAGTCCAGCAGCCTCAGCGGCGTTCCTCGCGCGAAAGAAGATGGCCTTCATCACCCTCACCGTCTGGTCCCGCTCGGTGACCAGCCGGACCTTCTCCCTCTCAATCTCCTCCGTCGCTGCGGCCGCCGCTAAGGACTCACGCTCCCTCAACTCCTCCGCCTCCCGGAGCTGGTGTTGGAGATTGCGTTTGGTCGCCTTTGAGTCTTCGAGCCGCTGCTTGAAGTGTTCGCTCTCCGAGCGGAGCTGCGCCATCTCCTTGGCGAGCTCCTCGCGAGCAACGGCCACCCGCGACTCGACTTCGGCGTCCAGCTTATTCGCCGCCTCGTCAAGGGAGTGCTTGAGTTGGCCAAGCTGCTCCGCCTTCGCGTCGAGCTCTCCGTCCCGGAGAAGCTGCTGTTCTGCGCGGCGAGCGAGCTCGGCGGCGAGCTGCTTCAGCCGCGCCTCCTCGTCGGCGGCGCGCTTCTCCCGCCTCGCCAAGTCCAGCTCGCGCGGCTTCACCAGCGCGACCCGGCGGTTGAGCTCTCGCTCCTGCCGATCGAGCTCCTGCGTCCTCGGGATGATCTCCTCCCTCATCTCATGGAGGATATCCCGCTGGCGCTCGATCTTGGCAAGATCATTCTCGTACTCTCGCTTGGCGACGCGAGCACGGGCCTCTAGCATCTCCGCCATCTCCCCCAAGACCCGCTCCCGATCCTCTAAGGACTTCTCCTTGAAGAGGAGATCCTCGCGGAGCTGATCGATGGCGGCATGCGCGGCCTCAAACATATCGGAGGGAGCCCCCGAGACGTCTGGCCTTGCCGCGCAGAGGGCTGCTCCTCGGCCGGAGCAGCAAGGCCTTGGCCCCCAAGCTCCTCCTCCTGGGGCTCGGGGCGCCCGGCCCCGATCAAAATCCCGGCCTTTCCCTCGGGCCGGATACCTTCTGCCCCTCCAACCGGGGCCGTTCCTTGTTCGGTTGCCGCCACCCGCTCCTCGGGCGCGGCAGCACGAAGTTCCTCCGCCACCGGCGTCTCCTCCGTCGTCGCCGGTACCTCCACCGTCGCCGGCGCCTCCGTCGCGCCCGGCGCCTCCACCTCCGCGCTTGGGGCAGCCTCCTCCCGCGAAGCGGCGTCAGCACTCGGGGCTGGCGCCGTGCTCGGGGTCGGGCTCGCGCTCGGTGCAGAGGGCGCGCTCGGGGGCGGGCCCACCGACTCGCTCGGAGCCGAAGGGCCGCTCGGGGGCGTAACCGCGCTCGGGGTCGTTGAAGCCCTCGCCGAAGGAGGAGGACTCGGGGACGGGCGAGTTCTCTTGCGCTCCCTAAGAGAACAGATGCAGACAAGTTCGGGTCAGCACCCGAGCAGGACACTTAGCCAAAAAAAAAGGAAAAAGAGAAGTTGGAGGGAAGAAAGTTTTTCAAAACTTACTGCCACGAGCCCCTTAAAACATGGCGTTCCACGCCGAGGGGTAGCGACGGATCCTTCCTCTTCTGACCGGCGGCGGCGCCCGCGTCCGCCGCCGACGCACCTCCAGAAGGCGCAACTCCAGAAGGCCTTTGCCCGGAGCCGCTACCTCCTGCCCCCTGGGCCGCAGAGCACACGGGCGGAGGAGGCGGCGGTGCAGGGCCACTGCCTCCCGCCCTCGGCGTCGTAGGGCGCACGGGCGGAGGCAGTGGCGGAGGCACCGGGCCAGAAAAGCGCAATGCGGGCCCTCCCTGCACGGAGGGGCCCGCCCCGGAGCTGCCTCCCGCGTCCGTCGGTCGCCTCCCCGTGGCCGGCGGTGCTTGTGGACGTAGCTTCGGCGCCTGCGGCCGCGGTGGCGGGGACGGAGGGGGAGGGGCTTGCCCCTTGCCCTTCGGATCGGCCGGATCATGGATCACGGCGGGGGCCCTCGGCTCCTGAGCTGCCCTCGCCGCTTCGGCCTCCTCGCCGCTCGCGAAGATCCGAATGCCCACCGCAGGCCTGCGACTGCCGTCCTTCGGCGGGGCCATGATGCCCTTCGCGTCGCACGACGGCATCATGTCAAGGATGGCCTGGCGATCTGCGCTAACGCAGAGCGGCAGGTCCGGCCGCGACAGGACGGCGCTCGTGGCGTCCGGCACCCCGAGCAGCGACTTCAAGATGGCCGCTAGCACCGCCTCGGTCCAGTTGTTGTCGGCGCCGACCTCCGTCCGGGTGACGTCCATGTCCCCGGTGTACATCCACGCCGGCCGCTCGCGTTTCCGCAGCGGCGCCAGCCGGCGTCGCAGAAAGTCGCCGACGACCATGGTGGCAGTCAACCCCAACTCCCGGAGTTGGGAGATGCGAAGGGTCATCACCACCAGCTCGTTGTCGTTCTCGGCGAGATTATCCCACGACTTGTCATGCCTCACCGGCTCCTCCGGAAGAGTGAGCGACTGCGCCGGGTCAGTGTTGATGTAGAACCACATCTGACGCCAGTCGTCCCACTTGTTCCGCAGCGTTTGCTGGATATAAGGGTCGGCGAGCTTCGGGCGAAGCTGAAAGTTGGCGCTCCCGCTAACCTCCGTCCGAGCCGAGCCCCGGCTCCTCCCGACGGAGCGGAGGACGAAGTAGTGCCGGAACAGCGGCACCGACGGCATCACCCCCACGAACATCTCGCAGAGGTGGGCGAAGATCGCCAGCACCACCACGGAGTTGGGGGTGAGGTGCAGCAGGTGAATGCCGTAGGCCTCCAGCACCTCCAGGAAGAAGGGCGAGAACGGCGGAAGCAGCCCGGCGGCGAGGAAGCTGGCGAAGATGACGGTCTCGTCCGCCCGCGGCGCCGGCGGGTACGTCGCCGGCCGAACCCTTGTCGGGTGCGGCCGGCCCTCCGGCACCGCTACCTTCCGAACCTTGTCCATTGCCTCCTCATTGAGGAAGCGGGACTTGGGGAGCACGGCGTCATCGGCGTCCTGCGCCAGGGGGGTCGATCGGGTGTGGCGGCGAGTCATGGCGGCGGGGATGGTGGCGAAGAAAGAGGCGAAGGTGGCGAAGAGGGTTTTTTCTTTTCGGATGGCGAGAGGAAGAAGACGGAGAAGAGCGCCAAAGCTTTGGGAGCAAAGTGTTGGGCGCAAAATTCGGAAGGTCGAAAAGGTGCGGGGCCGTTTTTTTTCTTTTTAAGGAAAAAAGGCTTCGGAAGTTGCAGACCGCCCACACCCGTTGATCTTCCGCGCGATCGTGGGTTGTCAGTTGTCAGTCCGCTGCCACTGACAGTGGGCCTGCGGCCGCGCGAAACCCGGAGGGCGTGCAATCATGGCCTGCGGAATTACTGCCGCGCGCAGTAAAAACGCAGTCGCACGAAACCCGGGGCACGCAACCGCTTGCGCGCGGCATAAAAAGGCGCGCGCCTTTCCCGCGCGGGGCAAAAACCGAAGCGCCGCCGCCAGGTGGAGAGAGCGGATTGGCCGCCCCTTCCACCCCGCACGCGCGCATTAAAAGCGCTCCTCGGCAGGGCGCATGAAGATGGGCCGACCTCTCTGGTTGGCCCGTTAAATAAAAAGAAGGCCTTATCCCCAGTCGCGGCCCATTGGGCCGTCGCTGGAAGACAAGGCCGGGGGCTACTGTCGGCGGAATGGGACCCACGGTCCCCCGAACCGCCGGCGCAGGCCAACCAGAGGCCACAGGGCGTGACACGTGGCGGCCTTATCGGCAAAAGCCCCGCTGGAGAAGCAGGTGGGCCCGGTGGTCAAACCCGGGCACTCGGGGGATTCCCCCGAGTGCCACGTTCGTGCGAGCCATCTAAGGGCCTTGCGGTCCCGAGGGTCCAAGGCCCAAGAATCAAGGGAGCGATCGGGGCCCTCTCCCCGAGCGACCGGCATCCCGCAAGGCGTGGGCCCAGAAGAGTGCTCGGTCCCCGGGCGGACCCCCCGAGCACCTCCCCCGAGCGGAGTCCCGAGCGACCCCTCGACGGACGCTCCCCGAGCGCCCGGGGTCGGCCAAGGCAGTACGGGACAGCTGGCGCTCTCCGAGGCCGAAGGGGCTGCTCGGGGAGGTAGCGCTCGGGGGTCGTGGGGCCCCCCTGTGGGGCCCTCCTCCGGGCTGCCGCAGCAGTAAGCTGGCTTCTTCCATAAAGACTTAGTCCCGGCAGAGGGATTTAATGCCTGTCATTCAGGCATTAAATGCTAAAGTCCCGTATGGGCATGATATCGATCAGGCCAGTCCCATCCCCGCAGGGCAAATCCCTTTTTGCCATAGCCCCTGTCAGGGGATGGGGTCCGTCTGACAGGGTTGTTGACCGGCCAGGCGCGCTGTCCCGCGCGCCCGCGTCGCTGTCACCCCTTTCCGCCCATTTGGGTCAAATCACCGCGCGCCTCGTGGCCCGCGTTTGGTCGCTGACGCGCGGGGCCCAGGGGCGGATACTTCACCGACTTAGTCAGGAGGGGCCCGGCAAGCCTCTCTTCGCGGGTCCCGCTGAGCATAAAGCTGTCAGCGGGCGGAGGGCATGGCGAGAAGACACGCGGCGCGAACACCGGCGCGGCGCATTAAATGAAGAGGTAGGCGTTTCCTTAGCGCTCACGATACCAGGTGCAATAGCCTTTGCTTGGCCTCTGTGGTGAACCCCCGAAGGGGAGTTCCCAGACCATGCAAAGGGTTCGGATTCCAGAGAGAAAAAGGGGCGCTGGTTAGACTTCTTTATTCGATATTAGAAGATCAGCTAGCCTGTTTGTAAGAAAGAATACCCCTGTAATCTTGATAGGATCAATACACCCGCAACGAAGCAGGACGTAGGGTATTACACCTCCGGGTAGCCTGAACCTGGAAAAATCCCTGTGTCTCCGGCATCAAGCATCATAACCGCCCTCATCCTTGAAACGCCATCACCGGCTCATAAGAAGAACTCTATATCGCCCCAGGCCGAACCAACAAGGGGGTCCATTCGGACCACCGCTAGAGACGTTTACTCGTCGACAGCTACTGGCAACCAAGTACTAGTTGTGACTTTAAGTGAAACCTGTTTGCACAAAACTTGCAATTCAAGGCATAGTCCATTGTTCAAGTTGTGAATGGATGTAGCTCAAAGCTCTAGGCAGAAGTTCAACTTAACAGTCTCTGCTGAAACACTAGTACATTAAACAAGTAATAAGAACAGGCAAATCTCTAAATGGGCGTTTGAGATCTGGTGGGGAATTGTTAGAACTAATGGGCTTGGCCCATGTGCATGTTCTGAAATTCCTAATAAATCTCAAAGGCCCATGAACAAATGGCAAGATGTGGTGCAAGAGTTTAGTCACATACCGCTAGTGGAGGAGGTGAGAGACCGCTTTATATAGTGGGTTCTCCCCACCACACTAAGTGATTGGTATGAGGAGAGAAAGGGAGCACCACACACGCGCGCGCTCGCCTCGCCTGGCCTGGCACGGGCCGGGCCGAAGGGCGCGGGCGTGCGACATACGCGTGAATGGTCCGCCGAAATCCGGTCCGTGGCCTTGCAGGAGCGCGGCTTCCTTTTGCCGTTTTATTTTTTGGTTTCTTGGCAGGCAAGTTTGTTGTTTGCTTGATCGGTAAGTTTTACATGTTGGAAACCTAAACGGTTTAGATCGTGATCGCAACACGAGACCGCATGGGCTCTCCTATATATATGACTTACCGGCCGCAGCCAAAGATAGATTAAAAAAATATTAGGGTTTTGCCTCCTCTTGGTACTTGCGCCGCCACAGTAATCTACTCCATCCTAGACGCCGGCGTGCACCGACAAGAGGGAGAGCAGGTCTCCGGAACCTTTCGTCCTTATGATCCTGCACCGGGAGAGGACGAATTAGGTTTTTGGGAAGCGCTACGCGCGACTGCTCACATCCGTCACAACGGGTCGTCTTCCATCCAAGTCAGGCGGTGCTGCATACCGTCGTCTCCGCCGCCGTCTGCTTCGACCCGTCTTCACCAACGTCGTCGTCAACAACATCGCTTCTGCAACAGCCACGGCTACTTCATCTACAAACGATCAGTACGTGCGCCGTGATCTGATCCTGTCTTTAAGGATGCTTGCTGTTGCATGTGCGATGCTGCTGTTCTGTTCACCTAGTATGCTAGAGCTATGCATGCTAATATTTGTTTTAGTCATGAATTGTTTACTGGAATTAATCACGAAATTGTCTAATTTTCCAACAGAAGAAGGGAGCCAAGCAGAAGAGAATGAACGTCACCATGTGCACATACATGTTTCCAAAACCGAGCCTGCTCATGTTCCATCCAAACACGCAGCAGCTGCAGAACACCGAGAGGTAGGCAAGCGATATGTCATCCCAGAGATCAAACAGATCGCCCATCCATTGCGGTTGCGGGTTAAGCTCAGCGACCCTTCCGGCTTCGACTCTTGGTGCAAACGAATACCTCTTTTCAAGGGTTTTTCGTTGGAGTTGTGGACTCGAGTTCTGTGACTCTTCATCTGCTTGGGCCTCGTAGTCTTTCCCAAGAGGACTGAGGTTATTGTACAGACCAGCAACAGCCGGTGCACATATTGCAGCTGATATGGTCAGGCCGACTCCTATCGGAGGCCGTTTGCTTCTCGGGTAACCAAGGTTAAGACCACACAGCACGTACTGCGCAAAGCAATTCAAATGAAGTAACACAATCACAACCATGATATGCTTCCTCTCATTGGGCTTGCAACTCCCATCTTTGCAGTATGTTTCTCGGAGCGCAAGCATGTCACCGGCTCTCTACCGGCACAAGAGTGCCAAATGATAGGATCTCCTCGGGTGTTGATATAGGCACATGAGGGTAAACAGTGCATTCAGTATCTGGTTGCTAACTTCAAACCATGTATCTCTCTGTGACTTCCTTGGCAAAGCACGGTTCAGCATTCCAGTCATAACCATAAAAAGGATAGCCCCTGAAATACCAACAGCAACAACCCAGATGAAAAGAGCCATGTTCATAGGATTCTTAATCCACTCCTTGGACTTATCCCATAAAGAGCCCAAATCAATCTTCTTCACAAAAGGTACAGCAAAACGTCTCGAAGATCTTTGAGATACAGCTGAGCGAAAAGACTGTGAAGAGCCATTTCTTTGCTCCCCGAGCATTTGTTCTGTGGAAGAAGGTGAGCTTAAATGCAAATTAGACTCAAATGCCGTAAACTGGTAGGAAGTGGATCTGGATGTTTCCAAGTGCTCAAAGGAATGTCCATTTCTTTTCTCACCTAAGAACCCTCTTTGGGATGAATTAAAATAGAGGGCTATGTGATCGTTCACGTTGGTATTTCCAGGTCCTCCTGCGACTTCTTGTATTTCACCATGAAGTTTCTGGTTACCACCTGTAACCATATTCTGCAGACTGGAAGGCTAACGATAGTTTTCAAAACCTCAACAAGTGAACTCCACATTCACCATGAAATAGGCAAGAAGCAGCACAGAGAAGCCATAGATATTCCGTTTGCAATGTCGAAACTAAGCAGAATATTTTTCACTCGAACAGGTATAATAGGTCCTTTTTTTTTAACGAGTCTAAAGAGTTGTTCACATAAGGACCGAGACAAAAATAATGCACTTCTATGCTAGTATGCGTGTTTTACTGTTGGGTCTCAGTTCTTCCCATTTGAACCAAGACAAATAATTCGCTTCTGGATCTGCATGAAGTTATTGTTGGCTGCTAAATTTCCTGCAAAGTTATAAAATTACCACTTACTAACTTTGATAGTGCAAGTACAGAGCAACAATCATTTAGTTCAATAAGGTAAAGAAAAATGAAACACATTTGTTTCGACAAAGATGCCCATGTCCAGTACGATGTTTAGTTGCACAAAGATGCCCGTGTGTACTACAACAATCTGAACAAAGAACCCTACAATTTAAAAGGGACTGAATGAAGTTGGTGCTATAGTTTTTAACGTGGTTCAGCCACGAGGCCTACGTCCACGGGCCTTAACTATGGGCGCTCCTCCCCTTTGCCTTGATCTCTTTGTATTGGCTTGGTTATATTGTGTGGTGCCCCCTCCTTATATAGGAGGCCAAGATACATGAGTCCAATTCTAACTCTATCCGTATCCTACTAGGACTTCCCCTTAGTACCCTATTACAATACTACGCCTTCTCTAGTCCAACTTGTAACCCACTTGTACACATATTCGACACAAACTCAACAAACTCCACCTTGACGAATATATCCTTCGCCACCTTGAAGCCGTCTTGCGCGAACCTCAGTGTACCTTGGACTTGAGATTCACCTTTGCAGCTCAATTACCTGAACCGCCGATGAGACTCCATTTGTAACAGCCTGTTTTTTAAAAAAATTAAATTTAAACGTTGTTGACGTCAGGGGGGGCCCGCCCGCTGACGCCAGCCGCCACGCGGCGCAGCCCCGCCCGCCCGGCCGCTCGGCTCCCGCCTCGCCCCGCGTGCCACGGGGTCGCGCGCCAGCATGCGCCACGCGTCGCCGCCCCGCCGCCTCCCGCGCGCGCCCGCCCGGGGCCCCCGTCTTCCTCGCGCCCGGCGCCGCTGACGCGTGCCGGCCGGCCGCCTTTTCCCCGCAGCGCCCCGGCCTCCCTCTCTCTTCCCCTTCTCTCTCCCCTCCTCCTTCTCCCGCTCCACCCCGCGCCGCTCGCTGCCGGTGCCGGCTGAGCTCGCCACAGCCCGAGGGAGCTCCGCCGCCGTCTCTTCCGCCTCCGGAGCGCCGCCGCTGCCCCGGTCTTCTTCCCCGGCGCCAGTGCCGGCGCCGTGTGGCGCCCCCGGTTTTTAAGCCGGGAACTTCCTCGTGATCACTGTATCGGTCCCTGGATCAGTAGCCGATACACACGAGTTAACCTGTATATCATTGTCATACATGCGTAATAATTAAATAGACCGTTAAGGTCGATAATCTGATACCTGTAGCCCAATGGCTATAAACTTGCAGCGGAGAAACATTCGTTGGGGTGGCCCATCAATATGCCGTACCCGACAGGCAATTGACTGGGGTTACGCCCTAGCTTTCGTGGTCGTGATTGTTTCTTCGGAATTGACGTCTTCTTCGACTGGCCAAATCAACAAGCCAGGTGAGTACATTGAATGTACTCGCAAGCTATTCCCACAGGAGAGATTATACAGCAATAGTTCATGCAGGGGTTAAATCAAGGAACAGCTCTAATCTAATTTGCTGGTTGAGCGGAAATGTGAGTTTATAGTTCAAATACGATAAGGGTAGATTCCAAAGCAGTTTCATGAATCAGAATGAATCAAAACAATAAAACTGCTCTTGAGGTAGACCCAGCTACCTCCTTTTCTCAACCACGAGATAGCTCAGTCCATACTACCCCCCGGCAGTATGACGAGCGTCTCGATTCACTGCTCAGCCTGCACTATCCCGGTTAGTGCAGCTAGCGTCCTTAAAACGGTGCTCAGCCCCTGTTAACCCGGATAACATGGCTAGCTCCTGCTTGACTCCATGCTCAGCCCATACTGTCCCCGACAGCACGGCTAGCCTCACTTCCTGCAATTCCTTGCTACCAGCCTGTAGCGTAAATTGCACACTGTGGACACATCATGCCCACGTCCTTAATCCCTTTCCCGGCTTTCGCAACCAAAACTTAGTCTAACCAGTGTGTGGCCTTGCCAGTTCATGTCCATGACCGAGGACGCGGCTATTCGAATAGTTTTTAACACTCTGCAGAGGTTGTACGGCTTTACCCACAAGATGTAGGTCACCCTGGGTATACTGTGCACCGTATACTGACAGGGGTACTACAACGAGATCGTCGCCCGCTTCCATACTAGAGTTGGACCCGCTAGGTGAATACCCAAGTTTGCAATGCCCCAGACACCAAATTGGGGCTCTCCACCTTTGTGTCGATCAACACCCAAACGCTACGCGGCAGTCGATCTCTAGGACTTCAAACACCTAGCCACGACTCCTAACTTCCCACGGGTCCAAACCCTAATACTTGCCGGGGTACCAAGCCAAGTCCTTCCCATAAAGGACATGTGGACGTACGGTGGTGGAACTGGTTTAGCGGCACTTAGGCTCGGTCCTTAACTGATTCGAGCGAGACTCCATTCCTCAACCCACGATCGCCCCGGACGAACGTGCCAATATCAAATCCTCTACAGCCCCAGGCTGTCCTTAGCACTCTCGCCCGAATCCAAATCATCTTCAATTTTCATTCGAGTTTTGACAAACATTCTTTCAAACACCACCCCGGATAACACACATTATCCAGGGGTTTTATTTCCCATATCCCGAATGGGGGTTTTATAAATCGAGGAAAATTTATTTTTGACTATAGCCGGTCTAAGCACGGCTAACGCCTATAACCCTAATATTCTTGTCAGTCGGGGGTCGACCGACTACTATACCTAGGGTTACAAAGGTCGGATATTCGGACCTAAGTACAGTGCAGCTACTGGGAATAACTAATACTACATAAAATATCATTGTACCAATATAGCAATGCAGGATTTGCAAACAAAATAATATAGTTCAAAAATATAGGATTCGGCATGATCAAGGTGGGAATGCTTGCCTGGCAGAATTGGCCGAGTCTCGGTCTCGACTCCGATTCGTCAATTGTCCGAAATTCCTCGCGGGATATTTCCTAACGTCGGTATCTACACGTCGGAAAAACATCGAATAAATAACGGTGCGAGGAAGATCCAATTAAGAACCAATCTACACTCATGGAGTATTAAGACTATCCAATGAGCCCAGAAGGACATCGTGGTTTTTGAAACGGTAAGATGAGGTTAATAATACATGGATTACTGGTTTTGCATAATGGGAACTAGGGTTTCATGATTTTACACATATTAGCACTCTAACTATTTTGGTTCCCTTATCCTAGCTAGGGCCAGAGAGCATTGAACACGCTAAAGATTTTAGAAGGCTATGTGTCATGGTCTTAGGGCCAAACTGCATGGTATATGTGCATGTTCATACATGCATGCATACAATGGTTGCATAGATAATACTTTGCATTTAAAATTCTCTATGATTTCTACTATAGGAGATTTTGAAAATTTAAATATGTGCTGAACCATGTGGTTTACTTGGCTACCTGCGGAAGGGTTTTATCCTTGATAACTCATGTTTAGGGTTTTGAGTATTAAGTAATGAGGTTTAAACACTAAGGGACGTTTATGAGGATGGCCTATTAAGTTATGAGCATTCGAGGGTTATTGGATATTTAGGGTTTCATAAAGGGGTTATTGCTTTTAAAAACTAACCGCTTAACTCATTAAAAGTTGCTGAACCTAACATGTTTATATATATATAGCTTAAAATGGCAATTGGAAGGAACCATTTTGGATCAAGCATACCTAGGATCAGAGGATGTAGAAAGGTTTGAAGGTCTTCTCGGAATTTGGTTAAAGGGCATTTGATTTACTCCACAACGTGTTTATGGCTCGTATTATGGATTGCCTAGGGTTCACTTTAAGATTTGACACGTTAAGGTTTTTAATTTCAAGGTTTGGGGATATATGCCCCATATCACATGTTCAGTAATCTTTTAAAGGAACCAATTCTCAGAATGGACTTGAGACCGAGGTGTACGTGTATTAGCTATGCAGCCACTGTAGCCAGTTCATTTAATAGGAAAATGGAAGGGAGGACAGAGGAAGGGGAAAGAAAAGGGTGCCATTGGAGCTTCGGATGCTCCTCACCGGTGGCGGCAGCTGGAATGGGGATGTGCCCGGGTCCTTGCCGCGGCAGCTGCAGGTGAGGCGCGGCAGGTGGCCTCCTTGCCGCGGCAGTGGAATGGGGCGCGGCAGGGCTGGGAACCTCGGTTGAGGTGGCCGGTGACTGGAGCCGGGGCTTCCCAGGCGGCGGAGGAGCGGCGGTCTGATTGGAGGCGGAGGTCACGGCGGCGGGGAGGCAGAGGGAGCTGGTGGCTCGATTGCGGCGGCTTGCTTCGGTCGGCTTGCTGGAGCTCGGGTGGCCGGCGGAAGCGAGGAGCGGCGCTAGGTGAGGGCGGCGCGGGACGAATCCCTCGGACGGCGCTTAACGGAGCTCGGGGAGGCGCGCCGTTGCGGAGCAAAGGGCGGCGGAAGTTGCTGGAGGGGAAGGTCTTTGGCCACGGCGGCGGCTCCAGGAGCTTGCGGGCGGCGGGCTGAAGGCCGGGCGGCTGATGCGGCGGCGTGGAGTGGAGCTCGGGGGCGGCCCGGGGTGGCTTGGGGATCCCTTCTCCGGCGGCGGCTGCGGAGCTGGCGGCTCGAGCTGGACGCCCCTGGCGGCGGTGGAGGCAGGGGTCGAGGCGCAGCTCTGGTGCTCCGGCAATAGGGAGGGCTCGGGTACTGGAGGTGGATGGGGAGGAAGCTTGGCTGCTTGGACAGAGTGAGCTCGGGTGAGAGGATGCCTGGGGAAAAGAAAGTGGAGATGGGGAGAAAAGGTGAGGGGCGGCTCGGCTGCTGGTTCTGCTGGAGTGGAGAAGAGGAGCTACGAGGGGAGAGAAGGAGCTCAAGGAGCTCGGTTTGCTGACCACTGAGGAGAAGTATGGGAAGAAGGAAGAGGCTGCTTGGTAAATATCTGAGGCAGCTCGGGGAGGAGATGTGTCCTGCGCATTGATGGCAGGTGTTAAAGCTGCTGCTACTAAACAACGGGGTAGGCGCCGAATGCTATTGCGCAGGGGAAAAGGTGGCACGAGGTAGGTATGGATGGCCGTAGCTGATCAGTAGCTGAGCATTGAAGCCAGGGGTGGCGTGGAGCTCGGTTGGAGCAGCAAAGAGGAGAAAGAAAGAGTTGACTGCTCAGGTGAGGAGTTAATGAAGGGGAGCGGTAGCTGATTGGAGCTGTATGTGCCCATATACACTTGGGGAAATATTGCCGGTATGCTCACATGTATGTTTAGGACTGTGGCTGAGTTACCGACGGTTAGGGTTTTAGAGAGATTGAGCTTTAAATCGGAAGGAAAGGAGTCGGGGCTCGGATCTAGGGTTTTGGGGCGCGGCAAGGTGACGCAAGGTATGGGAACTCTTGGGAATCTTTGTATCTCGACTCGGGTCCATTTGACGACAAGGTGCCGCGGTTGCAAATGTCCTGTTGTACGGTGCTGTCACATTAGGGTTTCGAGAGGGGGTTCGGGATTAAATCGGTAGATGGGAGTCGGGGCGTGGCACCGGGGTTCTGGAGGGTGGCACTGATTAGCTAGAAGGGGAGGAATGCCGGAAGTATGTTTGTGGTAGGAAGGATGGCTGTCGCGGCAGAGAAACTGTTGCCGCGGCGGGAGGGAACAGCGGCGCGACATTGCCGTGGCAGGGAAGGGGTTGCCGTGGCGGAGGCATGGCAGCGACGGTAGCTGCTGTGAGATGCCGTGGCAGGGAACCGGTGGCGCGGCAGAGGCTTGTCGCGGCAAGGATGGCTTGCTGCGGCAGAGAAGGATAGCAGCGGCGGCGGCAGAGGCCTTGCCGCGGCAGAGGAAAGGGGCAACGGCAGTTGCCGTGGCAAGAGTGCGGCAGCGGCAACGGCTGCCATGGGCTGTCGTGGCGGGGTCGCCAGGACGAATGGTCCCGCATGGAGACACTGGAATGCCCGGTTTGGAAAAGTTTGTCGGATGGAGTTTCAACAGAGCGGAGGTCAACGGAATAAGAACAGAGGGGAAAGGTGGTTGACTCACTTTAGGGTTTCAATAGAAGCATGATTTGAAATGAAAGTTTTAATTTGGTGTATTTTAATCCGCTTTGTTATCAAAAAAATTTTGTTAGCCCTAAACTTTAGGTTTCGAAAAATTAGGGTGTTACACGCCGCCTCGGCTTCTTCCCCGCCTCCAGCCGTGTCCCCGGCCGCCTCCGCCACCGCCACCTTCCGTTGCCACCCTCGGCCTCCGGCCGCTCGGTGAGCTCCGCCCCCGCCAATCTCCTCTCCCCACGGCCCGGCCTCCCCGCCGCGGCCCGGCCTTCCCCTCCCGCAGCCCGAGCACCGCGAGCCCGCGGCCCGCTCCCACGCCCCAGTGGGCCGGACGGGTCAGGCCGGAACCTCCGGGCCACACCCGAGAATAAAAAAATAATAATAAAAGAAAATAAAATAAAAATAAAAAAATAAAAATAAATAAAAATAAAACTGGGGCCTAAGGCCCACTGTCAGTGTCTAGGGCTAGTTTAGTTTGGGTATAAAAAGTATTTTAGATATTCTAATATTTAGAAAATTCAGAAAATAATTTAAAAACACTGAAAGCTTAGGAAATTCACCAAAAATTCATATGAACTCAGAAAATTATAAAAAATTTATATTTGGAATCAGTGCAACATGTAGTTGCCGGACCCCAGAATTTATAACAGAGAGTCTTAAGTGAAACCACCCGCTAAGTCGAAACGTCAACCCCGACCTCAACCCCTGGGTATCAATCCCAAGAGGAGCGGAGTGATATGGCTCCGAATAGCCCAAGATGTCAACCCCGAACTTTCTCCGGCAAACTAATGCACAGATCAAGTAGAGTGATATGGTTTCCTCACTCTTTTCTTACTGAGCAAACTCGTCCCGGCAAATTAATGCTCCGCTGGAGTAGGATGATATAGTTCCCAACCTCTCAGTAGCAGAGTCACTTCACAGGGGTGATTAAACCTAATAACTCTATGATATAAACTCTGAAACCCTACCCACCACATGTGCTTCATCAACATACACACACGGCACATGAGCAGGCGAAAACAACCAGATTTCACAGCAGTAACTCTACGATGGAAACTGCAATATTATAAGTTTGAAACTTAACAACATATATTCACATAAGGGATCCGAAGATCCAACTACACAGCGGAAAAGTATATATGGCTACGAAGCCAAAACGGTAAGGCCAAAAGTGGCAGCGAAACAAACCAAGCTGCCAAACCCCGGGGCAGGATCACTGCCTGGGATTCCCAGCGACTAGTCGTCGTTGGTGTCGATCTCTATATAGAAACCACCCTCGGGAGGGGTAGTTTTCTCTGCAACGAAAATATCAACAATAGCAGGGTGAGTACAAAATTGTACTCAGCAAGACTTACAGTGTGAAAATTAGTAATAGACGTGCCAAGTATCAATAAAGGGGTAATTGTGGACTAATTTACGGAAAGCAAATTTTACCTTTGTCAATAGAAGCTAGGTAGATGAAAAACCGACTACCAGAATACTTTTCAAAGGGGACGAGTCAAACACTTCACGATCAGTCCTTACTGCAGATCACCACACCTTAGATACCCCGACTCTTCCTCGACCACCCTGGGAGGAAGTTGTCGCTAACACCACGGCCTTAGAGTTGGCAAGTTTTAGAGTTTGTTGTAGTTGTCTAATTCGATGCAAAATCTTACCAAGCTGTCCATAACCGCGGACACGGCTGTTCAAACAGTTCAAACCCTGCAGGGGTGTACATCTTTGCCTACACGTATTGATCGTCTCTTAGTGCTAGGCCAATCACACACTTCACGAGGTGTGCTAGCAGAGGATGATCAATCACAACCGTTACAATGCTTTCGACCTAGGTATGAGCCACCCGTACGGGCTAGTCCATGTGCACCAGTCCGGCCGTAACCGCGACACGGTCCCATACGTTGTGAATCGAGGTACATCCCCGGTCTCCTAGACCGTGTGTCCACCCCACTCTTATATTGAGATACCACACCACATTCCTTTTTCACGCACACGGCAAATGGAAACGGCGAACTAATGCAGCTCATACACTAAGTCTAGGCAAATTATTTAGTCGTGGGTGGCCCCATAATCCACCCGTGTAGAAGTACGCGAATCTTGGTTCGAAGGGACACCGGTAACCGGTCCTTGTGGGAAGACGAGACAACCCACCATGCTCCCAGCCATGGCCTCTCGTCTAAACCCAGATATGATTAAGCAAGTTCATTAGTTATCCCGGTGAACACCCACCTACCACGTAACCCATCCAAATAGTGTGAATTTGTCTGCCATCCAAGAAATTATGACTTCTACATGTCTAAGCATGTCTAAGCATTAATAACCTAACAAGCATTATAACAGTATACACTACTCTACTCTAGATAGGTTGGGATGGTGGTGGAGTTGTTTGAGCGACAAGGTGAGTTTTACACAACGGAATAGGGTTCTGCTTAGCGGAAAAATAGAATTTGAACGCATGTGATAATGAATTTAAAAACAAATAATACTTTGCAAATAGTAGGAGTTTGCAATGTGACCAAAGGGGCTGCTTGCCTGGTTGCTCGGTAACGAAACCCTGCTCGTGATCGAGGTGGTCCGCTTCTGGATTTTCCGGCTCTAACGAAGAAGAACGAAAACACCGAAAAGAAAAGGGCATAATCGTAAATATCCAAATGCAGAACATCAGCATGAGATGCAATGCATGCCATGGCATAGAGGATGCAGAAAAATGACTAATGCAATTGGAATCAATTTAATCGGAGTCCGGATGCATAAAATATCGCGATCCGAAAATCCTCCGGCTAATCGGAAACCCTAATTTGGGTTTTTAGCCAATTATGTTTTTCCTAGCATGCAAACATGTATGGAAATGAAATTTTTGAATAGATCTCATTTTTCTGAACATTTTGATATATTATTTGCATTTTTTCGATGAAAAATGGATTTTCTATGAATTTTCCAAGATTTAATCCATTTTAAACCTCTTTGTTGTATTTTTCTCAGTAAAAATAATGTTTAAATTAATTCAAATAACACCAGAGGCTGACATGTGGGCTCTACTGGTCAATTT
This sequence comes from Stipa capillata, assembly GCA_019208055.1. NCBI lineage: Eukaryota > Viridiplantae > Streptophyta > Magnoliopsida > Poales > Poaceae > Stipa > Stipa capillata. The sequence goes on along the minus strand of JAGXJF010003653.1, from coordinate 142,325 downwards.
TGACCAAAATTGACTAAGTCAATGATAGGTGGGGCCCATTGTCATAGATTTTCCTCTTTCTTTTATCTTTATTTTAGTTTCTGACGTGTGGGGTCCATGTGTCATTGAGGCATACTTAATGAGTGCATTAATTGTGCTGTTAATCATTAATTAGTGTTATTAAGCTGTCGGAACAGTAATAATTAGTTATAATCACGTTTAGCAATTAATAACATTATTAAATGGGTCGGTTAACCGTTAATGACCGAATTAATTGCACTTAACCCTAAATGAGGCCATTAAGAGCCTCTTTAGGCTGTCAGGACGCCTCGGCCGACCGGAGCCCGATCGTTCGGCTCGGTCCGGCCGGTGGTTCCCGGTGCGACGCGGCGGAGGTTACCGGAAGGCGGCGCGGTGGAGCGGGGACGGCCGGGGAGGCTTGGTCGGCTCCGGCGGCGGAGGAGCTCGGTGGAGGGAGGCGGCGCCGAAGCGGCTCGGACGAGGGGAAGCGGCGGCGTAGGATGAGGCAAGGCGCCGGGGGCACGGCGTTGAGGGAAAAGCGGAGCAACCGGGCGAGGGAGGAGCTCCGAGCGGCGGCTTCTCGGCGGGAGGGGGCGGAACGGCGAAGGTGGGCTCGGTCGGGCTCGGGTGGAGCGGCGGTTGGCCGGGAGAAAGCGGAGCGAAGGCGGCGGAAAGGGGCTAGGACGGCGACGGGGTAGGCTTGGGGCGGCGAGGTGGCCTTCCGGCGAGGTGGAAAGGGGAAGGAGGCCGGCAGCGGAAGCTTGGGAGCGTGGTGGTGGCAAGAGAGGAGCTCCGACGGAGCGGGCGAGACGGCGCGGAAGAGTTCGGGATCCGGTGCTAGGGAGGAGATGCTAGGGGGGCAAGCTAAGCAGGAGAGGGCGAGTGGATGAGGACACCGGGTGAGCAGTGGCCGGGTAGAGAAGATAGGGATGGGGGCGTCGGTGGCTTAGAGAAGAAACAACCAGGTGGGAGGCGGGCCAGGTGGGCCGGGTGCGGGGAAGAAAAAGATGGGCCGGGGAAAGAAGGGAGGCCCATCCCGGGTAGAAATTAGGGTTTTATATTTTTTTTAGGTTTTCTGCTTTCTTTTATTTCCTTTCAAATTTGTGCTACAATTTTCCCCAAATTCGGTTCCGACTTCCCAATTCAAAATTATTCCACTGGACTATTACAATTACTTTTCGTATATTCGGTTCAACATTAGTTTAGATTGAAACTTTGAAGCTCACCTTAACCCTTTTAAAGGAAATTTGGAAGTTTGCCAAATAGTTCAAAAATTTCAAAAACTTACTTAGTTTTAGGTTCATGAGTTCATGCCATGAGATGCACATGATGCACATTACAAAGTTAGTAAAATAGGGACGTTACAGTAGTATCCATTAAAAATAATTTTGGCCATGCAATTGAGCTGGAAATTTCCAGAATTTATTTAAATGCATCAAACCTTTCATAAATTGCTATAAATTCAATTTTTGCCTAAAAATTATGAAATTTTGACACGATGACCAATATAGCAGTACTTATCACCCAAAAATAACCCCATAATATTTTGATGTCCAGAAAACCAATTAATTAATAAAAATGGTCAATTAGGGTTAATCGATCGGCGGAAATCGTTAAAAACCCTGATTTTCGATCCTCGCCCCAAAAGGACCCGAACCTTTTTTTTCAAATGGTTTTAATTGTAATGATTAGTTATTGCTGTGCATTTCATATAAAATCCATGTAATGTCATATTGAATTCTTATTCTGTATTTTCCGTTCTTTTCGTCCTCGTTTTGCAAAACCCTAGAAACCGGCGACGAGGGAGTGGAGCCTCAGCAATCCGAATTCCAGGAATCCGAAGAATTCCCAGTCCAGGCAAGCTAAGCTTGCGACTTTGCCATGTTACCTTTATCGTCGTTACTTTATTATTGCATGCCATGCTTATGAATTGTTGGTCTCGGAGGAGTACTTGTGATGCTAATATCATGCTGTGGATTAATTTGACGATAAATCAACGTGAACCCTTAAAGAATTAAGTTGAGAGACGAGGGAGCATGGTTGGGAGGGCGTCTGTATAATGTTGGGGTCGCTCGAGCCCTATGTGGAGTTTTCTGGAGGTACAGTACGTGAACCCTCACTCGATGCTCCCTGAAAAGCCGTGAGGCAGCTGATTGTGTCGGAGACCATAGTTGATGTCTGGTTAGGGCCCGCTCATGGTGGACTAGCTATCCTCATGAGCCAGACCAAGAGAATCTTTATGGGGTCATCGGCCAATCAGGGGCTCTTTCGTGAAGTTGAACCGAATGACGTTGATCTGTAGGTCAACTCATGGATCTATGCTGTTATATCTTGTTGATCGGTCAAATCTAGTTAATTCCATGGATTGATGTAACTTAGTCGTGTATTGTGGAAAACTTACATTATTTATGTTGCTCCAATCTACTAGCATGGTAGGGCTGATGCTCTTCTTCTAGTTAATCTCATATGAATGTCGTGTCCAAGCACTACTAAGTCTTGCGAGTATGTTTGTACTCATTGGTAGTTGTTGTTGCATGCTTAGGAACAGGTGAACCCTCCCTCGGCAACTATTTCCCTGAAGATGTTTGAATCGGTTACCTCTGCAGCTTTTCAAACTTTGGGACTGATGTAGGGTATTTAGGGTCTTTTGAGATACTAGCTTGTATCTCTGGGTAAAATTACATGTTTCCGCTGTTTAATTATCGTACTTAAGGCCTTCGGGTCCAATGTCTATAAATTAAGTATTTGCCCAGATGTAAGGGATGTGTTATAATTATCTGGTAATCCTCCCTGTAGAGTTCGTGCAATGATATGCGAAGTTGTTCAACACGGCTCTTCGTACACAATGCGTGTATGTTTGAAGTATGCAAAGAGACGGTAGTGAGTTGGTACGAATCTTCTGTGCGAGGTTCGTGATCACGAGTCGAGTGGCCCGCCAGCTGCGATGCAATTGCCGGCTAGGCAGGGTGTGGACGTCAGTGTCGGGCCTTCGGGTGACCCACCGATCTGTGCTTCGGCCGATTGGGTTAGGGTGTGGACACGGACGTCGGGCTCCTCTTGTGAGTGCGATTCCCGTCGCGGAAGCTGAGTATTAACCCACTACAGGGTTTCAGAATCATGTTTGGCTTACGGCATGGTATCCGTTTCTGGCCGGCTGGACCAGCAATGAAACATACGACCAGGTGGTCAGGTGGTGTTCGTATGCAGTGCTGGTTCGGTGTCGGACCCTTAGCGGTGAATGCACGCAAGGTAATGTGTATCCACGTTAAGCGGTTGCTCGGTCTTTGACGGCGTATCGTACGTCAAGCCAGGTATGATTCCGGGTCCCGACACCATTGCTACTCCCTGACTCCACCATGACTCCACTTGCAACTGTACTTCCTTCTTCATTCATCACTTGAAACTGAAAAAACTTTACAGCCATATCTTGAGTCATCTCACTGAATCAGATTCACAATTACCTCATCTTTTCTTGGATAGTCTTTCCAGACCATCTTTGCCTATCGTGCGCCTTCAGCCACACGCCTCGCCACAGTTCCCGTGTTGAGCCTTTGCCAGCCCTGGTCAAAGATCTCCTGAGTAGCTAGCACACACTTCTTCCAACCCTGCTGTTTTTTCCTCCATCAATTTGTCCACAATTGATGCCAAGTCCCACGCCTCACCTCCGGACCACCGAGTACTCTGCTCCTCCGGATCACGTGTTTCTCCAGGTTGCCTGTAGGCTTCAACTCGTCCCTTGAAGCCTCCCCCAACCCCTGCTTTTATAGCAGTCCTTGGACCCTCAAATCCAAGCCGGACTCCTATTTCGAGTCCCTTTCCTTCCAAAATTCGGAATCCACTTCGAATTGGAGCAAAAAAGGATTTAATCCCAAAATTTGGCTGAAAAAACCTTTCAAAGCGCGTCCTAGGCCTCCCCAATGCGTTCTGGGCCCCACCTGGGCTCCTCCTGGGCCTCCTGAGCCCCACCTGGGCCTCTCTTGGGCTCCTCCGGGCCACGTCGGGCCCCTCCGGACCTGCCCAAGCCCCTCCGGGCCGCCGCGCCACCCCCCGGGCCGCCTCTGCCTCCGCCGGGCCGCCTCCGCCGCCTCCCGGGCCACCGGCGCCCGCCTGGGCCAGCCACCCCGCGCGGCGCCTCGACCCCGCCTGGGCCGGCCTGCCGCCGCCTGGACCGCGTGCGCCCGCCTGGGCCTCGGCGCCTGCGGCTGGGCTGGCCTCGGCTGCTAGGCCGGTGCCCCGCCGCCCGGCCTGCCTCGCTCCCGCACCCCCGCCACGGGCCGCCCCACCTGGGCCGCCTTGCCTTGGGCCGCCCCCGCCTCGCGCGCCGCCTTGGGCCTCCGCCTGCCAGGTCGCGCCAGTGCACCCGGGCCGCCTCCGCCTCCTAGGCCGGTGCCATCGCCAGGCCGCCTCAGGTGGGCCGACCGAGCGCGCGCGCCAGGCCGCCTCGCACCAGGCCACCTCGCCTGGCCGCCTGCCAGCGGGCCGTGCGCCACCGTGGGCTGCCTGGCCGGGGCGCCTGGCCGCCGAGCCGAGCACGGCCGGGTGCCGCCGCGAACTCCTTTTTTTTTCCTCCGCTCCACCTTGCGCTCGAATTTCTTCCACACAAAAAATCTTGTGCAAATTCTCACGCCTTTTGAAGCGAATTTTCCATGACGCGCTCCAGGCTCCACCTCGCTTTGTACACACGCCGCCGTCCTCCGTCTCATACCACCGATTTCTCTGCACCGCCTCAAGATCTACTTGAACCTCGTGCTCTGATACCACTTGTTGCGAAATCACGAGGCCACATGCGGAAGCGTAGATCTAATCCGAGACACCGCAGAATTTGGCAACGAAAACACCGACGTTTTTAACGTGGTTCGGCCACGAGGCCTACGTTCACGGGGCTTGACTACGGGCGCTCCTCCCCTTTGCCTTGATCTCTTTGTATTGGCTTGGTTACATTGTGTGGTGCCCCCTCCTTATATAGGAGGCCAGGATACATGAGTCCAATTATAACTCTATCCGTATCCTACTAGGACTCCCATGTAGTACCCTATTATAATACTACGTCTTCTCTAGTCCAACTTGTAACTCACTCGTACACATATTCGAAACAAACTCAACAATAGCCACTTCCTTAAAAGTTCAAATAGGGAAAGGTAAACAAATTTGGCTACAAATAAGCCACAACTTTGCAAGGTTTTGGTCTATTGCAGCTCATTTCTAGCTTATTCTCAAATAAAAGGTTTAACTTGGTACAATTGCATGAAATAAACAACCAAATTAAGAACATAGACTAACGTTTCTATTGGATATACAATAACACCACTCCTAGCTAGTTTCGATTTGGTTGCTCTGTCTAAATGAAAATCTCTTTCTTCTTAGGGACAACCAGTAGTCCAATACTAATCAAGTCCAAATATGCAAACAAATTAAGAACACCGCCAGATATCAACGATAGGGGACCGTACCTTAGGCACAATTCTCAGGGAACACCAGCCTTGGTCTGGGTTTGCTTCCCGCGGCTAACACAGATCGAGCCACCAAAACAAGAAAAGATTTCATTGTTTTGATATGTCACCACTTGAATACAAGACTAGTTCAATTCTTGTTAATTTCTTTCTAGGAGCCAGAACCAAGGCCAAAGAGAGATTACAATCACCTTGCAGGAGGAGCGAATTGAAGAAGGACATGGAGCTGCAAGGTTGGGCGGAGATTCAAGGGAAATTCTTGATTTGGCCGCTCCACCACCAGGAGGATTGCTAAGTCGTTGTACTAGTAAATTAGTAGGGGAGAATAGAATACAAGGAACAAAACCTGTCGTGGTCAAGTTCAAGGTCAGACAAAGAGGTCTCTCAGACAAACGTAGCTTCCTCTCCATCCAACTCAACCTTTAGAGGCTCAACAAAAAGTCGTGGTTGGACCAAGCCACTAGACCAAAACTTTTTGGCATCTCCAATCTATAGATTCAGATCTTTAAATTTAGTACTTTCTGGCCAGTTGGATAATTTTCGCTCAAACCATGAGCTATAGCAAGGCAAATCTAGCAATAAAATGTTACAGGTTAGATCTTTTTCTTGGCTCAGTTTACGGTTACTATTCTAGTAAAATAAATACTTTTGAAAAGCCACCGCAATATTAAACTGAGCCTTCTTTTCATGGGCTAACTCAAAAATCGTGAGCTATGGCATTGACACATTTATGTATTGAAGCGTCACGTAAGTTTAAATTGTCTCGAAACCGTGAGCTATGCAAGACAAACCTTGAAGCGTCACATAAGTTAATTTTCCGAGAAACTTGATTGTTTAGAGTATGCCAAATCAGGCGTAGAAACATATCGATCTATACTAATATAAAATATATGAGTTTATGGAATGAAGCATCTATCTAATTATAATCTAATGGCTCATAATTTTAGTTAATTAGACCCCTATAAATTCAGCTCTAATTACATATTAACTCTCATAATCAACCATTTTAATGACGTTTAATGTCTCTTTATCAACTCTTTTAATTGCTCTTTACATCCTTCATTGGTATTTTAAATTATATCTCTAATATTGGCATTTTAAAAAAATGACTTGGTCAAAGGAAAGGTTGTGTTGACACCCAACGAAGCACTATGCAGCTGGTTGCAAAATACACTCTTTTATATTATGCTCTGCTTTTATAATATATAATCCATAGTGAAGATGTAAAAGCAAGTGCACACTCCTTTAATTTGCTTTGCGGTATATACCTCTCTTTGAAGATGTAAAAGCAAGATTATTATTTAATTCGGTAGAATATGAAGCATTGAACTAAACTAATCCTACTTCTAGAGAGAACATACCATTTTACTATACTTGGTATACTATTGTTGGATTGCCATACATGGATACTTCTTTCCAGTGGCGGAGCCAGAATTGGAGCAAACCCCAGACGAAAAACTAAGCGTTTATAACTACCCCAAAAAATACCCCATGTGAAAGCATAAAAAAATATGGCTTGATTGCACTATGAATGTAGAATTTAACTCAATGCTTAACAATCCAACAAAGTACATAAAATATGACAAAAACTACAAATAATAGTACGGAAGAGTACCAAATCAATTGTTTGATTCATCTGTGCCTCCCATGACTTGATCAACACTAGAAGAGGAACCAACACCTTCAAGACATCAAAAATATAATTTCATAAGGAAAGTCATAAACATCAAGTGAAATAGTTAATCATTGATACAAATATGAAAACTTACCACTACGACTACGACGAGGTAAAACCCATTTGCGAGACCTATAGGATTGAAAACGATATAAAATATCATCATCATCAATACTTCAAATAAATCTCGCTCAATATAGCACACCATGCTATAATTCATCTAATCATCACCCATCTTATTGCTCAATTCAGTCTTGATAATGCTCATAGTTGAGAGAGCTCTTTCCACTGATGCGGTTGCAACTGGCAAAATCAATGCCAACTCAATGAGGCGATACACTAAAGGAAAAACTGTGTGTCTATCAGTCTGAACCATCTTCACAGCAAGATTACTAAGGTCATGACAATTCACAAAATCTAGATCAGCTCTCACTTCAGCAATGAAGATTTCAAGTTGGTTTCTAAGGACAAAAGAAATCTCATATGTGGAGAAGTCATCAGCATACATCTCAGCAAGTTCAACAAGTTTGTCTTCATCAAAATTAGCAAATGAGTTCCTTGGATCAAGACAATCAATGCATCTCAACAATTGAGTAGATCTTTCAGCAAACCGATTATTTAACTCAAAATAATTTGGTCATGCACGACGTTGAATATTTCATATCTGAAGCGGTGATAGTATGTTACCATTTGACCACCATGGCACCTTGAACGACCTCGAGCGGGTATTGTATCATCCATGTTTGGCACTATAATGCTATGTTTGATACAAAAGTCATTTGTCTCTTTCAAGAGCCCATCCCAACCATTTTCTCTGATATCTTGAAGTTTCTCCAATGTGAACCTAATCAAACCCACAGCACGAATAATGTTTTGATCTTTCATTTGCAAGCATTGTGACAATTCATTAGTCGTGCCCAATAGTCTGATCATAAGATGCAATATGAGAACAAATTCAAAGCTCTCTATCTGAGAAATCAAGCCACCGGCTGTGGTTCTTTGTGTTAAATTTTCTGCATCATCATGAATATTCTCTAATACATTCAAAACAGATTTCCACATCATAACAAATCGACACAAAGTTTTATGATGTGTACCCCACCGTGTATCCCCAGGTTTTACAAGGTTGGTTGCTTGGTTTTTTCCCGCTTCCTGAAAAAATTTCCCCAGACTCCAATTGGCTCACAATAAAGTCATGTTGTTTTTGGGCTACTTCATCATGTCTCTTACAAGAAGCATTAACAGTGTTGACAATCAAAATGGTGTAGTTAAATAAATCCAATACAGAGGAACAACACTTGGCAACAGCAACAACCACTAACTGCAACTGATGGGCAAAGCAATGAATATAAAATGCATATGGATTTTCATCCAGTATCAACCTTTGCAACCCACAAAATTGCCCTCTCATGTTAGAAGCTCCATCATACCCTTGCCCTCTCAATTTAGACATAGATAAGCCATGTTTAAGAAACATACCATCCAAAGTTGCCTTTAGCAATTGGAAATCTCTTCATCTTTGGATGATATGGAGAGTCAGGAGAGAGGACCACTCTTATATACCTGGTTATGAGGGCATTGTGATGTCAGAAATGTTATAATGATCACACCAAATGCAAAATAACAGATTATAGAAATCCAACAGGCTGTCTCAATCAAAAAAATTGCAGCATCCGGAAGTCACTCAACTGGGTACTCACCACCTAGAACATAACACCATGAAAGCAAAAGTGCAATAGGAACCTACATATCTGATACATCACAACATATACATAACGAACAAATTGAACTATGCAAAGTGCCCTCATTTTGAAATGGGAGGAAGCTCTCCAAATGACAATGAGTGTACGCAGCTTGTTCTCCTATGCTCACCGTGAGCAAAAACAAACAAAACAAGAAAAAATTCCAGCAAATTCTTCACCTCGCTCCTAAATTCACACACTGCTGATCTGCTCCATACGCAAATTCTTCACCTCGCTCCTAAATTGACCGTGAGCAAATAAGCTTGTTCTCCTAAATTCACACTCTGCTCCACTACATATCCAAGTCAAAGCAAAGCACCTATCCATACACCAAAGCAAAGCACCTCTCGGCCCCGCGCGCGCGGCATCAGATACCAAATCGGCACCAAAACTCCACACCTAGCGCCCCCTGCCCCCAAACGCAAGCCAGGAATCCAGAGCACACGAGGAGCAGAACTGCAGAAGGCCACCACTCACCGCGCTGACGCTTGCCGCCGCCATCCCCGCCGCTCCTCCCCCTCCTCCTCAGATCGTCCGCATCAGCCAGCCACCACCAACCAGCGTCGCAGGCTGGCTGCAGAGGCGGAGGGGGACTGGGGAGGGACCGAGGGAGACTGACCGGGGAGCGGGGGAGGCGAGGCGCCAACCAGGGCACTAGGCGGGAGGCGGGAGCAGCCGAGCAGCGGCGGAGCTGGGTTGGGCGTGGAAGGCGGGAGCAGGCGAGTAGCTGTGGATCTGGGCGTGGGAGCGAGAGCAGCAGCAGCGGCGGCGCAGGAGGCAAGAGCACGCGAGCAGGCGAGCAGCGGCGGCGCGTGCGTGATGCATCGGTGCGTGGGCCTCTGCCTCTGTGCCCCAGGCAGGAATATTTTTTTGTGCTCTAATTTTTTGCTAACCCGGGCCGTGAGCCCTGGTTGCCCTGCAAATTTTTGCCACGCCCCGGGCCGTGGCCCTGGTTGCCCGGGGCCCAGCTCCGCCCCTGCTTCTTTCCAAAGAAGTATATACTCAAAAATATACTCCAAAAGAGTATATACACTCTTTAAAATAAGTATATACTTCTTTCTATGCTGAGCACTATATTCCTTCAAGAAAAATAAAATTAAAAAAAGGTGTATGCTCATTCAAAAAATGAGTATATACTACATAGTCCATCTGTTATTTTAAGTATATTTTCAAGATCCCAGAATTACACCCAATTTATGCATGACTTGTTGTCTAAATATCCGAGTAACCGTCCAACATATCATATGTATAAGAACGTACACATCCATCATCGTTGGGCAATCCGACACTGGTGAACGTACACATCCATCATCGTTGGGCAATCTGACAGTGGACCAACATCTCATACGCACCTTAGACAAATATATAACCATCGGTCAAGTCGAGTAAAGACACATCAAAAGAAGAGCCAAATGCTGTTGGGGTAGGGGTCCCCGCGCTAGCCCATTTTCAAAGTCTTCCGCATGCGCCGTCAAGGACCAAACTGACACCGTCAAGGGCAGCCACAGTCTTCGCCATCATCACGGACTACGTCGACACTGCCAAGGGCAACCTCGATGTCCGTCATCATCAAAGTCTACGTCGACGACGCCAAAATGAGGACTACGTCAACGTCACCAATGATCGTCCCGATGTCCGTCGCCGTCAGGGTCTGCGTTGGCATTATCAAGGACTGCGTTGATGTGCTTAGGAATTTCTCCAAAGATGCCAGAGAATATTCTCCGAAGATGCCCGAAATATTCTCCCAAAATATCTTCTATGCATGAGAAATGACGACCATACAATTGTAAAGTTTCCCGAATCTGAGGGTAAAATTGTAATCTTCCCTTTTCCATCCTCAAACCCTATAAATACCCCCTTTGGGGGTAGAGGGAAGGGAGAGGATTTCTTGTAACCCTAATTCTTCACTTCAATAGAAGAGTGATTTTCACCTCATCGTACACGAGGAGGGTTTCGCCTCCTTGCACACGGTTCGTGTTTCACCCTGTCATATGTGTCTCATGCCTCGCCTCGACGGACGTTCGGAGGGTCATACTCGCTCGTACTCCTCGTGCACTGCCGACGGTCGCTGTAGCCGTTCGGGGGTGCCATAAGTTTACTGTCTAGACTTGTATCTATGACAAATGCAGTTTCAAAAGTCCTACAAAGAATTAACGTCCAAATGTTCTTCTCAAGTACGTCAAATAAGATGAACTCAGAGGAGCAGGGTAATGATATCCTCACCCTAACCTAGCCACTACTGTCTCACAAAAGCCACATAACAACCCACGTTCAACCAATATGACAAACAAAGTAACTAGATGTCATTTTTAAAGTCATAGTAATCACCTTCACTAGGATCACCTGCAGCATTTTAGTAATGAAATCCTCATGAGTATTTTCGTACTCGCAAGACTTAATCTATTTCTTTCTCAAACGGGAAGTGTTTCAAAGTGTTGTTAGATCATAGCTAGCCGGCCATAACTACCAAACACTCTAGCATAACACTTCCGCCATGGGTGAAGGATAAAGCCCCACGACGCTAGTATTGACTGGACGTCTCGAATGCTTACGTTCACCTCACCCATCGATCCATCAGTGGAAAGAAAATTTCGGCTCTCACATCACTTATTAGGTTTCATATTTCATTAGTCAATAATAATGTCATGACCCACGACCAAACCCTAACATACTGGTGATTTCCTCCTTCACAAAAATCAACAGTTAAGCATGCAATCAAGAATAACATCTCATCAACAACCATAGCATAAATCAAACAAGGAATATTAGCGAGCTTGCATGCTTACCTTGCTGGCTCCTAGTCATGATGAGGATCAACCTCGTAAAAACCCTCATTGTTGGGTTCTACTGAAGGAAATATCGAAACACCAGAAACGCCAAAAGGAGACAATAAATCAAGGCTAGGATATTCAGAGGCTATATGATGAATGAAGTGCATACTAAATGTAATACCCACTTCCCACGATTAGGGTTTTGCATTCATCTCGTATGCATGCCATCATCCCCGCATCCACCTTGTATGAACTTAAAATTTAGAACAATTATATTTTATAGAATATGTACATATCTCATCCTCGGCGGGTATTTTGGCAAACACCAATCAACTTATTTGGGTTATCAAATATCAACAATAGAAATAGCAGGTGGAGGATATCAGTGACGTCCTCAGTAGGTCACCATTGCAATTCCCCTCTCCCCCAAAATCTCATCCAAAGCCATCAAGCCTGGCTAACCCAATCGAGGAGTTAAACGTCAATTTGAACTCTAGTCACCTGTAAAATTTTGGAATGTTTGGAGATGTTTTGGGCCTGGTTGTAATTCAAACTCACTTTTGGGTCAAATTTGAAATTGAATTCAAATTCCGGTCAAACTAACTCCAAATGACCTCAAAATTTTATGGTAGGTTCTATACTTAGTTATAAACATTGTGTAAAAATTTCAAATGATTTGGAGCTCATTTGAATGCCCAAATCAATTAATTAGTGACCCTATTGCAGAAAAATAGATAAAAAGAAAAAGAAAAAGACTTCGGATGGGCCGAGGCTTATTGGGCTGTACACCGGCCCAGCCCGCCAGCGCAAACCCGCCTCCCCTCTCTGTCTTTCCACCTTTGCCTCTGGAAAGCGCCCCGCGCCGATGCGCCTCCTCCCCCTGCCGTGCGGGACCCACGCGTCAGGTCCCGCCTCCCACGTCGCCTCCGCTGGGTGGTGGACATGGGCGGCGGAGCCCCGGCCGTCCCGACCACGCCGCCCGATTTAAAGGGGCCGTTCGGACCGCGCCCCCTTCCTCCTCCTTCCCGGCTAACCCTAGCGCCCCTCCCCTTCTTCTCCCAAGCGCAATTGCTCGCCGTCGCCGCCGTCTTCCTCACCTCCAGCAACGCTCCGACAAGCTCCCGCCGCCTCTCCAGTGGTCCCCGAGCTCAAATCTCTCGCCCCCGAGTACCCTTTTCTCCTCCCTAACTCCCCCACCTCCTTTTCTTTGTAGATCTGCGCCCGACCCCTCCTCCCGACGCCACTCCGGTCACCGCCGCCATCCCCCACGTCGCCGGCTCCCCTCCGACCTCCTCCGCTCCCTCAAGCCCTCCCATCGCCTCTCGGGTGAGCCACCGCAGCCCTGCTGCCTTTCCCCGAGCCCGCCGTGGCCCCTAGGGCCCCCGGCCATTTTCCGGTGACGCTCCGACGAGGAGCACCTCCACCCGAGCCGCCGGCCACCTCATCTTCAGAGAGAGGAAAAGGGAGGCCGCGTGGCACCTCCTGGTTGGCCCCGATGGTCCAATCAGCAGTTGACTGGGTCTCTCCTGCCCAGTCAGCACTGCCACCGGGGGCCCACCTGTTAGCTGGGCGTGTTTAGGGTTAGGAATTTTAGTGTAGCCTTCTCGGGTGCGCTTAGCAATTTAGATCTCGCAGAAAATGGAAACTAGGGTTAGGGTTTTATCTCCATTTTGGGTAAAAAATTGAAAACACGATAACTTTTGATCCGTAGCTCCAAATTTAGCAAATTTTATATTTCTGGAAACCTTATGAAATTTCCTATGATCTAGTTCAAATACAATTTCAAGATCTGCAATTAAAATTCAGACCAATTTGGATATATAGTAGTTCTTCCCTCTCGCGTAATGTTTTTCGAATGTCCATAACTTGTCGTCTGTGACTCCAAATTGAATGGTTCAAATTGTGTTAGATTTGTATTGAAGAATGCTTTCATAAATTAAATATTTTTGGACACCATCTATTGAGAATAGTAATTTTTGAACTTAAGATGAACCCAACTTAACCACACATGCATGCATGGTTAGAATTACAATTTAATTTCTACAAGCTTAATTTGAGCAACGCTCGCTGCCATAGCTCCCTAATATCAGTAGGTCACTTTATAAGTACGTACCTAGCTTTTTTATCATGCATACATGCTGGGCCCCATTGCTTTCTTTTGTCGTTTCTTTCCGGTACTTCGTGTTAATTGCAATAGGGCTCGAAGAAGGAGATCACCCGGCTCACGATTCAACACAAGACCAGGAGCTTGGTGACCAAGGCAAGCAAAGCTTGTTGCATCTCTTTTATTCTATTAAATGCCTGACTACTAGTAATGTGTGGATGTTTGGTTAGAGATTATGATTGGAACTATTTAGGATTGTTCTGAGAGGTTATTTTTCTGTGATGGTTGAGAATTTAACTTAATGCCCTATCAACTTGGAATTATTAAAAGTGAGATGTGAGAGCCGAAGGGGGTACGTGCACGATGGATACGATTGGTATATTTGATGCCATGAATGCGACCCAGGTGTAAGGAGAGTTTGTCGCTATACCAATCTGAGGTTACTCCATCGTAGCACTCCTCTTGTCACGCGTGGACGTTAGCGACCGCTATGGATAAATCTGATGGCAAGTCTCGGTCACTTGGAGCCTTGCAACCTCCGAGTGAGGAGTACTCGTTATATCCATGGTAGTTGTACAGCCGGTGACGGACCGAGAGATTGATTGCAATGAATATGTGATAGATTGAGAACCCTCATGGTCGTTGCCGGAATCACCGCTATGGGTTATCTGATGGCAAGTCTCGGTCACTTGGAGCCTTGCAATCTCCGAGTGAGGAGCACTCGATATTCCCATGGTAGTTGGATTTGCCGGGACGGTCCAAGGGGGTTGATTGAATTAAATGGGTGTGGGCTGCCCCCAAATAGGTGTGAACTAGCAAGTTCAATGTTATCATGATTAAATCTGGTGTTGTACGAAATCTGAACTGCAAATTGGAGTTTAGGCTTTCCTGCCGGGTTGTACCTATGCCATGTTGTTTACTCGTACTTGTTAATTTAGAACGCATCATGTTTATCCACTGTGGTAGTTGAGCATGTGTAGGATATTTAATCAAGCACGAATAAGTCTTGCGAGTACCTTTGTACTCACCTAGGATATTTCTAGATCTTGCAGGTGAGCCAGTGGTCGAGGATTACTTTGAGAATGCCTAGTTGCTTGGTTTCCTTGGTTGGCATATGACTCATGGGATTGCTTTTGGCTTTTGGACAGCGGTTGATGCGCCTCTATGGGATTTATTTCCGTTATCCGTTGTTACCATGTTTATTTCAGATTTGACTAAAACTTCCGGTTATCGCCGAATGATGTAATTTACTTAGTCCAATGTGGACAGCTAGTAGTATTATCGTATCATAGTGGTACGTGTGATGATATACTTGTTGTCCAACATATGCCCCCACATCCCGTCTGTCATGCGTGTATGTTAAAATGGGGAGTGTGGTTGGGTGCATATGGAGGTACTTGTTATTTTATTTCGGTTCAAGAGAAGTGCAAAGTGAATGAACGGTCCATTGCCAAAGTGAGTCATACGCGTGAGGCGTATGTTTTTGGAATCGTGATCTCTCAATCAGGCCGTGGTGAGTCATACGCATTGTGTCCTATGCATGTCGCACGGGGCGAGGGTGGGCCATAGTCCGTCGCAGGTAGCGGCTATGGTCACCGTCTTCACTTGTTGTGAATTCCTTGAATCGAATTAAAATACTGGGTCCCTCACACTAAAATGTAGGAAATAAAATTATGAAACTAATGCAATTGGTTTCCCTCAATTTGGAGTTCTAGAACTAAAATTATGAAAATCTTAAGTTTCATATGAAATTTTTAGAGTTTAAGGACATATTTGAATTTTTGAAATTTTGCATAATAGTAACATGGATGGAAGTGATATCATTAAATTTTATAGATTAAAATATGAATATATAAAAAATTCATCTCATTTGGAGCTCATATGAATTTTCTATGATTTTACAAGTTTACAGCATTTTTGGTATTTTCTGTCTTTTTCTCATTTAAAGAAAACAGAGGAAATTTTTTTATACCTAGGCATCATCTAGCCATAGAGACTGACTAGTGGGGCCAAAGGTTAGCTTGGACTGATCAAGGATTGTCTTGTCCAGGTGACCCTTGCGCCCACTTGTCATCACCTGTCTATTTTTCTTTTTGTCTTTTGTTTATTTCTCTAGCTGACATAGGGGTCCTACCTGTTATATTGAATTTATTTAACATTTTTATTAATCTGGATGTTTATATGGTGGTTCCCTATTTTCTTACACTCATAATACTTAAAACGGTTTTAACAGGTTTTTAACTATCGGGTCCCACGTGTCATATGCTCAGGCCAGCGGCTAAAATGGTTGTAACGGTCTGACCGGTCAGATCCACTAGTCAGACCGGCCGGAGGTCAAATGCCAGTGAGCCCGAGCTTGGCGAGGACCCCCGTGAGCTATCTGGGCACCATTTCGCACGGCCTGGGTGGAGCTGATAGGTGGGCTTGGTTCACTGCAGGGCAAGTTGGGCCGGCTTTCGGCCTAGAGAAGGCCAGGCTTCTTTCTTTTTTTATTTCCCTTTTGTTTTAAGTTTTGAATTAGCAAAACTTAATTTTCCAAAAAGTTCATAGAGCAACCTTTAAGGTATGTATAACCTTTAGGAATTTTCTCAGATTAAACTAAGTTCTTTTCTAATGTTATTAAAATATAAATGAAAATTTTCTCAATTTTATGTTTGAACTGTAGGTAGGTGAAATACTTCTCAAATATTATGAAAAAAAATTATATTTGGGTTCATGAAGATAATAAGACATAGCTATAAAATTTCATAAATTTTGAATAGTGGTAAATTCCTTTATTAAAATATTAAAGTTCCGCCCCAATTTGAAATAGTTTAAAAAATATTTTATTTAAATTTATGAACTAATTTTAAATTTCTTGAAAATTTTCAGTGACCTTCTTGAAGGTTTAGGACTTGTAGAAATTATTAAGATGAGATTTTGATGATTTTGGTTTCACAAATTTTATTCAAGTTGATTCTAGGTCCAATTTGCAATGTTTTTTTTTAATTTAAACCAATTTAGTTATCCTATATGCTGAAATGAATGAGGATAAAAGCTCACTTTATTACATGATGATATTCAGTAACCTCATTTATATGTAATTACAAAAAGGGTCATTAAAAGTCATTAAAATACATTATCTATTTTTATTGCGTGTAGATTCTATGCACAGCAATTAGAAGTATGGTTAGCATTTGAAATTTGAATTGAGCGGTTTGTTCCAAATTGGGATTAGGTATGCATTCTTGCAGCAATTAAAAAAAAATTTAATTTTTCAAGTCTCATTCCGGCCACAAGTGAAAGTCCAAAACAGGGAATCCAGTAATAAGGGTAGGAATACATGCTCCTAGGAGTACAAAACAGGTGCTCATATTTGTCAACCTCAAAGAAGTAGGAGAGTGCCCTTGCTTGCCATTAAAGGAGCAATGAGGAGAAGGTTGTCCATTCAGCTGATACAAAAGCAAGCCATCTATTTGTAGAGGTGTATATACTACTGGCATCTCAATTAATCACTCGGATGGAAGGATGACATTTTCTAGTATGGTGACAAAGGAAGAATATGACAATTAATTTGTGGGTGAATCCTATAATGCCACAAATTCATCAATATCTGTATTGGTTAGAGTTTGGTGCTCAGTAGCTATTATGTTGCACTATCTAAAAGAGGCGGAATTCACAAATATTCAAATCCTCAAATGGTACGTTTAACTTTTTGTGACTTACATCTCTAATTTCACATGCAAATGTAACATTTTCAGTATTGTATGACATTAAGTAATTTGATATTTTTCATATTCACACTTTAACTAGCAGAATTCCCTAAGGTATGGATTTTATTGGCGTTGGTCACTTATTCTTGAGCTTGCAAAGTTGGATATGGCTTGTTTGATATGTGCACCCAACAAATTTAATACTTGCTATAATTCTAGGTCAATACGCACCACTCTCTTTATGTCAATAAATATGAGTCACTCATGTTTATTGATAGTTCCAAAAAGGGTTTTCAAAATTTTGATGAAGTTTCTACTATGGTCAATATACTTAAAGCTTATATACGTCAGATCTATTCAATTTAATTTATACGAGTCAAGACATGTCTTACACATGTACAATTACTAGTTGAGATAGAGTTACATGAGAACCATGTGCTAAGAGGGAATTCTGCCATTGAAACCAGTTCTAAATTTTATGAAAACTGGCACCAAACCATGATATTAATGTTGCATAATTACTTATTTCAAAAAAAATAGATTTCTTTGCCAACAAGAAAACTTTGGGAAGGACATTACACACCAAACCATAAGCTGTTGTACATATGCAATTCAGCACAATAAAATATGTATAAGCATAATGCTTGCCACTCGCCCATGAAAAAATATCGCAAACTTAACGGTTTTTCTGATTAAAACGTGAAGCTATGATCGATCAGGCAAATCTGACCATGAAATCTTGATATCAAGTTCTAAGAAATTTTCTAAAATCCTTGTGCTAACTCGAAAATCGTGAGTAATGACAAATCGGTCCAACCATACGCACGAGCTATACTATTATACAGTTGCATAGGCAATCATGATGCTCCAAAATTTATCAGGTTCGTCCATCCTCCAGCCAACTTGTATATTCTAAACACATAAAAAAAAGTAATCTGAGAACATACACCAATTGCTTTACTCCCCCAGCAAAGTATTCCAGTAATTCCTAGGAAAGTATTTCTAGAAGGGAGTCTGGCATAGCGGGCATGTTGATTTGTTGGATGTTGAAAACCACTTGTAGAGGCAGGCGCCGTGAAACTTGTGCCTGCACGTCTTGCACGCCAGCCGTGGAAGGCTGTGGTTGCTCGTGTGGAGAATGCTGTAACAGATTGGGCATTCCTCCACGCCCTCAAACTCCTTGTCGAAATTGCTTTTCCAAGTGCGGATCGCCTCGGCTATCGCACCATTCTGCATAAAAAGAAACATACATACATCATCAGTGTATGTCATTTAACTTTTTTCTTTTCTTCTGATGACAAGAATTACCTGATTGCGGACGAATGCCGTGAGGGAAAGCAGCCATTTTCTACACTTCACTTCACTGATGCCCAGACTTCTTGTACATTCAACATCGACATGGCGCAGAGGGTAACAATTCGGAAGACGTATAACAAGATCAATTCCTGTTTCCTCCTTCTTGTATGTAGCAATAATTTCATATGCTGATCGGTTTACGCTAACTGAGAAATTCTCATCAGCATAAACAGAGTCCTTAACCTGAAAGGTGGGATAAAATTATTTTTAGGGGCAAATACAATGCTGCCTACAGGTATGCATTATATTATTTTTAGTTGTACCCGCTCAGCCATTAGCACATCTAGTCTATAAACTCATGTTACTGAACCCCAGGGATTATCAGTGCCTGCCTCTAATGCCGTTACCATATTTTATGGCCGACAGATTACTATTCAAAAATCAGGGATGAGGGGTGGCCAATAAATTTAACGAGCAGAGCTTTTTCCACAACTAGCAACCACGCACATACAATGCATGTTTGTTGCTCGTTCTCACAACATATATTGTATGGAATATACTTACATATATGGAAAACTATCCAAAGGAAAAAGACTGTGAATCAAGCATATATTAAAATAGTAAGCATTAAATTTTTGTGAACAAAGAAATATGACGTCAAAAACAAGTTTTTAAGCATGAAAAGCAATAATTCTCGGGTATACAAACTGAATTTTGGGGAGTAATTAGGAGGCAATAAGTACAATTACGGGGCAATAACTATCGGACTGATTAGAGGAGGGTCTAATTACCCTTTGTCCACAACCAGGAGAATTATGAAATTGGATTAAAGATTTTGGATGCCTCAGATCGAAAGGATCCCGACCCAAGATGTGCTTTTTATATTGGTATAGATATAGATGAATAAAGTAAAGCCACAAAAAGAGCATGCTTATACCTGAGAAAATTCGTCTAGTAGAAGAGGAGGACTGCACCATGCTCTAGTGAAGGACTCGATTGAGTATGACAATGAACGATCTCTCAAGCTAGTAAACCATGTCCGTACATAGGAAGGCAGTAGTCTAATCATCATCCCATACAATGACCCTGCAAGTGAGGCCATTTGCAAAACGCCAACAGGCCAAAGAGATTCCACATATGGCAGCAGTGAACATGTAATAATGACATTCTTGGAAGCTTTGGCAGCAGCTTCTGCTTCAGGCACGAGTTCAGCATCTTTTTTCTTCCCGCTAGGTGCAGCAGTCCTTAATGGGATATGCTGGAAAATGCAATCCAATATGCATGGACTAATCTTATCTTGTATATATTGAAGTACTCTTTCCCTAGTAGTGGATGATGAGGGCAGTAACTGCAGGTGGGACAACAACAATGCCCAGGCAATGAAGACGTCGACCTAGTGAGTGAAAACACAAACCATTAGCACATGAATTAAGAAATATAGCTGCTGAATTAAATCACATAAATACATTATACCCTATCACGAGCTATCAGATCTGTTCTGAGAAGTTCAGAAGTGGGCATCTCAATCAAGGCTGAGAGTTCATCTCTGAGATGTAGTGTCTTCTCTGAATCTGGCATCGACTCGATATTTTGACCCATGTCAGACTCCTGAGATGGTGAGCTGTTTTCTCCCAGAGAACACCCTTTAACTAATGAAAGTTGACAGAGGGGCTCAGACATAAGTAGAGAGTAGGCCGCAAACTGTAGATGAGAAATTGGCTGTGAGGAGAAAAGAATTGAATATAGTCCACTAACTGAACCCTTCGTAAGTCCCCATAGCTCCATGGACTCCAGTGCAGATCTTCTAATCTGTGGTGAAGCATCAATGATGAATGATGCCACTAGTTCCCAAAAATGCAAATAAACCACACGACTTGAAGCTATGATGGATGAAGCCTCCTCACTACAAGATTTTGCAATTGCCTCCGAAACACCAGAGGCCAAGAACAAACGGAGGATACCCTCCATCATCTTGTCACTACTCTCTGCAAACTCCCCTGACCTAATAAGCTGCAAAGTTTGGAGATTTTCTGTTTCACAGAGATTGGCAAGATGGTTGAGGTGACACAATGTAACCAAAGCAGATTCAGCAAAAGTAAATGTTAAATCCTCTATAGTGCAAGCCGCCAATTTAAGCTTCTCCAAGGTATCTTCAGTTGATTTCTGGTTTATTACAGCATCATTGACGCCATCTGTCATTTCTTCAACAAGCAAAACAGATGATTCAATCCACTTACGTAGCATACGGAACACAAAACACCAATCATTTTCACCAAGTTTTGTCCAGCAATAGCCAACCATAACTGCTGCCAGTTTCACTCCCAAAAGTTCAATTGTTTTTGATAGTGTAGTTCCACTGGAGGACAGTGATGGAGCTGCACTAGTATAGTAAGTCTGGTACCTCAGAAACAGAGTCAGGAGTAATGATGTTTCTGCATCGCTGATCTCCCGTTCAAAATTAACTACCAGTTTCGGGGCTCCTCCAGTTATCTTCAACGGGAAGCAAGATAACACCACTTGCATCCAATCCTCAATATCTGACAAAGTAACAGATGATATATTAAATGATTGTAAAAGCATATTATACTAGTATGATCTAAAGAATTATAATGTAGCCTACCTTGTTGTGTTACTTCCCTTGGGCTCGACGACAGACAAGAGATGGCTTCATCAAGCCAACTCAATATGCTTTTCCCCACCAAATCAGTGTAAGAAGAAGATTCATTCAATCTCATTTTTGCTGTTAAGGGCTTGATGATTGTACTCATGACAAAGGGAAGAGTCCTTACACATTTTCTATTTACTGTTGAACCAATAAAAAGACTACTCAGTAGCTGTTCAAAAAATACAAGTGCATCGGATTCTCTCCAAATACAATCCTTGATATAAGTAGTAAATAACAAAGCCACAAGAGCACGCAGAAAACGATCTTGAATCTTCTCAATCTCACTGTCAGAGAGATGCCAAGCATTGAACAGTACCCAGTTACTACTCTCATGCATAAGGGCCCCTTCTAGCAATGTGTCAAGCAACAAGGACACGACGCTGACCTCAAGACATGATTCCGTTTTCATGTACTGAACCAGAGAAGGTAAGAATGTGCTCAATGCACTTCCCCCTTTCCACTTCCAAGTGCAAATCATCTCACCAGCAACCCATGCTCTAGAGAAGGAAGAAACAGGTGAAGTAACATCAATTGATGGTGATGTGGTACAATGTTGATTTCCTGGAATACCTAAAATCACTTCACTAAAGCCAAGGTTCAGGACAAGCTTGTCAACAAAAGCAACGAACCCATGGTGTTTCAGTTCCTGCATCAAAAGAATGAACCATATTAAGTGCATTCAGTTATTCCCACAATTAATACAACAGTACAATGACTAACAACTCTCACAAACTTTGTCCATTTCTTTTGTCAATATTACTGCCTAATGGCATTTCACAAATTTCACAAGTCACAAACCAAGTCACAGACAGTTATATATCAAATAGAATGTTTCAGGCTAAACAGTTGTTAAACGGGTAAGCAATACTTCTGATTAATTTAAGAATTGCACTGAAATTCAGAAAGACATGACATATCATCTTCCAAACAGTTTCTTGAAGCTGGTTGTATACAAATAAGAGAGAGCGAGAGAGAGAAAGCACAAGCCTTTTTAGATGAGAATTGGAGCACATCTATTTATTGTGCAAATAGAAGCATGCACTAGTTTTAGTAACTTATCAGTGTGTGGGGGTGTTGGGTGTTTGTGGTAGTGGGGACAAAACAGAGAGAAACACATTCTTACAGCTTCATCTGTAGTGATTGGCTCAAATTGGATCTTCGCTGATGCATGGCCATTTTGTAAAGACGGCTTCACCCAGAGTGGCCAATATTCTCCCTCAGATAACAAAAGATCAAAAAAAGTTTGCAGCTTTATGTGATCAAGACAGATGAGTCTCAGCATGTCCACCACCCACTCCGAACATAAGACTGCTGTCCTATCAGTACGTAAGTCTCTTGTCTGAAATACAGCATACCTGACAGACTGTGCTAGAATATTTACCAGCCTATTCAAAGTGCCTGAATGAAGGTCATTCCAAAAGGATGGACTTAAGCTTTGGCGGAAAGCATGTATACGTTCTGCAAGGTTAGCCTTCAAATGCATTGTCTCATCCAAATGGTCATCTGAACTGTTGCACATCGAAGTCTCAACATTGATTTCTCCGTTATGACCTTCCAAATCCTTTTCTTCTCCAAGAGTTAAAGCCATGCTGCATTCCCATTCAATGATAAACAGAGCAGCCAGAATATACGAAAATACAGAATCTTCCTCAAGTATCCTTAGGGCAAACAAGCTACGCTCAAAAACTTCGAAAGCAAACTGAGCCATCCCAAAGTTTGCTGACAAGGAGTGTTCCTCTAGAAGCTTGAGATGCTCAGGTTCAGCAGGCAACAACAGAAAATGTGCAGACTTTGCCCACTCAAAAGTTGCTGTCATGAGCACCGATGCCAAAGACATTAAAATGGATCCACTAATTTTCCGAACAGCCTCAGCAGAAAGAAAACAAATTTGATCATCTTGACCGGAGCCACCAAGAGCAGCACTACAATTTCACATATTACAAAATTCAAGTCAAGCCCACATCAACTATGTATTACATGGACCATCAAGCAACCCTAGTAAACTGAATTCTTTACAGTTTTGACTGTTGGATACTTAACATGAACTACAGCATTTTTTTTTATAAAATTCAAGTCAAGCCCACGTCAACTAAGTGTTACATGGACCATCACCACTATAGCAACCCTAGTAAACTGAATTCTTTACAGTTTCAACTGTTGGATAATGGATTTTTTGACCGAAAACAACATTTGGTTATTAAGCCCATATATGAGCCCACATGTGCATTTCCAACAAAAATTTGAAGAAAACGAGGTCACTGAGTGTGCGTGCAAATGAGAAAGCACATAACAGCGCAGATACAAAGTTAGAAGCACATACCATAGAAAATTTACATGAGAATCTATAGCAGGCAAATCACAGAAGACAGAAACTGCAGCAGAATCCAATAGATCATGCCGCCAATGTTCTGGCAGTGAACCATTTTTCTGCAGATTTCTCAACTTTCCCCCAGCAATTCTTTCTCTGACTTTTTGAAGTATGAGTGTCAGCAATTCAAATTGGTCATCAATGTGTGAGCTTTTATTATCAACAGGGCGCTTTTGTTTAGCTCTAGCATATTTGATGATCAAACACCACTGGTCAAAGAAGCACTCTTCTTGAATTAAAGAAAGCAATAAATCAATCTTTGAGCTACAGGTGCTATACTTCCCATCCAAGCACCAAGGGATAAAGTCACCGTTGAATACCTCCAGATAAGGCTCAACATTCAATTTCTCATCATTTTTCTGATAATTCTTCAAGAATAGGGGGGCAGGCTGGAATATTTCAACCAAAACTAAAAGAAGATTAACAAGACTTGGGGTGTCCTGCATCAAAGCAAAAAAAAATCTTGATTCAAGTTAAAGTGCCAAGTAATCTGCATGTCAGGATAATATGGCATAAATTTCAGCAGATTTTTGCTGCAGTCTTAGCAATCTTAGCATTATATATGTTGAGGAATCATTAAACAAATATGATGAAGCTGGTGACAAACTTCTACTGATGAAAAATAATTAACTAGAAAGCTTTATGTTTCGAAGCTGTGAAGGACAAACCCCACCAAACACATGCATGTCCGCTAAAGATCTTAACCGCTCACTTGATCTGCATGTATATAAGTAGAACTGACCCCATGCCAACTGAGTTCCAAGTTAACAAAATCTAGAGTTTACACTACTGTAGCCCCTAATGAAATACTCATACATCTGGATTTATTATGTAACAGAGAACATTTGCATGTAAGAGACCATTTCTAAAAAAATGTAACACTTAATGAAAAGAGACATTTTTACCCAATTAACAGCAAGTCATTTACCCAATGGTCAGCAAATGTTACAAAGATTCTCGATTTTTACAAACAAATATGCGTGCTCAGTTGCACTCATCAGTGTGTAGTGTGGAACTTCTATGAACAGTTTCGTGTGTGCGCGCTTTCTAGTTACTGTACATGTGAATCTCACGTTTTGAAAAAAGAATGGGTATCATGCTTTTCATACAAAAAAATTTAAGTCTGATGATAATTTAACTATTTATCATAAAATAGAGATATATCATGTCTTATCCTAAAATAACACACCATATTAAGACAGGAGTTAAGTAGGGGTTATAAGGGGCATGAAAATTGGAGAGCAGGGGTGCAAACTGCAAAGAGAGCCATTCAATCTAATCAAATGCCCTGTGTTACTTTGCTGGTCATGCAAATCCCAGCCATCTATTAAAGAAAAGAAGGGATTATATACGATCTTGAAGGAAATGGGGAACGAGATCAGATGTGTCTGAAATTAAAGGACAGTTTTTCAAATTCGTAATTCTATAAGGAGTATATACAGGAGTGTCACAGTTACAATACGAGCAAGTACCTCGAGATAAAATAAACATGAGACAAGAGAAGATGGATGAATTCAGTGCCTGAGCTTACCATGGACTTGATAGCTGGCAGAGATTGTTCAACCAGTGGTCTTGCTAAGTTTTCCAGTGGCCATGTTCTACCATTCCGTACAATGAGTAGATCCAAAGAACGAAAGAAAGACGCAAATTGGTCTATATGATCCTGAAATCTTGATAGCTTCTCCCCTTGATGAACTATGTCCAAAAAGTCCCTCAATAGAGACTCACAAGCAACTTCTAACAAATGATTTTCTGTATCTGAAATCCCATCCAATATCTCAACTATACATTTCCCCAGATCCTGATAATAGTAAGTCGGGTGGCGCATGTTTGCCACCAACAATGACTTTTTATGAGATAGCTGACAATCATCAGTAGTTGCTTCTTCAGACAGCAGACTGGAACTTACATCCAGGTTTTTGGATAACGATAATTGAAGGTAATCATGCCAAACAATTTTTACAAGAATATTAGTTATAAGCTTGATGGGAATATAATCTGAAGAGTCTCCTCCAGAATGTCTGAAAAAAGAAAAAGGTAATTATTCAGAAACTTGAGAACTCACAAACAAATGAAATCAAATTTAACAAACCAGTGGAAGTTTTAAAAGGATACCTCGATACATTTTTTAGAAGCCACAAAAAGCTCTGTTTAAAGGCAATACAGAAAGCCAAACTATCAGCAGCTGATAACTGCCTCTCGCTTCTTCCAGCCCAAAGATTTTGTAGAAAGTCAAAAGTGAATTGCTCTGCAGCAACTGCTTTAGATGGTATAGAATCCAAAAACTGAACTAGGAGAGGGTATGAGGCTTGTTTAGACCCATAGCATCCATTTTGTAGGAAGTGCCAAAACCGATTGAGGACAACCTTGTGAATATTGCAATATGACCAAGCCTCTGGAAACCTTCTAGAAAAAACAAGAATTGTATCCCACATAGCAGAGTGGCACAATGGGTCCTTCTCATGGAAGGCACCAAGTAGAGTGGAAGAAAGTATCTTCAGGGCTTCTTCGTTGAAAACATGAGGAACATATTTGATATAACTTGTAAGCAGCGAATATGTAGCGGACCGTATAACAGCACTTTTTGACTTCAGGAAATCAAGAAAATATTTATGCATAGAAAATGCAGTTTCAGCAGAAGACAATGTGACAGATCGAACTTTTGAATGACTCTTGTTTTCGGTATTTGCACTGTCACCATCATAATTTTGTAATTTTACTCCTAGTAAAATGTCAATAAGAGTCGCCATTGCTAACAGTGAAGATGATATTACCTACACAGGGAGATAGAAAAGAAGACAACAGGTATTAGAAGCACAGTATGATTTTACAGATAGAAAGTGTGGAATGCCATGAATCAAAGACCATATTTGTATCCATACATAGGACACAACTAACATAATGAATACTCTTTAAAAAAAACTAACTATTGATTATTTCATAATGAAAAGTTCCTTTACTTAAGAGTGGAAGAGGCATACATCGTAATTGCTGAAATATATATAGCATCAGTTGAGGCTACACTGAGGAAAAGAAAGTAATAAACTGTTGGTATGAGTGATATGTCCTAATATGTACTCTCAAAGGGACCTTCTTAAAATCTTGCTAAATAAAAGGATGTGTGTGAACTGGATCATATTCCTCCAAATTCACATGAGACGTGTTGGGTTGACAGCATGGGAGGTGGCCCACACCAGAGGGTGCAGTGCGACAGTGTTCAGTTGCCTGCAGCCCATTAGTTGCAAAATAGCCCCCTCGGCTGCTCTGGGAAATGGATTCCATTTTCTTTTCTCACGGACCAGGCTCGCTTGGGCTTGAGGCAGAGCTTTTCCATGCCTCTGCGCGTGCAGGGAGAGGAAGCACGGTAGGGTCACCCTCGCAGTGCGCAGATATTCCAAGTAAGTTGTATATGCAATTGGCGAGCTTAGAAATGCGATGGTTACACCCCATAAGCACTGAGACGTCACTAAAGATCATAGGGAGTTCACGATGGTATCCATGGATGTCATGGCGTTATCTAAACGTCACCTAGTGGTAAAGGCTCCCCTGAGTAGACGCCATGGAGGCTCACCTCAATCAGCCTACTTAGTAAAATAAAAGAATTAAGAAAGGAATGTAAGAGAAAGAAAGGGCAGTCGGGTAGAGGTGGTGCAGTCAAATGGTAGTGCAATATGAGTTGTTCTGTTCAGCTTTTCTAATAAAAATAGTTTTATGCTTACCCATGGCAGCAATCATGTCAGTCAGATCAGCTACACAACAGCCAATCACAGGGTGCTCCAACTGTGGGCTGAAAGGGCAGTCGAGCCATGTATGTACCTCCCAACGGAAGTGTAGTAACCGGGGTGGTGATCGCAGAGGTCGTGGTGGCCGTGGTGGTGGAGGTGGAGGCAGAGGTTGAGGTACCCGAGGGCCAAGTGGCCATGACAGGGCAAGCTCCTGTCCGCTCCTCATGTGACCTAGTGCTATTTTACCTTCAAGCTGTCACCGGCAGTCTCTCTCCACTCTGTTTACCCCATTATGAACCAAAGACCATTACACGTCCTATAGAGCCCTAAAAAATGAGGAGCCTCCAAACTCCAAAAGGTTCAAACAGAATTATCTGATCTTCAGTATAATGGTAGCCTTCTCGAGATAGCAGAAGTGATCAGTTTCTATTTCAGCTAGAAAATCTTTAAACAGATTGCATGCAGAACGAAAACAGGTTAAAACATGAAGGTAATTGATCAACAAATTGCACGTTGCATAATGTAAGCATACCCTCTGATGCATATCTTCTAATTCATCCATGGGTGTAGCCTTGTCAGATAAAGCTTGTGTCGTTAGCTTCAGATTCTCATTTAGGTGAAGAAATGTCTCCTTCACACATAGCATTAAAGCATCCAACCTTCTGTCTGATTGTGGGAATGCTGCCTACAAATAGAGTAGAGAGAATGTTAGAAAGTCACATACAAGCATGGGTGCAGGTGCACACCACACCTGGTTGAAGCACCTAAAAGTCTTAAAAAGTTATAAAATATCTGTGAATATAGTTCATGCTATATGAACGTGCAAAATTTCATCCAAAAATATGAACTGCATAAAAAAACAAGAGCTAAGTGAATAGTATTGCAGTTTAAAGTGTTTAGCCCTTGTTTTTCATGTGCAGGCCACAAATGGTCATATTTTTGGATGAAAATTTGCAGGTTCACATGTTATAGCATACATCCATGATTTTTTTTCATAATTTTTTGAAGCTGCGTGGTGTCTAAAACAACATGGTGTGCACCCACACGCACACGCATGCTCATATAATCCACTCTTCAAGAATGTGCAAACATTACTTATTTATGTTTTGACAGGTCAGTACAACAAACCAACAGAACATATTAGTCAAGAGCAAAAAAAAACTAGACAAAGAACCAAAACCTGTTTGGTCAAAAGCAAGATATATTCACTGTTTCGTTTGACAATAAGACTAAGGTAGGCCAATGAGGATAAATAGCTGGCATGCTTGCTGTGCTTAGATACTGAGCTCTGGCCTTACCAGAAAAATCTGAGTTCCCCAAATATCTTAAGGACTTATGCCGGTATGCTCTAAACTCTAGATCCAATAAGAAAAATTATATGAACAGGCTAGGCCAACATGCCCTAACTAAGTTTGACATATAAGCCTAAAGTAATGCTACTACATCAAGGACCAATTCCTGGTAGTTAATTGGCAGCAAATCCATTTTTCGAAAAAAAAAGATTAATTCCTTCCAAGTAAACGGGTTTTAGCTTACTGCGGAAAGCATTCCAGATGAAAAATGAAAGCAAAATCAAGATGGAAGTCCAGTTGACAATGACTTGCTGCCAGTAGCATCAACCCATTAAAGGAATAATTATAATATTCACCTCAAATGAACGTCGAGCAGCCTGTGCAACCTCAGCAGCAGGGTCAAACTGAGAAAACCACCAAGGACCCATCAAAGACTTAAGATGTGGAGCTAGACCCTTCCTGAAACAGTCAGTTAAAAGCATCCATTAAAGATTGACAAAATTGCAATTTACATTTACTCCATTTCTAGATACTTGTCAGTTCTGAGAAAAACACGCATACCTAGGCAGTCATATTTTATATACATGGTGACCAAAAAACCTTCAGTAATATCTCAAGCACAAGTAACAAGGTAGTGGAGATGGATAGGGTTAACAGGGGCAATTTACGAAAGAATGCGCTGGGAATTCTACGTGTCAAGTATTTGGAAACAAATATTTTAGTCAACAGTGTCAAGTATTTGGAAACGGAGGGAGTAAACAGAATTCTGAGCAATTGAGCATAAAATCTTTAATAACTGGATCAAAAGTGTAGTAAAGATAAACGGCAGTACGGCACAGACCAGTTGCATATCAGTTGAATGAAAGGAAATGGTCATACTTGACTGCCGTGACAAGGCTAGACATGGTATCGTTAGTAGCACGACGAACGTCTCTGTTATAGTCAAGCAACAGCCTCTTGTACTCAAATGCCTAAAAAATGAAGGTAGATATTATAGGTGCATATTTTCTGGGTAACGACATAAGCATAACATGAAATTGATACTATCAGTATGTCAAAGGAACAAAATACTCAGAACAACAACAGCCTGTCAACAAATACTTAAGCAAAGCACTTAACGAGAAACCATGCATTTCGTCCTCTATCCATTATTAGCAGACAATCAAGCTTACTAGGGACAATAGAAAACATAGATCCAACATGTGATACAGCAAAATGACAGGACCATTGGGCTGGATTCATATCAGTCGCATTCAACAAGTCTTACAAACATATGGCTTGTATGAATTTCTAGAGAACAATTATAAGTGCAAAAAGAAAGTACAAATCCATACTGCATTTTGTTGTAGAAACTCAAAGAGAGTACTATCTTCTGATGAAGAAAAAAATCATACTGCCATAGGTGTTCACCAATTAGCACATATTGAGATGAGGCAGATGCTAATCTATAGCTATGTTTTATATGAATCGTTTAAAGTTAACATCACGTGTTCCCCAAAAAAGACCACCTTTGGCAATTGGCATATTCCCATAGAAATATTACAGATGATGCTAAGGAAATAGAATCAATCACAAAAGAACCTCGCTTATTACTCCAATGAGGACCATAAGAATATAAGGTCAAGATGACAAGGCAACAGAGCAATTGAGGAAAATACCCATTGTGGAACGATTTGCACAACTTCCTCACCAGGTTTTTGTGCAAAGAGCATAGAGAGCGTAGATAATGCCTTGAGCTGCATTAAAGAAGAAAAAAGAACTGTGACATGTTATGCAAAATCTGTTGTTGCAATAATTATCAGTGCGACAAATACATTAACTTTTACAGTTCATAGGTTCAGGAAAAATAATAATTCTGAATGGGAATGTCCAAAGTGATGTAATCTTACTGTGACCTTTTACAAAAATGACAAGAGTAATCAACCTTCTGCTAATATGATTTAGGCAACAAGGTTAATAAGACTGTTAGCATGATTGCCTCAAATAAGAAGCGGCGTTAAGAACCGATTGATTTAAGATAATGTGGTGTCGGTGTTGTAAATGCTTTGTCAATTTTGAATATAGTCAGGACACATAGAATAAGTTTTTGGAAAGGAAAAGAACCTCATGTGCAGGAAATATCAGCCTTAACTTTACGTCATTTGGAGAACACGGCATCTCTATTGCGAGACAAAACTTGTGGTTGAGAGTAGTTATAGCTTAGCTAAATTCCATACATAGTATTGTAGATAGTAATTGCAATATGTTTCAAGTACAAGCAATGATGGAGCTAATGGCAGTACAACAGCACGAGCATTAAGAGAACTTGAATTGGAGAAAGAACAGAAAAGAAAAAGGAACAAGAGATAAGAATCTGGGTCACGGTCTGACCTTTGTTGTGGGATCCTTCCTTCCTAGCCTCCTTAGGTGCTGCAGCACTTCACTATCCACATCCTTCAAATGAGACCCAAACAACAAGGCATGAGAATAACATTGCCGATGAACTGAGCCAATCAAAACCCTAATACAGCTAGGTAGTCAACAAGGTCATAACTAGGGTTCAGGAGAGAAAAAGACGGAGACGGTAATATTTACCGGTGGGAGGCGAATCGGAGCATCGGGGTCGGCGGAGGAGGAAGGCAGGGCGGCGGGCTTAACGCGGGAGGCGCCGTGGTAGCCCCCGAAACCAACGGTGGGGACGGCGCCCTGGGCGTCCGGCAGCAGCGATGCCGCCAAGCCGCTGCTGGACGCCCGGCCCTTGTTCTTTCCCATCTTCTGATCGATCTTTTTTGTCTCCGCCGCAGCCGCCGCCGCCGGAGTGCCGCCGAGCAAGCGGAAGCAGTAACCCGAAGCGAAAGTAAGAGAGACCCGTTTGTTGCTTGCTTTGGTTGGAGACGGCGATCTGCGAACGCCTATTGCCGACTTTTATCCGGAATAGGCACCCGGTGTTTCTGAGCCTGCTTGGTTCGTGACCCGACCCGACCAGTATGAGAGTAGCCGGAGCCTGGAGGATTCGATAATTTCCTAACCATGTTGTTTGGTTCGTGACCTGTATCTGGGAGAAGTTAAAATCGTATTGCACACTGGTTGTCATGGAAACCGTAGGCTGGAAATGAGATCACAAAGCAGAGTGACCTACACAGCCACTATACCCAGCTAAGTCTTTGTAGCGATGGACCGACAGCTCCATGTTACTCCTCCGAGTTGAGCCACTAACTGGGCCGATCGTGCCCATGCACCAGCACGATGTAATGCACAACACGCCTCCAAGTCGAACGCAATATGCGGGACTTGTTCCAACGAAGCGCGCGGGACTTGCCCACCAAGTTGCCAGTCTGTCCACCTACCCCCTCCATTCACGTGAACTGTCTTCTACATTCTCCCCTATTTTCTTCTTCCTCAAGTCATGTGCGAAAGAAAAATGACAGATCTAGTTCCTCTTAATCCTAAATCAACATAAAAAAGGAAGAAACATATTCTTTTAATAACCAGGTAAGCACTATTTTTCCCAACAACCCTACATCATCATTGACCCAAAAAAGCAACAAAACTGACATCACATAAAGGTTTTCATCACAAAAATTTACACACTTTTCGGCTGTATGTCACCAACATCATAAGAAAACACACGTACAAATGTATAAGTTTTAGATAAGTAGGATATAAACTACAGACCCCATTTATTTTTCATTCACAAAGATATGTGCAGATATCAGAACATCTTCCAAAAAACTGCCAGCACCCACCCAAAAGAGAAGGACATGTGAGTTGAATTTCACCACCTCCCTAGCCTTGACACTCACCCCTTTGAAAAAAACACATAGTTACTTTAGAATGTCAACTGCACCTAATTTTGAGGGTAAAAAATAACGGATATGTATATAAATCTGATGACTAATAGTGCATGTTCATTACAAAAAAATCCAAGTAAAGATAAATGCATTCAGAATCCCAAAACCCTCAACAACAACTTGTTCACCCTAAGCAATCTCATCCAAGTATGAATTTGACACCATCTTTCATATACCACTCAGTTGTTATCTAGTTTTATATACCGTGTTACCGGGTTACATATACCAACTTACCATGTTACTATCTAACAGTTATCTGCCTCCCTCCCGCATTGCCAATAGCTATGACTCAACACTCTATAGCACCAGTGGTACTCATCAAGATGCTAGTTTTGAGGCAACAAACGCATCTGCCATAATGGTGCATGGCCCAGGAAACTCCAACTTGTATGCCACCACAGAACATACTTTGGAGATTGTCATACTTTATATCCAGAAGGCTTGACAAATCCATCTCAGAAATCAAATTCTTCTGCTCAACGGTGAGATATTTGTATAACTTCACAATAGCAGCAGGTGATGCTCAGTTCCTCTCAACAACAAGTACCTATAGCACAAAAACCTATGTGGTAACTATAGACAACTAACAGGGTAAATGGTGCAACACAAATTGGTTATTGATACATAAGTAACAGGGTAAAGCAAGTATGGTAACTCTACACAATTAACATGATAACTTATAAAAAAGAAACTGGTGACTCAGACATAATTAACAGCGTAATCTTGCGCCTTTTCATTCCATCCAATCTTTTACCCCTACGATTGCCATCATCTTGAGTCTTCTTCCTTCTTACCATTGTACTTATTGCACATAATGCGAACTAATTTTACCATGCAACACATCATTACATAGAGGTTAAACGAAGAAAACATGCAGCAATATATATATACCACCATCATACCACACACACAAAAAACACCCCACATCGTCATCCCTCCCACCCCCCACACTATGCTCGATGTTGATCACGTCTTCTCCCCCCTTCAACCCCCACGCCTCCTATCAAAAAATAGGACGTCTGAACAAAATGATACGAGCATTGACGGCAAACCCTCGCATATCATCATCTTTGGAAAAATTTCACGGCCCTCACCCTCTTTCGGAAATTAAAAACATGAACAAAAACCCCCCAAAAAAGTCAAAACCCTAAAACCCACACTCCTCGCAACAAACAACTAAGATTGCTAACAAAATCTCCACCCAACAGCAACTCCCGTACAAAATCCTGCCACAAAAAAACACATGCCTCACCACCCCGCCACACAAAAATCACATGAATCACACAAAAAAATGCTCCGATGAACAGCATGAATGCAGTGTTGGCTCCACCGCCCCCCACGTGCCTACGACGATCGACGAGCGCCACTACCCATCCCCATCATCGAACCTAGAAACCCTTCCCACCTACGGCCGAATGCCCGATCCAAAAATCAACCTTGACCATCATCTACCCTGCCGCCCCCTCCCCCACACAAAACACTTCTAAAACCGCCACATGCAACACAAAATCGGCAGCGGGCAGGGGAAAAATGACTCACCGTACACTCCAGCGAGCTGGCGACGAACGCTAGAACCGGCAACAGAAGAGAGAGGGAGCGAGAACCACTTCTGGAAGCTATGACGGAGCGTTTCCCAAAATTTGAACAGTTTCCCCTCGAGGCTGCTGACAGGTAGGTAACTCGTCTCGCGCAGGACAAAAGAGAACTCCAACGCGCACCTCTGCTACACTATTTGAATCACGGGCCTAATCCAACGGACAGTGTCTCGCCCCACCGCTTGATCCAACGGATAAAATCCCGCGCCATAGTCTTGATCCGACGGACAATAACCCGACCGCACCGATCAATCCGATGGACAAAAGCGCGTTGCTGTGAGAGACAATCCAGGGCACGTACCCTGGATAGATCTTCCATATTATGTTTGGCTGCCAAAGAAATTGGGAGCTCTGACATTGACATAGACTCAGTCTACCATCACTGGAAGGCCACAGCCGGCAACGACCTCTTCCCAAGATTTGGTCTACAATCATCGGACCACCACCGAAAGGCTGCCGCCGACAAGATCCTCTCTGTGAAGTCTAGCCTATCATTGTTAGACTACCATTGGAGGGCCGCTACGGTAACTCGTTGAAGTCGAGGACGAAGGTGCACAACCAGATTCAAAACCATGCATGAGGGAGGAGGAAGGCAGCATCTGATCCATAGGTGATGGATCATGACGACTAGATATCCAACGGAGAGTCAGCGGTGGCGTTGTGTAACTTGCCACTGAGGAGGTTTGTGAAAGGAAATAGGGAAGGGGCAACGAGGAGACATTAGATCCATGGGAGATGGATCCCGACACCGCATATCCAATGCGGAGAATCGGCGATGACACCGTGCAACGCTGCACACAATAGGACACGAGCGAAGAGGAATGGAGAGGGCACCGCCTGGGAGGAGACGTGGTGGGAGCAGGAGGGGTTGGAGGGCCCCCGGAGCAGTCGTTAGATTGCAGTCAGAGCAGGACTGAAGAGGGCACCGCATAAGAGGGAGGCGTTGAAGGAATGAGTGGTGAATTCCACTCAATTCAGAGGGGTAGCGCTCGGTGTTGGAGAATCTTGCTTTTAGTTATATACCAATGTGGGTGGATTTGGTCCCACAATTCTAATTTCATGTCTTCTTGCGTACAAAGAATAGAATTAAGGTACACCCAATTCCAATTATTGAATTCTAGGCCTAATTCCTATATCCAAACTGGGTGTCATAAAAGTTTGATCATGAAATTCCGACCCAAGAATTAAAGAGCCAACAAAGAAGGGATATTACCAAAGTTTTGTAATGGATGTCAAATTACAATGAATCATCTACATAAGCATGTGTAAATTATAATCTCGATAGTCATTATTAAATAAAGTTTATTTCATCTCATGGAAGTTTTGCATTTATATTCATGAAAACAACCCTAATTAAAAATATGAAAATTTTGACCTAAAATCAACTTAATTAAAACACGTAAAAAAAATGTCATCCAAAGTTCACCATGATAATTTTCATAGGTCTCAAACACATCCAAGAAGGCCTGCAAATTTTTTTAAGTGAATTGGAATTGATTTTGTATCTGAATTAAGTGTTATTAGTTCGAAGTCAAAATATGGCAGAACTGTAGTTTATTAGTCTGATGAATACTCATACAATAAAAGTTTATGAACATTTATATCAGTGAATCGATTTCCCTCCTGAGCATGAATATAAGTTTTTCATAAATAACTGAACTATATTTCACATAGCTACAATTCAAATCCATTTTGGAGAATAATTGAATTTGAATTTAAATAACAATGAAATATATTTTAGTTTACTCTGAGAAAACTTATATAAATCATAAATATAGTATAGACTTTCCATGAATTTGTACAGTTTTAAAAACCTAGGTTTGAACTCCCTACAGATTTGAATGTGAAATCAGGATAGAATAAAAGACAAGGAGAAAGAGGGTTTGCCTAATTGGGCCAAGCCACGACCCTATCTAGCGATGTACCAGGCTCCAACCCACCTCTTCTTCTAGCCCATTGGCAGCCCATCACGACCTCTAGCTCCAAGCCGCGTCTCCTCTTCCAATGTCTATTTCTACACAAGGAAAACATATGCCCTGGTTTTGCTCCTCTACCTATGTGCCATGTGACGTTGACATACCGGACCAGCATGTCAGTCTCTCTTCTTGCCCCGGCCCCACTTGTCAAAACTCATCTTCCATCTGCCCTCCATGTGCCTGCTAGATTCTGCATAGGAGGGCGTCTTGGCGAGCGAGCTCAAGCCAGCGCACCTATCCTCCCCCGTCAGTGTCTATCCACCCCGTCATGCCTCCGTGCTCGCGACGGAGGACAACAGACTCATCATGAACTTTTTCTCCCTACCATGAAGTCAAGCTCCACACCTTGAGCATAGAGCTTCCTCTTAAGCCATCATATGCCTATTTATTCTAACTAATCATCCCCTTTCTGCATAAGCAAACTCCATCTCATTTTCTCCCCTTCTCTCCCGATAACGTGAGCGGCATTCTTGCCCTCATCATGCGCACTTGACGTGATCCACCGAGCGTCTCGATGCTACAATTGCCTGTTCGCCTAAGACGGTGTCTCCTGAGTACCCCTTCCCCTGTCGATCCTAATCCTGCAATTAATTTGGATTTCGTGCAAGGAATCGCCGAATCGAGATCTTCTTCCCCAAGTTTGGCCAATTCCTCCATTGCACCAATTCGTCGTCCTCACTGGGGTAATCTTCAATCCATTGCTTCCTTAATGGTGCAGGGGCATTGTCCTAACCTTGCAGTTCTTTTCTTTGCACGTGGCATTGTCGCCGCCGTCGAGGGCTATCGTGTTAGCTCCTCGTCACCGCAGCCGTTCGCCTTCGTTCAGGCTGTCTTCATCCTTTCCTATCACAAGCAACCCTGCATTCAAAAGTCTGTAAGGTCTGTCCTAAGCACATGGATTCATGTTGACTCTGCATGTGCGTGCATCCTCACCGTTGTGGTCGGGCCGCATCGCCACCGGATGACATCCTAGGCGTTGCTCCAACAATCTTCAGGCATCGCGCCACCACCCACATGTTAGCAAGGTTCCTAGGTCCAAAATCTAAGCCCTAGCTCTCCCTCTCGTGGCCTCCAGCGCTGGCTACATGCGCCAAGCGCACTTAGACATGTGGAGCTCGAACAGAGCAACCAACTCTACTTATCTTGGTGCCATCGTAGTATTAGCCTTCAATAACGAGTCATCAGTTTAGTTTTTATTTATTTATTGTCATTTCTAGATCCCTTCTAGCAAAGTAGCAAAACCCCCTACAAATATAAATGTGTTAGCATCTGCTAATGAATTATCCAACACGATTAATTCAGCTAAATAGCTACTAAAACCTGGGACTAAATGCTTAGACAATCGGTTAACAACATATATTAAATTTGTGTCCCTATGAAAGTGGGTCCCCCTCTTAAAACCATGTTTAAATTAAATTTGAACCCTATGTGAATGACATGCTAGACCCACTACTTAAAAATCCAAATTAATAAAAATGTTAAAAGAAAAGAATCTAACATGGAGGTCCATATGTAAGTGGCTCACTAAAAGTAAAATAAATAAAAATATAAATAATAAAAAAAGCATGTATGACAAGTGGGCCCATAGGCCAATTTGCGGCTGGTCCCATGTGTTATCCCCTCTAGTTGGTTGCATCTGAGTATAAAATGTTTTCTCTGTTTAAAATTCAAAATTTAATCAATAAATTCCTAAAAATGCTAGAAAGGTCTGAAACTTGCTAAAATTATAGAAAATTCATACTAACTCCAAATGAGACGTAATTTATATCAAAATTCATCCTTCAATCTGTACTATCTCATGACATCATTTTCATGCATGCTACCATTGCACAAAAATGTGAATCAATTGCTATGTTAATTAACCCTAAAAATGACATATGAAGTTTAGAAAATTCATAACTTTTATCTAGGACTCCAAATGAAGTGATTCCAATTGCATTATTTTTTTCTAATTTGAAGTTCTATGTTCTAGTTCTAGAATGAATTTCATTTATCATAATGCATTTTGAATTCATGTTATTGATTTATTCTCATTTCTCGTCATTTGTGGGCATTCGGGGTTTCATTTCTAACAACGAGGTTTATTACGAGGGTGATCCTCCTCAGTTACAAGATTTGAGCAGCAAGGCAAGCATGCAACTTGCTAAAATTTCTGATTAATTTATGCTATGGTTTGTGATAAGATGATTATGTTTGTTTGCATGGTTTCAATTATGGATTATTGTGATGAACGAAATCACTATCATACTAGAGCTTGATTGTGAATCATAACCAGTGGGTTATGATATTAGTTTGGACTAATAAACTATGAAACCTAATAAATGAGATGCATGATTTGGGGTTTATATATTGGTGCTTGTATTTGGATATGATGTATACATGTTGGTGCTTGTATTTGGATATGATGTATACATGTTGGTGCTTGTTCATACTATTGTTCCTTTCATGTTCATACTATGCCATGATACTTCGTAAATAAATTACTTGCGTAGTAGTTTACTTCTTGCCTCACGCGATGCTTAAGTTAACTAGGATGAGCTAAAAAGCGTCTTATGAATATGAAAGTAATCATTGGAATTCCATCCCTAAAATATTGTAGGTGATCATAGTTGTCGGGACCCATAATCTATAACAGAGAGCTTTAAGTGAAATCACCTACTAAGTCGAAACGTCAACCCCGACCTCAACCCTTGGGTATCAATTCCAAGAGGAGTGGAGTGATATGGCTTCAAATAGCCCGAGACGTCAACCTTGAACTTGCTCCAGCAAACTAATGTACAGATTAAGTAGGGTGATATGGTCTCCTCACTCATTTCTTACTGAGCCGGAACATCAATTCCAAACTCGTCCCGGCAAATTAATGATCGGCTGGAGTAGGATGATATTGCTCCCAAACTCCCAGTAGAAGAGTCACTTTATAGGAGTGATTAAACCTAACAACTCTATGATATAGACTCTGAAACCCTACCCATACCATGTGCTTCAACAACATACACGTAAGGCACATGAGGCAGGCGAGAACAAACAAGTATCACAACAATAACTCTACGACTAAAACTTCAATAATACTAGTAAACAAGTATCACAACAGCAACTCTACGACTGAATAAGGATAGACAGGTGGCCGACAACAAGGAGAGAACATCGGAGGGCAATAAAGAGGGTAGTTTGAAGAGAAGTAAAGGGTTGCCGTCAATACAGGAAGATACTGGGGCGAGACAAGCAGGATAGGTCACAAGAGAAGAAAATGATCTAACATTTTCTAGATAAGGGGGAAGGTAAGACATACACCGCTGCTAACATAACACAGGTGTGGCTACCATACGCGCCACAGGGCGGATATGTAGCTCACACCATGCATAACCCAGAGATGTAAATAACGTTACAAGAGCCGAAGAGCCCGATCAGAAAGCCAATAAAACGACGAGAAAACCAACATGACACCTATCCATACGCCTAAGAGTGTATCGAGCAGGCGTGCCTTAATGCCGAGGGGCAGGGAGTATATTCCTAGGGCAAGCATCAAAACAATAAAAACACACACAAAACTAGCGGCACGAAGGGGGCTAATCCAACCTCAGGGTGCCTCGACTAGTTGATCCATAACTAGGCAGGTAGCACGGGGTGGAGTCGTTCTGCCACGGGGATTTTCGTCCTCCGAGGAAGGGGAAAAGCTTTGAGGGGTGAGGATGTTCCTGCAGCGGTAGGTGCCCCTTCCGAGTGGTGTCGTTCTTGGTTGTGGCAGCTCATTGACTTCGGGAGCACGTTCAGACGTCGCTGAAGAGTCGCTGGAGTAAGACGGGGGATCGATGATTCTGAGCGACACGATCCATGAATCCGCCATCTGGGTAAGTAAGTTGTGTTGGGCGGCAATGTAGTGGTTGGCGTGGACCACTGCTGCGTCTTCTTCTTGATAGGTGTCGGCGAACACTGCGTCTTCTTCAGGGGCACGACGGGGGTAGAGGAGGAAAGCGTGTTGGTTCATGCCAGGGACCAAGTGGCGAAGGCGAGAGATAGCTTCCCACGCGGCCATTTGGACAGCCATCGTTGAAGCAGGCACGATTTTCCCGATGAAGCGGAGGGGAAAACCTTGGTCGATGTCGGCTGGGTAGACATGAACTTCTGCCCAGAATTCGTGCATAGAACAGGAGGCACTCCCTAAGTACACAAGGTACCTAGGGCGTTGTGTTGCATAGAACAGGAGGGTTGAAGTGTTGGTATTGACCCATCGGTGGCGAGTCTTGACGAGCTTCTTGGATCGCGTGACGACGTAATTCTTCTTGATCTTCGGTAGGGTTGGCAAACTCTTGCATCATCTGTATGGGTCTCGCTACCTACTTTACCAAGACTGTCTAAAAACTTTGAAGTAGATGAGAATGTAGAGAAAACTTGATGTTTCTCTTAGAGCAGTGTAGGTAAGAGGGGAAGCTAGAAGGATGAGAAGAGCAGAACCCACTCTTATAGTAAGTTTTGGGTATATTTTTGAAAATACTGTTTATACCTAGGGTTTATGTCTAACGGCCATGCTAACTAGGGTTAACCTACAGACAGTATGGCTCTGATACCAAGCTGTGGCGTACCCGGTTTTAGGACTGGATAAACCCTTGTGTTTACTGTACCGGTCCCATGATCAGTAGCCGGTACACACAAGTTAACCTGTATATCAAGGTCATACACGCACTTATTAGAAGATGACATATAACCGATCTTCAAGATCGAAAAATTGTACCTTCAGCCCAACAGTTAAAAATCTCGCAGCGGAAATCAAACGGTGAAGTTGCCCATCAATATGCCGTTCCCGACAGGCAACTGACTGGGGGTTTCGCCCTAGCTTTCGCGGATACCGTCGTTGCTTTCGAGCCGTTGCCCTTCTGTCTGGCCAAATCAACAAGTCAGGTGAGTACATTGAATGTACTCCCAAACTCTCCGCCAGGGAGTTTATCACAGATTTATGCATGCACGGGTATTTCAAGAATCGGGCTCTACCCTATGTCTCAAGTTGTGCGGAAAAGTAAGTTTGCTTATGAAATACTTAAATAGATAGTAAAAGCAGATGTTGAAAACTGTCTTGGCTTTACCGAGACGTGGCAGCTGATCATATCATTCATTATTCCACCCGCTACAACGGGGAAATTTGTGAGGGACCCGGTATTCTAATCCGATTCAAGGGATTCACAACAAGTGAAGGCGGTGACCATAGCCGCTACCTACGATAGTCTATGGCCCACCCCCGTCCCGTGCGACATGCATATGACACAATGCATATGACTCACCACGGCCTGATTGGGGGATCACGATTCCGAACACATACGCCTCACGCGTATGACTCACTTTGGCAATGGACCGTACTTTCACTTTGCATTCCACATGAACCGAAATAAAATAACAAGTACCTCCATATGCACCCAACCACACTCCCCATTTCAACATACACGCATGACAGACGGGAGGTGGAGGCATATGTTGGACAGCGAGCATATCATCACACGAACCACTACGATACGATAATACCACTAGCTGTCCATGTTGTGAACTATTCAGTTTACATCATTCGGTGATAACCGGAAACATATCCAAATATGAAATATTTAAACAACAGCGGAAGAAAGTTAAATGAGTCCCACAGCGGTGCATCAACCGCTGCCCCAAAAGCCAACAAAATAATTCCCATGAGTCGTAAAGCCAACCAAGAAAACCAAGCAACTAGGCATCGTCGAAATAATCCTCGACCACTGGCTCACCTGCAAAATCTAGGAATATCCTAGGTGAGTACAAGGGTACTCGCAAGACTTATTCGTGCTTGATTAAATGTCCTACACATGGATTCACTACGACAGCAAATAATCATGGTGCATTTCAAACTATCAAAGTGTAAGTAAACCACATGGCATTGACAACATTATAGGAAGAAAGTACGACGAGCAACTGGCAACTCAAGTTGCAAACTAATCAAAGTACAAACATGAAAGCATCAAGCATGACATTCTAAACTCACTTGGAGCAGCCCATGCTCCCAATTAATCATCAATTCATTACACATCATGTCCAGTTAATCTCTCGAACCGTT
This sequence comes from Stipa capillata, assembly GCA_019208055.1. NCBI lineage: Eukaryota > Viridiplantae > Streptophyta > Magnoliopsida > Poales > Poaceae > Stipa > Stipa capillata. Next base: position 100,077 of record JAGXJF010003653.1, on the reverse strand, counting down.
ACCGGCCATACGTCCCCATGGGAATAACGAGCGCTCTCCACTCGGAGGTAGCTAGTCTCCAAGTGACCGAGACTCACCATCAGATAAACCCATAGCAGAGATTCTGGTAACGTTCACGCGGTGATAAGGGAAGTAACACGATGAAGTCACCTCAGGTTGGTATAGCGACGAAAACCACTTCATTCACCGGGGGTCGCTCCTATAGCTTCAATTAATACCAACTTTATTCATCGTGTACCCCCCTTCGGCTCTCACATCTCACTTAAACAATTCAAGTTAATAGGGCATCCAAATTAATTTTTCAGCTGCAGCAAGATATAACCTACCCTAGACCTAACATGCTAGTTTAACAAGCTCCGACCATAAGCGCATATAGACAAGCATACAACATAACGATAATAAAGTGCAACAAGCTCTGCCTGCCTTGGTCGCAGGGTTCCTGATCTTGCGTTGACTCGTGAGCTTGGTGGTCTCCTTCTTCGAGCTCTATTTTGAGCAACAAGCGATACCGAAAATAAACGAGAAAAAGAAGCAATGAGATTCAGCATGTATGCATGGTGAATGAGTGTAGATATGCAATTCTAAGGTGATTTATCGATATTAGAAATCTAGAGCAATAAGAATTTACAATTGGTGATAGTAGGTTTTAGGTATGACCCTAATGCTGCATGAAATGTCGATTTCGCTTAATCACATGTAAAGTTAAGGTGGCTATGCACATTGTACAGTCCTAATTCAAAGTGTGGATATTCTAAAAGTATTCAACGATACAAGGTTAACGCAACTGGAATTACTTAATTTGGAGCTACGAGCACCAAGTTATGAATCGTCGAGGAACGACGCTCGGAAGGGGCGAATGCATCGAAAACCCTAATTTGAGTTTTTAGCCAATTATATTTTTCCTAGCATGCAAACATGCATGAAAATGACATATTTGAATAGCTCTCATTTTTCTGAACATTTTGATATATTATTTGTATTTTTCTGATTAAAAATGAATTTTCTATGAATTTTCTAAAATTTAATCAATTTAAATACCCTTTTTGTATTTTTCTCAGTAAATAAAAATAAATATAAATATAATATTTTTCTCACTCACTTCTGTTTTAACCTCATAGGCTAACAGGTGGGCCCCATGGTCAACTTTGACCAAAGTTGACTGGGTTAATAACAGGTGGGGTCCACTTGTCATAATTTTTATTTTCTTTATTCTTTTTATTTATAAAACCATCGGGTGGGTCCCACATGTCATTCGAACATAATTAATAAGCTCATTAATTACACTATTAATTATTAATTACGGTTAGATTAGCATTAATGATTAATCATTAGCATTAATTATGTCCCGAACAGTAATTATGGATATTAAATACACTTAGTAATAAATGCTAATGATTAGCATTAATGGTGTCCTAACAACACCATTAATAAGGCCATTAACGTCCTAATTACGCCCGGGGGCGATCGGGACCCTGCCATTGGCTCGGCCTAACCAGGGGCTCGCTCGGCGTGGCGCCGCCGGCGGCGGGGTCCGGGGGGGGCAACAGCAGCGGCGGTGGGGCTTACCGATGGCGAGGTGGCGAGGCGGCGCAGGGAAGCAGCGGAGCAGCGGTGGGAAGGTGACGGGGCGGCGAGCTTCGGGACGGACGGCACGGCGACGGGGCGGCCGGGGTGGAGCAGTGGGGCGGTTTGGGTGACGGGGCGGTGCGGCGAGACAGCGACCGAGGCGGGGCGGAGCGGCGAGTGCAGGGCGGCGGCGGGAAGCGGCCGGGCGAGGCGTGGAGAGAGGGACCAGAGAGAGAGAGCAGGGATGGAGAGAGCTCGGGGGCCGGGGAGATGAGAGGGAGAGGGAGAGAGGGGATGGGCGGCAGAGCTCCCGAAGCAGGAGGTGGCGAGGCCGAGCGGCGGGAGCTCGCCACCGAGCTGCTTCGGTGGCGGCGGCGGGAGTAGAGAGAGAGGATGGCGCGGGGAAGAGATGAGGATGGGGGCGGGGTGGGCCAGGCCGGGAGCGGTGGCGGAGGAGATGGGCCGAGGCCCAGCAGAGAGGGGGGAAAGGCGGGGCAGGCTAGGCCGCGTGGGGAGGGGGAGAAGATGGGCCGGGGAAGGCCCATCCGGGGGAGGGAGGCTTAGATTTTATTTTTCTTTATTTTTCATTTCTTTTTGATTTTGCTCAAATTCAAACCAATTCAAAGCCCTCTTTTAAAATTTCAAATTTCAATTCAATTTTTTTTTGAAATATGCCTATGCCATGATGCACAATTAGCAAAAATTAAAAGAGGGGATGTTACAATAGTGTAAGTGAATACTACAACAAGGAAAATTTTGAAAGTGATGTCTAGTTGTATTGTTTGTTTTATCGATCAAATATGGGTTGTTTGTGGCTTTTGTAAGATGATTGTGGCTGCCATCTCGAATATTTTCAGTATGTTTCTGCTGCCGAACTCAAGTTATATCTAATCTTCATCAACCTTCGAGTCGATTTGCTTATAAACTAACTATCTAGTCCAATGTATGAGATATGTACTATGTATCTAGTATGTCTTTCTTTAGAGTTTATGTTGTGATGATTAGGTTGTTGATATGGCACGCTATACATCATGTGTGTATGATTTTGAAATATATGTGGCAGCTATAAAGAGCTAGTATTTGTGTCACGTCTCGCTTGGCGGGATCATCTGAGTTTAGTGACCCCTAGCTATGATGTTTCGCGGCTAGATTAGGGTGTGGGGACTTGTTTCGCTATTCAAAACATGTCTCGAGCTCCTCTTGGTCAACTTTACTTAGTGGTACATGTGATGAATGCTAAGTCTTTATAGGATTTTGAAATTTATTTCGGTTCCTTGAGATGCAAACTGTTGATTGGTCTTACGCCAGCTGCGAGTCATATGGTGGGTTCGTATGTTGAGTTAGGTGAGTGAGAGCTATTGATTGATGTGAGTCATACGGCATATGTTGTATGTAGAGGGTGTTTAGTTTGAATCCCAAGCTGTTATGAGCGCATACGAGCGCCGTCTCGTATAGTTAACTGCTCGGGTCACTGACTGTAGTATATTACGATCTCATTTAATCGAATTAAATGCAGGACTTGACACAAATTTAGTCCGATTTGTTTAGATAACCTGAAATTTTGTAGCCACAGCTTAAAACCATAGTCTCTTGCCACAAGGTTGGGCAAGGCTGTCTGGCCAATATGTTGCATGTTGATTGTCAAGTTACCTTATTTTGCCATCTTGGACGATACCCCTTTTATTACGATTCCTTATATCATGTTCTCTCACACCCCCTGATCCGCCTTTTGATTTCTATGGTCATGTTGGCTTATCAACGAGATGGTGTCCCAATAAGAGGCTTATGGGCTTACAAGTGATCTTGTCCTAATTAGTGACCTTGGTTCACATAAATCTCATTGCAGATGACGTTTGGATGTGACTTGATCTGTGACAAGTGACAAGGAGACAACAAGGTGAGAGAAAGAGCAAAGGCGGGAAAAAGGCAAATCTAGCCCCCCCACGAGTTGCAAAGGCGGGTTTGGCCCCTCGCCGGGCGCAACGGCAAAAATGTCCCCGCGAAGCGACGGGCAACTGATGCGTGGCAAAATCACGCCCCGGATTCGCGACGGTGAAAAATCGCGCCCTCAGCCCGCGACGGCAGCCTCTCAGCCCGCGACGGAGTGGGCCGCGGCCCCCATCCGCGACGGAGTGGGCCGCGGCCTGCGTGCACGACGGTGAAGTGCCGAATGCCACGGTGACTGACGTTTGCTCAGTGAACCAAACGCCACGGGCTCTGGCGTTCGCGCCGGTGTCAGAAGCCGCTACCACTTTGCGAGGACAGAGGCCAATCTCGAAGTCTTCGGTGGCCTAACGCCAGAGCCCGTGGCGTTTGGTTCACGGTCAAACGCCAGTCGCCGTGGCGTTTTGTTCACCGAGCAAACGCCAGTTTCCTTGGCGTTTTGTTCACCGGGGAAAACGCCATTGGCCGTGGCGTTTGCTCACCCAGTCACACGCCACGGTGCATGGCGTTAGCCAGCCTCGCCCTCCAGGACCGCGACGAGCGGGCCGTCACGGCCCAGGAGCGCGCTCGGCCTGCCGTCGCGGCCCACCCCCGTCGCGGGCTCAGAGCGTGATTTCGGCCCGTCGCGGGCCCGACCCGCAAATTTGCGCGTCGCGGTGGCAAAAATGGATTTGCCCCCCACCGGGGGCTAGATCCGTCATTGCCACTCAGCGGGGGGTTAATTTTGCCTTTTTTCCGAGCAAAGGCAGCTTACACGAATGAGTAGAAGCTGCCGGTTATTCACACGTCGGACCTACCACCTTACTAGCCCGATATTGCAACTATCACTACGATAAAAACCACCTGATACAGTTATCTATTCCGGTCCTAAAAATTCAGTCCATAATAATACCTGGTTTTGTAGTTTTAGGGTCAAATAACCAGAGCCCATGTTCAAGGTGTAAACCATATCTCTCGCTGTTTTAAACCCGACAAAGATGCATATGATCCTTCAAGAAAAGAGAACCAAAAATAAAAATTCACAAAACTACACACGTAACGATAAAACTGTGAGAAAATTACACATTAAACTTTTCATTTCAGAGAACTACATTACACCCAATATTTTATGGAGCAACCTCACTAGACCACCTCAGCTATGCAATGACTGTTGAGGCCCGCATAACTGAAGCGGTCTAATGGTTTTCTTTTGAAAAAATTCAGTGCTTGGTGAAAAAGTTTAATGAATAGTTTTGCGCTAGTTTTCTTTATAGGCTTTTTTGTAAAATTTAGGCAAAACAAATATGCGTACGGAGCTGAAAAAAGTGTTAGCAACCCCTATTCGATTGAACCATTCCAGAGAACAATATCCGAGTTGTAGTACTCCGATTACAGCAAGTACCGATTACAGGAGCTAGGTAGCAGCAAGAAATGGGAAATGGGGACTAGAGCCGGGGAATGGGCAGAAGAAGCAAGAGGTAGAAGACAAGAGCCAATGTCCAGATCCAGCCGGATGCCTTTTCCCTCACGCCACAGTGACTTTTAATACACACAGCACTGGACACCCGCGTGGGCCCATTGGGCTTGACCTCCGGCCTTGGGCCTTCCGTTCTGCCGCCCGCCGAGTCGCCCGCCAAGTCGTTGTCACTGCCAGCCGAGTAATTGCGACCTCGGGCAGCCGGGTTGCTGACAAAAAGGAAGATGCATATGGGCCTTAGAGTGGGCCTGGCCCTTTTTTTTTACCTCGCACGGGTTGAAGCCCAAGTTGATTTCCCTTGCCTGTTCCAATCCATTCGCCACCCAGATGGCCACCGTCGCCGGACGCGGGAAGAGACCGCGGCGGCGGCTGCCCCTCACCGACCTCACCAACCTCTCCTCCTCCACCTCAACGTCCCGCCTCACCCGCCTCAAGGCCACAGCGCAATCCAAAGCCTGCACCAGCCCCAGCGCCAGCAGCAGCATAGGTTCCTCCACCGCCCCTCGCACCCGCTTCCCTCCGCCTCCTCCTGGTGAGTCAGATCATCGTCGTTGCTGCTTGCTTACTAGTGTTTAGGTGGATTCCCGAATCATTGTTTGTTCCAAGGGGGGCGGTTGGATCCCGCCAACAGCTGCTGCTCAACTAGCCATTTGATTGTTTTAATCAGTTGCCCTAGCTCCATTAATTTGATCCGGGGAGCAACTGGAATTACTTGTCTCTTATTCACAATGCCGTGATTAATCTTCGGTATCATCATGTTAATGCTCAAAACCCTCCCTCGTGTGGGGATGCACATCATCGTTTGCTTGCTACATTTAAGCAACTAGATTTAAGCGTGGTCTGGTGATATGGACCATTTAATCGTGTGTGTGCTTTGCTTGGCCCTCCGTGTTACTGGATGGAATGCTCTTAAGAATGGGCCTGGTCTTTTCTGTACCATTAGTCTTTGTTCTATTGTGATGTGAAATTTATTCCTCCTTTTTGTTAACTTCACTGAAAGTTGTTATGCCTTTTGTTTCTTTAAATTTAAAAGAAGAAACAAGAATGCTACTAGTTTTCACGATAAAAGAAATTGAAGAAACAGTCATTTGATCAAAGAGAAAAATTGAAAGGTTGTTTCCTCCGCTGTACCTGTACGAGATTAAGAGCATTCTGTCCGTGGTACAGAAATTCATTCTGTCTCTTTGCAGCTTGGTCCAAGTAATAAGAGATGTTAGAAAATTAACACCTTAATTGGTTCTCTTTTGATTTAATTTCCTTTTTGGCAGTAGCTGCTGAGGTTAAGGTTAAGGTCAAGGATAAACCATAAGGGAGCTTCAAAGTTCTAGTTTTCACCTAAAGAAGATTAAAAAGATCAGGTATGTGTACATCAGCATTCAGCTCCATGTAATGTCCATTTAGCAGTGAACAATATGTAAGTCGTGCACGCTCATTGCATCATTGTATTCCCCGAAAGAAATGCACTTTCATTCTGTTAGAAAATGATAAAAGAATACCTTATCAAAGCAGTCCTGCTGCATGATGTTACTGATATTTCTTTGTCCTCTCACCATCTTGGTTATTCCTTGGTTGTGTTCCTCCATTTGTTAACATGTTCTATTTTTATTTTTTGAGGAAGCTCATTACAGTGTTGGAAGGAACAAATTTCAGTATCCTCATTTCTTGGTCTGGTTATCCATAGAACCATTGTGACACCTGGCTCAAATGGTATTAAGGCCTATGACTGGAACGTGGCGTAAGTATGGGAAGTGACAAGTGAGGGATCTGGAAATGGAACGCAATATATAAAACCCAAGGGCATTCAAATCAACAACTCTGGGTTGACCCTTTTGCATGAAGCGAGGACAAAAGTGCAAGCGAGAAACATCGAATAGCATCACCATTTTTCCAAGAGTCTTGCCACCTATTCAATGAAAATTGGAAATATATTTATAGCATTTTTCAACCGTGGGCACTTACAATTGTTCAGCATTTTAGCCTAGTCTGCTCCATGTTCATGCTTTGTCAATCAAATTATCCTTCTTTTTTTCCCCACTTTTCTTCTTTCTTTTGCCTCGCATGAGAGTGAGATGCTCTTTGTGGAATGCTGAACGTCGACATGGAAATTTTGTCATGGTTATTTCTTATTTGATTGATGTCCCCCTTGTATACCTCCAGTAAACCTAAGGTAAAGACTGGAGACATGCTGCCTGGAGCATCATCAACTCCCAGCAAAAAGGCGAGGAAGGTACATCCTGTTTCTGCTCAAGTAATATTATGGTAACTATTTACATGCATTTAGCAGCCCTTATAAATATTCCAAGGTCCCTCTTTGCTATCTTCTGTTACCCTGCTGATCTTTCTCCATTCATGAACCTATTTTGTGCTCTCTTTTTTCAGAAAAAATAACTTGACTCTTATTACATCTCTGTGCTCGCATTTTAGAGAACGAAAAATGAGCAGCCGCACATGGAGCCTTTGGAACACCGTTTTGCTGATTCGCTACCAAGTCAGAATTTCGTTAAGGAACAGAGAGCGTACTTCGCAGAAATTGATGCATTTGAGCTGGTTGAGGAGTTTATTTCATCAGGGAGTGATCTAGAGTAGATAATTTCTTACCTCTTGATTCCTGCTTTATTTTGAGTCCACAGGGGTCGGTGGGGGATGGGGTTATATACACAAAGATTGAAAGAGGTAGCACATATTGCTGGGTGTCGTAGAGATCAGCAGACGTTTACCTGTAGAGCGTGGAGTGAATAAATGCATAGTGAGGTGAAGTGTTGTTATATATTTCTGTCAGCTGCAAAGTGTAAATTTGGAAGCAGTAAGTCGTGAAGATTGCCATTTCCTCTACCCGTCTACCGAGAGAAGTTAAATCACTCTAGTAAGGAATATAAGGTGGTGGTATAACACATGTGGATTTTCTTTGTCTTGTCAGCTCGTGCATGTCGCACTCCTCAGGCATTGTGAATTGTGATGATATAATATTTGGACAAGAATATTGTTGCAGCACCATAGCAAAGAAACAACTTGAAGACCTCTTATTCAATCCGTGATAGTATAGTTTATTAGCTTTACAGGACTTGGTCTGTGTTTCATATACTGAAATGATGTTGTTGTTCTCTTAAAAGAATGTTGTTGTTTTGTAACGAAAACCCCATGGAGAGAGTTTATTTTTAAAATGTTGCTGTTTTGTATGAAAACCCCGTGAAGAGCGTTTGTTTTGTGCACAAAATGGGTTCCCCTTCATTCGGTGTACGCTATCAATAATGGTTGATTAATTGCTACAGGTGGATTAGTCGATGGAGGTATATGTCATGAGATGGATAGACAGATGGACAAGCTTGCCGGCCGGCCGGATCGACCCTACGTGCATGGGATTGGTCGATGTGATAGATATCCCGGCGACGGAATTGCCGATGGACAGATGCTGCAGACATGCATGCATGCCGGCCACCACCTTACATCACCTCGGTGTGAATGGCCGGTGTACAAATAAACACAAATGATGAGCAGCTGGATATATATAATACTACTAGCTAGCAGCTGATAAATATAGAGTACACTAGATCGGCCGGCCTGCACGCACGCCATCGATCGATATATACAGCAGCTGAGCTGAGAGCGGAAGGAAGGAAGGAAAGGAAGGTGTGGATGGGCGAGAAGGCGACGTTGAGAATTGCACGGCAGGAGCTTGAGGATCTCTACCTGGGCGTGCCGGACGACTCCGTGGACCTCACATTCCGGGACCTCCTCCCGCCACCCTCCGCCGCCGCCGTATCGTCCTTGGCTGCTAATGTGGCAGATGCTGACCTCGATGACGAGCGCAACAGCAAGGCCTTACTCAGGTCCTCCACCAACATATTCACCTACAAGCTAGAGTTGGATGATCACCATGGCGATGGCGACGGTGGACTTGAGCTGCCGCCTTCTCCGCCGCCACACAACCACCACCACCACCATCAAAATAAGAAGAGTACTCCTATTCATGTTACTAGCAGCCGAGGCGGAGCTGCGAGTTATAAGCGGCCGGGTATACCGCACTCCAACATCTGCGCGCTCTGTACCAACTACGTCTGCCTATTCCGCCATCGCTGCTTGGTATGTAATGCACCTGACCCTCTCGATCGTGCAACGCTTGGATTGCACCATATATGAATCAGCTGCATATATGGCAGGTCTGCGGGCGCGTCTACTGCCGGCGGTGCGTGGCCGCTGGCATGGGCGACATGACGGAGGGCCGCAAATGCATCGACTGCTTGGGGAGAAGGTACAGCCACCGCTACATCCACAGGGCCGGCGGCAGCCTCACCACCGGCACTGGCTTCCTCTGCTGCTGCCTCTGGGGATACTACCCCAACGCTAGCTCCGTCAAGACGCAAGAGCTCATCTGGGCTGAGAAGGGCCCCGCGCCGCGCAGGCGCCCGCGACCGTCCTCCTCGTCCTCCACCTCCACCTCCATCTCCACCTCCTACGCTGGTGATGGTGCCTCCATGAGCATGACCATGATGAGCAGCAATAACAACATGATGATGACTATCAACGGCGCCGGGAACACCGCGCCACCTGCAGCTGCTTCCGCATCCTCCTCCTTCGTCGCTTCTTTCTCCCCGAACCCACACGCCTTTCCTCTCTAGCTAGCTCATACATACATAGCTCGCACAAGCTACCTTTTTTTTATAAAGTTAAACTGAATGTATTACTGATCTGCAAGTCCAGCCACTACAAGAGACCTGTTAATCCATGACGGTTTGAAACCGTCACATATGTGTTCAAAACCGTCATGAATTTGCATCCGTGACGATTATAAAATCCGTCATGTATATCGCGTCATAGATTGACCACGGCACCTTCCATGACGGTTTCTCCATACCATCATAGATGTTCTCCAATCCGTGACGGTCGTAAATTGTCATAGATCAGTCCCCTTGGTCCTGGCCAAGCCCGGAACTCTGTGACGGACTAAACCGTCACGGATTTACATGACGTGGCATCTACGTGGATCTGACGTGGCAGTCAAACATGTCATTCATGCATATCGATTTGAGAGAAATTTTAAAAAAATTTATTCATATCGCACACATGTACATCTGATAAACAATTCACATATATATATATATGTACATATATACATGAGTAATACAAATCAATTCAAAGAGGAATACTCATAAATTTGAATACAAATACGGGAGTTCAAATTTTGATTTACAAAGGGTTCAATATTACAAACTATGAGTATTACAAAATATCTACAATAAAAAGAAATCAAGTTAATGTCTTCATTCTTCTCTTTAGTCCTTTTTTTTCATCATCTTCTCCAATTCTTGATTCTCCAACCTGCACAAAGAAAAGAAGCTACAAAAGGGTATTTTGGTTAGGATTAAAATGTTGAGATGCAAATGTTTTATTTTGGAGATCAGCCTTATGAACCTAGAGAACTAGTTCTAAATTCAATAAGAACAGTATTGACCTATGGAACAATTCTTTTCAAAGGCACCAGAGTTTTAAGGCAACATGTGAACCAACTTTAGGCAACTAAATGAAGGCAGCAATAGGCAACCAATCGAGGCATCAATCCATTGAGTTCCATAAGTCAATCTGTGTTTAGACTAATCTTCGTGAATTAGGCAACCATGAGTTTGTTAAGCCGAATTAGCTTTCATGTAATCATCCAGCTAATCCAGGTTTAACATTTTAATTAAATTCACCAAATCAGGTCAGCCACAAGATTACTTCACCATAGGCAACATCCACATCTCCTAGAACCTATGTAGGAAGAACAAAAGATAAACTATCACAGGGTTAATAGGCAGCAGTGAGTAGCATCCGCTCTTATCAAAAAAGTATACCTTTCTCTAAACCATGTTTAAGTAAAAGCCATCATAAAGATGAACTAAGCCAAGCACAGTATCTGTTCTTCAGTTATCAAACTGATATACATACACATATAGAAACAAGGAGAAGGGCCTGAGAACAAGAGAAGTATCTGTTCGTCTCAGTTAAACAACTGAAAGAATTAAGCACATATAAAAGCAGCAAGAAAAGATATCATAGCAAACTTGTTTTCACATTGTGTTAACTTTAAAAAGCATACTAGCCATGCAAGTTCACTTTAAAGGGTCATCACCTTTATTAAGTAACCAAGAAACAAGTATGAGAATCTGTTCTTATCAATAAATGTTTTTCTCTAAACTCTTCTCCAAATAGGGCAGCATATAAACCAGGGAGTAGAGCTCACCAAGCAGTAATAATGGCGCACCACCGAAACCACCCTAGGTCCAAACCCACCAAGAGGAGGAGTCAAGTGCCAGGAGGCCGAGACCACCAAACAGAGAAAAGAAAGCAAGCCATTAAGATCAAGAGCAGGTTAAGAAGCAAGCTGCTAATCAACTTAGAAGGCCAAACTTGCTCTTGTTCAGTCACCAAGGTAACAATTATTTTCTCAGGATCAACTTTAGCACCATTACCTCACATATACATGCATAAAATGACTTAGCATGTTAATAAGACCCTCAGAATCCATGTATCATCACAGAAATTCTTGTAAGAGAATTGGTAATATCTGTTCTTGTCAATTGACACCACATGTTTCTCAAACAAAATCTCAGATTTCTAGATTCGTCACAGGGTTTTAAAGGCAACTAATAGGCAGCATGTGTAGTATCTATTCTTATCATTTTTCCTGAGTCCTTTCAGCTTAAACCATCACAGAAATGAACTAAGAAACAAGTATAGCAGGTTTGTTCTTATCAGCACATGATTACTAAGGCAACCACTTAGGCAGCAGCTAATCTTACCAAATCGACCAATCAAATGTTCCAATGCCAAATCTTAGTAAACCTAACAAAAGAACCAAGTAGTAGCATCTGTTCTTATCCCAATCTTGAAACACTAAGTAAAGCATAGTGGAAAGGAATTAAGCATAGCATCCGTTCCATCAGATTAGATGAGCTATAGCACATGAGGAGTAATAACCAATAAGTGCATAAGCTGAAATAATCGAGTAGTACTATCTGCCCTTATCAATTTCTCTAAATGCTAAACATCATTGTAATATAGCAAAGAAACAAAAGATGGTATCAGTTTATACCAGAACATAACTTTTCCCTAAATTCTTCTCAGGTAAAGTCATTTGAGAGTTGAGCCAAACTAAATGAAGCAACTGTTCTTTCAGTTTAATAAACTGAGACACCTATATACGTGTACATATAGGAAGTAGAGGGGGAAACTAAAATCAAGTGTAGAAATTTGTTCTCCCAATTTAAAATAATCTGACATGGGTCAAAATCATAAGGATATGAGCGTATCTCAGATAGCAATGCATTCGAGCATCAGTTGAGCACTGATTAAATGAGGGGGGAAGGCAACAACAATTCTCTAGAACCAGTATTGGAACCATTATAAAAAATTGAGCATAACAGTTCATACTGATCATGAGTAGACAAGCTAAACAAGGCCTAATGGGACCATGATCGCATATCAATTGAGTAAAAGAAATCAACAGCACAACCCTAACCGAGTTCCAATTAGACCTCATATAGCAAGGAATCAATCGAAATCACCAAGGAATTCTAGAATCAAGGTCTAATTAGAGGAAAGGGGGAAATTGGAGAATTTTTGGGTAGAACCCTAGAATTGGGGAGTGAAAGGAAAGGGGACTCACCGAAGTGCGGCACTGCCACCGCGGTTGCGGTGCGGTGAACTCACCGCCGTCCAGCGGTGACGGCCGTGAGAGAGGAGGGGCAGCGGGATCGGCTGGCGGAGGATCTGGCCGTTTCCGTGGCCGGGGCACTTCGCCTCTTCGAGACGAGGAGCGGCACCGCGGCGGGCCCGTGGCCGTGCATGACTGCAGCCTGGAGGTGCACCGCTGGCGGCGGCACCGGCGGTTGGTGGAGCGGCGGAGAAGGAGGAGGGGCAGTGGCGCGGCCAAATTCATCGGGGAGAAGGAGGCGTGGCAGTGGCGGTGCTCGGATCCATCGGAGAGAAATGGAGAGAGAGAGAGAGAGAGGTGGAGGAGGGGAGGCGAATGGATAGGGGTGAGGAGAATGATTTTTATCTCCCGTGCGCGTGTTGTCCCGCCCAAGCCCGCCTCTCCCGCCTCTCAGCCCGCCTCTCCCGCCCAATATTTTCTATCTTCCCGCCCTATCTGTGAAGGATTAGTATCTCACAACTATGACGGTCATGTCTGTCCGTCATAAATACACCACCGTCACATTAAACCTGCTGCGCCTAAGGAATATCTGTGACGATCAAAGGAAACGTCACGAGAAAACCGTCACGGATTAACGGGTTTCTTGTAGTGAGCTACATCGCTGGCTGCCAAAGTGATTACAAAGTCTGGTATCCCAGATTGCCAAACAAGATTAGACCCAGGTGCAAGACCCGCTCCTTTTTTAGCTAACTCATGAGCGACTTTGTTACAAACGCGCTTACAAAGAACTGATTTGCAATGAGTAAACATGTGAAGGAGAGATCTGGCTTGCCAAAATAGTACACCAAGGTGATTTAGATCATGCTCCGCAGATTGCAAAGCTTGATTCAGGTTGGAAGCATCTGTTTCAAGAATGATGTTATCGAATCGAGCGTCGGCTGCAAATTGGAGGGCACGAAGGCAAGCCATAGATTCAGCATGCAAAGCATTAGACAAGTGCTGCAGTCGGCCCATACCTGCTGCCAATACCAGGCCTTCAGCATTCCTGATACAAAACCCCCATCCGCCTTCACCAGATTGAGCAGAGAAGGCACCATCAGTATTGATCTTAAGGAAATGCTGGGGAGGGGCAATCCAGTGAGGTGTGCAGAGAGTCTGGGTAGAAGTACTTTTGTGCAGGACCTCTGCGAACTCCAGAACTTGTCGCTGACACCTGGTCACTAGCTCGTTAGCAGAAATGGGAAAGTCGCCTGCTATGACTGCATTTCGGACAGATCAAATGTTCCAGAGCAGAGTAGCAGCAAAATTTAGAGATTCAGCCACTTGAGAGAGCAGGATAGATGTGACATCCAGAGCATTACAACTTCTCAGAAGCTGTAATCACAGTGGTTCCAAATTTACCGCTCTCCAGCAATTCTTAGAAAACTTGCATTTAAGGAATAGATGGCCCCCATCTTCATCCAATTTGCGGCATAACAGACAAATGGTATCAAGAGCAATGCTTCGCTGGTAAAGATTCATTCTGAGAGGAAGGCTATTGTGGGCAAAGCTCCAAAGAAGCATACAAACCTTCCGGGGTAAGCACAGGTTCTAGATTTTTCTCCAAACTCCATTAAGGGATTTTGTTGGATCTGGAACAGTATCGCTAGAGCCCGGTTGTCCCGCCTCTATAGATTCCGCAAAGAGAGCTAGGTTGTAGGCCGATTTCACTGAAAAGATTCCTTTTGGATCAGGATGCCAAGCAAAGCAATCCTCAGCATTAGTGCATAAAGGAATGCTTAGAATCACCTTGACATCTTCTGGGCGAAAAATTTGATCAAGGAGCTCCCTGTTCCAGTCGCCATTGATCGGGCATAAAAGATCACAGACTCTTTGGGCTTGATGATGATTTCGGTGGGAGGAAGGACATCTTGTGAAGCCATGCGGAATCCAAGGATCATCCCAGATACGGATATTTGATCCATTTCCAACCCTCCAGATAAGACCTTTCTTAAGGAGCTGAAAGCCTTTCAAAATACTTCGCCAGGTATATGATATACCAGGACTTGGATTTGCCTCTAGGGCGTTTCCATCCTGGAAATACCGGGCTTGGAGCAATCTGATGCACAGGGAAGTAGGGTTTTGAATAATCCGCCATGCTTGTCATGCTAGCATTGCCTGATTGAAAAAGTACAGGTTTTTGAAACCAAGCCCCCCTTCCTTCTTTGGTTTAGCCAAATTGGAAATTGAAAGCCAATGCTTCTTATGTTCATTGTCCATTTGTGCCCACCAAAAGCGACAGATCATGGCTGTGATATCATCACACAGTCCTTTGGTTAGATCAAAGTAGGACATTGCATAAGTTGGTATTGCTTGAGCCACCGCTTTGATCAGAATTTCTTTGCCGGCTCTAGATAGCAATTTTTCTTTCCAGCCCTGAATTCTTCTCCAGATTTTCTCTTTTAGATATTGAAAAGTCCTGGTCTTGGAGCGACCAATATAGACAGGGAGGCCGAGATACTTCTCATTATAAGCTTCAGATCCAAGTTGCAAGTGTTGGAACACTTCCCTCCTAACAGAAGCCGAACAATTATGGGAAAACATAACATTGCTCTTTTCTCGATTGATTTGCTGACCTGAGCACGCCTCAAATAAATCCAAAATTCTTTGCAGCTCCATAGCATTCCTACTATCAGCCTTAAGCAAGATAAGGGAGTCATCAGCAAATAAGAGATGGGAGATGGAAGGAGCATTGGGACTTATTCGAATGCCATGAATTCGACCTTGAGCTTCACTGGAATGGAGGAGAGAGGAAAATCCTTCAGCACATAGCAAAAAGAGATAGGGAGAAAGGGGATCTCCTTGCCGTAGACCATGTTGAGGTATAATAGTTTCAGAGAGGTCGCCATTAATGTTGATGCGGTAGGAGACTGACCGAACGCACTTCATAATAAGTTCAACCCAGGAGCTCTGAAAGCCAAGTCTGATCATCATTGCCTCAAGAAAGTTTCATTCCACTCTATCATATGCTTTGCTCATGTCTAGTTTGAGTGCCATGTATCCATCCTTTCCCCCTCTTTTGTTTCTTATGAAGTGAGACATTTCGTATGCAATGAGGATGTTATCAGTAATCAGTCTGCCTGGAACAAAAGCACTTTGATTCGGCGAGATTATATCATCAAGGAAAGGTTTGAGCCTATTAGCAAGAACCTTTGAGACAATCTTATATATGACATTATAGAGGCTAATGGGCCGAAGATCTTTTATCCTTTTCGGGCACTTCACTTTTGGGATAAGGACAACTGTTGTGGTGTTCCATTCAGCTGGCATTGGACCACCATTGAGGACGTGGATCACTTCTTCACGAATTCGATCTCCCATCATCGACCAGAACCTTTTAAAGAAGATAGCTGGCATACCGTCCGGTCCCGGAGCTTTCAACTCCCCGATGCTGCTCAGAGCTGAATCAATTTCTTCATTTGAGAAAGGAGAAGAGAGGGATGTGTTCATCAACCTAGTGACCTTTGGCTGGACATGATGCAAAACAGAATCAAGGTCAATATTATTTTGAGAAGAGAACAAAGTCCAAAAATAATGAGTAATATAGGATTTTAGGTTCCGAGCATTGTCTATTGTAGAGCCATCTTCACTTTTCAGCCTGGAAATTTTATTGAACTTCTTTCTTTCCGAACAGCAAGCATGAAAGAACTTTGAGTTTTTGTCTCCCTGTCTCAACCAATCCACATGGGCTCGTTGGCGCCAATAAGTATCGTGTTGTTCGTGGAGCCTTTCTAGCTTAGCTCTGAGAAAAATGCTCCCTATGAACGTTTTCCTCAGTAGCTTGGTTTTGCAGGCAGATCTCCAGGTCGTTCTGCACCCTCTTAATATGAGTATACGAGATGTCCAATCTATTCTTGCTCCAGGAGTTAAGGCTTGTAGCAAGGCATCTCAGACCATCTGAAACTTTACTAACAGTCCCGACAAGAGAAGAATCCTAGGCGTTCTGGACTACTTGAGCACAATCATCCTCTTTTAGCTAAGCCGCTTCAAATCGGAAAAAGGCTGATTAGGGATATGCATTATTTCAGTTCTAGCAGTTTCAACTATAATGGGTCGATGATCGGAATGGCGAGGTTGACCATTAGTGACTCTATAATCTGGATAAAGAGTACGCCATGTAGGTTTCCAACCGCCCTGTCCAACCTCTCCTTGATGTACTGATCAGAACGCCAACTTTGATTCCGCCAGGTGAAGATATCGCCCTGGAAACCAAGGTCCTGAAGATCACAATTCATCAAAGTATCACGAAAACGCTCCATGCAAGAATGTGGTCGTGGAATTCCCCCTTCTTTTTCATGAGAAAATAAGATTTCATTAAAATCCCCCAAACAGAGCCATGGTTGATTAGCATGGTGACGAAGAGATCTCAGAGCTTTCCATGACAAATCCTTTTTATCGGATCGGGGTTCTCCATAAAAGCCCGTCAACCATCCAGTCAAGCCATTGTCCAATTGGATTTTCGCGTCAATAAAAAGACGGTGTATGCCTTTGACATGAATACTAATTTCCTTCTTCCACAAAAGAGCCAGACCGCCACTGCTACCCTCACTATTCTTCACGACCATACGAGGCATATGGAGCATCCAACGGAATTTTTCCATTCTCCTCACATTCAGTTTTGTTTCTGACAAAAAAAGAACATCAGGATCTATGCGCTTCTGGAGATCCAGAAGCCCTCGAACTGCCGGGTGATTTCCCAATCCCCGGCAGTTCCAAGCGACGATCCTCGTTGTTCCCGGCTAGGCTGTTCTGACAGCCCAGCCTTCAAAAGTTCATTAGAACAGCAAGTTGTTTCCTGTATATCAGAACCAGACCTACATAGCTTTTTAGTGCCTTTATTATTGAGAGTTTTTACTGTACCCTGGTACTCCTTAAGTGGGATTAGGAGTACTAAACAAATCTAACCCTTCATATTTAGGGGTAACTTAGACTTTTGCATGAATCACACGCTGCCACGCTGATCGATTGAGCGTTGCCTAGCTATCCCATTGCCGCGTCCACCTGCCCTCGCGTCACGCCCTGCTGCCCTGCGACTGCTCCATAGCGCGGGCGGGGCTTGAGGCGCTCGGGCGGCCGGCCGAGGCGCTCGGGAGCGGGGCGGGGGCGGGGCGAGGCGGGCGCGGGCGGCCGGCGGAGGCGCCCGCAGGCGAGGCGCGGGAGGGCGAGGAGGGCACGAGCGGCCGGCGGAGGAGCGCGGATGGGGTGCAGGCGGCCGGAGGAGGCGTGCGCGGGCGGCCAGCCGAGGCGCTCGGGAGGGGGGCGTGGGGGGGGAGGGCGAGGCGGGTGTGGCGGCCAGAGGAGGCTTGCGCGGGCGGGCGGCCAGCGGAGGCGCCCGCAGGCGAGGCGCAGGAGGGCGAGGCGGGCGCGAGCGGCCGGCGGAGGCTTGAGGCGCTCGGGCGGCCAGCCGAGGCGCTCGGGAGCAGGGCGCGGGGGGGGCCTAGGCGGGCGCGGTGGCCGGAGCAGGCGGGCGCAGCGGCCAGAGGAGGCGTGCGCGGGCGGGCGGCCGGCGGAGGCACCCGCAGGCGAGGCGCAGAGGTCGGCTGAGCCGTGCGCGGGCGGGGCTGGAGGCACGCGTGGGCGGGCCGCGGGCGGGCGGGGCGGGGGTGCCGAGGCGGGAGCTAGCGGCCAGCGGACACGCGCGCGGGCGGGGCGCCGGCGGCCGGACGCGTGGAAGACGGCGGAGGCGCGGAGGTCGGCCGAGCCGTGCGTGGGCGGGGCTAGAGGCACGTATGGGCGGGAGCGGGCGGCCGGCGGACGCGCGCGCGGGCGGGGCGCCGGCGGCCGGACACGCGGGCCGGCGGACGACGTCATCGACGAGGAGCACGACGGAGGCAACAGGCGAACGGTTTAAACGGGTCGGAAGAAAATGAGAAATGGAATTGGGGATTAGAAAATGAGAAAATATTTTTTTAAGAAAAAAATAATTTTAATTATATCCCTAATATCAAGGTACTCTCTATTTTTTTTAAGTTTTTAGAGGTGTGTAACACCCCTAGTTTAATAACCTTGTAATAAGCATCATGTGCATCTCATGTCATGAATTTACGAATCTAAAAATGCATAAGTTTTTGAATTTTTGATACGCTCGACAAAACCCTAAATCGATTAAGTGAGTGAAGTCTTAAAGCTCAATTTGTGTTGAAAAGATTTGGATTAAGATGTGGATTGTAAAAAGGGATCGAAACCAGAAATTTATAGTTGATATTGGTCGGAAGGGAGAAAAGTTGGTTTGAAATTTTTTCAAATGTTCAACAAAACTAAAAAGGAAAAACCCTAGAAACCCTAGTTTCTTCCTCCCCTCCCCATGCCGAATGGGCTTGCCCTGGCCCATTTTCTTCCCGGCCCAGCCCGCAACCGCTTCTCTTGTTGCTTCTTCTCTAAGCCACCGCGGCCTCCATCCTTATCCCCTGTGCTGCTGCTCTCTCTCTCTCTCTCCGGTCGCCGCTCGCCTCTCCCCTGGCCGCGCCTCCCTAGCTCCATCCCGAGCCGCCGCCGGGAGCACCCCCCCTCGCCACCGCTGCTTTCCCCGCCACCCCCGTCCGCCGGAGCACCGCCGCCGCGCCTCCCGTCGCCGGCCTCCCTCCCCACCGCCTCCTTCCCCAGTCCCCGAGCCACCCCCGTCGCTGAGCGCGCCGCTCCCGCACCACCTCCTCGCCGTGTCGCCCTCTGCTCTGCTCCCAGTCCTCCACTGCGCCAAGCCTCGCCGCCGGCTCCCTTGCGCCCCCTCGCCGCTCGCCATCCCCGCCTTGCCCCGGTCCGTCGCCGCCTTCCCCTTGCTCCGCCGCTTGCTCGCCGGAGCCACCCAAACCCGGAGCTCCCCTCGCCGCCGGTGGTCACCTCGCGGCCGCGCGTCGGGCTAAGCTCCCAACCGAGCTCGAGTAAGCCAATAATGGCTTAGTTGATGTGCTGCTTAGGCATATTTATTGCAAGTATTGTGCATTAATGTTTAACCTTGTTTGAAAACCATGTTTAATACCAAAAGTGCTGCGTGGACATGATAATTACCTCATTATATGCTAGTCAACATTGATGATGCTAATTAATGTCTAACCGCACGTTGAATGAACTTCCTAAATGTGTTTGAATGGCAATGGAGCTGAAAACAGTAGCACCGGAACATCCGACTTCTATACCGGAACGTCCGACCCCACCGGAGGTTCCGGAGGAACCTCAGTTTTGAACCCTCTGGAAAAATCGGACCATCCGGCTTATGGACCGGAACTTCCGGTTTAGGAATTAATTTGAATGTTAATATTCCTGAGAAAAATACAACAAATGTTTTAAATCTTGTAAAATTTATAGAAAATTCATCGTTAATCAGAAAAATGCAAATAATATATCAAAATGTTCAGAAAAAGGAGATCTATTCAAAAACATCATTTCCATCCATGTTTGCATGCTAGGAATAATACAATTTGCTAAAAACTCAAACTAGGGTTTTCCGATTAGCCGAAGGATTTTCGGATCGCGACATTTTATGCGTCCGAACTCCGATTAAATTGATTCCACTTGCATTAGTCTTTATTTTGCGTCCTCTATGTCATGGCATGCATATCATCTCATGCTGATGTTGTGCATTTTAATAATTACGATTATGCCCTTGTTTCCGGTGTTTCCGTTTTTCCTCGATAGAGCCGGAAGATCCGCAAAGTGAGAGTCTCGATCAAGAGCAGGTTGTCGTTGCAGAGCAACCAGGCAAGCAGCCCCTTTGGTCACGTTGCAAATCTCCTACTATTTGCAAAGTATTAATTGTTTTTAAATCATTATCATATGCGGTCAACTGCTATTTTTCCGCTAAGAAAAGCCCTAGTCCGATGAATAAGACTCGCCTTGTCGCTTAAACAGCTCCACCACTAACCTAACCCATCTAGCGTAGTCTAGTATCCATTGTCGAAAGTTATTATGCTATTTATGCTTAGACATGCTTAGACTTGTAGAAGTCGTAATTCCTGGGATAGCAGATGAATCAACACTGGGAATGGGTTACGTGGTAGGTGGGTGTTCACCGGGAATGCTTAATGAACTTGACTAATAATCTTATCTGGGCTAGATGAGAGGCCATGGCTGGGAGCATGGTGGGTTGTCTCGTTTTCCCGCAAGGACCGGTTCCCGGTGTCCTTTCGAACCAAGATTTGCGTACTTCTACACGGGTGGGATAAT
The DNA here is from genome assembly GCA_019208055.1 of Stipa capillata. Classification (NCBI taxonomy): domain Eukaryota; kingdom Viridiplantae; phylum Streptophyta; class Magnoliopsida; order Poales; family Poaceae; genus Stipa; species Stipa capillata. The sequence continues at coordinate 79,282 of JAGXJF010003653.1, read as the reverse complement.
GGACCACCCACGACTCACTAATTTGCTTAGACTTAGTGTATGAGCTGCATTAGTTTGCCGTTTCCATTTGCGTGTGCGTGAAAAAGGGGATGTGGTGTGTGGTTTCATATAAGGGTGGGGTGGACACACGGTCTGGGAGGCCGGGGATGTACCTCGATTCACAACGCATGGGACCGTGTCGCAGTTACGGCCGGACTGATGCACATGGACTAGCCCGTACGGGTGGCTCATACCTAGGTCGAAGGCATTGTAAAGGTCGTGTTCGATCACCCTCCGCCAGCACACCTCGTGAAAGTGTGTGAAATTGCATTGGCACTAGGAGACGATCGATACGTGTAGGTAAAGATGTACACCCCTGCAGGGTTAAAACTGTTTGAACAGCCGTGTCCGCGGTTATGGACAGCTTGGTAAGAATCCGCATCGAATTAGACAACTATAACCAACTCTAAAACTTGCCAACCTTAAGGACGTGGTTAGCGACAGCTTCCTCCCAGGGTGGTCGAGGATGGGTCGAGGGGTTTTTCAGGTGTGGTGATCTGCAGTAAGGAATATCCGAGAAGTGTCGACTCATCCCCTTGAAAAGGTATTCTAGTAGTCGAATTTCAATCTACATATTGTTATTAAAAAGGTAAACTTGGCTTTCCGCAATTAGTCCACAATTACCCTTTTGTTGATACCTGGCACAATCACTATTATTTCCGCACTGTAAGTCTTGCGGAGTACAATTTTGTACTCACCCTGCTATTGTTGTTGTTTTGTTGCAGAGGAAGCTACCCCTTCAGAGGGTGGTTTCTATTTAGAGATCGATACCGACGACGCCTAGACGCTGGGAATCCCAGGCAGTGATCCTGCCTCTGGGGTTGGTATTTTGGTTTATTTCGCTGCCATATCTGGCTCTACTGTTTGGCTTCGTAGCCTTATAAACTCTTCCGCTGTGTGTATATATGTTTGCTAAGTTTCAAACTTATAATATTGCAGTTTCTGTCGTAGAGTCACTGCTATGAGATCTGGTTGTTTTCGCCCACTCATGTGCCGTGCGTGTATGTGATGAAGCGCATGTTGTGGGTAGGACTTTAGGGTTTATATCATAGAGTCATTAAGTTTAATCACCCCTGTGAAGCGACTCTACTACTGAGAGATTGGGAACTATATCACCCTACTCCAGCCGTGCATTAATTTGCCGGGACGAGTTCGGGGTTGATGTTTCGGCTCGGTAGGACAAGAGTGAGGAGACCATATCACCCTACTACTCTGTGCGCTTGCCAGAGTAAGCTTTGGGGTTGACGTCTCGGGCTATTCAGAGCCATATCACTCCACTCCTCTTGGAATTGACACCCAGGAGTTGAGGTCGGGGTTGACGTTTCGACTTAGCGGGTGGTTTCTCTTAAGCCTCTCTGTTATGAATTCTGGGGTTCGACAAGGTGGTACTCCTTAAATCTAGTTGGAGTACCAGATAATATGAGCCATTAGATTTAAACAAATAAACGGCCTATATTCATTTCGGGGTACTGTAAAAGAGCTCTTATTATTTCCTTCCGTATCCATTTCTTCAGCTGATCTCTTCTTAATTATTAAAGGAAGCTTATTATGATCACTGAAGATCTGTGTCTGTTTCCTGCGTGTGAATCGACACAGAGTCTTGCTAGTCCTGCCGGTAGTTGAAGCATCAAGATTCAGTTGATTATTGTTTGATGGGATCACCTCATCGCCAGTAAGAGGAAGATTGACAGGGTTCGATACTGCCTCTTTATCAGTACTGGGATGATCTCGAGAAACTTCAAGATTATTTCCAGGTCTCTTATTCAAATTCCAATCTTCATCAGTTCTGTTCTTGTCCATAGGTCTATGATCATTTGACCGTACCTGGGAATCATTCCGGAATGTTGAATCATTTCCAAAATGCCGACGCGGCGGGATAACCCTCAGCCATGGACCATAGGCTTTCTCCTTATATTATCTTCCCCTGCTGGGCAAGACTTATCAATATGTCCAATAATACCACATAAGTAACAAAACTCTGGTAGATATTCATATTCCAGAGGGCACCAATGATCCTTCTCAGGAGAGTCTCTCTGAATTGTGACACCACGCAGCAAGGGATTCTGGATGTTAATTCTGACTTTGATGCGCAAGAAACGCCCTGTCGCCATACCATCTTCCCCAACATCTACGTCCAGGCAAGTACCTAATTGCGAGCCAATAGCTTGACCAACTTCACGAGACATCATTCCCATTGGGAGCTGCTGACACGAACCCATATAGGAATTTCATTGAATTCAACTTCTTCAACAGTTCTGGAAGCAACATATGGAACAATTATCATGAGTTCATGTCCCTGACCGATCGACCATGGTCCATCCTCCAGAGCTTTCCGGCGACCATCCAGTTGGTTAAAGGATAGAAGAAAAACATTATCTCCCAATGCTTTGCACACTAAGCCTTTACTAGGGCACCAGATTTTACCCAGCGAATTCGTGATAGTATCCACATGGATAGGTCTGCGAGCAAGAATTTTAGCTATTGCGTGCCACTCACCGCTAGATTGTCTTCCTTTCCGACAAGGGACGGAAATTCCGCGTCGTTCTGCTTCTGATAGCTGAAGTCCTCGCATCATGGAATTTAAATCGACGTCTTTATCAGCCATGGTGTAACGATGCCCCGCTGCGGAACAGAAACAGCGGAGAAAACGGAGGCAAATCGAGAGAGAAAGCCAGACAGGAGAGCTGAGGGAGAAGAAGCTCCGACGAGGAGACGGAGAGCTCGAGAGAGACAGTTCTCGAGTCGCCAGGAAATTGCCCGACTAATCGCCAGGGAATCACCGGACTCCAAGACACGTGTACTCCACTTACGGGAAGACTAGATTTTCACACAAGCTACCTTAGCAGGCAAAATCTATTTCATGCCTCGCTAGCTAGCCCATCGATCAGTTTTACACAATTTCGAATACTATGTAGCAGCATATTGCTTGCGTGACTGAAAAGTGTGCCACACACTCTTTATTCTGTTCGAAATATGAAGTTGGAGTAAATTTCACAAAACTACACATATAACCACATTAGCAAACTACATCATCTCAGATAAGTATGACCAACACATCGTTCTATATCTATATCTAGGTGCAGTGTTCGGTGCATAAAGTCCAGGAACTTTATTTATAAATATTATTTTTGAAATCAGAAATTCGAAATATGTACACCCGGTTTCGGAAATTACAAAAATAGTAGCCTGTCGGCCGACCGTTGGCCGACAGGGGGGGTTATCTGCCAACGGCCGACCAACTGGGGCCCTGTCGGCCAACCGCCGAACGATAAGCCCGTTATCGTTCCACCCGCGGACGATTGCACGCCGAAAGTTGCTCAGCAGTTGCTCACAGTTGCTCAATAGTTGACGTGACGCCACTGTCGGGACGACACGGGACCTGTCGTCCGACGGTTGGCCGACAGGGCTTTAAGCGCGCCCACCGCCCACCAGCGCCCCCTTTTGTCCACCCGTCACTCTTTTACGTCGCGCGTCACTCTTTTACGTCGCGTCCAGTCCCTTCCAGCTCCCCTTTTTGCTTCTGTTCACCCGTGAATGTGTTCAGTGCATCTCTCAAGCGTAGCGCTCTCTATTTATTCAACCCTCACCCGTCTCTGCCTCCCACCAATTCATGGAAAATGAAAAATCGATACAGAGAAGAGAGGGAGAGGGATTAGGGTTTAGGAGCGAGGTGAGAAGAAAGAAGCTCTCAGAAGTGGCAAGAGGGAGAGAAGGGACATTAGAGTTCGGGAGGTCAGGCGGAAGAGGAATCTCGACAGTGGAGCGCGTGTGAGGTAAATTGTTGCGTTATTTTTTTGTTTAGTTTCTTGGAAATAGTAACAATGCCCGTAATGTAAAATGGTAGGAATGGCTTCATCTGGTGCTGATGAGATGCCGAAGCAGAAGATGTGTGCTAACGTGCCCATAGGTGTCGAAGTTCCCCTTTGCTGGTGCCAAGATCCGTGCAGACTGATGAAGTCGCAAGAGTTCTCGTACACGTACGGAAGAAGATTCTTCAAGTGTGCTAACTACGACGAAGAGCCACCGAAGTTTGGCGCGCTCAGACGGCGTGAAAGGGTAAAACTCGCACATACCCGCATTTGTAACACGATACTATGGTAATAGCTGTTTGCTTGCAGTCTCCACCTACTATATGTGACTACATACAGTGACTGGACGTTATCCAATCGAAAGAGGCTGAGGAAGAACTCATGTGGAAGGCTGCCTGTAGTCGAGATCGGCTTCTGCAACGCATGCACGAGAAAGAGGAGCAGGAGAAGAGAAAGCGTTGGCAGGAGATGCAATGCAAAGAAAAGGAGGAGGCGGAACGTCGAGCTGCGGAGGCACGTGAGGCCGAAAGGGTGAGGAAGCGCGAGATGGCGCGTCGCGTGAAGGAAGAAGGAAGGAAGCTCACGCTCGTCATATGAGGAAGGGAAAATATCTGAAAGGCGCTGAGTAGTTATTTCAATGTTGTATTAGGTTGTTCGGCTGTACGCGAATGTTATCGTACCGTGTTGTCACGCCCTGACGATATTTCGAAGTTTTCGAAGAAATAAACAAAGTGTTCCATGCAATTCAGTACAACTAAAGATAGTCAAAATGCAAAAGAAAATGGTGCGAGTGTACGGCTAAAAAAGAACTAGTCCTGCTCGTCTCCCTGCTCATGTCCTCCTGGGCCTCCCCGTGGTGCGGCGGGTGCGGCGGCTCTACGAGTACGAGGACGTGGTCTCTTGCGAGGGCCGGACAATGTCAAGGGCTGTACCGGTTATGGCCGACGGTGACCCCTGCCGTAAATCGGCTGATCCGGCTGACGAGGCGGCGACTACGTGACCTGCGTGGGTGGTGGCGGTGGAGTCTGAAATCCCAGGAAGTGAGGAACAACCCCTGAAGCGTCCGCTTGGCTCCACATGTCGACGTACTCAACAGTATCTGGTGAACCCGCAAACGCCAAAACGGGAACCGCGTCACCTATATTAACCAATCGTATTTACTAATATAATCCAAGAAAATACTAAGGACCATATTAGTAATATGGTTTTACCTGTAGCGTGGGCCATCATAAGCTGGGGATTGTACCAGTACGAGCCACCCGCCTGCGTCGGGAGAGGTGATGCTGGCTGGGATGTCCACTGTGGCTGGTGATGCCACGACGAGCCACCCGCCTGCGTCGGGAGAGGTGGTGCTGGCTGGGGTGTCGAGTATGGCTGCTGATGCCATGACGAGCCACCCGCCTGCGTCGGGAGAGGTGGTGCTGGCTGGGGGTGACGAGTGTGGTTGGTGATGCCAAGACGAGCCACCCGCCTGCGTCGGGAGAGGTGATGTAGGCTGGGGTGACGACTGTGGCTGCTAATGCCACGACGAGCCTCCCGCCTGTGTCGGGAGAGGAGGACGTGGCTGGACTTGCGGCTACGGCTGCCACGACGACGAGGAGTGCCATGGGGGACGGTGTGCATGACGACTAGACCGTCCTGGAGCGACGTCTGAAGCGTGCGCACAGGTCAAAGTCTCGTAGATCTTCCGAAGCTTGCCGTTCAGACGTTACCACGCGGATCGATTATCTGATGGACTGATCTCAACCCCCATGTCAAGTCGGTTAAGAAGTGCGGCAACCTCCTCCTGAGCCTCAAGCGTCATTTGTGCCTGCAAATGCGAAAGGATTATTGTTACTTGCTCAGGACTTCTGCAAATGCGAAACAATGAAAATCGTGACACTTACCACGTGGTGCCTGACGCCAACAACAGAAGCAGCCGGGTAGTGATCCGACGTGCGGCCCCTGCTGCATCTCATCTGGGTCGGCACGCGGTACGTAGAACAACCGCGTACTGGGCCGGTACCACCGGAGGTACACATCGTACTCGGCTGGGTCGAAGGCCGTGTCCTCGTGCCAGAGATCTGCGCTTGTTGTCGTCCACCGTTTGACAAACGGCGCAAGGTTTCGTGCCCAAGTTATTGCCGTCTTGTTTCCACCTTTACGGCTGTACCTACATTTCATGATTATTGGTACGAAGTGAGCAAAACATATTTCAATACTATTATCTGACAATAAAACCTTCTATGCTCTTACCTGTGGATGTGAGGCTGAAGCAAGGGCGGTGCTGGGGGAGGACACAATTGGCGTTTGCCGAATTGACGCATCACTCGGTGCACAGCGGTTATCTCCACAGTGACGTCGAACACTACGGTAGCCTTCGTCATCCAGTGGTCGAGGTCTCTGGTACACAACGATGAAATCCCGCCAGGCGCTCGTCGCGTCAACGCCTCGTCACTGTACGGCTCCCAGATCACCTGACTGGGGTGCAACGTATCGAACTGCGATGTGAAGGCTGGGTAGCAGTTCCTGACCTGTTCGCTAGCATACCGTACTTGTCGGGATTGAAAATAATTAATAAGAAGGAAAGACATGAAGTATTTCTGTTAGAAACCATATTTAGTATAAAACTAACCCGTCTCCGTGTCCAAAGTGCCCCAAAAGTAGGCATGTCGATGAGGTCCCCGTGGTACGCCCTATCGTCATATGGTACGTTGAACTGCACGTCTGGCCGTCCGACCGGGAATCGCTTGTATGACCAAAGCTGCAGCAAAAGTGGGCAACCCAGTACCGCCGACTTCTCGGCATGCCTGCTGCAAGCATTGCACATGCCTCTCAAAGTGGCTGCCAGGATGGCTGAACCCCAACTCCTCTGAACTATGTCCTCGCGGCAACGTGCGTCCGCGATCTCCCGCGCTATTCCGATGTAGCGAGCATCCACAGTGTTCACGTGATTGGACGTGAACATCACCTTGTCGAAGAGCCACAAGATGTACGCCTCTAGACAACGGTCAACCTGGTGCTCCGTAAGCGCGACACCAGGGTAACCTAGCGCGCCGATCTACATGGAAAAAATGACATCAGGAAGGCAATAAAATTTCAAAAGTAAGTTTGCAACGAATAATACAGGCAAGCGGAGTTACCTAAAACTTACGCAACCACCGCCACATACGCCCGTTCGTATCTCGGACCAACTCCTCGACCCCCTGAGCAACACCTGCAAAACAAAATACTATATCCTCGTGCCAACCTATTGGAGGCTCCAACGGTCCAACTGCGGCTCCAGCCAATGGTAGGCCCAGCAAGAACGAGACGTCCTGGAGAGTAGGCGTCATCTCTCTCCAAGGAAAGTGTAGTGTGTGGGTCTCAGGCCTCCAACGGTCCACTAAGCAGGTGATCAGTGACCGGTTGTAACAAAAACGACGAGACTGCTCATTGTACTGCTCTCTTGGCTCGTCGTCATCGTCATCTTGCGGCATGAGCCTCCACTCTGCCGCAGTAGCCTCAACCATCCGTGCAAGCGGTAGGAGACCCGCCCAAGCCAACCTACGGAACAAGTACGGAACAATAAAATTAGCGTCAAGTTATATAATAAAGATTAGTTCGAACCATGTACGTAACTACGAGACACACCTGTCAACCCAATCTGGGTGTATCATCCAATCCTCCTGAGGCGTGCGAGTGATGAGCACGGGGAGCTTTTCGCCCTCCTCCAGTAGCCTCCCCCGATGTCGTACGTCAACCGTAGGGTCGAGATGACGATACGTGGCCATACCTGTGGTAATAATGGATTCGTACAAATATAAACTTACAGAATCATATGAATATAAACTCACGAATTCGCACGAAGGGATATCATGTTATGAAAACTTACATGAATTAGAAACTTACAAATTTAAGCATTCTTACAGGAATTACAAACTTGCAAACTTAAGGATTCGTACAGGAATTATAAACTTGCAAACTTAAGGAAAATACAAATGTACGGGAATACGAACACAATTTTAATTCAACACATACCAAATAAAAATGTTATTGTACGGAACAAACTAAGTTGAAAGTACAGATTCTTAAATCGCATTTCAACGTTCTCCAGCTGCGTCTCCATGGGCTGATGCGCTAGCACCACCTGCAGTATCCCCTTGGCCTTGTTTCTGTAAGTCATGACAGTATTTCATTCTATGCCCATACCTTGAGCAATGCATGCACTGTCTAGTTGGACCACCAGCCTCCGATTGGTCCATGTCATTATGAATACGACGAACCTGCCGTCGACCTCGTCTTACCCGGAGTAGTCTTAAATCTGGGATGTATTCCCTTTGAGCCTCGTCTACCTTGTTGAAGTTGCCAACCGTACGGAATCCACTTATCTCGCCGCTCCAAGTATGGAGCACAGATTGCTTCAGATAGTACGGTGACACGAAGGAGATTGACTCCATCCCTATCTGGCCACACGCAGCTAGCACATGAGAGCAAGACAGGTGTACCAGCTTCGGTTTGTTGCATGTGCACTTGCAAGTGGGCGTGGCTTCCATTCTAATTGTAACCTCATGTGTCTTCATCTCGTTTGCAGCCTCAAAACCAGATTTATCCCTCAGACGTATCTCGTACCTCCTTTCTAGATTTCCAATGCTGTAGACTGTGTGCCCTAATCTCTTTTGAATCTAATCATCCATGTACGTCATGACCTTCGCACAGTACGGGGTCGCAGGAAAATTGTTCATATGCAGTGCAATATTTCTGTACCTCTTTTGAAAGTACCTCACGGTGTCATGCATCGCACCCTCCACGATAGCAGTTAGAGGTAAACCCCGCTGCCCTCTCAGCACGAAGTTATACACGTCCGCAAGGTTGGTCGTCATGATGCCGTACCTAGCGCCATGAGTGTCATGAAGCAAATACCACTTCTCGGGCAACTCTTTCTCTATCCATTGAGAGAAACTCTTTATTTGTTTCGCCTTCCTCCTCCTCGTACCAAGAGGGTCAACTTCTGGAATAGCACAAAGCTCCCGTGGCTCTTCTTCCGGGCTAAGTTGTAGAACCCCAAACCTCGAGACACGAGATCAGTGAAGATCATTATGAATAAATTGGAGTTCTCTTTTTTTTTACATGCATGCATATAGGTAGTTCGAAAGCATGACCTCGATTAAAAACCTTAACACACGCGCGAGGATCAAATTAAAACCAAGTTGTAAAACCAATGTCATGGCCCAAAAATTTATAAATGTTCTAAAGGTCTTAGCTATCAAAAATTATCGCGAGTCAGTTAGAACTCAATGGAATATCTAAACTAAAATATTATCCAAAGTTTTTCTCTTCGGACAAATTTTGGCAGAAGCCAATTGAGTGATCTTTCCTATCTCCAAATTTTATAAAGGTGCATAGCTATGAGCTGTTTACATCCATGACCTCAGCTATAGTTATTTGGAAAATTATCGTAAAATGGATTAAGTTACCTACAATTTGACCCTTGCTTTGTACCACATTGCAATCATAACCGTGTATCAGCCTAATAACGGTTATTTCAACACCAGAAAAACTCGTGAACAATAATTAAACTTTATATTCCCGGTAAGTTGTATGGATTCTTAAAAAGCTAAAGATTGAACCCCTTTTATCACATCTTGTGCTAAATGGAAATGGAAACAGAAAATAAAATAAGGAGAAGAGCGATAAAAATAATACCTTAGCTGTCGCGTGGGTCCCACCGGCAGATCCCCTTTTTCTTCTCCACCCGCTGGCAGCTCCCTTTCTCCACCTGGCAAACATGCTCACCCGCAGTCCCTTTTTTCCCCTACACGTAGCAATCAGCTCACTGCTGCCCAGGGCTTTTTCTCCTCTCCCTTCCCCTGGTTTCTCCAAAAATCGCCGCCTTCCCCCAAGCCTCGCCTCCTCCCCGCGCGCTGCTCTTGCCGCGCCACCATCTTCCCCATTCCCGACCGGTTGTTGGCCCCGCCTCCCCTCCTGCTACCTCGGTCGCGCCTCCGGGCCTTTCCCCTCCGCCTTAGGCCCGCCGCCGGCCGGCCTCCTCTCCCTTCCGTACAGCCGCTGAAGCCCGCTGCCGGCCAGCTCCTCTCCAGCGCCACCTCCGCCCGCCGCCAAGGCCGACGGGCCCAAGCCCTAGCCCCTCCTCTCCGTCGGCCGGCGAGCCAGCCCGCCGCCACCCTGGCCTCATCCCACTCCCGGCCGCCGGCCTCCTTGGCGCAAGCGTCGGAGCCCCCATTCCCTTTTTCCCTCTCTCATTTCCTGGCTCCTTGTCTCCCCAGGTGCTCACCGAAGACTTTACCGGAGCGGCGACCTCCTCCCCAACTCCGTCTACACCGAGGGACTTGAGCCGACCGTGCGGTTCTCCCTTCGCCACCGCCGACGGCCACATCGGCATCTCCAGTACCCGCAGCCGCGCCCAGTTTCCTTCCCCATCCCCGAGCTTGAGCCACCATCTGCAGCTGCGTCAAGCTCACCTCCACTGCTTCAGGTGGTTAACGTCCAATGCTAATGGCCGGTGGCCATACCTTTCTTTAGTCGCTGTTGTGTTGTCTGATTATTAGGTTTTGAGTAGGGTTAACTAAATCAACGGCAATTAAACAAGTGCTTGTTATTCACTGATGACGTATGAGGCAGCCAACTATCGAATACGTTAACTAATGCGGAGACTATATGCGGTTACAACATTCTTAACACTTAGTTGAAGTATGAAAGATGCTGGTTAAACATAATTACCCTAACCGTGAATTGATGCATCGGTATCCAGTTGAGGCATTTGTAGGCAATCAATCTCGTGACGTTGTTATTCTGATGTGTATAAGCGATTGCATTGAGTGGCTGTGAACATTTCCTTAAGATGTTAATTGAGTTAACTGGATAAATTAAGGGATGATATTATGCTTGACCTTAGAGCCAACATGTCATAATGCTGTTTTCACGTTAATCTAATTATTAACTAGACTGTTCAGGTGTATGTGTTCCTGGGATTTTTCCCAAATGCCGTGGAAATCATCTAAAATATGCATATAGCTTGTGTAAACATCACCTGGGTATTATTCATGGGTTAAAAAAATCGAGTGTTGTTCAGTAACAAGTATTGTTTAATTAATGTACGCATGATTAAGAACCGAGACAATCTTTAGCTAGATCCATCTATGCACCGACTAGCTGGTGTATATATGTAACAAAGGAGCTCACTCTTAGTGAGAAACCAAGGATTGAGGAAAGGAGTAAATGTTGGCAATAGACCCGCTAGTCATCCTCTAGCTCTCACCATCCAGTTAATTGCGAGATTAGTTAAATTCTTGTCTTTACTGAGAAAAATACAAAAAGGGTCTTAGAGAATCTAGCTTAACAGCCAAACTTAAGATGCTTAGTGTCACAATTCACCTAACGGCCGGAATATAATCACGACCCCATGTTCTCATCTACCACAACTACGAATCAATCGAATGGCCCTTATCCTAATTACAGGTTTGAAGCCCTTCTCCTTAGTTGCATATCATATCCCATGCATGCATCCATATTCTAGGTTCATCCATGATTAAAGTTATATCACAACTAAAACCAAACCCAAATTCTGAAACAAATACTAACCTGCTTATGTAATTATATACTTCATTTTAATCCACCGTAGTTGCATCCATGTTAATTGCATCCATGCATTTTCGTCATTTCCAAATTAGCTTCTTAGGTTTGCTTTTCCCTTTTTGGAGGTCACTTGCTTCTTACCGGTGTTTCGAGTATTCTGGAGTTCTCGCGCATGCTCCCCATACTTCCCCAAGCAACGAGGCAAGCTCCATTGCTTGTTGATTAATCATTACATAGGGTGTTAATCTCTGTTTGGAGTAATTGGTTAAATTAATTTGGTGCTTGAGTGAATGATTGCTCGATTTGTGCTAGATACCGCACTAGTATGTGTAGGTCTATTGTTATGCAGCAAGCAGAGCTGGTTGCATATTCTTATTGTTATTTCGTACAATTGTTTATATGAGCTTGTGAGTTGGACGTATGCTTGGATGTGATGATCGGAATTCGTGAAACTAGTATGTTAGGGTTTGTTGTGTGTCATGTCCAGCTGTGGTTGAGAGTTAACTGGCTTACCTTAACAACTTGAACTTGCTAAAGTGAGTTGTGAGAGCCGAGGGTGTGCACGAGGCATACGGTTGGTATATTTTGATGCCATGAATGCGACCCCCGGTGTTAGAAGTGTGTTTGTCACTATACCAACCTGAGGTAACTCCCACGTGCATTTCCTTTATCACGGCGTGGACGTTAGCGGAATCGAGGCTGGGGTATGATTGAGGTAAGTCTCGATATCACTTGAAGCTTTGCAACCTCCAAGGGAAATGCACTCGTCATATTCAGGGTGATCGATTGCCGGTAACGGTCCGAAAGATTGATTGAAATTGTTATTGTGATGGACATGTGGTTTAATTGGGGTGTGGGCTGCCCCCGAATGAATTGGAAATGATGACATTCATATTATTATGTTCGTGTGTGTGCTTGTAAGTTGCTATTATCTCCCTGTGGTTGTTCTAATCTATGCGTAGATGTTACCCCATTGTTATACCTTGGTTAAGATGGCTTTCGGCTGTTATTAAGTTGTTGCTAATATCTGCTGAACCTGGAATTAAAATGATGTAGTTTATGTTACTTTATCCCTTTTGTAGGCAACTTAACTTGATTAAAATTGTGAACCTTCCCCACTTGTCAAATATGATTAATACCATGTTTTAATTAATTGATGAGCAATGTCTTGCGAGTACGGTGGTTGTACTCACCTAGGTTTATCCTAGGCAGGTTCATGGAGCATTTTGGAGTTGACGTTCGCTGCTTCGGTTTACCACTTTCGGCTTCGACTTCCTTGGGAATTTTGTGGGTTGTTTTGGGATGGTATCCCCACCATCTCGGTGTTTCCCGTTTATCTTTCACTACTGTTTTTAATGTTGTATTCAAGATAAACGACTTCCAAGTCTCTATGTACGGGAATATGTACTTATCCTAGGTTTGGGAAGTGTGTATTATCCATAATCCTTCTCTAGTAGAGTTTGGTGGTGATATTGAGTTGTTATTAGGGCTGCCCATATGCAATGCGTGTATGGTATGAAGTATATGGGTATGCTGTGAAGGGTTAAAGCTGTTCTTCTTTTTACTACTCGAGCAGGTATCGGTTGAGTGACCCGCTGGCTGAGATGCTGTGCCGGCCAGGCAGGGTGTGAGTGTATTCTACCAGGCTCTCGAGCGACCCACTAGCCCTTGAGCTAGGTTAGGATGTGGGTAGAATCGCCGGGCTCCTCCGACCTTGCTTTGCATAGTGGAATTGGGAATGACTCTAAACCTTCACCGGATCAGAGAATCATATGTGGTTCTGGGAAGTTTAGTCACTTCCGGCCGGCTTGACCAACGGTGAAGGCATACGACGTTCGGTAAGCGTATGGTGCGTTGGTCAGGTATCGGACCACTCCGCTTCGGTGAGTACGGTGCAGGTACCGTGCCACCAGGTCGCCTGGTCCTTCGGCCTTTGGCGATCATTCGTTCCCCTAATCGTATATAATTCCCGGTTCCGTGACATAAGTACCACACTTTTTTTCTTGCGATTAATGATCTCGCTCTTAGTAAAGTCATCGAGCCTCCGCCACAAAGTTTTGTACTTCTTCTCCTGGTTCTGCTTGCATAGCCTCTTAAACAGATTCATCAGGCGTTTGTTCCTAAACTGGCTGAAGAAATTAGCCCCTAGATGGCGCATGCACCAACGGCTTTGCAGGTCCGGCCAAGGATGATCTTCATCAGCCATTGGTTCCTGCAGTGTCTTTACTACTTTCAGTATGCCAGGGTGCCTGTCGTGAATAACACATACATTTTCCCGATTCTTCACTACTCCATGCTTGAGCTGCCTGAAGAACCATAACCAGCTCGAGAAGTTCTCACCCTCAACGAACGCCATCGCCAATGGCAGGATCTGATTGTTACCGTCGACATCAATCGCCGTCAGGATCTACCCCTTGTACTTGCCTGTCAGAAATGTCCCATCCACGCACAGCACCGGACGACAATGTCTGAAAGCTTCAATGCATGCACCGAAAGAGAAGAAAGCTCGGTTCAGTACTTTGTACCCTGGAAAGTGCGGGCTCACGGAGTGTTGTATGTCAACATGTGTCCCTGAGTTCTGGAGGAGGAGTGTATAAAGCAGACGGGGCAGGTTGTCGTACGAGTCATAGAAAGTGCCGAAGTGCATCTCCATGGCCTTCTGCTTAGCCCTCCAAGCCTGCCATATGGGATTTCATACTTGTACCTGTTTTTTACGGCAACTTGTATGTGCTTTGCTTCCATGTCTTTCTTCTCCACTATCTCGCTATACATCAGTTCTGCGATGAGAGTGGATGTCAGATTGGGGTGGCGTGCTAGGACATTGCTTCTTACGCAAGTGTGCGGCACGACGTTGGTCACGACCCAATTCACTTCATACTTGGGCACGTGGGCGTGCACCTTGCTTTCACAGCCATTAGCCGTGCATGTTAAGGTTAAATTATTTGGGGAAGAAATGTCAGTCCTGAAAACTCTCTGCGTGGACATGGCCCATTGCGTGACGGCATGCTTCAATTCTTTCTTGGTAGCATACATCAAACCAATTTGGATCTGGTTCTTGTTATATTCCCAACCAGAATCATGGCCATCATTCACAGTTATGCCACCAAGAAGTTCCTGATTTCATGCACTCGGAATCGGGGACGCATGGATGTTATCTTCGTCACCGCTATCTTCGTCGACATCTTCAGCCAATCCATCTTCATCTTTCTGTTCCATTACCTCCTGCATGGACCCGAAATCCTCTTCTTCATCCGCCTGCCCCGTGGGACCTATTTCTGTCGGTTTACTGCTCTGCCCAGCTTGCCCACCTTGCCAAGTGGAGTGAACTACCTCGTCCACCTGTGGTTCAGGATTGTTCTGCTTCGCTTCATACCCACCGCCTTCTGACCCGGCACCCTTCAGGATGGCTTGCACAAGTGCGACCGGAGGATTTTTTCTAGCATTGCAAACCCGCATCCACGATCTCCAGTCTCTAGTACTCTCGATCGGCAACAGGTCCCATTTAATATCAGTGCAAGACTTGGTAAACACTGCCTGAATGGTCACATCATATAGTGCAGGATCCATCGAGAAGGTACGTGTAAGCCAGTGATTGGCTTCCTTAAAGTTCAGCCTCTCCGGATCGGATATAGGCAAATCAACATGGCTGAATTCACTAAGATCAACCCCACTATGATTTGATCGAACAATCCCAGGACCATAGTACACCGTCATATTCACTATCTTCGACATACCTGTCGTAACATAAATTTATATCTTCGTCATATGCTTAGTAAGACATGCAGTTCTATTACGTCGCGCGACCGCTATATTCTTTCGTGCTAAATGTAGGTCGAGTACACGCTGTAGGGTGATCCGGAACACACCAGGGTTATCAACCGACAAATCGGGATAGAACTTTTAGCATGATCGAATGCAACGGTCCACACAAACACGTAATAATTAACCTAACTAAACAACAACATTCTACATGTCTCCTAATTATTAATTTTTTCGACCTAAATTAACCTCATTTTTTTCGACGTCTAATCAATTCTACTTATTCTATTCAACGAGACCTAACTAAACTATTAATTTAAACTTATTCAAAACATCCTAATTAAATATGTACATAACTCTAATAATCTTACAAACTTTTTTATACATATATAACCATACTAATCATACTAAAGTAGTACAAAATATCCTAATTAAACTATGACAAGAAGTACAACCATAATAATCATGCTAATAATTATACTAAACTTGTTTAAAATTTTTACCGTGCATGTACAGATCTTCTCTCCTGCGAGCTCACCTCATCTTCTCTCCCGCGGACTTACCTCTTTTTTTCTCTTCTTTCTTTCTCTCCTCTCTTCTTTCTCCCTTTCTTCCTCTTCTCCTTTCCTCTTTTCTCTCTGGAATGGCTGCGCGCGATGGGGAGGAATGGGGTGCTGGAATGGGGTGCTGGAGGCCGAGTGGGGCGATATGGGGTAGCTGGAGGCAGTCACGGGCACGCTTGAAGCCCTGTCGTCCGGCCGTTGGCCGACTGGGGGCTTGTCGGCCAACCGTCGGACGACAGGTCCAGATAGTGCCGTCCCGTCACGTCACGTCAACTGTTTTCAACTGTTGAGCAACTGTTCGGTGCTTTCGGCGCGCAATCGTCCGACGGTGGAACGATAACGGGTTTATCGTTCGGCGGTTGGCCGACAGGGCCCCAGTCGGTCGGCCATTGGCAGATAACCCCCCTGTCGGCCAACGGTCGGGTGTACATATCTTGAATTTCTGATTTCAAAAAAAATATTTATAAAAGTTCTAAAGTCTAGACCCTGTCTCCATGTCAGCATCACCTGTGGTGTCCACGTAGAAGGCAGACCAACTGAGGTGCAATCGGAGCGAATAGAGTCAAGTATCACCATGTATGTCGGAGCACATGAAAACCAAAAGATCACATAAATAAGATTTTCTATGCAGTGAAATCCTAGGCGACGAGGCAGTGCGACGATAGGGATTCATCAAACGGAGACCTAGACGACCGTGCATATTTGAGAAGGAAAAAGGGAGGCACTAAGAAAGAGAAAGATGCATGGACTATAGAACAAATCAGATTAATAGAAATGCAATCGTATGCCAATGAAAACACATTCGACGGATTTTAAGCAAAAACCATCGAAAAATAGTTAGAAGTGGAAGTTTTTATTTAAAGGTAGAATTTGTATGTACCACCGTCGCCCCTTCCTGAAATTTCCTGTGGAAAATATAAGTGATATAGGAAAAATGTGGGACCCACCTGTCAGCGGCAGCACCTTTTATCCCGTCGTCTACTTACGTTTGTTGGATTCAGCGACAAGCTGCGGCGGCGAGGGCGATGTAGCGGCGGCGTAGCAAGCATGGCCATTTGGCGGCGAGGAGGAGGCTGCAACTCCAGGATGGGCACGGCGTTTGAGTATGGCCATATTGACTCTTCTCTTTCCTTCTTCTTCTTGACTCGTTCCTCTTCTTGCTGCTGCTGATACTGTGCTTTCCTAGTTTTGTTGGTCCAATGGATTAACTTTAGTTTAGGTGAAGGAAGCACTTACCTACTTTTGTTGACATCAAATTCAATGAGGAAATGTGTTGCTGAGGTCAGGGGGAGACAGATGGGTGGATACCACCAACCCCATTTCATACCAATCTGTTTCACGGTCAATTCCTTACTGCCTTTTCAGTGGAGAAAGAATTGTTCAAGATTGAGATTTGGAACTGTTGGCTGGAAGAACGGGTCCTGGCTTCATTCGATTGATTACAAGGATCCCTGCGACTAGTAATAATACTAATATAATGCCCTGGATTCAAGAAAGAACAAGGAAGGGCCCTGGGTTCAGCTTCCCTGTCCCTTTCCTCACCATTAATCCTCCTCTCCATTAAATACTTATTATCTACTTGACTCTGTAGTAGTACTCACATTTCTTAATTAGTCCATTTCACGATTCCTGCCTCTTTCTCTCTTTGTCCTTTCCACTGCATCATCGGCGGATTGATTCCTCTCCTCAGTTTACTAGTTTGCTTTGTCCTGCATGCTCGCTACCTGGTTAGTTCAGCTTCATTTTCATTGTTAATTTGCTCTTGATTACTATGCTTGCAGTATATCCATCGATTTCTTCCTTCCACCATACTGACGCCGTAATGGAATCCATTCCGTACCATCTAATTCTTCTTCCACGACATAAAGATAGTAGCTTTCTTGATGCTATCGTGCCATGATTGTTTGCTCCTTCAATGGATGCGCGTGCGGTGTGACCATCAATTAGAGCAGCAGCAGAAGGAATTGGATTCTTCTTCCTTCCACAAAATTTCTCATATCATATCATGTTTATGTCTCCCATCTCATCTCTACTTGAATCTTCAGCGTGTATTGCTGTTGCTGATCATCAAGTGCCTATCAAGTCTATGTTTTTCTCAAAGAATGTTCCTATGACTTTTGAAAACTCTCAGATGCATATTTATAAAAATTCCCAATTAGTTAAGGTCAAAACTTTGTTACTTTGCTGACAACTTTGAGCAGTAATCGAGTGCATCACAGGATTCAGATTGTTCTTTTTCTATTTCTGGATCTGGAGGAGTAACTGTTGCTTTTGCTCTTTTTCAGAGAATGGACTCCGCCATCAGAGAGAGCCTGCATCTGTGAACTCTGAATATTACTGCCAAATTGGGCAAATTTGCTCTGCAACGGCACCATGCTGCGGTTCCGACTATTTTATCTTTGTTATGTCATCTTCACGTTATATTTTGCCCATGTGCAACCGACGACTGCACAGATCACGGCACCATGGGAAGGTAAAATCCATCTTAACCACCACACTTTGCCTCCATACCTCTTATTTAGTTTGATTGATCTCTACGTATTGTTCGTTTTACTTATTGCCTGATAACCATGACCCTCACTTGAGGAGTGATGCACAGGGGAGCACAAGTCAGGGATGCTACAATATTCATATTTTTATATTCTGCTTGTATTATGAAACTAACTGATGTACATTTGGTTCATCTGGTCTGCAGTCGATGCTTTGAGAGCTATCAAAGGCAGCTTGACAGATCCACTGGGGTGGCTTAACAGCTGGAACCGTGGAGATCCATGTGTTGGAAATTGGTCCCGTGTTATCTGTTACAATGCAACAGCAAGTGATGGATACTTGCATGTGCAAGAATTGTATGGGCATAAGTGATCTCCCTGTCAATCATGTCCTTATCATACATTCCATACTACTCCTTAGCTTCTGTTATGGCTTGCTTTTGGTTATGAATTGGAAAACTTGGGCTTGGTGCTATATAGAATATTGTTGATTTTCTTAACTTAATATATCAAGTTTGCGTCTTTGAATTTGTTGCAATTTTTGCAAAATGTGATTTAGTACTTATTCACTGCTGTCCTTTTTCTGAAACCAGAAAGATGTTCCAGCTTCATTACATTCTTGCAAAATAAGCCATATTATCTAAAGTATTGGCAGCTTTGAATGCAATAAAAAGATCCAAGATGTGTTTAGATAGGATTTGGGGCATTTTTCCCTCCTCGAAGACTCTAGGAAGGTCTTCACGCTAATGAAAAATCTCATGCTTATTTTCCCCCCAAATGAATCTAATTCCTGGGACACTATGAAAATATGTTTCACTTGATAATGTCTTCCATGCTCCCATAGATACCTTGGCTATTGAAGTATTTATAACTACAACATCAATGTGATTACAGGCAGCTTCTACAGTTGAATTTATCTGGAACTTTAGCTCCTGAGCTTGGCCAGCTTTCTCACATGAAAATAATGTAAGTGGAGTGCATTGAGCTGGCTAATTGGTTAATTACGGAGTTAGCTTTATAGGTTATCATATGATCATATGGACCGCCTGGGGGACTGAGTACTTATTTTATTTATTTTCCTTTCAAGGGATTTTATGTGGAATTCAATCAGTGGGAGCATACCTAAGGAGGTTGGCAACATCACTTCGCTGCAACTATTGTAAGTCGTAATCTACAGCAGTGAGTAGAAACATTGTCTGCCTGAATCATTTTCCATCGTATCCTTCTGGTTGGACATGGGGGTTATCAGTTTTTCTTCATATGTTAACTTAGTTATTGCTATAGAGCTGTGACTGACTGGATATAGCCTGCACTATGATACTTTGTATTTCTATTTCCATTTTAACATGCCCTTCATGATATAACCCTTTTTTTTAAACAAAAATTTGTTTCTCTGAGATGAATTGTTGGAGGTGTGTTACTGTTGTCATATCCTCTGGAGGCTGGAATGGGCTTGTGATTTCTTGTTGATTTCATACAGTTGTTTTTGCTCATGTAACAAGGTGTCCATTGTCTATATCTGCAGGCTCTTAAATGGGAACCAGTTGACTGGTTCTTTACCAGAGGAAATTGGCTTCCTTCCTAATCTGAATAGGATTCAGATCGATCAGAATCATATATCCGGATCCATACCTAAATCATTTGCTTACCTGAACAAAACCAAACACTTGTAAGTAGGATATGGTTTTGCCTCTCTGTTAACGAGGAATAATTATCCTTATCCTAATGAATTTCCTATTTTTATCCAGTCACATGAACAACAATTCGTTGAGTGGTCAAATTCCACCTGAATTGTCCAGATTACCTTCACTTGTTCACCTGTAAGTACCTGACCACTGCACCTATCATAATATTGTTTTTATTTATACTTTACTGACAGTATAATTCGTTTGCAGATTGTTGGATAACAATAACTTGTCGGGCAATCTTCCTACAGACTTATCAAAGTTACCAAAACTGCTCATCATGTATGGAGCCTACTATTGTGCAGTAGTTCGAAAAATATTCACTTTTTGGTTACTTTGGTTGGGTGGGTTGGATATCTATCTTTGATCATGAATTGCATTAAATTTCTTGGTATTGCATGAAGTTCATAAGCAGTAGTTCCTCTATATATGTTGCTTCTTAGCTTGAAATGAATTTTAACTGAAGTTTACCTACAATTTTGGGAGCAATACAAACAAAGAGTCTCTGCTCCACTGCTCTCCTTTAGTGAAAAGTAGCTGCTGGTGTGTGTACATTGTGATAACTTATTCAATTGTAATACTGAGAACTTGCTTTAACTGGCCTTAGCTCAAGTAGTTGCTTAGGTTTACTTCTGCTTTTACCCTGATTTTTATGGTGTTATTTCTTGCTAACAGTAAACCATGAGAAGCTACTGATCTATACCTCAAGCTGATATGCTGCTGAAACAATATTGCTGCTAAGCTTTTGGGCATTTTTCTATTATCTATATATCATGAATAATTCAAAACTAATTGGAAAGAGGAAAATCACATAATACATTGAGAGATCCATAGCAATTTGAATAACTTCCAATTCATTCTGATTTTCTTACCTTTTTTAACACGTCTTTGAGATACCACATTTTATAAATGTGTACATTGACTGTTTGTCTGAGTCTAACTACATATTTTCAAAATGATCCCAGTCAGCTAGACAATAACAATTTCTCAGGAAGTTCAATTCCTTCATCTTATGGCAATATCACCACACTTCTGAAACTGTAAGTATGTCTTATCTCTATCTGCATTTTTAGATCCGTGCTCAAATGAATTTTAATATCGATAATGGAAAATTTCACATTGGTCATCATTATTACAATGAGAATGCCCTTTCATTTGGTTGAATTCATGAAAGAAAATAAGGAATCTTGACTTGTGGAGCTGTACTTCTGCGTTCTTCTTTTATCTAGATAATAATTATCACGTAGCTATTGATGGAATAACATTTTCTCTCTCTTCGTGCTCTTTGAAGAGCCAATGGTCTACCAGGTAAAATGTATACCATAGCCCAGTTATATACTAGATTGTTAATTCAGCCACTTTGGACATTTGGCTCCATCTTGGCACTGCTACATTTTCTTTTGTGATGAATTATCATTTTAGAGGTAATAGTTAGACTAAGATTGGTGCGTTGGGTTTTCTAAAATTTGGCAACCTAGCACAGAAATCCAGAGATACAAAATCATGGGAATATTTGAATAGGTTGTAGCAGAAATCCCTATATGAAATGTACACATCATGGCATAAATCACATATTAAGGTTATAGGATGTTTTATTCTCTAAAAAAATTCCAGTTCTACCTACACAAAAGTAATCCATCTCTATTGCACAAAAAGATGACGATATAATCAAATTTTTCATCTACTTTAGAAACACGTAGTCATGCTATTAATGGATTGCCAGATATTCTTAATGATGACTTATGCTCGTGAAGGCTGTCCTGTCAGCCTTCCTGGTCCACTAGCTCCTTGCCCTCACCATGACCAAAAAAGTCTTCCAAAAGATTGACTTCCTTTGGACTGGACGAGATAATGCCGAGGGTGGGCAGTGCCATGTGAACTGGGCACGTGGCTGCCGTCCCTTAAAATTCACTCTCAGGGCTTGTTGGCCATGGGCCATGGCTGCTTTGCACCGACCTGTCCCATCCATGGCGGAATCTGGGGCTGCAATCAAGCAAGCAGCCTTCTTCGCCTCAACCACCATGGTCCTAGGCAACGGGCAAGACTTGCGGTTCAGGGAGGATTGATGGATCAGGGGGAGGGCTGTACTCAATACCGCACCGCTGCTGTTTGACATGATCCCGAAGCACTGCCGCAAGCAGCGCGCAGTTGCGCAGGTGCTTGAAAATGAGGTCTGGATTGAGGACATCCATGGGGCGCTTTCGGCCGCCCGCTGGTTGCAATACATCACCTTATAGCGCGTGGTTCGTGGCCCAGCTTGGCAACACCCCAGATGTCATGCGCTGGCATGAGGTACTCTCTTGGGTCTGATAGACAGTTCAGGCACCATAGATTGGCAAAGAAGTCGACTGGTGGAAGGCGACGGTTGGTGCCTCACCGGCCACGCTGCGGGCTGGTACTAGCTCCATCATCCAGCTGACAGCTTGGTGTATTTGGAAGCAGAGGAACGCCTGCACCTTTCGCAGTGACACTCTTGTGGTCAATGAACTGCTGGAAAAGATCCAAGCCGAGGATAGGTCATGGGTTTTAGCAGGAGCAAAGAAGCTGGGCCTGCTCCTGCCCCCCGTTTAGCCTAGGGTCCCTTCTCCTTTTTTGGCTGTCGCCTGCTCCCAGTCGTATATATAACATTTCTATCCTATCAATCCAATGAGATGCAAGGCTTTTGCGTTTTCTCGAAAAGAAATTCAGACTTATGCTCTGCTATTCTCTTATTGTATTTATGACAGTTTGAGATTAACCTAATTGATATGGTCTACACCAGGAGTTTGAGGAACTGCAGCTTGGAAGGACCTGTTCCTGATGTCAGTGGAATACCCCAACTTGGCTACTTGTATGTGTAGAATTATGTACTGCATATTTACCTTATCTGGACCGACATATGACCTTTTTGTTATTAGGAAATAGTTTCTTACACATGATGCTTAAGGGAATTTGGCAGCTATCACTTGCTCTGATCTTTGTTGTATTGGTGTTTCAGGGATATTAGTTGGAATAAGTTGACGGGTCCCATACCATCTGCGCAACTAGCGAGCAACATAACTACAATGTATTAAAAGAGAGCCCTCACAAAGAACTCATGGCATTTTGTTTATTAAGCATTTACAGGAACTATCATCTATCGAGCATTATTTTTTTGGAAGCTGTTATTTTCAGTTTACACTCACTTTTGCAATTTGTGCAGAGATCTTTCCCACAATCTTCTTAATGGTTCCATTCCTAGAAGTTTCTCTGGCCTTCCTAATCTCCAGAGATTGTAAGTATGACCTCACGTTCTTCATGCTATTACATCTTCTATTATTTGCAACTATTATGCTCCTTAGAGCATTGGTAGAACAAGCCTTGGGATAGGTGTTAGATCTCTAGAAGAAAGGAGAGCTTTAGTGGGGAGGCTTTTACAGTTTACTTCATTATTGCTCAACAGTAACAATTACAGTATGCCTCCTTATATATATGTAACCTCAATCTAAGAGATAAGCTGCCTAACTAGCAACCAGCAGATAAGACAACTAATAAGTAACAACCAAGCATCTGTAATCTTGCCATGTGGCCTTCTCGTATGGACAATAACTATGTGCTAGAGTACCTTCTCTGGGCCCATGCCATGATAACAACAACCATTACTTTTCAATAAACAAATTTCTTTATCTTAAACAGTCTGCATGATAGCAATGCCCTTAAATGATCAGTTGAATCAGACTGAGCTGACTTTTTTTTGTCTTTGTTCAGGTCGTTGGACAATAATAACTTGGATGGTTCTGTACCATCTGATGTCTGGCAAAATATTGATTTCAATGGAAATAGAAGTCTTATATTGTACGACCTTCGTAATCTGCACCTTTTTGTCACCTTTTTTGGAATGGTTTAATTGAAATATTTCTTTAGGACTGATGATCTAATTCTCCGTTGAATATTTTGCAGGGATTTCCGTAACAACGCTCTCACCAATATATCAACTCCTCTTTTACCCCCTGCTAATGTTACCATCCTGTATGCATTTCTATTCAATAATTTCCTTGTTAATTAAATTTATAAAATCTGGGCCTACTTGTACCAAGACTCTGTGTTGACACCGAGGGATTGATCTGACAATCTTTGTTTAATAAAAAAACTGATGTGGAACAGTCTTTTTTTAGAGTCACCAGTCATTTTCTACTGTAGATTGAATAATAGTCTTAACTTCCACATGCTGTCTAGCAAGAATATCTGCTGCAACTTTCTAGCTTGGATATACGAGCATATAATTAGACTAGCTTGTGGCCACAAACTTTGGTTTCTTCATCTCAGAGTACATACTGGGTATTCAACCTACTTTTTTATGTGAAATTATTTCACTTATAATTTGAAAAAAGAATGTCATTCACATAAGAAACTGGAGAGCATATACTAAAACACTTGCTGTCGGAGTTATTACATTTTTCAGATCCATTCATCAGTACCTTATATTTCCTTATATCAACATGCTATGTTTAGGTTATCTGGAAATCCCGTATGCACATCTCAAAGCCAACTGAATATTTCTCAGTATTGTCAATCAACGCCAGTTGTTGTGCCTGGAGGTTCTGCAAATAACAGTACACTTTGTCAGCCATGCTCTACCGACCTTCCTTACGAAAACATGCTAATGTCACCAATCCCATGCTTATGTGCTATTCCACTTTATGTTGATTACCGGCTGAAGAGTCCAGGATTTTGGGACTTTGTTCCGTATGAAGCCCAATTTCAGCAGTACTTATCATCTGGGCTTTCATTGTCCTTGTACCAATTAGAAGTTTCTACTTTTATGTGGGAAGAAGGCCCAAGGCTGAAGATGAGCCTGAAACTGTTCCCAAACAAGACTGCCTTTTTTAATACGAGTGATGTTTTAAGACTCAGAGGTATGTTCACAGGCTGGCTGATCGGGGACTCTGATATATTTGGGCCCTATGAGCTTCTCAACTTCAACCCAGGGTGGTACAACAACAGTATGCTATCTTGACTACATATTCATTTCATTTTTTTTTGTCTTGGTGTTTATCTGCTTTCTAGATGTCTGTATTAGTACTTTTCTGAGTATCAAATAATCTATATGGCTCTTCATACAGTTTTGGATTTCACTAGGATTAGGATACCCATCGTAGTAAGACTTGCACCTTACCAGTCAATGAGAACCGAGAACAAATATGTGAACAATAGCTGATCACTTCGTGAACGTTAGCAAGTTATGAAAAGTGATGTAGATAATAAATGGTCACCATCTTGGCTACTCTTGTATTAACTACTACTCCACTCTGGTAAGAAATTTTTGCAAACTTAGGGACATATATTAATAAAATAGGATCATTTTGGAGAAAAAGAACTTCGGGTCAGTTGAACTTAAAGGTTACACATGGACCCACCAGCGCATCAGGCTCAATTTGGTCCTACGCTTAAAGCCAGCTTACAGATGATCTTTGTGCGAGTAAAGATAGATGGGGGCTAAGCTGGACCACGTGTTGCTTACTTGAATGGAGATGACATGTGATTTCTGTGAGTATTGATGTATGGAAGTGTTTTGTTCGTGTTCACAAGCTTAATGAGGCCCTTACTAAACAGTTCTCTTCAAAGGACTTGCAAAGAGGTTTCATTTAACACCCTCAACTTCTCAATTGGCTTAACATGTCCCTAACTTGTTCCTGTTATCAAGTTCACCCTTGTTGACGAGATAAGTGTACATGGTGGAATGGGCAGGTAAGGGGGAATAAGTCCGACTCTTGTTGTGATCTCAATCGCTGCACAGGTACTCTGATTGACATGGGGCCTCAGCGCCTTGATTCCAGCGTCTTTCCAATTAGTCAAGATCACCCTTGTGTTGGAATTGGTGGGAGTTGGTTGGAAGAGAGAAAGGGCAACATAGGCTCTTGATACCATGTTAGAATGAACCTTGCTCTTTCATGGGCCAAACGCTAATATAAATGTATATGTACATGTGTACGGAGATAAGCAAAGAAGAGTCTATAAAAGACATTTATCACACAACTAATACAATGTCTATTATTTTGTGGGCTCACATTAAAATAAGTATTGGATTGAGTACAATATAACTAGGTTTACAGAAAAGAATATGACACTGAAAAAGAATATGAAAATGTTGCCAACTTTGGTATCCAGCAGATTCGAGATAGATCAGTTTAAATTTCAACAATTGCAGCAATTCTTTTTGTGAGAACTCACATTTTCTCATGCTATCTTTCCAGTGCTGCCGCATCGTGCGAAGTCCAGTCTGAGTACAGGTGCCATTGTTGGTATTGTCATGGCAGCATTTGCTGCAGCAGCAATTCTTTCATCCCTCATTACTCTCATTGTATTGAGAAGACGTTCAAGACAGTCTTCAAAAAAACGCTCTGGTAAACCTTCCATTTGTACATTCTATGGTCTAAAACTGTTAGATGATTCGTCTCTTTTTCGAACACGATGTAATATTTCAGTTGTTGACCTTTATTTATTTCTTTAAAACACTTGTTACTTCATTTGCTCTGATTTTTTTTGGTATAGGGTTGCAGCATTATACATACTGTTTGCCTTTTCGACCTGAGTTGCTATTTATCTGATCTAGTTTTTCCTTTTTGTTGTGAAAAAATAGTTATAGGCTACTCAGTGACAATATTTTACTGCCTTTGCAGTGAAAAGAATACCGATGAAAATTGATGGTGTAAAAGACTTCACTTTTGAAGAATTGTCACATTGTACAAGTGATTTTAGTGATTCGGTATTAATTGGTCAAGGAGGATATGGGAAAGTATACAGGGGCGTGTTGGCTGATGGAACAATAGCAGCAATAAAACGCGCGCAGCAGGGATCGCTTCAGGGTTCAAAGGAGTTCTTCACAGAGATAGAATTGCTGTCCAGGCTGCATCACCGAAACCTGGTTTCTTTGCTTGGTTATTGTGATGAGGAGGATGAGCAGGTTGTCCCTGCAACCTTTTTTGGAAATTAATCTAAAATACTAATTTCATCAAATGCTGCTCTATAATTCTTGTTCTGAAATGGGCTGTGGAAAAGCTGACATACAGATTTGTTGTGATCCATGCATCTGTTGAAGTAACTATACATTAATGCACATGTAATCAGTCTATTTCTGCTAGAGCAGTTCAACACATTGTTTATTGTTAGGTGCACAAGTCATTCCTTGTTGATAGATATTGTAAGCTCCTTTTCTGTTGATTGGCACTTTGTTACTGAGAGCCCATCTTTTGGGCACTCTCAATGGCAGAAGCTGAACTGTAGCCTATTTTCTTCTGTTTATGCCTAGTGTTACTTTATATTTGGTTCAACATTATGATGATATAAACTCAATAGTGTGAAGCATGCATTGCAGATGCTGGTGTATGAGTTTATGCCTAACGGTACTCTGCGTGATCTTCTTTCAGGTTAGAACTTCATTTCTGTAGCCACTAAACTGCACCTCGAAAGTTTACTTACAGTCATTAATATTTATGACCTTTACATTGAAAACAATTTGAGAATTGTAGCCTAAAATAATCATTGATATAATTTATGTGATGTGCTTATCTTATTGAATCACTTCGTTTCGTATTTGCCCTGTTGGGCTAGGATGTTCTTCTCTTGATACTGATAACATAGTTACACTTAATGTTTGGACATCCAGCTGGAAAATGATATATGACACAGAAGTATCTATTTTCACTGCTATGGCATACATACTAGTATAATACATGCTTTTGTGATGATAAATGCCTTTGTTGCATCACTAATTTGTCAATTAGAATTCACAACATAAACATCTACTATTTACCCAACAAATTCAGTCATGTGAGGTATAAAGGACCTAATATTGGATATGGATATCTATGTTTAAAATTTTAATAGACAGGTTCAAGCTAATAAGTTCTCCATGCTATTTGATTGCTTGCAAATTCTTTTGCTTTCTTTTATGTGTGCTAAGACTGTTCGCCGGTGCTCCTCTACATTACTCTTGTATGCTGCCTTTCTGTCCTGTAAAGTTTCCCTAACTACTTTTGTGTGTAACAGCTAAGGCTAAAGAGCCTCTAAATTTTCCCATGAGGTTACGAATTGCACTGGGATCATCACGAGGCATCCTCTATTTGCACACTGAAGCAGATCCTCCAATATTTCATCGTGACATCAAAGCTAGCAATATTTATTGGACTCGAAGTTTGTTGCAAAGGTTGCTGATTTTGGTCTCTCACGGCTTGCTCCACTGCCGGAAATAGAGGGGACAGCTCCTGGTCATGTGTCTACCGTCGTGAAGGGTACCCCGGTGAGTAGGTTCTACTGAATATTATCACATATCTTGCAAGCAACTAGTTGCACATAAGTCAGCATCTGGTTTCAGTTTTGAGTGTCACATGCCAGCTATACTGTCCGTTCATACTCTATTCCTGGTATTATGTTTGTGAGCCATAATACATGTGGTCAGTCTATCCGAAAATGGTTTGAATTTAGCTTGTGTGGATTACAGTAGCCAAAATTACCTTGCATTTTAATTAATTGAAAGAAATTTATAGTTGCACGCCGCTCCCGAAGTTTATTTGATTCATTAAGTAATTTATTCACTGAAATTACTTTTCAAGATTCACAAGCTTAAATGCAACTATTAGAAGTTGATAAATGACTAGCATAAGTATAAATTTGCCTTAATCTAAGTTTCCAGCTAATACTAAGGAGCTTCTTAAGAGAAGGTGAAATGCACCACATATTGATGGTCACTATTCAGCTGCCTTTGTTTACGCATGCAGGGTTATCTTGACCCGGAGTATTTCCTCACTCATAAGCTGACGGACAAAAGTGACGTGTACAGCCTTGGTGTTGTTTTTCTGGAACTACTGACGGGGATGCAGCCTATTTCTCATGGGAAGAATATAGTCAGAGAGGTAAGTACACTGAATTGTGATAAATTTTTTGAACTGTACTGTAGTGATTTTATGATCCGAATCATGCTGCCAGCACAAACTGAATTGTGATAATATATACAGGTTGTGGCAGCCAATCAGTCTGGGATGATACTGACGGTGGTTGACAGGCGGATGGGGTCGTGCCCGGCAGAATGCGTGGAGAGGTTTGCTGCACTAGCACTGCGGTGTTGCCGGGACGAGACTGATGCAAGGCCGTCTATGGTGGAGGTGGTGAGGGAGCTGGAGACGATATGGCAGATGACACCGGAGACGGAGAGCATAGCTTCGGAATCGGTGGCCATGGACTCTAGCAACACCGGCACACCAGCGTCGTCTGGATCGAGGATGGTTTCTGGGGGGAATGATCAGTACATGTCGTCGTCCGATGTCTCTGGCAGTAACCTGCTCAGCGGTGTTGTGCCCAGCATCAATCCTCGCTGACAAGAGCGCTCTGTCTACAGGCTACAGCCATGATATATGGCATCTCTTGTACTATACTATCGTGCTTGCAGATCGATGTTTGTGTCATTGTGTGTTGCATTTGTAGATGTTAGAAATTAGCCCTTGTATATTTGCTTGCTATATACACGTACTTTCGCTGACTTACTGCATGCTGATGTGAGTTGGTTAACTGATTAAGACGTTGGTATTTAGAACCTTCAAGGGGGGCGCCCTCCTACCATCGCCACGTCACCTGGATTATGTTAGCTGTTGGATCATTGATACGCATTTAGATTGCTCAGATTTCTTTCGAAGAGAGGGGGAAGGAAGATTGAGCAGTGGTTGATGTGTTACATGTGAGAACCCTAGAGAAGAGATGAGGCGGAGGTAGATCAACTCCTGTCGTTGAGTTGATGGAGATTTGTCAAGTCGTGTTGTCGGCTAAGAGGGGGAACTTCTATCGCACATTCATCTCATGAATGCATTCATCGTAGTTATTTCATATACATATACAAATGACAATTTAGAAACTTTATACAATTATAGCATGATATTACAAGTACATAGTATGTGATTACAATATACAAGGAAAAAAATAATTATAAAGGAAATTACAATTATTTGTGACTGGTATCCATCCATCTAGGAGTATCCTAATTTCTCGGGAGGATGTGTACCTTGGAGAAGGACTCTAGGTCGATAAGGTCCAGGACTCCTTAAGCTAAGTAGTTAATTCCAATGTTTAAGGATGATGAAGTTCTACTTGGAGATGAGTTCGTATCTCCCACAATATGGTGTACCCTCTATAAAAGGATTCGATGACCTTCAGAGAAGACGAGCTGATATCTAAGCTCAATAAAATCAGACATCCCAAGATCGATCGACTTCCAAGCAAATTGAAGGGAAGATCAACCTCGACATCCACATCCGACTAGTTGTAGATCCTAACTTTGTCTCTGATCAATATAAACCAACAAGATGTAGGGTTGTTATCCTGAAAGAGGCCCGAATCTATATAAATCTTCTCGCCAATGGGCCGATTCGTGATCAGCTTCCGGATACGATCCCCTTCTCTCTCTTCTCCACGTATTACGTAAGATCGGCGGTTTACCGATCATCGACAAATTATTATAAGAATAAATAAAGAAGACTGCATCAAGATATTTATTCTATGTATACAAGATATCTAACTTAATCTTGAGTGTCGAGAGTTGAGTCATATAGAGGAACACCGAGCTTGGCGGGAGGCAATCTTCGAAAATGTTTACGAAATCTGAGGTCACCAAATATATACACTCGGGATCGTTAGGATCTCGCAAATTGCTGTAGGAGGCAAAAGTTTTTGGAAATGGTATTTTAAAATATATGCGGTTCTATCGGCACATTTTCACCTAAACCCAAAATAATACCGAGGTGGAACCTAGATAATTTTTATTTTCAAAAATAGATTTAAAAAACATTTTATTTTTCAAAAGTGTCAAAGGACCACATGGCTAAGACCCTAATCGGACTAAATCTAATATATTTGTATTAGAGAGAAAAGAGGTGAGAGATAATAAAAATAATTTATTTTTATCTATACTACTTTGCCTCCATAGTTTTTGTTTTGTTTTGAAAAGAAATTATTTTTAAGAACAAAAAACCGTGAGATAAGGCCATCCACCGTAAGAATTATCCAGGAGCACAAAAATATTGACCTTAGTCAAATTTCTTAGCTTATATGTAAGCATGGTAGCTGTTCGGTAGTGACACTAGTAGAATAGAGGCAGCATGAGGTGGCCATTTTCACCACCGAAGGTAAGGGCATATAAAAGCCTCTATAGAAAGCCAAGATAAGGCAACCGGGTAGAACAATACCACAACAGTAGTAGCACCCATTGACCATTAGTTCCTCAAGAACCAAGAGCAGCAAGATAGAAGACCACCAAGATTAGGAGGAAGAGCAGCAGAAGCAGAAGAGGAGGCCACGAGGAGGAGTAGCAAGAATTAGAGAAGAAAGAATGCCATCAGCACACCAAGGGAAGTAAGATCAAAGGCCACGGCTCGAAAGGAGGATCAGCAAGCATCGGAAGCCAAGCCTGACCTTACCCACAACTGAAAATAAGGTAAGATTCCCATCTAAGACATCACATCTTGCATATGCATGTGAATGGAAGTCCGATTTTATAAGAGAACCCTCGGATTATTTACCGTCACAGGGTTTTAGATGGCAACTGTAGTGTCCACTTCTATCAGATTAATACCTTTCTCGAACCTTTTTCTCAGAATAATCATCATTGGAACAGCCTATAGATTAAGAAGAAAACATTTTTTCTTATCAGTTCTACCTTTCTCAATTCTTTCTCAGAATTATTCATCACATAAGTAGCTAAGATCAGGCAGAATTTCTGTTCTTTTGGAATAATAAGTTGACACATATAGAAAGCCTCATCTTCATGGTCAGAGTTGCCATTAATTTGGTAGGGGGAGATCAGAGAGCATAAGCCATATATATGTATCATATACCAGCGCATCAAGTTAACAAATTCCTGTAAGCATGTAGATAATATGTATAAATATTCCATCCTAGAATACCTAGTAAAGATCAAGCATAGGTCTAATTCTCAGGAATTAAACATGGTGGTAACAGAGTCAATTGCATATAACAATAATCTCATATAATTCAAGTACCGAGTGATACCACCCATGAACAAGCATTAGACTATACCATGTAGGAGCAGTAAATCACACGGTATGATATAAGCATATAAACATGAACAAATGAAGCACATGGGGGAGCAAGGGCGCAATTGGACAAATCTTACAGGTTAATGTCACTCGGCTAATTACTTTTACTCTATAGGAGTTCTATGAGCCCTTCATGATCTTCCTATAGGCGATAAAAAGGCGCGCCTAGGTGAACGTCACTCGGGGAAAGGAAGAAGGCTGAGGCATTCGGCTAGAATGCGGCCGTACTTAGCTGCAGCTAGAACATGAAGGACTCGGGGCTACTGACGATGACATGGCACTGGGTATCGTTAAGGAGGACAATACCGGCCCTATGGACATAGGGTGGGCCGGGCCGACTACTCAGAGTCCGACTTCTACAAGGGGGCGCCTCATCAACTTGGAGTACAAGACAAGGATAGATATGCATCTGGCAATCCCGGATTCTGTTGTAACTAATTAGGAAACTAATCTGTAAGCCGATCAGGACTCTTGTAACCCTACCCCGGTCACCTATATAAAGCTAAGAAGGGATCCCCCGATCGGTATGTTCTTGGGTTCTCATGTTCTCAAGCTCACAAGTTCTCTAGACCTTGTATTCTCATACGGGATTCAAGCAATACTAGCCACCAAACACAGGACGTAGGATATTACCTCTTCTCGAGGGCCTGAACCTGTCTGAACACTGTGCCCCGTGTGTACCCATCTAGATCTTCTGTGCTTGCGCAGCCCCATATTCATTATTGCCAGATTAGAACACCTACAAACAAGCAGTGCGAGAATGGCTCATCTGGCGGGTTCGTCATTAGAGCTAAGTGGATGAAAATTATCCCTGCCGGTACACCTCGTGAAGTGTACTTATCAGGCCTTGGCATCAAGGGAGAACCACTGTGGGTAAAGTCGTACAACCTCTGCAGAGTGTTAAAAATCTATTCGAATAGCTGCGTCCGCGGTCATGGACACAACTTGGTTTAAGCCACACCTGGTTAGACTATGTTTTTGTTACAAAATGGGGCTTGAGTTTAAGGACGTGGGTACAGTATGCGGTATGAGCTATGAGCAGGTAGCAGGAGCCGCAGAAGTATGTTTCGAGGTCGTGCTACATGGCAGTGGCACGAGGTCTTGGTAAAATAGCTCGATGTGGAGCGATGGAAGATGATAGGCAGATGCTATCGCCGTGATGGGTTAATTTTATCATCAGATGTTGTTTATCAAAATGCTTGCCAATCTACTACTATACTTTTGGTGAAAACTTACTTTCCGCACAATATGCAACCTAGGTTAGAATTCCTTCTTGAAATTAAAGCCTTGCATGGATCTAGCTGTTATACTACTCCTTGCTGGATTGCTTGCGAGTACTTTTAATGTACTCACCTGGCTTGTTGATATGGTCAGACGTGAGGGGTTATACCCCGAAGCCGATGACGACGTACGACGAAAGTTAGGGCGTAATCCCAGTCGGTTGCCTGTCGGGTAAGGTATATCGGTGGGCCGCATCATCGCTTGTTTTCCATTGTAGACTCTTGGCCGTTGGGTTTCAAGTATTTGGACTCGACCATGACAGTCGGTTTAATTATGAATATCTATTTGTACGTGTATGTCAATGATATTCAAGCTAATCTTTGTGTACTGGCTACTGATCATGGGACCAGTACAGGAAACATGGGGGTTTATCTGGCCTTAAAACTGGGTATGCCACACCTGATCACAGCGGATTGGAGTTGCTGACCTCTTGTTGATGTTAGTACGAAGGCCTGTGGCTGCACCAAAGACATCCAGAATATCCTGAACAAGAGCACATTCCTCTGGGGTTGGCCTAAGGAATAGCACCACATCATCCACGTAGAGTAAAGTGTGATATGCATTGCGATGACTAGCTAGCTCCTTGAGCAGCCCATGGTTAACCGCCGCCTCAAACAATTTGTGCAGGGCCTCCATTACCAACATGAATAAGATCGGTGAGAGAGGGTCTCCTTGCCTCAATCCTCTGGAGTGTAAGATTGGTTCACCTATGCACAAGACTAATTTGCTGGAAATCCTTAACGTCCAAGCCGTCTGTCTTCTTGGGGAGCAAGGTGAGTAGTGCTCTGTTAAGCTTCTGGAACCCCGACGAGTTGCCCTGATGGAGCCAGTTTAGCAAAGGCAAAATATCGGGCTTGATCACCAACCAAGAGCTCTTGAAGAACAAGCTCGTGAAGCCATCAGGTCATGCTGACTTATCAGGTGGGAGCTTCGAGATGGCCTCCCAAACCCCGTCTTCCTCAAACGGTGCCTCGAGCGCAGTGAGGTCATGATGTTGAAAACCGAGAAACCCGAGGTCTAGCAAGTGGCCGTGGTCTTCAACCACCATGAATAGCGAGGAGTAAAATCCTGTAATGGCCTCCTCAATCCTCTCCTGGGCCACCACGACCTGACCGTCACAATTCTGTTGGCTGATGAAGTTGCGGTGCTACCGCATCCTAGCTTGCATGTGGTGTTTGCATCCCCATCTTGCAGCCACAGCACGCGTGTGCGGTGTCTTACCATGGTGTGCTGGAAGGAGCAAAGACCCAAATATTTTTTTTCTTTAGTTCATGGCGTAGCCAACGCTCATGGATGGTGAGTGACTGAGTCTCCTGAGCCGAGTCATTGCATGATCTGCTCTTTGGCCCATTCAATTTACTGCTGAATACAGTCGACCTTTTTGGCACTCCAAGACTGGAGGCAACGTGCAAGGAGGCGTAGCTTGGTATCCAGGCCATTTGCCGAATTGCTTGTGGGGCTCTCCCCCGACCAGGCAGCCTCAACAACCTCAGGGAAGCTGTCCATCTTAACCCAAAATGGCTCAAAGTGGAAGCGCCGATGCCAGGGATGATCGACCATGGTGTGGAGAAGCAGCGGGCAGTGATCTGAGATCAGTGTTGCCATGCAAGTAAGGAGGGAGTCCGGATACGCCATCTCCCACTCAACGGAGCAGAATACTCTGTCGAGGTGGACTAGAGTGGGGGATTCTCGTTCATTCGACCAAGGTGGACTAGAATGGTCTGATTGTATCATTATCAGCAGAGACATCCACACAATTTTGTTTCCCTGGGTTTGTTCACTCTGTGCTTGAGCTTCACTGTCGAATAGCTTGACTTGTGTTCTTAAACACTTGGCTGTTCCTTGCCAGTTTTGATGGACTGCTGTAAGTTTAACACTTGGCTATTCCTTGTAGTTTTGATGGACTGCTGTAATGACACTTTTAAGTAGTAGCCTCTTGTGTTATCTCCTCTTTTTTTTC
Source organism: Stipa capillata (assembly GCA_019208055.1). Lineage (NCBI taxonomy): Eukaryota > Viridiplantae > Streptophyta > Magnoliopsida > Poales > Poaceae > Stipa > Stipa capillata. The sequence continues at coordinate 44,084 of JAGXJF010003653.1, read as the reverse complement.
CAATGTACATATCCTGATGGGGTATGCTCAGACATGCTCTGAATTTTAACACTGTTATTGATCTTTTGAGCATCATGTAGATAAGAGCAACTTGCTAGCTGCAGCCACTCACTTGTTTGGTGCAGGCCTGCAGTGGCAATGACTATACTGCAGTGTTATTTACCATAATTTCTTTGTAAATGCAGGGCGCATTCTATTTATTCACTTAATAGACTTAGCTTGTGTGGTGGCAGCCTGTTTTCATTCAGCTGAAGTGTGCTCTAGATGCTCAAGTTCAGTTCCCAACTCTAATCAGAAGGACCTCAAGACCCCATCCTTTACCTCTTCTTTTAGTAATGATGCTGTTCTAAAATGAAATTCTAGTTGATTGATGCATAGTTGCTTGACTACATTGCAGTTGGACACGATGTTCTGATTGAATGCTTTTGTGGTCCTGCATTGTACACGGAGTTGGAGACTGAAACAATTTCCTGTGTAATATGAAGTTGAGATCTACTTGAGTTGTTACTTGACTTGTTTAAGTGGTTTTGTCCACCAAACCCACATAATCACTTCGAAAATACAACCATGTTCACAATACCCGCAAAACACATTAGCGGCCAGAGCGGCCGATTGTGCGGCGTCCGCTGGACACGCCACTTTCATCCTGATATGCAGGGTGTCGGACATCCATACTTTGGGCCTGGTGTCCGATTAACTTGTGGCGGCTACTGCTTGTTCTGGCAAGGTCAGATGAGTTTCCATAAGTCATGTGTGCTAATAATGCACGTCTTTGATATAGATTTGGCTATTGGATGTTTAGGGCCTAAAGAATGTGCACAAGACCTGTGTGATGGTGTGGTGTGTCGTCGTCATCGTTTTTTGTTGACCACATGTATTAGTTGTCCTCTCTGTCCTAACTCATCAAATTGCCCTTGATTTCCAGTTATGCTTGGAGCTTTGAGCTGCAGGCATGCAAAATTGCAAGGCATCTGCTAGGCTCAAGGTAATGTTGGAAGTGATCAAAGCATGTGCTTTCTCGTTTACTCTGCGTATGCAACCTTTTGTTTGTAGAATGTGGTTTTCAGTTTGTATTTGTCTCATGTAAGAAAATTGTTTTTCATTGTGAACAAACATCCTTACATTTTCGGTCATTTTTCTTGTTATTGCAAGGACAGTTAAACTTTCTTGCCTACCTACTATGAGAAGTCCACATCAAAGATTTCCTCTTTTTTATGTGTCATTGTTGATTACTGTTCAATACTTGAATTCTGAATTGCTCAATGTGTCGAAAACAATGCGGTAATCTGTTCTCTCATAAGCAACTGAACATTTCACCAAAGTCAAACAATTTAGCTGCAGTAGTTCACCTAAGTTTAGGAGAATGTGTGACAAATGACTCACGTATGAGGCTAAAGAAACATGCTCCTATTATATCCCCCGTGATGCTCATTGGGTTACTTTTTGTCTCCATTTCTACCTCTCTCCAGATAGATAGCTATACTATGGTAGCATCCAGAGATGTATTAATGTTTTCCCGTGTGTTATCTGTAGGGTATATGTGTAATCCGCCAATAGAACATACTCTGTGCAACTCACATACAGATGTAAAACCTATGGTCACAAAACACTTCATAGCAGAAGGTATGCTAAATAGCAATTCTATCCAACCTTCTTTCTATACTCATGCAATTTCATCTTTGTTTGCCAAAAATTCTTGAACAAAGGATTGCCTTTCGGTATAGGGAATGTGCTCAATGACAAAAGTAAATAAAGCAAACAAAATATCCAGAGTAAAGCTGCAGTTATTTGTTAAGGCCCATATATTCCTGCCGCTGGTCTCCACCAAGTGCTGCTGTTGCTGTTGTGGACCAAGTGCCGTCTACTGTTGATCCTCGGCTACGGTTTTACCCTTTTTTTGGTTGCACAACTGCTGCTGATACTTGGTTGCACAACCGCTGTTGATCCTCGGCTACGGGTGGTATCTTCTTTCTTTGCTGTTTACAGTGCTGGTGGTCCTTTTTCCATTGCAATATGTGGCAGCTCAATATAATAGCTATCAATATCACTCTTGATGGTCACAATTATCGGGAGTGGGCCTTTTCTGTAGAGACTGCATTAAGGGGTTATGGTCTAGCTTTTCACTTAACTGACGATCCACCTATCACTACGTCCAATGGTGCTAATACTGCTGAACTCAAAACATGGCAGATTAATGATGGCAAAGTGATGGCTGCCATTGTTAATAGTACTAAGCAATCTATGATTATGAGTCTTTCTAAGTTTAGGACTGCCAAAGCCATGTGGTCTTATTTGCAGCGGTGCTATGTTTAGGACAGTGGTGGTCTTTTACATACTCTCATGCAACAAATACATGTAATTGAATAGAATGATGTCTATTGATGAGTACTACTCTGCTTTTGATCGTTTGATGGGCCCTTTGATCTCTATGGTACCTCCGTGCATAGCAGAAGCATGTACAACACATACATTTATTGAGAAGTTCCTCTCATATCACTATGTCATGGGAGTAAGGGCATAATTTGAGTCTATCCGTACATGATTGCTTCATAATTCCTCTACTCTCACCATGGCACAGGCACTGTCTGATTTAATTGCTGAAGAGACCCATCTCCAGTCTATATCTACTGCTCCTGTGTCAGCACCTCATAGTGTGCTGGCAGCTTCTCAGAGGAACAGTGCCCCTAGAGGTCCCTCTTTAGAGCCTTGTGAGCATTGCAAGAAGACTGGTCATCGCTCAGAGAATTGCTTTGTTCGCCATCCAGAGAAATTGGCTGAGTATCGTGCACGTTGTGGTCGTGGGCGTGGTACAACTTCCACTTCTAGAGGCTCTGTGTCTGTTGCTGTTGCTGATACCAGTACAGCCTTCACTTCTAGCGGCTCTGTGTCTGTTGCCGCTGCTTCACCCGTCCATGCTCCTCAGTCGTCTTGGGTTCTTGATTCAGGGGCTTCTTTTCATGTGACGTCTGATCAATCCCAGTTGGTTGCTTGCAAGCCAGTCCCTGACGGTGTTTCTGTTCAGACAGCTGATGGTACATCTTGTCATATCACTCATCAGGATTTACTTTTCAATTCTCATTTTTCTGTACCTGATGTTTCTTTTGTACCACAGTTGTCGATGAATCTTCTTTCAGTAGGTCAAGTTACCGACCATAATTGCTTTGTTGGATTTGATGACTCATCTTGTTTTATTCAGGATCGTCGAAGCGGGACTATGATTGGGACTGGCCATTGCCGTAAAGGTGCTCCTAGCCTCTACGTTTTGGACACCTTGCGTCTTCCTTCTTTCGCTACCCCTACTGCTCATGTGTCATCCACTGCATCGTCATCTATTTCTTCCTTCACCAAGTGGCATCATCGTCTTGGTCATTTATGTGGATCTCGCTTGTCTACATTAATAAATAAAGGTTTTTTAGGTCACACATCTATTGAGTCTAGCTTTCATTGTAAGGGTTGTAAGCTTGGAAAACAGATACAACTTTCATATTCCTCTAGTGCTTCTCATTCTGCTAGACCTTTTGATCTTATTCATTCAGATGTATGGGGTCCTGCACCTTTTGCTACAAAGGTTGGTCATAAGTACTATGTCATTTTTATTGATGATAATTCTCGATATACTTGGATTTATTTCATGAAATATTGTTCCCAGTTGCGTTCCATTTATCAGTCTTTTACTCGCATGGTTCACGCTCAGTTTTCTACTCCTATTAAAGTTTTTCGTTCTGACTCTGGTGGTGAGTATTTATCTGATATTTTTCGCCAGTTCTTGACCTCTGAGGGCACTCTTGCTCAGCTCTCATGTCCTGGTGCCCATGCTCGACTATCAGTATAATATCTTGGTTTTGGTTGTGAGCAGCCAAAATCACGAATTGATAGCGGCATCATATAGTACCTAGGCTTAATTGGCTATCTGAAAACTAAATGTTTATTGTATTTTTTCTTCTTATGTGACTCCATGGAGGAATGCCATGTATGGTTGATTAGGGGTTTTAGCATCTGTGCATTGGCCTAGTTTATGTAAACCATTAGATGCAAAATTATACTCGGTTCGTCTTTGTCAAGCATATACATGGATGTCCTGCAGAATGTTTGTCAAAGTGCCAACTTCCCAAATATAGACTCTACCTAGCTTTTCATCTCAAATAAGATTCAGTTTCATGTTCCGTTCGGCCCAAAACTCCATTTATCTTTCTTCATTACCGTATAAAATTATTGAATTCACAGGATTTTAGTAGATTTATTTGAATTTGTGTTTTCCTGTTAGCTACTTTACTATGATCACTTAGAGCCCATACTATGGGAGATGCCAATAGTATCTAATTCATTTCATTAAGCAGGAAAAAAATGATCTGAACACCAAAGGTGAAAGAGGATATGTCTATCTGATCTTATAAATTTTGCTGCAAGTTAAAATTAGCTGCAAGAAGTTGACAAACAAGGTATTCTTGCTAATGACGTGCTCAAAAATTGTTGCAGATTTAGCTTACCTTTTGTTGATTAGTTGCCTTATATGGTAGCTAAACAATGTGGAATTATGCTCAATGAAATTTCCATCTTATATTTAGGAAATAAATGTAGTTGGGAAACTCTCCAGAGTATTTATTTTTCGATGTAACCTTTTTCGGTTTCTTCACATTCAAGTCTTTTCAACTACAGTCCTCTGTTATTTTCCCTTGTGTTTTGACAGATGAAGTTAATGACGTGCTCAAACATTGTTTTGCATATGTAGCTAACCTTTCTTGCTTAGTTCTCTTATGTAAAATAATGCTCACCGATATTTCATCTCATATTACTGTTGGATAACTCCCAAGGGTAACACTCAGAAGTTCATTTAACAGTTCTAAATTACTATTTTGTGTGGTGTCTAACCTTTTTTTTCACATTCCAACATTTTCAACTCATGTTGATACAATCCTTCGTGTTGTTGTCTATTATGTTCTCAGGTGAATCATAATGAGATATTATATTTATGATCCACCATTTTGTTGTTAAAAACTAATGATTTTCACTTGGCCCTGGGCGTGCCCATGTGCCGAAGTTCTTGGATTAGTAATGAAGACTACCCAGTACCCTCACAGGTTCATCCCACAGTCGTGGCTGCACAAGATGCTGAAACTCTCATGTCCATCGAAGATGGTCTACACCACCATGTCATGCCACATTGAGGCTAGCCCATGAAGATTGAAAATAGAAGTTTTGAGATGAATGTTTTTGTGTGTGTTTTGAAAGGCTAATGCTTTGCAGGCTGCAACATGCACGAGGTGCAGTTGAGGTCCTAGAATCGAGCTGGTGATGCTATTGTGTTGCATTGTTTCTGAAGTATGGATATTCCGTCCAATTCCAACATATAAGCTACAAAGTATGTTCTTGCATCACATCATCTAGAGAATTGAATCGTACTAGCCCAAAATAATGAGACAGAAAAATGTTATTTAAAATTTAGAATATGCTTTTCACCTTGTTTATTGGAAGTTAATGGCATTGACTACGTAATGAATAATGATGTACTTCTCAGCCCTGTCGTTACAGGAAAAAACTTGGCTTTTCGATGGTGATAATATCAACATACTTAACGCATGTTGAAATGCACGATTGTCTTTTATAGGCTTTCTATCAGCTAAAAGTGCTCATTTTCCTTCCGATCCCCTTGATCCATCGTGGAATAGCAAAGAAAGTATCTTTTGCTATGTGCAGCGGAGTGTTGTTTACTTCAAAATGTACTTGCTGTAAGATGGCCGGCCGGTTTTAGCGCTTACTTTTCTTTTATCGTGAGGTGACCACTTATTTTTTTAAGACTATAGCTTTAACCAAATAGATGGCACTACTTGGATACATGCAATTGTTCTGTTGTGCATCCATATCACTGTGTGACCGCTACACGAAAAAGAAAAGAAAACACCTGCCGGCCGGCTGCCCTTCCGTGCATGATGCCCCTCCTACTTTTCTTGTCTCCTCTGCTCTTAGTTGACTTTGCCGGCCCCCCAACCAATCGCCATAGCCACACACGGAAATTAAGGGATGAGTTGCCCCAATCCAATCAGAATTCATTCTCCTTTAACGTGCGTGCTAAGCTGATCTACTTCCATCGTGCTCTCTGCAGCAGGTAAGAAAGATCAGATACCGGAAGTCATTTTCCTAGCTCATATGATAAATCTGTCCGTTGTTTTGTGTGATAAAGAAAACTAATTGTTCAAGCGCAAATCAGAGTTGGAAATGGAATTGGAGGTCCCAGTAATTGAAGCAGATCCAGGAAGAAGAGGAGGCGACGACCTGATCCTCTTCCCTTGCCCCAACTGTGATATTCAGGTGGTGCACAAACTGGCGCAGCTCCTGCTTCCCGGCCTGGCCACGGCATGCGTCGACAGCACCTTCAGGAACCCCTCCTCCGTCGCCCTTCAGCTGCGCAAGGAGATGGTAGACTACATCACAAACAGAAGCCATTCTTCCCTCTTCCCGGTGGAACAAGATCCCATTATTGATCCAGATCCAATTGAGATGGTCGCCGTCTTCCTGGACGATTTCGCCAGCACCAAGAGCAACGTCCTCAGCCACGTCGTATCACTCTCCGGGTGGCTGAGCGACAGCCGCGATGACAGGATCGACGACCTTGTCCAAGAAATGGAGACGACCCGCTTCTGGCCGCTGGACAGGAGGGAGGCCGTCGCCCGGATTCTCCTCAGGAATTTAGAAACCAGGTTCCACTGTCGTGACAAGTTCCAGACCCGAGATATGGTAGCTGAGCATGTCGCTAAGCATTGCAGCTTCAGGCCTGTGCGGTGCCGGAATCAGGGGTGCAGAGCCGAGGTCTCTGCTCGTCGCGCCGAGGAGCATGACTCGGTCTGCCTCTTCAAGATCCTTCCATGTGAGCAGCACTGCGAGCTCAGCGTCGCGAGGCGCGAAATGGACAGGCATTGTATCACTGCTTGTCCCATGAAGCTTACAAATTGTCCCTTCTACCAGGTTGGCTGCGAGTCTGCCTTCCCCATCTGTAATCTTGAATCCCACTGCGCCCAGTTTCTTCGACCGCATCTTCGGAAACTCCTCCTTAATCTCAACAAGATCACTAATCATCACGAGGAGATCAAGGAGGAACGTCTTCTACTGCTGGAAAAGGTCAGTCAGGATTCATCTCTACTTGCTTGTTCTATAGCATGGAGTAACTCAGCATCTGATGATTGGTAAATTGATTCTACTCTATGGCTGGCTGCAGTGTGACTCTGATCGTACGTTAGTCAAGGCTTTGGATGTGAGGTCTCTGACTAAAGCTCTTGGTGAGCTAGAGAAAAAGATGAACGCTGATGATAAAGAAGCAATGAACGCACAAGATACCGACTCAACAACTCTGCTTTGTTGACTGTGTTACCTCGGAGCCGACTTTTTCTTTCCTTCTTCAATTTCTCTTTTTGATGCTTTTATTGTATGGCTGCACATTATATTGTGATACATGTCTATATGCTTATGATTCGAAATATAATTGTATTATTATATACATCTATAACGGTCACGCTGTGTAGATATATCTTTTTTTTATCTCCGATTAATGTAGTAATTTGTAGTCTCTCAAAGCGAATATGGAAACCATTTTTACAACTGGCATGCGGGACATTAATGTAGAGAGATCCTCAAGCAAAGCTTGGTCAGACCGGATGTTATTGGTCGTCTGAACCTTAGGCTGGGATGGTTGTCTCAGAAGTTTTAAGATTGAAACGATATTAGGGTATAAGCCAGCTTAAACTGAACTGTCATGAGAAGCTCTGGTATGGGAAAGCTCTAGAAAACTCTTGCCTTTTCTAATATAGTTTTTGAGATTTGAGTTATGGTCTGAGATAAATGGTGAAAAGTCTGTAATATCATGGACTTGTATTTCTACCTGTTAGAGAAATTAGTTCCAACACTGGCAGTTAGAGAATTTCATTAATTAGTTGGTGTAAGCTCCTTAGGATTTGATGCATAGTTTTTTAACAGATCCATTGAGAGTACATCCACAATTGACGAGCCAGCGAGCAGAGCTTCTTATCTAGCCACCAGCGCCCAGAGGCCCCGTCCCTTTCTTTTATCTATCACCACACACACATATCTAGCATTTTCCTTCTCGTCTCTTCTCGATCCAACGTCGACCTAGGTAATAATATGGCTTCCCCATTTCTGGTTTCAGATTGAACAACCGATTACACTTGCAAGAGGTTGATTCGCCTTGTACATCTTCATTACAATACAAAACCTTTTTCTTGAATTGTTCTGCTGGGCACTGAGCTCTTGTACACAACAGTGTAGATCACCGTTCATATTGAAACCACCCCACCCCCATTCAGATCTCTATCAGTCTCTATGTGGGTGACAAATTTAAAACTAAATATTCCTCTAACTTGAATTTCATAAATCAACAATAAAGGATTCCAAGACATTTTTTTTCCTTCAATAGTCTCAAAGCTCCAATTTCTGGTAAAGTAAGAAGAGCAAAGTACATTCAGAACAGCACAACTTTCATATTTCAGCTAATGCTAGGGGATACAGATTCAATAATGTATGCCCCGTTTGCACACGCAAACCAAAACAGAGCAGATATACAGGCCATTTCAGTGGGATCATCAAACCTTCCAAAGGACATGAATCTGGCATGTTGATCAGTGTTCCTCAAGATTTCTTTTCCTATGGGAGACCTTCAGAAAATGTGACACGGTTGTTTGCTGTTGCAAGGAACCAGCCACAGCATTTTGATGCAGTGCTAGTGTGGTTCCTTTTCCTTCGTGGCAGCCAGTACGGCATCAAAATACCTTCACGTTTTCTTATGAACCTTGAAGCCAAATACTCTGGGAACATATTGCTGTGCTAGCTTCTGTGGCTTCAAGTGTGAATAGGTCATCATGAAAAGATGAGGAAATGTCGTCCCAAAGTATGCTCCATCAGTATCTGGGAGAACTTAAGGTGATACAAGTGCAAAATAGAAAACACTGCAGCACATAACAAAGAGCACAAGATATCCTTGCGCCAGTACACATGCAAAAATATATCATTCATAACTAATGAAGAAAATGAGCAAACATATCCAAAGCGTCCAGGATGCAAAGGCAAGCAAAGAAAAGAAGAACTGCGAATGATTGACTTGCGGTGTCTCCATACCATTGACAAGAAGGCAGCAAGACATTGTTAAAACACGGAGTTCAAAAGTTCTAATTGGCAGGCATCATGTGAACTTGAAAAGGCACAATAGCTTGCACCATCATAATTCAAATTCTTACCAGGTCCGGGTTTGCATATGTCAGGATGAGTAAATGACCAGTCCTGTTGAGTGCTTATCCACTGAAGATGTCTAAAAGGATACTGGCTTGGTATTTCGATCTTGGATAGTAGAGATCTTCACATTTAGGACAATATATCTTCACCGTGCTGGACCTAGGGACATCAGATTGCCCCACTGGAAGACAGGGTTGACCACAGCATCATAGACGAGGGCATCTTCCAAAGTCGTAGTTCTTGAACTTCTCCAGCTACAGAAACAGTCAGGTTTTTGGAACAGATAAGTGTGATTGATACTAAAAAAGGCAAAATACCATGTATAACAGTCCATGCCAATCATAGGAGGACAAAATGGTAGCTTACCATTGCAGCCAACCCCTTAGTGGTTAAGATGTATCGAGCGTGAATTAAACCATAAAGCATCTCCGCGGACGCCACTATCAATTCATTTTGCTCCTCAGCAAACACATCACCACCTGTACATAAATAAGATCACCAGATTACCAATTCATTCAAAAATCAAGATAAAGGAAAGACAGATAAATGCATTACTACGTTTGAGGATCAAAGTAATGATTCTAAACAAAGAATGGCTGAAAACTGATGAACATACACCGAGTGAGAAGCAATGTTACCCTGAACAGGCTCAAGGTCTAAGATGAGATCGAGGGCGTGATCATAATACGGCACTTGATTGCTCAAGCCACAGAGGTTGAAATCATCCTGAATGTAGTCATCGTCGATCTCAGCAAAGAACTCGTTGCCTCTCAAGTTGCAGAACCATGTAATCCAAAACGTGTCATCTCCCTCAGAAGCACTAACTTCACTATCTGAATCCAATTTCTCTGTGGTTCCAAATTAAAAGAGCAGCAAAGGTAAGAAGAAGAAGAAGAAGAAGAAGAAGAAGAGTGGATTGAAGAGCTTGATGGATACCACTGGAGGCGGCGGCAGCATGTAGGCTGGCGGCGCGGGAGGTGGAAGGAGACGACCGCTCACTACGGAGGTGCCTGTCGAGAGGGTCGTTGATGCGCTTGCGATCCATGGACTACCGGCGGCTGTCAGTCGAGCTAGCTAGGGTTCGGACCGACAGCGACGGGAGGAAGAAGAAGAGATTCTGATTCGTTTTCAGCCCACGCAGCCCCAAAAATGTTGTCTGCCACTTTTGCATGATAGATTCAGACTTATAAATTTTTACACCAACGATAGTCATATGCATACACTTCTTCTCTAGAAATAAAAAACACAGGAGAAGAAAGGTCGAGCGGTGTTCCCTTGTCAGCTAAGTGGTGAATGTTCACCTTATAGGAGCTGCTTTGTCATATAAAATTTGATATTTTTTCAACAAGTCAGAATTAACGATACTTCTGCATCGCTGGTCTCTTACATTCAAACTTAATTACCCGTTTCCACAGTACCAGTCCGTAGGAAAAAGGTGCACACATCCAGCCAACAGAATTCAAGGTAATCAGCGCGCACATTGCATTTCACACCAAACATCGATGACATCCAAATGGTGACATACAACAGGTTCTACACAAACGCATACCGACCTCTCAGACTATAAATGGGACCCATGACATTGCATTGCAAACTCAAGTGTCTGAACATGTTCGTCCACGGTACGCACATTTCGTAGTATACCCTCCTTTGTTTGCTGCTAACAAAAAGATCTCCATATAATGATGCCTAGATGTCTTCCGCGCCTTGTTAGTTGTACATATGTCAGACAATGGAGGTCACGTGACGATATCATCAACCTCCGAGTGAAAAACAAAGCTAGGGAATGTGGTTGTTATGTCCCTGAATTTTCAAGTAAAACAAATAACCAATTGATTTGATAGATGAATGCATATAAAGACAGCCACAAACATTACAAACGCACTGCGAATAAACTATATTGGGTAAATTGCAGTTAAATATGGCACATTGACCTTAAAGTCCTGGAGGTGTCGTGTAGACTACAAGCTCATGTAGTCACTAGATATGTGAAAATCCAAGGGTGCAGGCAAAAATAAACGGGATTTTTTATTATATGCCCTAAAGTTGAAGAGCCTTTGATCATTTGTCCTAATTGATGTACCTCTCTTTAAAATACCGCAAAGTTGACATGTCAATTGATAATTTGCCCTAGAATAGCTATAACAGCACTTAACCCTTAACCCCTCAAGTGAAAAGACGATTCTACCCTTGCTCCCTTTACTTTGCTCTCTTGCTTCTATTCCTTGCTTCCCTTCATTCCCAGCATCTCCTTTTTCCATCCTGTGTGCCCCTGAGCCTTGCTTCCCTTCCTTCCCTGCATGGCTGCATGAGCACCCCCAAAGCCTCATTTCAGGACACCTTTTCCCCTGTCCAGGAAGCCTCATTTCAGGACACCTTTTCGCCTGTCCAGGAAGCCTCATTTTAGCACACGTTTTCCCCTGTCCAGCAAGCCTCATTTCAGCACATGAATATAATCACATGACAACATATATGTATAAAAAGAGGAGGATTTTAATACAATATTTCAAGTCTCAAATCTCACACATAAAAGTGGCAGTACCCAACATAACCAGTTCACATCTCACACATCCAAGTGGCAGTACACAACAAAAGTAGTTCAAATCTCACATATAAAAGTGCAGTACACAACAAAAGTAGCTCAAATGAGTAGATTCAATTCTTCTTTTTCCTTTTGGGAGTAATCTTCTTAGCAGGTGGTCTTGCATTAGCTTTTGGTGGAGACTTTGCTTTTGATGGAGATATGACAGTGAATGTTGTTTGTGATCCTCTATCTCCCATTAAGAGAGCAGCTTGTCTAAATAAAGAAGATAAAATCATAAGCTGTATATGGAGAACAAGGGAAGAATGGAAATGAGTTAACAAGTAAGATGTTAACCTTCTTGTGATAGGCCCAGGACTTGCACACCATTCAGTTGGCATGTCGCTCCTTGTAGGTGTAGAAGGAGTGGCATTGACATGTCCTTCATTTGTAGGAATAGGAGTTGCATTACTAGGGCCTCCTGTTGTAGGTGCTTCCCATGGTATTGTTTACAGGAGGATCACCTATTGCTTTCTTTACTTGTTTCATAAACCATGCCCAGTCTTTAGCAGTTTCAGTACCAAAGAAACCAAAAGCTACTGGAAACATCCAGTTATGTCCATCTAAAGCTGTAACTGTAGCTAATTGTCCATTCCATTTGCCATTCAAAGCGGTTGAGTCTATACTTAAGTATGGCCTACATCCATTCCTAAACCCATCAATGCAGGGCTTAAATGCTACAAAGAACCTGCTAAAGTATATATCACCTTCCACACATTCAGTGTCAATCTCTACAACACTACCTGGAGACCTCAACTCAATCTCAGCCTTGAAATTGTAAACCAATCTGAAACTTTCTACCCAACTCCCATACAAATCACTCTGTGCTCTATCTTTCCCCTTCCAAACTGTGTGATACCCAATTGTGACATTGTAGTCATCTTGGAGCTTTACCTGCAGATCTTTGGCACCAATATTAGGATTTTTCCTCAAGATAGATGATGTCCTATCAGCCACCCAGCTCTGTGACGCCATAGAACTCTTGATCCTACTAGTTGACGCACATTCATGCTTAGTAACAGTAGTCACCTACAAACACATAAGTACAGATAGTTAGTAGTAATATAGAGTAAGCAAAAAAGTGAGTAATAGAGAGTTAGCAACAAAGTTAGTACCATGATAGTTTTTTCATCTTGGCATCTCTTTGCCACAATTTTCCAATTGCATCCTTTAGCCTTACAAAAGCCTGTAAACCTGGTAGGGTCAGACTTGGCAGTTCTCATGTCAAACTCATTTTTAATTGCATATGTTCTGATGCAAATTCTGAATTCCTCAATTGAAGGAAAAGTGCTACCTACATCAAACTTTGGATTATCCCTATCAAAGGCACTGTGTTGCTCCTCTGGCATATAATCATCCACTGGAATAGCGGCATATCAAAACTCTTCTTCATTATATGTAGTGCCAACATCAATTATTTTGTTCAGTACTACGCTCTCTATGGCTCTCTTGTCCTCCTCCCGTAAGCCAAGCAACACGTACATCTTGTCCTCATCCATAGGAACATCTCTATCATCCATGTCCATGTCTTGTTCAATAACAAGACTTGCCCAATCCAATCTACCATCCGCGGCCCATACAATTGGCTCCGCAGTCATTGATGCTACATCGTTGTTAGTCGCACACACTGTCAACTCTAGGTTTGTCACACTTGACTGGCTACACTCATTCATCGACATGGATTGCTTAATAGTAGTCAGTGTCTCCGCATCAACCCTACTAAACATGGGGAAAAAATACTAATCCCCTCTATGGATAAATTAACCGTGTACTAAATCGAGTGCAAATCGAGCAACACATACATAACGAAATAGGAAGAATGAGGTTACCTAGTACAAATCGGATCCATGGTCTGCTCTCCGCCCTCCTCTATCTCCAAGTTCAACCAAACTCCATGTCAAAACCTAGAGTTTCATGGATAACAAGAGAACAAATCAACACAAATCGATGAACCAATCAACACAATAGAACCAATCCACACAAACCTTGCTGCTACCATTGGGGATGCCATCATGGAGGGCTACCGGCAGCGCTCGGGGTGGTCTCGGGGGGGCCTTGCCGCGTCACCTGCTTGGCCAGCGGCGCTCGAGTAGGGAGGCCGGGGATGCGGGGGCCGGCGGATGGCAGAGGGCGGGCGGTCGCGCTCGAGGGCTCGGGGGCCGGTGGCCACGGCGCTCGGGCAGGGAGGCCGGGGATGCGGGGGCCGGTGGTTGCGCTCGGGGGCTCGGGGGCCGGTGGCCAGTGGTGCTCGGGCAGGGAGGCCGGGGATGCGGGGGCCGGCGGGTGGCCAGCGGCGCTCGGGGTGGTCGCGGGAAGCAGCGGATGGCGGCGACGCTGGGGGGTCAGGGGACCGGGGACCAGCGGCGGCGCTAGGTCTCACGGGGCGCTTGGAGGGATGCGGGGGCGCACAGCAAGGAAGGAATAGAAGCAAGAGAGCAAAGTAAAGGGAGCAAGGGTAGAATTGTCTTTTCACTTGAGGGGTTAAGGGTTAAGTGCTGTTATAGCTATTCTAGAGCAAATTATCAATTGGCATGGCAACTTTGGGACATTTTAAAGAGAGGTACATCAACTAGGGCAAATGATCAAAGGCTCTTCAACTTTAGGCTCTTCAACTTTAGGGCATATGATCAAAAATCCCAAAATAAATAGCTTTAACTCTACTAAATGAAATGAGCTTGTATACACTCTCAACTCCTTAATTTATATGGCAGTATAGCACTTGTCAATGAAGTAGTGAACTATGAAGTAGCACCTTTCCAAACCTCGCTCTGTTGTTAACAGCATGCTTGTTGCTTAGATTGCAGAAATTAATTGTGTGAGCAGTGTTATATTATCTTAGAGAAGGGTCAGCTGAATGTTGAAACCTAATAATGATTCCTTTTATCAAAGGAGAAATAAAAACACAATGTATTATTCGTACAATGCTTGTGATGTCCTTTTGTTGTATAATACTTACTTAAGGTATGGAGGAGTCATTATCTTCATTAAGGAAGGATTTCTTGAGACAAAGTTCTCCCACTCTGCTCTATCTATTTTCCCATCTTGATTCACATCAGCATCTGAAAATGTCTGTCAACATCAACTGGATGGTCCAGATCAGTCCAATATATGAACTCTTTCTTAAGCTTGGAATTTAAGAGTTACTCAAGACTTGAGTAACAGCTAGATTTTGAGATCAAGTGTCCAAACCTTGTCTAGGATTGTCTCAATGGTTTCATCTGATAATCTCATTTCTGATTCACTCAGAAGAGCAATAAGCATCTGCTTGACCTGTACAACAAGGAAATAGAAATTATGGCATCAATGAAAGAACGAGCACTCATGTTACAAAGTATTAATTCCTGTAATTCCAGAAGTACAAGAAACAATATAGTATGGATTAGTTTGTATACAGCACATCTTATTTCCTTTCAAAGTTTTACTAAATCTGAACTAGGTAATAATTTGGAACTTCGGAAGAAACAGACCAAAATAAAATATTAAATGTCAGAGTCCAGAGACACAATAAGACATGCTACTAAAGCATCAAAATACTATAATTTCCAGATTTTGTTAACTTTAAGTAGAAATTCAAATTTGTTGAAGATGTGAAAAATCATAAAGCAAGCAGGAGTTCAAAAAATCACCTCTTTTCGCTCTATAAACCCTGTGTTGTCCATATCAGAAGGAAACTGGCAAGTAATATAAACTTTCAGAAAGTAGAAGTATGGTCTCAAACTCAAAGTAGCCAAAATGAAACAAGAGGAAAATAACTTACAATCAATTTTCTCTTCCATTGGAATGCTAGGATGAAAAACATTTAGAGCTCGAACAAAGTCCGCAAAGTCAATGACCCCCCTTCTCTTGACATCAAAAAGGTCAAATATCTGCAAAGTTGCGTAAGTTCATATCAAGAGCATAATAAAGTGAAGATCAATGGCAGGGAAAAATACCCAATTAGCAAAAAGATTATCCTTCTTGCTTTTAAACAATGCGAGTTGGAACTCTTCCTACACAGCAGAAAGTTAAAAGTTCTTCAATGTTGATGGTAAAATTCGATTATTGACTGTATCTACTTTAGATTAATCAATCCCAAAAGACATCAAGATGATCGGCGATCTAGTTTTTCTCCAAAATAATTAAGAAGTGCCTAGCATAAACAAAGTAAAAGAAACTGTTCGCACACGAACACGTCACCGTGTACCCCCGAAGCCGAGCGCGATGCGCGGTACACGGAGTCGGGGGAGACCCGCCGGGAGCGCGATACGCAAGACACGCCGGCGGGTGCTTTTGAGACCCGAAACCCCACACCCCCGGGAGGGACCCCGTCAGGAGGTGCAGCGGCCATGGGCTGCCCTAGGTCGACCTGATCGCCCCTAGGGCCTCGAGTTTCGTTGCCGTGTAACACGAAGAACAACGAAGAACGAGAAGCAGAAAAACAAGGATGAGTAGATAAAAAGACAATAGATTGATTGCTTCGATTGGGAGAGTTTCACCTCAATTAGCCATATACCCTTCATATTTATAGGGTATGCCCGGTCTTTGAGCTACAATCGGACTCTATCTCGTACAAAGATATATTTCCATACAACTTCGAGATAACTTCCTAATCTGATCAAATTATCCGCCGTGATCTGGACTCCGCCTCGTATACGAGATGTCCTTCCATATTATCCAGGGGTCTTTCCAAATCTCGGACTTTCCTTTAAACGCCATGATCCGCCACTGTTCCTTGCGTCCCAAGTTAAGGCTTCAAACACAAAAGACTTCACCTTGAAACCTGGTGCCTTGGCCTATCTGTAGGATACTTCGGGAACGTCACAAATCGTCCCACCGACTTGGCGCTGCTGGGACTCGGTCGTGCTATGTAGAACCCGTCTTGGATCTACTCGGGACCGCGAATGCTCGGGGACATGAATACTCGGGAACACGAGTACTCGGGTACACGAGTGCTCGGGAGCGCAAGTACTCGGGAATATGAACGCTTGGGGACGAGTACTCGGGGCATAGGGTGCTCGGGGTCTGGCACTTGGATCTCGTCAATGCTTGGTACTCGGGAGCGTTGTTCAGGATCTTCTGCTCGGGGACGCGAGTCCTCGGGGACATGAGTACTCGGGGACACGAGTGCTCGGGGCGCCAGTACTCGGGACCACGGGTACTCGGGAACGGGTACTCGGGACTCGGGGACGCCGCACCACTCGGCATGGGCCACGATTCGGTAACATTGTAAACCTTGCCCGACGCACTCGGTCTGATACGGAGGGCTCCCGATCTTCACGATTTGGACAAGGATAACTAGCAAAGCCTACGAGGAAATCCCACCCCAACAACAATCCCCAAACGAGAAAGCCTTTGGGAAACTAGAAAACCAAGTCAACCTTACTCTCAATTGAATGCCACGTTTACCACTCGGAGGCACGCGCCGATCCGTTCAATCCAAAGGAAAGAAAGGCCTAGGGTGGAACCCCAAATCTAGAGGGATTAACCCTAGATTAGGAGCAAAGCTCTCTTTTAGTCTTAACAACAGGTCTAATCTT
Organism: Stipa capillata; assembly: GCA_019208055.1. Taxonomy (NCBI): domain Eukaryota; kingdom Viridiplantae; phylum Streptophyta; class Magnoliopsida; order Poales; family Poaceae; genus Stipa; species Stipa capillata. The sequence continues at coordinate 26,753 of JAGXJF010003653.1, read as the reverse complement.
AATTAGGGTTTGAGTATGGGTATTTATAGGCCTAACCCCCTAACCCTAGAGGGCTAAGCCCACTAATTACATGGGCCTCGGCCTGGTACTGTGCGCAGACAGTACGCCCGGACATTCCGGGGTATCTTGTCCGGAATGTCCGGACGTGGTGCCCAGACATTCCGGGGTAAGTTTCCCGGAATGTCCGGACGTCTTGATCAGTGGACGTCCAGAGGGTTGGAGCTGACACTCCGGGCAGCGGTCGTCCGGAGTATCCGGGCCTGAGGTCTGGAGTGTCCGGGTGTGGGACTGGGGCGCGTTGCTCTCGGCCTCCCGTCCGGAGTGTCCGGGGCTGGCGCCGGAGTGTCCGGGAACCTGCCCGAGAGGGGCTTCTCGGCTGGGTCGTCCGGAGTATCCGGACCAGTACGCCCGGACTGTCCGGACGTGGCATCCGGAGTATCCGGGGTAGAATCTCCGGACACTCCGGGCGTGTGACAGCAGCCTAGGTCCTTTGGGTCCTTCCTCCCCTTGGCGTGGTCTTTTGGGTCCTTCCTCCCCTTGGCGTCGTTCCATGTGGTTAACCCTTCATACCTGAGCAAGCATAGAGTCAACGCATTAGGTAGTAAACCATCCACACGCAAATCAAGGGGAGACGCGTCAAGGACTAGAATCACCTCATGTTGTATGGCCTTAGCGCGAGCTCTTGTCATTGGACCACGAGAGTTTGGAGGTGGACTTGGTGGATTGGGATGAGCCGTATCTTCGCCGCCCTTGGTGCAGGAGATGTCCGCATCATTCCCCCCTTCTTGAAAAGGAGTCGACCTCGACTCCAAGTCATTGTAGCCATGGAAGGGTGAAAGGTCCGCGACATTGAAGGTGTTGCTCACCGAGTACTTGTCCGGCGGAAGGTCAATCTTGTAGGCGTTGTCGCCGATGCATTGAAGCACTTGAAAGGGGCCATCTCCGCGAGGCTTGAGCTTGGAGTTACGTTCTTCCGGAAATCGCTCCTTGCGAAGGTGAATCCACACAAGATCACCGGGATCAAACACCATCTTTTTCTTGCTTTGGTTGACTTTATTGGCATGACGAAGCACGTGTTGCTCAATGGTGGCCCGTGTCGTTTCATGGAGTTTCTTGATGAAAGCCGCTCGCTTGGAGGCATCCATGTTGACTCGCTCATGTAGCGGGAGTGGAAGAAGATCGAGTGGTGTAGAGGGGTTGAAACCATACACCACTTCGAAGGGACTCAAGCTTGTGGTAGAATGCACCGCGCGGTTGTAGGCGAACTCCACATGGGGAATGCACTCTTCCCACTCCTTCAAGTTCTTCTTGATCATGGTGCAGAGGAGAGTTGACAAGGTGCGGTTGACGACCTCGGTTTGCCCATCGGTTTGGGGATGGCAAGTTGTGGAGAAGAGAAGCTTGACTCCCAACTTGGCCCACAATGTCTTCCAAAAATAGCTGAGGAACTTGACGTCGCGGTCGGAGACGATGGTCTTGGGCACACCGTGAAGCCTCACAATTTCCCTGAAAAATAAATTAGCAACATGTGAAGTATCATCGGTTTTGTGGCAAGGAACAAAATGTGCCATTTTTGAGAACCTATCCACAACCACAAAGACGGAATCCCTCCCCGTTTTGATCCTAGGCAATCCTAACACAAAGTCCATGCTAATATCCTCCCAAGGTGCACTAGGAACAGGAAGAGGAGTATAAAGGCCATGAGGGTTCAGTTTTGACTTAGCTTTGTGGCACGTAATGCATCGTTGGACGAATCTCTCCACATCTCGTCGCATCTTCGCCCAATAGTAGTGGTTGGACAGCATCATGTAGGTCTTGTCCCTCCCAAAGTGTCCCATTAAGCCGCCGCCATGTGATTCCTGCAAAAGTAGCAAACGCACGGACGACTCGGGGATGCATAGTTTGTTAGCTCGAAAAAGGAAACCCTCATGCACATGATATTTGTCCCAACCCTTTCCTTCTCTACACTTAGCAAAAGGAGAAGCAAACTCAGGATCATTAGCATATAAATCTTTCAAGCACTCTAAACCCAAAACCTTAACTTCAAGTTGATTCAAAATGGTCATTTTACGGGAAAGAGCATCCGCCACAACATTCTCTTTACCCTTTTTGTATTTGACTACATAAGGGAATGTTTCAATGAATTCGACCCATTTGGCATGCCTACGGTTCAATTTAGCTTGGCCCTTAAGATATTTTAATGACTCATGATCGGAATGAATTATAAATTCTTTTGGCCAAAGGTAATGTTGCCATACTTCAAGAACTCGAACCAAAGCATACAATTCTTTGTCATAAACCGGGTAATTAAGTTGAGCTCCATTCAATTTCTCACTAAAGTAAGCGACCGGTTTACCCTCTTGCATGAGCACACCCCCTATACCGATCCCACTAGCATCACATTCTACTTCAAAGGTTTTAGTGAAATCCGGTAAAGCAAGCAAGGGTGCCTCGGTTAAACGTTTCTTCAACTCTTGAAAAGCATTCTCTTGAGATTGCCTCCACACAAAAGGAACATTCTTTCTAGTTAATTCATTCAAAGGGGAAGCAATAGCACTAAAATCCTTAACAAAGCGACGGTAGAAACTTGCTAGGCCATGAAAGCTACGCACTTGACTCACGTTGATAGGGGTAGGCCAATTTTTGATTGCTTCAATTTTAGATTCATCTACCTCTATGCCATGAGTAGAGACAACAAAGCCTAAGAACACAAGCTTCTCCGTACAAAAGGTGCACTTCTCAAGATTAGCAAATAAACGTTCATTCCTAAGCACTAGTAGAACTTGCTTAATGTGAGCAACATGGTCATGCAACGTTCTACTATATATGAGAATGTCATCAAAGTAGACTACCACAAATTTTCCGATGAATTGGCGCAAGACATGATTCATTAGGCGCATAAAAGTGCTAGGAGCATTGGATAAACCAAAAGGCATGACAAGCCACTCATAAAGACCAAATTTGGTTTTGAAAGCGGTTTTCCATTCATCTCCTTCACTCATTCTTATTTGGTGATAGCCACTCTTCAAATCAATTTTAGAGAAAATGGTTGCGCCGCTAAGCTCATCTAGCATGTCATCTAAACGAGGAATGGGATGACGATATCGCACGGTGATATTATTGATGGCATGACAATCAACACACATGCGCCAAGATCCGTCCTTTTTGGGGACAAGAATGACAGGAACGGCGCATGGGCTTAAGCTTTCGCAAACATACCCCTTGTCAAGTAGCTCCTGTACTTGACGTTGAATCTCTTTGGTCTCCTCGGGGTTGGCGCGGTAAGGCGGACGGTTGGGAAGAGGCGCTCCCGGGATGAGGTCGATGCGGTGCTCGATGCCTCGAATGGGTGGGAGGCCCGCCGGGATCTCTTCGGGAAAGACGTCCTCGAATTCCTGCAAAACACGAGACATAGCTAGAGGAAGTGGAGGTGAGTCGTTAGTTAAAGCAACTACATCTTTGTACACAAGTACAAAGTGTGGCGTAGGCGGGTCACTCCTCACTCCTCTCATCTCGGATTTGGTGGTTAGCATCACTAAGCCTCTACTCTCTTCCTTGCTCTTTCCTCTCATTTTGGGCTTGTGGCTCTCACTCACCGAATGGTGGAAATCACTCAAAGTGGTGCTCTCTCGCTCACTTATCTTCTTCTCTTCTTGAAGCCTTGCCAACTTCTGAGCATTGTCGGCGATGATTTGGCTTGGTGTCATAGGCCGGAGCACAAACTCCTTATGGTGCCACCGAAAGATGTATTCGTTGGTGTGGCCGTCGTGGCGCGCCGATCGGTCATATTGCCATGGGCGGCCCAAGAGGAGGTGGCATACCGTCATTGGGACCACATCACACTCCACGGTGTCTTGGTAGGCTCTAATTTTGAAGGCGACTTGCACCATGTATTGTATCTTGACGGTGCCACTATCACTCAACCATTGCACATGGTAGGGGCGAGGGTGCTTCTTGTACTTCAAATTGAGCTTGGAGCATAATTCTTGACTCACCAAGTTGTGACAACTCCCACCATCGATTATCACTTTGATGGTTTTACCGTCGATTGCGGCCTTGGTTTGGAAGAGATTGCATCGCTGTTCGGGTTCATCTTGAAGTTGGACGGTGAGGATCTTCTTGGTGACGACGAGTGATGTTCTCGACTCGGTCTCGCAATAGATTCGCTCTTGTCCATCTTCATATTCTCCTTCTTGTTCAAGCCTGGCTACCTCATGAATGGCATCAATCTCGCCCTCGCTAGCAGACTCATACTCTCCCTCTTCAGTGATTAGCATGACACGTACATTGGGGCACTCTCTTTGCATGTGACCACGCCCTTGACACTTGAAGCACACAATGTCACGAGTCTTGCCCGTGGAAGCCATTGAAGAGACATTGTTTCGAACCGGGGCATCCTTTGAAGAAGAGGTGGTAGGTCGGCTTGTGTTGGACCATTGGCGCGCACTTGTACTTCCACCGCCCACTTGGCTTTCTGACTTGACTGATGTAGCTCTTGGAGCAAGCTTTGCGCTCGTAGTGGAACGAGGAGCATTCGCCGTGGGGCGTGGGGTGTAAGGGGTGGAGCGTGAAGCATACGCCGAAGACTTGGAGTAGCGGGCATCCTCTTGCACCTGACGTTCTGCTTTGATGGCCTGATGCACTAACTCCACAACTGTGTTGTAGGGTTGATAGTCAGCGATGCGCTTGATTGGATGGTTCAAGCCGGCCAAGAAACGGGCCATGGTTTGCTCTTCAGTCTCTTGGACATTAGCTCGAATCAAGGCAGTCTCCATTTCCTTGAAGTATTCTTCAACTGTCCGATTGCCTTGCTTGAGATCTTGAAGCTTCTTGAAGAGATCTCGCTTGTAGTACTTGGGCACAAAGCGGGCTCACATTTCTCTCTTCATTTCTGTCCAGGACATGACAGGCTACTCTCCGTGTTCACCTCGCTGATTCTGCACTTGCTCCCACCAAATCAGCGCATATCCATCAAACTCAAGGGAAGCCATTGTAACTTTCTTCTCTTCAGAGTAATTGTGCATCCGAAAGACCTTGTTCACCTTGAGCTCCCATGTGAGGTATTCTTCGAGATCAATGGAATCACCAGAGAATTTAGGTATTGTGAACTTGAGCTTGCCAAACTTTTCCTCCCCATCTCCTAGCTGACCCCTCTACCGATGATGGACTCCCTCATCATGATGATGTCTTCTCCTGAACCCTGGGTCTTCATCTGGGCGTCTTGGATGCCTTTGATCACCAGGTAGACGAAAACTGGAACCTCCTTCTGATGCACTGCCTTCATTCTCACCTCACCCATGATGGCTCCTTGATCGCCTCTGACTGGGCAGTCCATGAGCTGGGGCTCGGTCTCTGGATGAAGTGTGAGATGCCCGGTGTCTCGCATTTCCTCGAGCTCGGGCCCGCCGTGCTGCCATCTCAGCATCAGTCTCATCAAGTGGTTCCTCTTCATCAATCTCGGCTTCTGGGATTCGGCCTTGGAGTGCTTGAACAACCTCTTGCACAATGCTGGTCTTCATAGACTCCATCTGGCCGGTCATGTCATGCCTCAGATTGTCCACAGTGTCATGGAGGCTCCGTTGGAGGGCCAAATGTTGCCCTCGAGTCACGCAATCTTCATTACCGCTCGCTCCGTGTGATCCGTCCCTAGACATGGTTAGCAAAACAACAATATATGTGGAAATTGGAAATTTGGAACTCTCTCACCTCACTTACCACCGAAGTTCTCGCTTCCTTGGATTGAAGGATCGGAGGGCCGCAGATGTAGCGACCAAATATTAAGACACGAGATCGGCAAAGATCGTCGTGATGAATTTGGAGTTCTTCTTTCACATGCATGCATTTAGGCCATTAACACCCGACCTTGATTAAAAACTTTAGTAATGTGCTTCCGGATTAATTTTAAAGTGGAATTGAGAAATCAATATCACCAAATTCAAACCCAGTAATCTTTAACAGTTTCGAATATCTTATAATCCTCTTCAACAATTCGAAGTACATTGGAATTCATTTACATATTCGAACCAAAGACTTTGCAAAATATTTACTTTCGGATCAGTTTGAAATGACGGTCAGTCCTAGATTTTTCGCCCTAACAAATCCTGGAAAATCATGTTTGGGACAAGCAATTAGTTCTGCAAATTTTGAACTAATCCTTGAATTCAACCTTATTCCAAAACCCTAGCATTAAAACCAGAAGGGAACCAGAATGAACTTCTGCTCTATTTTTTTCTGGCAGTGGGTCCCACCCAGCAGACTTCTTCTTTTTCCTTTCTTTTCTCCACCTGTGGCAGCTCTCTTTTCTCCAGCCAGCTTTTTCCTTCCACGTAGCTCGCATGCAAATCTTTTTCTCTCCACACGCAGCAACAGCCTTCTTCTCCACTGTGTTCTCCAAACCCCAAAGCCCCCAATTCCCAAATCTCCCCTGCCGAGCCCCTTGAGGAACACCACCGCTGCCCCACCCGTGCCCTCTCCTCCCCAGCGGATCCCGCCGCCCCTTGCCTCCGCCTCCGCTCGTCGCCGGCCGAGCCCCGCCCCTAGCCGGCCGCCTCCACCCTTTTTCCCCGCACCACCACACCGCCGTCCCTCAACCTCTCCCTGCGGCTCACCCACCGCCGCCGCCATAGGGCCCTTCGCCACCACCCCACCGGTGCCCCCCCTTGCGCATCTCCTCGCCGGCCGGTGGCCTGCCCCACCGCTCGTCTACGGCCTCCTCTCCCTTCCGTCCAGTCGCCGGAGCCTCTGCCGCCACCTCCTGTCGCCGCCACCGCCCCGGCCTCATCCCGCCAGATCTGCTGCCGCCGCCCCTCACCGGCTTCCCTCCCGCTCGATGCCGACCTCCCGTGCGCCTCCCTCACTCGCCACCGGCCTGCGTCCTCCCTCTGACCAAGCTCCGCCCGCGGCGCTCCTACCCGGTGAGCCACCCGAGCATGCCCCATGCCGCGCCCCCGCCTCACCTCTTCGGCGGCCTCAGGCCCCCTGATCCACCTCCGGTTGCCGCCGACCGAGCTCCGGTCCTCCGCCTCTGCTCCCTCACATAATAATATTAATCGGCAGCTAATTAATCTAGTCAGATGAATAAAATTTTGTTAACTAAATGTGTCAGCATATTTACAACGTTAATTAATCAGTGGTTCGTTCATTTCTATGTGAATCAGCTCATGTACTACGAATTAATTGTGTTAAGCATATGTACCTGAGCTTCGCTCATAACTAATTAAGTTGTCGTTAATCAGCAGCCAACCACTAGTTAATCGAGCAAGTAAAACTTTGAATAAGCTGATAACTCACGGTCCTGTAGAACTAGTTGACTAGTTAAACCCTGACTAGTGCCCTCTTTTGTCCATGATTGAAGCTAAAACCTGCTAATCTGTTTTAACAATTTAGCAGTGAAACATTGGTCAGTATCTGGTTACCCCTCGCAAGTTAATTAAAACGTTATGTTAAGCTGAGCACACACTGTCCAACAGGTCTAGTGATTAATTTGGTGCTTAACTGAACCCAGTGACACACTAAGCAATATAGGGCCTTTTGAGTAAGTAGCTCCTTTTGGTTCTCAGTACCAGGTTTATGGATTGTATACACTGTGTTCAGCTTGATAGCCTTGCACGTAGACATCTTAATGAAATACTAATTAGCAGCTAAGAAATCTTTTATCCGAGATGATTAGGTGATGAGTCTCTGGTTTATGAGCCCAGTCTGTCATAAACTTGTTTGCAGTTTAGTTTAACCAACTAAAAGATTCGCTACCGGGACCCTTTGTCCAGAGAGCCTTTCTCTGTGGAGTTGGCACACTTATACCGAACCCCCCCTCATTACGTAGTAAATCAACTGGGTAATCACTACCCAAATAATTAACTAAGGTACCCACTACCATGTAGACCCCTTTCATTAACAAATCAAATTGCCATTTGATTAGTTATGTTCTTATGTGCAATATGGTCCTTGTTATCACGGTTGGTCAATAGCTAATAAAGTTTTAGAATTTTGGTTATCAATGGATAAGCGATAGTGGGCACTTACCTAACATTTTGGTTAAATCGGCAAGCCACTAACCGCTAAAACTCACATGTTATAATTCAAATATAATCTTGTTTGGTTACTTGTAGATGGGTGCAGCCACCTCCCACAGGTCGTTCTCAGTCCATGTTTTTGGATGATTTTCATTTGACAAATAGGAACTAAACCCAAAAATAGAAGGCAGAAGAAAAACTAATGAATAGGAATTTCAAATGTCCAAGAATCCATACCTCACCCTTAACAGCTTCTAATGCACTAATTTCTCCTCCTTCATTATTAACCTGAAATCATGCAACGAAGGCTTGATTAACTAGGAAATCTCGTATCTATAAAGATGACCAGATGAACCCACTTGTTGCTCTTAGATGATGAGATAATATTGGGCATAAGATAGACAATACCTTGTTCTTTACTGAGAAGAAGACAGGAAATGTTAAATTCGATTAAATTTGTAAAACTCGTGGAAAATGCATACCACTCCTAAATACATGAATACTAGAGAATCTAGCTTAACAGCCCAACTTAAAATGTCTAGTGTCATAATTCGCCTAACAGCTCGAATATAATCACGACCCCATGTTCTCACCTACGATAACGAATCAATCAAATGAGCCCTAACCCTAATTATAGATTTAAAGCCCTTCTCCTTAGTTGCATATCATATCTCATGCATGCATCCATATTCTAGGTTCATCCATGATTAAAGTTATAACACAAGTAAAATTAAACCAAAATTGGAATGAATATTAACCTGCTTATGTAATTGTATACTTCGTTTTAATCCACCGTAGTTGCATCGCATGTATTTTTGTAATGTTCGCAATAGCTCCTTAGACTTGCTTTTCCTTTCTGGAGGTTAATTGCTTCTCATCGGAGTTCAACTATTTCGAGTTTTCCCATGGACGCCCGTGGAAATATCTTGCATCACCGCCCCGCAAGGAGGCAAGCTCCATTGCTTGTTGATTAATTATTACGTTGTGTGTTACTCTTTGTTTGGCTTAATTAAGCAAATGGACTTGGGGCTAGCGTGATTGTTTGCTTGATTGGCATTTGATATCGCACTAGTATGTGTAGGTCTCATTGTGATGCAAGCAGAGCTTGTTGCACCCTCTTATTGCCTATTATTTACTTTACGCATCTATATGTCAATGTGTGGATCGTTGCTATGAAATTGTGGTCGAGTTGGTTAACTAGCAGGTTAGGATGTGCTAGTTATGGTTGAAATTAATCGATGAACTAAATACTTGAACCTACTAAGGCGAGATGTGAGAGCCGAAGGAAAAAGGGTCAGCTGGATAAAGTTGGTATTACTGGAGGAGCATGTTGTGACCAGGTGTATGGAGAGTATTGTCGCGATACCAACCTTGAGGCAACTCCAGCGTGACTACTTCCCTTATCACCGCGTGGACGTTGCCGAGATCAACACTAGGGTATGTCGGATGGTAAGTCTAATTCCGCTTGGAGCCTTGCAACCTCCAAGGGATAAATCTCTCGAATACCGGTAGTGGTTGTATCGTCGGAACGGTCCGAGAGAGTAAATGAAAATGTGTATTTGATGGATCAATTTGGATTTGACATAGGGGCTGCCCCCTTGGATTCGGAATTTGTTAAATGGATCGATTTGGATTGGATATGTGGGCTGCCCCGAATGAATTGGAAATGGTGACCTTCATATTACTGTGTTTGTGTGTGTGCCTGCAAGTTTGCTATTATTCCCCTGTGGTTGCCCTAATCCTTGCGTAGATGTTACCCCATTGTTATACCCTGATTAAGATGTTTTCCTGTTGTTATTAATTTGTTGCGAACGTCCGTTGAATCTGACATTAAGATAATGTAGCTGAGTTTTATCTTACCTCTTGTATGTAACTGGAACTTGATAAGAGTAGTGAATCTTCACCACTAATCCGACAAGATTAATACCATGTTTTAATTAATTGATGAGCAATGCCTTGCGAGTACGGTGGTTGTACTCACCTAGGTTTATCCTAGGCAGGTTTGTGGAGCATCCCTGGAGTTGACATTTCGCTGCTTCGGTTTACCACTGTCGGCTTCGACTTCCTTGGGAATCTTGTGGGCTGTTTGAGATGGGTTCCTCACCATCTCGGTCATTTTTCATTTTCCTCCGCTGCTATTTGTAATAATGTATATGGTGATCGACTTTCGAGTCGCTATGTATATATATATGTATTCTATAAGTCCTTCTCTAGTAGAGTTTGTGCTGTGGTAGTCCAAGTTGTTACTTGCGGTTGTCCATGTACAATGCGTGTATGTGATGTAGTATGTGGACAACTGTGCAGCGGTATTATTGCGTGCTAGGATTGCGTTTCGTGATAGCAGAGGTGAGCGAACCACTAGTCCTGTGTAGCTTTGGTTGAGTCGATCCAGGGGATCTGTCCCGTACTCGCTAAGCCTCCTACGACCGTCACGCCTCGCGCTGACGGCAGAGCAGAGCTGGATCCTCCCAGAGTCGCACCTCGTGGCTAGGTTAGGTTGAGGGGATGCATATCCCGGGCTCTAGTCCTCCTATGACTATCGCGGAGCGCAGACTTATCACGCGGTCTTGCCCTTCACCGGTATCTGGGATTTATATGTGGTTTGGGGAAGATTGGTCGCTTCTGGCCGGCCCGCCCGTGGCGGGTGTCGGATCGTTCCACCTCGGTGCGTACGGCGCAGGTACCGTGCCACCGGGCTGACGAGTCCTTCGGTCCTTGGCGACTTCGCGTTCCTCTAATCATATGTGGATTCCGGGTCCGTGACAGCTTGGTATCAGAGCCAGGCTGACTGTAGGTAAACCTTGCAGGTGGTCGTTAGGTAAGGATCTGATGTTGTTAAAATTATTTATAAAACTAAAAATGAGTTTCAACAAGAATAAGTATGGTTCATTTTACTTCTTATCCCCTTCCATCTTAGGTCTGAATTTTCTTCTTTCCTACCTCATTTTGGTTGCAAAATGTTTACAACTCTTACCCCGTCTTGCTTCTTAACGAGACGTTCTTTAAGCTGTTAGGTAATTATTCATACCATATGTGTAAGTTGTAAACCTGAGTGTTTCTCCTTGCTTTAATTCCTTGTTTCTAACAAAGTCCAATTTTATCCCCTAGGGCTTTTCTATGTCCTTGTGATATTAACATGCCCTTGCTGCCCATATAAGACTCTGGGACGTATCCTTTGAAATTTTTGTCTCAATCAAGTAACAGCAAAGCCATTTTGTCCCCCTTGTGGTCATATGGCTTTCACGACTCCTTGGGCTTCTCACTACTGCAATTTAGAAGGTGAGATGCCCCTATCTCTTGGCAAAAGGCTAATGATCGAGTCGTTTAACCGAACTCGAAATTGTCTTTGGAGGTTCATGTCTCGTTCCTTATCATCAATTTGACCTCTCCATATTTCCTGTTTAGGCGATCTTTGTGAGCTATGATTTTCCAAAGCGTTATGTGCGCATGTGGTTTATTCCTTTACTTTTCCTATCGAAGGGTCCTCCATGTGATCTTCTCCCTTCTGGATTTAAGTCTGTTGCATCTTTACCATTTACCGCTGCCTAGGATTGAAACCTGGCTCTAATACCACTTACTAACCTATGCCCGGATTCTATGGAGTATTTGAGAAAGTGCAATCCTTCTATCGTGACAAATTATATTCCCCAGCTCTAGTAAGACTACTCCATGCGCTCGGGATTAATGCCCAACCCACTTCTTGAGCGATGCCTTTACCCATCATGCCAATTGGTTCCCAACTCCTACCTCAATATAGCATCGTGAGTATGCCATCTTTCCCTGGTCCATTTCAGTGCAAGTGGACGGAAAACCCAGCCAACCAATCGTTTAAGCTCTAGTTTACTCCTACTCCCAGTCGTGGCTGCTCCCAAGCAGCATTCTTGGAAACTCTCCTTAGTCATCCAATATTTCATCTAGAGAAATTCGTAAATACTCACCTCTCATATTTGTGATGAGGAAATCGATCTCCTAAGCTTATGCTAATATCTCGAAATCCCGATGACTTGACTGTTGATCTTATCCCTATTTCAACCCTTTTTAGGTGATTGGATAGTACCATGACATAAAGCAGAAGAAGACCTATACCCAAATATCACAAACGCGAGTTATGCTCCAGCTGAAGTTGCTCCTTTAGGTCCAAAAGATTCTCCCGTATTCTTTCAAGTAATCCGGTGTTTTCCTTTATCCCTTTTTGGGGGAAAATCTCGTCCCGCATACCTAATCTCAAGCTCATCTGGCTTATGCCCTTCTGTACCTTCTTAACGTTCTCTGCCAACCTCCTTGTGTTCACCATCTTTCAATTCCTGCTCTAAGCTAAGGCCCTTGATTGAATTGGAGTTGAACTAAACTCTGATTCCATCTCCCCTTTCCTCCTTCTTAGCAGTTCTGAAGGAAGTTCTAGAACCATCTTATAATGCCTTGTTTTAATTTGATGATGTAAACCTGTACATGGTAGATTATCCAGAATTGATGCACAAGCACTCGGTATCATGGAATGCTGTCGTGCCCGTGTCAGAACATCAATAGGGAACCTGATCACCTCCTCGTTGATGGTACTACATGCGGTACGGGATTATTCCTTGGTCCCGACAATTTTGAACCATCACCTGTACAAAGTATTACATCCAAACCACTTTCACCTAATAAACCTTGCTAGCAGGATTGAACGAGACCTCAGACCAATCTTAAAGATGATCCGTTCTACCTTAACCACTTTAATTTCTAAAATGTTGGATGAATCGGAATTGCCCCCGTACATGCCATACATACCTGTTCTGAGAATACTTCCGTATATATGAGTGTGTACTTGGTACCCCGGAATACTTTCGTGCTCACCTAGAACACCAATAGAGAGTCTGGCTAACTCCCCGTTGATGGCGCTATGTGTAGTACGGGAATATTCTTCGGTTCTGACAGTTCCTGGATCAATCCCTCTCCAGACAGTATCTTCAAATTACTGAATTCATACCATCTTGTTTCTTCTTATCCTAATGGAAGCATAGTTGTCCAAAAATAGCACCTAATCTGTCCTCAGGTAAAGGACATCTTAAACTCGTCCGTCCTCAAGCAGGGGACCTCCCGGTGAATCCCTTAGAAGGAATTTTCTTAAGATAACGAAAGCAATCATCATAATCTGTGACCAATTCTACAATTCGTTATTCCTTCTTTCTAATCTCAAGTAATCATGGCCATGCATTTCTTTTACATCGGAATCATATTTCCACCCTTTCCTCAGCTCCACACTTGAGCTAAGATCAGTTGTTCATAACAACTTTTCTCACTCAAACCAACAATCTTGAATTCTGAATTTGCAAGACTGGCAATCGTCGCAACACCTCTTGGTTGCTCCTGCTCTTTCCACCTTCATCTCTCCTCTTAACCAAGTGTAGAGCCTATTAAAGCTGGAATCATGCATAAACACCCACACACACACACACACCTTATTTAAACTAAGATAAAGTACGATGAAACTTTATAGAATATGTACATATCTCATCCTCGGTGGATAGTATAGCAAACACCAATCAACTTATTTGAAAAATCCGATAATGACAATAACTCTCGCAGGAGGTAGGATCCATGATCCCCCTTCGATGGATTACCAGATTAGTTTCCCTTTCCTCTCCCCGAAGAAGAAGCCATTTCTAAGAATGATAATCATGTCTGCTTTTCTCTCTCTAGAGCTAGTGTAAAAGTCGATAAGTGATTCCGCTTGCTCCCCATCGATAGCTTGGTAGATATCCCATCAAAGTCCTGTTGCAAGTTGAACACCTCTCTGCTCTTCTCTACCGTTAGGAATCTCGGGACGAGATTCTTTTAAGGGGGGTAGGTTTTGTAGCGACCAAATATTAAGACACGAGATCGGCAAAGATCGTCGTGATGAATTTGGAGTTCTTCTTTCACATGCATGCATTTAGGCCATTAACACCCGACCTTGATTAAAAACTTTAGTAATGTGCTTCCGGATTAATTTTAAAGTGGAATTGAGAAATCAATATCACCAAATTCAAACCCAGTAATCTTTAACAGTTTCGAATATCTTATAACCCTCTTCAACAATTCGAAGTACATTGGAATTCATTTACATATTTGAACCAAAGACTTTGCAAAATATTTACTTTCGGATCAGTTTGTGTTGGGGTAGGGGTCCCCGCGCTTGCCCGTTTTCAAAGACTTTTCAGCATTCGCCATCAACGACCAAGCTGACGCCATCTAGGGGCGCCGCCACGGCATTCATCAC